>OX940975.1:19080968-19688559 GCA_954871275.1 Leptopterna dolabrata | reverse complement strand
CCCAACATCGGAGGAGGAGAAAAGGGGATGGGCCACCTACCTTCTAGCAAAGTTCACGACCACCACGAATCCAACCTCTGTTGGAGGGCAGGCCGGTGAGCTTTGCCCGAGGGCGCTGCTCCTGTGGCCTGGGGCTCCCTCCGCCCGTGGTACCATTTTGAGGAACCCGAGCCTGCAGGGGACCAGGCAATCTCAAACCCAGTCCCCCCCCCGTCTCGAGTCCTCAGGCCTAGAATGGTCGCAGGCCCAGCCCTCCATCGGATACCCTCAGGAGGACCTACCGCTTTGCATGGCTCTGTGCTTTGAGGGGTTGGACTTGACCCTCTAACACCAAGCCATACGGGATACGGTCCCCAACACCACCTGAACGCCCTGAGGCTCAGAGGTCCAAACCCCAGGGCACCTCACCTAACCTAAGGGGCGGGCTACTCATTATTCGGCCGCCCCTGTGCTAAACTAACCTACCTGTCTATACCCTAGCTACACATTCCTAACTTACCTCCTAATATCACAAGCCTATCACCTAATATCACAGACAATGAAGACCTACTTACCTACCTAGCCTACCACCTAATATCACAGACAATAATGCCCTACTTACTCCTACTCACCTACCTACCTAGCTGGACCTCACCTAACTTACATACTAATATCACAAACCTATCACCTAATATCACAGACAATGAAGATCTACCTACCTACCTAGCTGGCCCCAATGGCAGGGCCCACGGACCACCCCTCCTTCTTCTCCAAGACCTCCCAAGCATACCCCTTCCACACTTCATACCCTTCCTCCACTCTCACCACACTCTTATCCCATTGCAACCCCAGCTCTCCCACTCTGGACACCGCCCTCATGCGCTCCTGTGCAAATAGAGCACAGTCAAAGACAACATGATGGACGGTGCCCGCCTCTCCACACTCACACAACCCATTCTCCCTTAAATTAAACCCATGCAACCTGTCCTCGAAATCCCCATGACCAGAAATCAACTGAGTCGTGTGGAAGTCGAAGACCATCCACTCAGCATTCACCCTCTCAAACACACTTGGTAACCACTCATACGTCCACCTACCCTTCATACTCACATCCCATCTATCCTGCCATTCATGCATCAACCCCTTCTCAAGCATACGTTTCCTTTTAACCCCTACAATTATCCTACCCAGCCACTCTACTCTCCCATTCACTCTCAGCCAGTAACCTGCCCAACGTCTACCCAACTCGATATCAATCGGGCAGGCCCCGGCTATCACGCATACCGCATCCGTTGAGATGGTCCTATAGGCCCTAACCATTGACACCAGCACCCTTCTTTGACCGCTGATCAGCCTTCTACGTGTATGGGCCGTCAGCAGGTCCCCCCATGCACCAGCACCGTAAACTACTATTGGGACATACATTCCGTGGTAAACTTTCATGATTTCTCTCCTTTTAATTCCCCAATCCCTAGCTGCCATTCTGACTAACCCCTCCATCGCTTTCCTACCTTTTTCTACTACACTATCTACATGCCTATTGATCCTCCACCCTTCTTCCCATATTATTCCTAAGTAACGTAAGCTATCTACAAATTTGAGGGTCAGGCCGCCATGGAGAACCCTGGGCCGCCGTTCCCTATCAAATTTGCCCTTAAGCATCATACCTAGCGTTTTTGTTGCTGAAAGCTTCATTTTACTCTTCACACACCATTCACTCACCACTCTCATCACATTCATACCCCTCTCCTCTAACTGTGCCCTAGACCTACCCTTAACCAAAATAACCCCATCATCTGCGAACGCCACTATGTCTACCCACTCATCCTCACCCACATTCATACCAGTCACACACTCAATCAAACCTTCCATTATCAACTTCCACAACTGGGGCCCCATGACAGAGCCCTGGGGACACCCTCTATCACACATTTTCCAAACTCTCCTACCACCTACATCCATCTCTGCAGTCCTACTCCTCAAATAGTCGCACATTACTCTCCACACATCTCCATTCACTCCTCGCTCCCTGAGGCAGCCCAGGACATGAGGCCACCAGGCCCTGTCGAAGGCGCCCTCCATATCTAAGAAGATCCCCATTACATACTTCGTCTCCGCTCTCTCCACAATTTCCCTAACTCTATTCATTGCATCCTCTGTATTTCTACCCTTCATAAACCCATACTGCCTATCACTCATCTCCCTATAGAATATACCCTCTAGCCTAGCTACCATTATCTTTTCAAAAATCTTACCCAGCACGGGGAGGAGAGTGATAGGCCTATACGATCTGCTCAGGGAGGGATCCTTATCCTCTCCCTTGAGCAAGGCCACCACTACCCCTCTCCGCCACCTCCTTGGAAAAATTCCATACTTGAGGAGGGCCCTAAACATCTCCACTAGGTAGGCTTTCAATATAGCCCACCCTTCCCTAATAAATTCCCCAACTATCCTGTCATACCCCGGCGCCTTCGACAGCCTGACGGCCCACACCGCTTCCTTCACGTGCTCCTCTGATATATAAGTCCTACTGTTATTCCTATAGTTCGCGTTCCTATTCCTAACATCCCTATGCCAGTCCCCTTCATTACCTACATCATCATCCAGCAACAACTCCCCCAACAAAACCCTAGCCGACTCTTCCATGCTAACAGACCCCTGACCTATACACCCTAAGACCTCCTTAGGCTTAACTTTTTTCCTACTAAGTTTATAAACTAGACCCCAAGCATTCCCCTCTGTTTCCCTAGTAACGAACTCTTCCCAGCTACTTTTCTTTTTTTTTCCTTAACCATCTTATTATAACCCAGCCTAGCTACTCTGTGAACCTCCTTCTTCCTAATCCTAACCTCTGGATCCCTCTCCCTCTGAAACTCCCTTCTAAGCCCTATCACCTCCCTTTTCTTGGCCTCCAGCTCCGGGCACCACCAAGGCACATTCCTGGGGTGAGGTCTCACCACAGGAATAGCCGCCCGAGCTGAAGAAATAATAAGATTTTCCACCTTCTCTACTCTAAGGATGGCCCCTTCCCTAGTCCTAACCCTAACCTCTCCCAAGCTCTCTACATTTTCTCCTAGCACTTCCCTATACCTATCCCAATCAGCCTTACCTATATTGAACCTGTTATCGCCCCTCCTATCTGACCCACTATCCCTATCTACTCCCTGCCCTACCTGAAAGGTGATGGCCATATGCCAACTAGTTGTCCAATCCCTATTGATCTTCCACTCAGTGGTGACCCCCCTTGCGGCCCCCGCGGTTAAGGTTACGTCAATAAATGACCGACCCCGCGGAGACTCGAAGGTGGGCCCCTGCTCACAATCATTCATCAGTAGATAGCTCATCTCATCCACCACCATACCTAACCTTTCCCCATCCTCATCTGTTCTATCAGCACCCCATCTCTCACTCTTCGCATTCGCATCCATGCCCACAATCACTCGCTTCCCATTCAGAACCCTCCTAACCTGCCTAAGCTTTTCCAAAAACCTATCATACGCCACCCCAGCCTTACAGTACATACTAACCACGTACACACTCTCTTCTCCCTTCGCACTAACTTCCACGCACACACAATACTCATCTTTCAAAAGACCAACCTCCATGACCGCAAGAGTCGGGTCCAAGACAACGACGGCCGCCCAGGGCTTATCCCCATGGGAGACCGCCACCCTACTGCCTACACCCATCCCAACCAGCTTCCCCTCGACCGTGTAGGGCTCTTGGAGGATCAAAACCCCAATGCCCTCTTTCACGGCCACCGTCCTAGCCTCCATATAGGGAGTAGGTGTCGGGATAGGCCAGTGTGTGGAAGGTGCGGGAGTGAGAGACATGTGACAGGGCAGTGTGATGCGCGGGAGATTAGGTGTTATAGGGAAAATAGGAAAGCCGACCACGCGGTTTTCACCAACAGCAAGAGATCTTTTGAGGGCGTGCTCCCCGCGGTTTTCACCAACAGCAGGAGATCTTTTTAGAGTGAGTCCCCGCGGGTTTCCCCGCGGGGGAGAGAGGGATTCGACAGGGAGAGAGAGGGGTTCGAGAGAGAAGTCACAAGTAGGGGGTCGGATCTTCGAATGCTGAGCTGCGCCAAAAGGGCGAGTATTTTTTATAGGGACTTTTCACCCGTCCCCGGTCCACAATCGACCGTTAGTCGGTTGAAGCCGATGGCAGTTGGGGAAAACCCCAGCTCGGCGTTCTCCGCGTTTATTTGGTAAAATCGTATGATATTTATAGGAGTGGTTTCTGAGAGGGAATCACGACAATGGTGATGTTAGTTGATACTGAAAAATTCGAAAAACTCCATGATCCGAGAAATGTAATCGCTCCTCTTTCAGCCCTCTGACGTAGCTTTTACTTTCTAAAATAGGGAGATTTCGACGGGAATAGATAAATGGGAGATTTGTTCACATTTGGTGAGGAAAGCTATCAGGCGGGGTAAAGAATGTGGAACGAGTACAAAGCAAACGTTCGTGTTTTGTATGCTAAACGAAGAGGGTGGATGCATACGTCGAAGGGGCCTTTCAATCTTCATTCCACAATTCTTTCCCCATTTCCCGTGCTTCCGATTGACAGCAATCTACTTTCTGGGCTCTACCCTTGAGCTCGATACAGGATAATTTGTTTTATTCAAAGCACGTTGAATAGTATAGTCGAAAGAACCGAAGTACGAATTGTATATAAAGAGGGTACTCGTCCACGATAGATAGATAAATAGTTTATTTACAAAAGAACGTCACAAGAAACCTCCTAACATATGGAAAGAAAAATAATAAACAATACGGCATGGTTATTGTAACCGTCTGCCGGAAGTCTTGTTCAACATTAATTATGTTACAATGAAGCCTAAAAATGAACATGAATAAATAAACGAAATAATAATACCTGAAATTATAATCACACAACTGCCTATTAGTGGAGAGGGGAGAGACCGTTTAAAGAAAGTTGAAATTACCAACCAGGAACCTCCTATAACGCCAGGCCATCCTGCAGTACCGTACTAAAGGACTCCAGTCCGGTCCATTTAAAATCGAAATCGCTTCGTCCCGGGTTAGTGTTCTACGGTCAAATGCAACTGCACGAAACTCAGACATTATTGGGCATCTACACAGGAAGTGGAAGGTATCCTCCCGTTCATGCATGTTGCACATTGAGCATTCCTCCCGGGAATCCGAAATGTAAGGCCTTGCATTTAATGGCAGAAGCTCCGTACGACAACGGAAAATCCATATCACGTCGTGCAAGGGTAGTGGGAGGTTGTCGCGCAGAAGACTGGCACCTTTAATCGCCGGATCCAGCTCTCGGTACAGGGTATATCTGTCCGATTCGCGAGCTCTTCGCCCAATAAGCGCCCTCTTCCGATCGGCGTACCCCTGCATTAGCATTTCGACATCAGCCTTCAATAACGAGGGATCAAGAGTGGGTAGATTATAGGGCACTCCGTGCACTGCTGCCAGACACCTCCAATTTCCGCCCAGTAGACCTCGGCCCCTATCACCTCCCTTGCCAGCACTTTGGGTAGTCGGGTCTCAGGCATCCTTGCAACTTTCAAAATATGCTGGAGATGCAGGCGCAAAGTATGTACTGAAATTGGGTCCAGCTCAGTTTCCAAAAGCAGTAAATAATCTGGTGCGTATTGAGGTAGGCGGAAAATCCTCTTCAAAAATAACAGCTAAACCCTCTCAGCAGCAACATATTCTTGAAACCCCCATACCTGCGCCGTATTGTTTATTATTTTTCTTTCCATATATTAGGAGGTTTATCGTCACGTTCTTTTGTAAATAAACTATTTATCTATCTATCTATCTATCTATCTATCTACTCGTCCACGACGGCGGCAGGGCAGTTGGAGGTAGAAAATGGCTGTTTACCTACCTACTTAATTTTACTAATTTACTTTTCTTTAAAGGGGGCACTAGAGGTCCATTAATTCGTATCGTAATGTCTGAAAAGAAATCTCGGGTACCTTATTATCCAGGAACGGAGGATGTATAAGTGTAAAGATTTTGTAGTGATAGAATAATAACTATTGGCTTCAGGTACCATTCTAATCCCACAGAATATTATCATACGAGGAGCATGGAATTGTATTAAATTTCAGTCTCTGATTAGACGACGAAATTAACTATTGTTTTTTACTGACGCTGGACTGATCACTGAAACCGGTATGACTATAACCGGCTTACTGTAATTGATTAACACCAGGCGAAAATCCTCATACCCTCTCGCTGCTTCAATGCGGAGAGATATCGCTTTCCAAAGATTTCAATTAGGTCTCTCTCTACCTACGCTGTTTTCTGTAAAGATACTGAGCATAAACAAGTGCATTCATATTTTATAAGTCATTACCACATTACCCTTATCAGTGCTATGGGATCCAAGTTTGTTCTGTTTAATCAACAGTTCTCGCAAAATGGTTCAGTCTCCAGCGTTCCAAATATAGTCCGTGTACTAAGTAATTGAATGGCCCGGGCTTAAATGAGGAAGTTACAGCCCATGAAGCTCCAACTTCGTCAACTTCCTAGTCCATTCAAGACGTAACGGTTAGTAAGTAGGATTGAGACGGGCAACAGGTTTTACTGTGGATTTGACTTATTTTCTATTTACTACATTGTTACGAGTGTTACAGTGATGCTCGAATACCCACTGTAATAGGTGGCGAATACTAACTGGCGAAGGCTCTGCCACGATTTTTTTTTCAATTGATCCCAATCTGTTTTGGTTTATTATTTTAAATAATGAACCTTTGAAATCGAGTACGAAAAAAAATTTCTCTGAAGAATGGTGGCTCTTTTGGATTTTGTCGAAAGGTACTTTTGCAACTTGAACAAATGTTATACTTCATGGATAAATACAAATAATTTATTAATGATTGAATTATTGAATCCCGCGCATTATTATGGAATTGTAATTCCCGGGCTGGTTTCAGCCCGCAATTTAGCAATTTAGGGCTTTCCTGGGGGGGAGCAAGAAGAAATGAAAATAGCGATCTACGCAGAAGGGATCTATACAGGTAAATAATAAACCGATCTGTAATAATTAATTAGCATTTCGCGCGTAACTGCGCATGTCTTTGCACAGTAAAAAATTCGAGTGATGGGTCATTTGTTTTATGAAATTTTACGTGGAATTCGAATCTGCAAAAAACAGCCATTCGAAAAAATAAAGTTAGCGAACACTACGCACGTTTTGCTCACGCGCAAGCCCGCAAAACGGCCATCTTCGAATTCTACGCCAGAAATTGTGGAGTTAGCGTTAAAATTTTTTTTCTAAATCGCTTATTAGGAATTATGGTGGGGGGGGGGGGGGGATATCATTTATCGGGACACCCTGTATACATCATACATAACAATATTATAATATTTACGTCAGGCTATGTGTGATGATAACCGACCGAGATGAAAGTAAAAGTAACCAGCCATTTCCGACTGCGGCTCTACTGTTTACTGCCCTGCCGGCGTCGCGAAACTGATTAGCTGTTTTCTCTGGAGGATCAGAATTCTTTCTGACCGTTGGTTTCACTCATGGCTACCAGTTTCCTTATCAACGTAGGATGGGACTACTGGCGTTGGGATTCGTACCAACGGACCGCTGTCGCCGTCCCAATGAGGCATTTGAAGGGATTTGAATGTGGAATTCGGGATCCGTTTGGCTCGGGTTCGAACTTTACAAGAAAACTCGGAGGAATAATAAATAATGACATTTGCAAAAAAAATTGTTGGTTTGCATTTGAACTTCTTACCTACGTCTTATAACTAGGTGTGGTGAATGAATCCATTATTAAAGGGGCGCATTGTTATTGCCTTAGGTACATTATCCTGGTCAAATTTTTTTTTTATCGAAACGCAATTCGTTTACAACTAGGGCTCACATTTTGAAGAAGAAGAAATCGTCAACATGCAAACGAATGACACGGAAAAACTGCAATACATGTTTGAATAGTGGAGTTTCTTTCACCCAGGCTTTTGGTCAATCAATCACTTTGTTCCAAAATCCTACCTTCCCGTTAAATGAAGTAACTGTAGTCTATCAATCAATATAATTTATGACAGGCAAAGTTGAGGTTGTTGACAATGTGCATAGATTTTCCACGCTCACTCATCATACAACTCATGTTTACGCGATTTATCTTTTCGTGTTTCACCGGTTGCTACTCAGGGTCCACTAGCTGAAATCAGAGTCCACCAATGAGTTGTTGCTGAAAACGCGAAGGCTCTTGCATAATTATAAGGATTCAACCACGCAGGAGTGAATTCGCATGTATCGTCGAGTCACCGACTTCCAAGAGCCTGAGAGAGGGACTGCTTACTAAAGTGAATCGACAGGCGTCTAGCTGCACCGATATACCTACAGACTGCCTGGTTAGTATAACAACTTTGTGCCAATTCAGTACCGACATTTTCTTTGTTAGGCGGATCCTTGGTAAAATCGGCTTAACCTTCATGCGGGCATGCCATTTGGGCTCTCCCCGACGAGCGCACGGCTCACTTTTCCAGCACATAAGCGCATGTTTAGGTACACCATTGATGATTGATTTTTCCAACAAGTACATTATGAAAACACACATTAGGTACACAATCACAAATATTCAAACGAATACATTTTACAATGTTTTGAATACCTATGAATAAAAAAAGCCTTCCAATTTTTTTCTTTTTCTCCTTCAACATTACCTACCTATCTTTTTCGAAAACTACGATCATTTCGTAAAGTAAAAAGATCATCATTGTAAGATGAATACAAACGAAGTTATATTGTTCTCCAATAAAGTAACAAGTCTTGTTGTTGTTGTTTGGGTTTTGCACATGAATTTCATGTAACTTTCTTGGTTAGGTGGCTCTTGCATACCGACACATTATACATATTCGTGGTAGGAAATTGAACATCGAAAACAGAAGCAGAAAATACTGATGTATTTGGAAATGCGGTAAGCCTCCTTTAAATCACTGGAAATTGACATGAAAATCCAACAAACGTATGCATAAATTTTAATCTGAGAGGCAAAAAAACTCCGGTTCACACAAAAGCGCCTGCGCGGCAACTTAGCCGCCCTTGGTTTTGTCGCGATCACTTCAACATCATGCTAAGACCGGCGTTGGCGACTCCGGTGCAGCTCTCGCCTGTAACCTGCTGTCTTGGGTTGTAATAGATTAGAGAATAGGTGGCTGTGAGTCCCGTTTCGCTGTTATCGCTCATGCCTATGCAAGATGCCAGTAAAAATGCGACCAAAATGCCGCCCATTCGAAGATTATCCAGCAAAAGGCGATGAAGAGTCTCTTGTAACACCACTTGTTATTTAAACGATCGAAGATAATCGCCGATGAAAACAGGAGTTGGTTAAGTGATGGTCACCTCGGCTCAAGCAGGAAATCTCTTCAGGTCTCAACAAGTAATTTAGGTTAGCCTGGAAAGTTAAAGCAGCGAAAAGGGTTGATGTAAGGGCAAAGGCACGCCCTCTTAAGTGGAACTAACTCGAAAGTTGGCAAAGGAGCAGTTTACGCGAGGTGCTGTGGGCGTGCGGGTCGGGGAACCGACAGCCTCCAGCTATAAAGGCTAATGAAGGACGAAGGTCGCCTACCCATCGCCGTTCTTGCCTTCGGCGTTTAACCACTTCGAAAGGCAGACTGGCGGGATCGGGCGTCGGCTGATACGTCGGCATCTCTGTCCGGTTGCACCATTGATCCAACTGCAATGAAACCAGCTTAGTGTCCTGCGACTGCATTTCAAAAACTAACCATACAACTGGATGATCTATGGATCACCCAGAGGCGGCGTTGTCAACATACATTATTAAGCGGTGGGGGGGGGGGGGGGAGGCGAGAGAGAATCGCATCAGTTTTGATCAACTCACCCCCATCGTTGCTCGCTCGAAATATGGATAAAAACGCTGCAAATCCCTGCACAACGGTTTATTATTTTGTACAGAATAGGTACCCTTCTGTTACAGATCACAGCTCTGTAGGATAACCCGTCTATATAATATAAAATGTACTGTTCTATAGATATTATGTAGATCGTAGATCCTCTGTAGGTTAGTACCTAACCCGTACTCGTTACTAGGTACCTACCTAAATCACGAGTTAAATGTTGCTAAAATAGTTCTGTCGATGACAAACAGTAACTAAAATGGTAAAAAGAAACGCAAATAATGAAGTTCTGAAGGAAAACTGTTGCGGTGGAGTGAAATAGATGCCCCTTTCGTAGATCACTGTTTTCTGTGGTCAATACCTACCCTCGTAGTCAAGTATAATGAACCATTTGTGCAATAACTTGCCCATCAATAATACTTCAACGGTTGTTCAAGTTGCAAAAGTACCGATCAACAAAATCCAGCCCCTTCTTGGTAGATGAACCGTTGTGTAATAATTTACCGTTCTGTAATAATTGACCGTTGTGTAACAATTTACTTTTGTGTAATATTTTGCCGTTGTGTAATTATTCACCCATCAATAATACTTCGACGTTTGTTCAAGTTTCAGAAGTACCTACCAATAAAATCCAATAGCCCATCACTTATAAAATGAAACAATATCGCAGAACAACCTACTCGACTTCATACATCCATCCTTTACTATAATCAGGTGCTCCCTAGTGATGATATCTGGGACGGATTTATACCGTTTAATTCACGATCGTGTTGACGAAGCTTTTTCGTGCACACGAACGGCTGGACGTGCAATGCTCCGGGTGGTCTCAAAAAGTTGTTTAGCTCAAGACAAATTTAATAACGTAGAAAAAAACAATACCCTTCTATCGAAAGCTTTCGAGATACGGCGTTCTGACTGTAACGCCGAGCTTCGGGGACCAACTAGACCCCGAACAGAACCTATAACCCGAATCAGGAAACGGCCTTATCAGGTGGAATAAACCGGTTTCCGTGAGATCACCAAAGTTGAGATACCTCGAGCGTGAGACATGGTGACACGTCCAATTATGACCCACGCGCTGGGCGAACCCCTCTCCACTCAAGGGGTTGAGGCAATGAGTAGCCCGGAGTGAAAATGATCAGCTCGAATTCTTATCCTCCTCATCGGAGGACAGCTGATGACGTCCGCGACGCCGGCAGGGAAGTGAGACAAAACCTCAGCCCGTAATGGCTGTTGCTTGACTTACTCATCTGCGTTATCGCAACGAGAAGCACCACAGTTCTGACAAAAAAGGTGTTGTAAAATACGAAGACTGATCAATATTGGGCGTTAAGGTTCGGAATTTTGAAGTTATACTTGATGGACTGTCCGAATTTGAAATCTGATTGATTGCGTCCCTCGACTATTGGCTCAATTATGGACTTTTATAATTATGGTACATAATTTGGTGTATTTCCGGGTGAGCGTAGTGTAATTCATTGCAATTAAGCCTTCCCTCACTAACAAATGTCAGAGAAGCAGAGACAACTTGTAAATTATAGAACTTCAGTTCTTGGTTTGAGTTACCGAACCTATATTTTTTATCGTAAATTTACCTTTTGTTTTGCACTTATTCCGTCATAATCTATTAACTACATGCTCACAAACTGTCATTACCGAAATGTTCAGGTAGGTACATAAAAATCTGATAATAGGTAGTTATTGTAAACCAGTCGAGTTACATGTTTTTTTTTTCCTATAGGGGAGGCTGCTGTGAATTTCACAAATGATGGTTGTTGAAAAATATCGTACCTACCTACCCACTAATTCATTATGATACAGACTGATTCTGCGGGAAAATTTAATCATTACAATATAAAAATATATTTTTATAGTCGGAATGCCTTTGATAAGTCTGGTTAGTGGTGAAGAAAAATGAAATAAATTTCTCATTACTACATAATTATTCAATGATGTTCAAATATCATAAGTATAATGTTCGGTTATTATAGTAAGTGGTTTTAATTCGAAATTCGGAATGGTTTTATTTCGGTTTAACAGGAAATAGGTGGATGGGAATTAATAACCCATTAGGTTTCATACTATGTAGACGAGTTACTGTTCTATGTATGAATTTATGTTTAAGTGAGTTTAAAGTGAGTGATGAAATGGGTAATTCATTTTATGCAATAAAGTTAATAATGTTGAGAGGAGAAAAAAACTAAACTAATTAATTGGTATGTTCGACATTTGCCAATTTATTTATGATTGGGGGTATCTCCTTCTCTATTTACGAGAAAATCTGAAAAGGGTAAGCGGAGGAAAGGCGACAATTGATGTAGCAGGACCCATCGTTCCGCGTCGGTGCAACTGCCTGGCTAGCGAACAGTCGGTGGCTCCGGATGACGGCTGTTTGGGGGTGTTCCTTCTGATAAGAGAGGGAACAGGACAATGGAACCGCGAGGAAAATTACCCCTTTTCACGACGGACACCCGAGACCCCCCCCACTCCATTGCCCGGTGTCCACCACTTCCCCTCCGACGCACGGGGTTAGTCGTTTCCTCGTGGAAGGTAATTGGTGGAGGAAGGTTACTCCGGTTTCAGGGGCGTAGATGAAATGAAAGAAGATGGAATGGGTGTAGCGGGGAGGGTGGAGGACAAAACCCGTCGAGCGCAGTAATTGCACTCAATAACTGTTGAGATAAGGGTTGCGGGTTAAACTGACAAGGTTTCCCTCGGCAAAGTCACTTTCAAAGGGGATTCGGATAAATATTCGGAGGACTTTGAATGGTTTCAGAATGGAAAATAATCGAACAGCTTCATGGCTGAAATGAAATGAAAATTAATTGTATTCCTGAAAGTTACATAAGCAGAGTATAAAATGAAAAAGTAAGGTTGTAATATGAAGTCATTACACGAGAAACAACTAACTTGGAGTTACCCCACTCGACTGAACAAAATGTTCTGGGTTTAGTTGTGGAAGTTGTTTCTGACACTGATTCTGTCATACTCTTAATGTCATACACAGGTTTCGAGAAGCGATACGCTATCTGATCGGCCGAAGGCTGATGTGTGAGACTAAAAACGGAAATGTGATGAAATAAATTGCTTCTCTGGCCGCCCAGGGGTCAGGTCTTGGAGCGAACCGTTGGAACGTTAATTACGAGTATTATATTATGGAATCCTCTCTTGAGGAATTGCAGATGATGCATAACGAAATGAAGCGCAGAGTCAATAAATGGCTGGAGGAGCAGGGACTCTGGCTGTCAATAAAATATTAATCGTCATAATCACAAAGAGACGCATTGAAGGGATAGTCCATATGGCAGTGGATGATCATACTGTGAACACATCAGGAGCAGTCAAGTACGGAGGATTGATGATCGACTGCAACCTCAGTTACTGGGAGCATAATATATGCATGAGTACTAACAAATCTTCAGCGGTTACTGCATATATCTCATTCGACTTAGGGAAAATATAGGGGGACCCTCTCTTGTGAAGAGAATATTGTTGATGGGAGTGGCAGAAGCCATTATGAAGTACGGGTCTGAGATCTGGGTCGATTCTTTGAGGTACAAGAAATACAGCCAGAGGGTGCACAAAGGAAAGGAGTCATGCATAAAGTATAACGAGTGCATACAAAACATTGTCTGAGCCAGTAGCCTTGGTGACAGCAGGGGTGGTACCAATTAACGTCCGATGAAAGAGCACAAACGTGAATTCGAAAGACGGGAAGAAGAGGGTAAGGTCTGAATAAAGAAGGAGGAAAAAGAAAATACGCTCCAGGTACGGCAGGAGAGATGGCAGGCGAAACGTGCGGTCGCTGAACAGTACGCCTGATAAAAGAGATTCGCCCGTGGCTCGACAGGGAGCATGGTGAGGTGGGCTGCTACCTCACTATGCTGCTCTCCGACCATGGATACTACCGGGCGTACCTCCATAGGATGGGAAAGATGGCAAGCCCGAGGTGTAGGTATTGCGAATGTGAAACATAGGATGCTGAATTTCTTTGTATGTCCACAAGAGAAAGGCTGCAAGAGATGATGGGAAGTATCACACCAGAGAATCGGATAAATAAGATGTTAGGAAAGGATGAACAAGAACGGGAAGAAATAACGGAAGAATGATACAGTATTGCTGAGAGAAATAAGAAGAAGAAGGCCTAATGCTAAATTAATGACCCCATCTTGAAATAATGCTGGAAAAGCGGTTCCAAGGTGCGAAGTCAATAGAACTAAAAAAGGGTTTGTGCGGTACTAGTAGATAGTTCTTGGAATGAAGAGTCCGAAACTACTTGAAGTAAATGGGACCCACCAAAGCAACTCCCACCGAAAAAGAAAGAAGAAAAAATGCATACTAATGACTGCTATATACCAAGACTGTATAATAAATAGGTGTGTACTTCATTCCTCATACGGTGTAGTTCTGTTCTGGTCGAGCAGAAGTGCCCGCGGGATGCATTCTGCTCCGCCTTCACGAAATTTGCATTTATTTCTTGGTTTTCTAGACATAAATTTTATACCACGAGATTCTGCATTAAAACAAATTCATTTCAAAGACTAAACAAAAATTACTTCGAACTTCCGAAAAACTTTTCCCACTTTTTTCAAGCCCATCTGATTTATCAATCATCACTTTGAAAATTTCGAATATAGCATTTTACTATCTAACTGAGAATTTTCAGTATCAAATCGGATAGGTACTATTATAATTCTAATATAATGATTCTATTACTATTATTATTCTATTATAATTCTGTCGATGACACATAGTAGGTAACTAAATGGCGAAAAGAAACGCAAATAATGAAGTTCTGAAGGAAAATTGTTGATGTGGAGAGTAACAGATGCCCCTTCTGCGTAGATCACTGTTTTCTGTGGTCAGTACCTAACCTCGTGGTCAAGTATAATGAACCGTTGTGTAATAACTTGTCGATCAATAATACTTCAACGGTTGTTCAAGTTGCAGAAGTATCGATCAACAAAATCCAGCCCCTTCTTGGTGGATGAACCGTTGTGTAATAATTTACCGTTATGTAATAATTTGTCGTTGTGTAATGATTTACCACTGTGTAATAATTTACCCATCAATAATACTTCAACGTTTGTTCAAGTTTCACAAGTACCTACCAACAAAATACTTATGAAATGAAATAATATCGCAGAACAACCAACTCGACTTGATGCAGCCATCCTTGATTATATTAAGATGCTCTCTGGTGATGATAATATCCTTGCCGGATTTATACCGTTTGATTCACGATCGTGTTGACGAAGCTTTTTGGTGCACACGAACGTCCGGGTGGTCTCAAAAAATGGTTTAGCTCAAGAAAATTTAATAAAGTTAAAAAAACCATACCCTTCTATCGAAAGTTTTCGAGATACGGCGTTCTGAAGATTTCAACCCCTATTTTTAACCCCTTAGAGATGACTGGCATTAATACGAACTAAATCACTCGCGAACAAATCGTGGAAACCTATTTCAAAGAAAAATGGAGTTATTGAAAAAATAAGTAACACTAACAATGTTTTTTGCGTTTTTCGTGTATTAGTGGAAATATACTATTTTTTCAATAACTCCGTCTTTCTTTGAATTGACATTAACTCCGAGCTTCGAGGACCAACTAGACCCCGAACGGAACCTATAACCCGAATTCCATCAATTTTGATTCATGCTAACTAAGAAAAGTGCTCAGTACGGCTTACGGCGGACATACAGACATATTTTTAGTGCATTTTCGGATTCTACATACCTTGAAACGTAAACCATCAAATTTTGATTTGTGGGGGGGGGGGGGGGGGGTTAGATTTTTTTTTTTTCCATGCCTGATCCCAAAGGTTCATTATTGATAATGATAAACCAAAAACACTTGAAAACCCCAGCAGTCTGTTGATCAGATGTTCGACGCATTAAAACTAATAGAAATCAAACGGGAATCTGAAAATGCCCGCTGTAGAGATGTCCGTTAGAGAGATGTGTCCGCTAGAAGATTCACTGTTCGTATGTACTTTGATCGGTCTGTGTGGGGTAAGAATCTATTGATGTCTTCGTGAGGCCAGCAGTTACAAATCGTTAAGAATGATTTCAATATAATATTTTTCCTTCATTTCGCCTCATGTGTTTTCCTTGATATGGATAACGGTGTAGGCACCTGCCAGACAAAAACCGCCGGATCGTTTCGCAATTTAGGGAACCTGTCGTCTCATCCCCGTTGTTCCTACGAGACGAGACTTGGGGAACTTTGGTGAGACGATGGAAACGCTATGCCGGCAATGTTCGCGAGAGGGCGAGCAGTGGACTGCTGGGTCATTATAATGGAAAACCCCCACTCCACCGACGACTTCCCGACGACCTGTCTCCATCACCCTCGCGTTCCTGAACAGGTTGAACAGAGAACGTGACTCATCAGACGAGAAAGGGCGGGCGTGGGGCTGTGAGAAGTACCTCACACAAGTGAACTCCCGCGCACTGTGTGGAAGGGTCGGCTAATGTTGGTTATCAGGTCTGAATATGTGCGGGACCATTATGAATGTGTCAGCCCGTAGAGCCGCGAGCTTCCGCGACCCCTCCGACCGAAACACTGTGAATTCGAGTCAAAGCGAAGTTTGGTAGTTGCGTGTAATAGGGTTCCAATTAGGGATGCGCCGAATATTCGGTTACTATTCGGTATTCTGCCTATTCGGCAATGTTTTGAGTATTCGGCCGAATACCGAATAGCAGACCCAATATTTAGCCAGAATAGTAATTTCTTCATTTGCAAGGAAAGGAAAAAATAAAATTTATTATTATTTTATTTTATTTATTATTAGTACCTAGCTAATAACTACAGTTCGGATCTATATGCAAAACAAATAGCTGAAATATGCAACAAAAGTTAGCAAAATATGCAAAAACATGCAAAAAATTAAAAATAATATGCAAGTTGAAATTTTGGTCCAATTTTTTCGGTTTTCAAGTTTTTGTTGAGAAGTCTAATACGGGAATGAGCAATGTAACCCCAAACTCTTAATCATTCATCTATATTTTATAAAATGACAGCAAATAAAACTGTACAATATTAAATACAATTTACAATGATTAAAGTTTCAATGTGTAGGTGTAGGTACAGATTAATTTCCCTGGGCTATCAACACTTTTTCGAGGTTTTGAACTGTGAAATTCCTCCTACTTAGTTGGGGCCAGAATGGACCTGAAGTAATCCCACTTAAGTTCAATACCTTGAACGGAATGAATGAGCCAAGTCTCAAAATAGTGTTTTTCTTAGGTTAGTTTCAGACAGACGGAAATCTCCGGTCGGGGACAACCCGGTCAACTACCCGGAGAGATCGAAATGACAGTCATACAAAGGCACGTTTAAGACCTTTCACGTGACCGGAGATCGGAAATTTCAGTGTAGGTACGCAGATATTTTTTAGAAATATGCCATTTATATGCAAAACTCTGTAACATATGCAGATGCATATAATATGCAAAAAACAGCAAAATATGCACGAATATGCTGTTTTAAATTCAATTTTAAATGTCCAAAATATCTCCAAATACCTTAATTTGGATAAGTATGACACTTTCTATTGAAAAAACCTGATATGCAAAATATTCAAAATCCGAACTCTAGTAATAACAATGTAATTTAATGTAATGTGATTTATTACATTACTTATGTTATTGTAATTTGGTTATTTGAATTGTATTCAAAATTAATTCGAGGTAAGTTGCGGTGAAGAAACACAAGTTTTTCCGAATTAATGGGCAATATGCTCAATGAAAACAGTGATCTAAGCAGAAGGGGCATCTATACAGGTAAATAATAAACCGTTGTGTAATCATTTCAAGCGTTTTTTTAATTCCATTTCGGATTCCACGTATCTTGGAACGCAAACCATCAAATCTTGAAGGCTTTACTGTCAGTCATCTCTAGGGGGCTAAATATAGAGGATGGATTTTCAGATGCTCCGGAAGGTACAAAAAAATCTTTAAGCTCGGGATCAATTTTAAATGCAATTAATAACCTTCTATTGAAAGGTAATTGCCGAATGGAAATTCGGCTTTGGTGTCATATAATTATGTGCTTGCGTGCTTGGGTACGTAGGTATCCACTTCAGAAAATGTCCCCAATAATTAGGTGGGTTTACGGCAATATAAATTCAGTAATTTACGCGGAAGGCCATACTTCGCACTTTTTCTAGTTACATGAACCAAAACTAATTAAATTTAGTTGATCCGCGAAGCTCGGCGTCACTGTCAGTCATCTCTAAGTGATACAAAACAGGGGTTAACATTTCCAGGTCGCCGTTATCACGATTTCTATTAAGGTTCTTTTTAAATTGATTTCGAACTTGGAGACCACCAACCACCACCCGGAGACCAGCCGTTCGTTCTGAGTTTGTATCGAAAATTAATCAACATGATCGTGAATTAATTGGTATACGTCCAGCCCAGACATCACTGCTAGGGAACACCTGATTAAAATCACGCATGGCTCTATGAAACCGAGTTGGTTGTTTCGTGATAATATTTCATTTGGAGAATGATGACTATTTTTGATTTTGATATGTACATTTGGTTTATTATTTTCATAAAAATGAATTTTTAGAATCGAGCATGGGAAGAAGAAAAAAGTGTCACTCCCTCAAAATTTGATGGTTCCGTTTTAAGGTAGGTAGAATCCGAAAATGGAATAGAATACCCCTGCAAATTATTACAAAACGGCTTATTATTTATCTATAGATGCCCATTCTGCAAAATTGAGTATTAGAGCCGGCTGGGGAATGACAGCTACATAAATATGCAGTGGATTCAACAATTTTGTCATTGATTAGTTGATGTTATCCATTAAGCATAACGTTTGTTCAAGTTATGTACTTGACTACCTTCCAACAAAATCTCAAATAACCAAAATTCTTCAAATGAAATAATATCATGGATCAACTAATCCGATATCATTCGGATGGCTATCCGCGATTATAATCAGGTGCTCCCTAGCAATGATATCTGGGCTGGATGTATACCGTTTCATTCACGATCATGGTGATCTCGAGGGAAACGAACGGCTGGTCGTACAATGCTCCGAGTGGTCTCAAACACTTCTTAAGTTCGAGATCAGTTTTAGAAACGTTAAGAAAAACATACGAAAACCATCCATTTTTTAAAATTATTGCTCGATTCCAAAGATTCATTGGGGGAAATGATAAACCAAAATGTATGTCCGTCCGCCGTACGCCCTACGCTGTACTTCGCACTTTCCTTAGTTACCATGAATCAAAATTAATGAAATGTGGTTTGTAGGTCCTGTTTGGGGTCTAGTCGGTACGCGGAGCTCGGCGTTACTGTCAGTCACCTCTAAAGGATGAAAAATGAGGGTTGAAGATTCCAGGGCGCCGCTATCTCTATTTTTTGCGGTTGTAAATTGATCTCGAACTCGAGGGAGAATTTTTGAGATCACCCGGAGCATTGTACGTCCAGCCGTTCGATTACACCAAAAAGCTTCGTCATTATGACGATGAATGGAACGGCTTACATCCTGCACAGGTATCATCGCCAGGAACCACCTAATAATCGAGCTGGTTGTTCGGAAATATGATCGGTCTGGAGGCATTATTTTGTAGAATGATTGTAATTTTGGTTTTTGCTGATGGGCATGTACTTTTGTAACTTGAACAAACTTTATGCTTCATGAATGACAACCGATAACCAAATATAGAATTCTTGAATCCACCGCAAATTTTTGAAACTGTGATTCCCCCGGCCTGCTCCAGTACTTGATTCAGGGCTTAACTGGGAGGAGCAGTAGGGTAGGTGTTGGCCATAGAAAACAGCAGTCTACGCCGGAGGGAATAGGTATATGAAATAATCAACCATTGAGCAATAATTTGCAGCGTTTTTGTCCATACCTGTTGCTTATTGTCAATACTAACATCTTACTATCGATCATAAAAATGGTAATTGCCCCTATGTTTTCACTGGTACAATTACATTTATAGACAGCAGTATAAATACGGCTGCGAAAATTACGCTGCACTGAATCGTTCTCACCTGGATTTTTATTGAAATGGCACATCTCCCCCTGGTAGCTCCGTACTGACAACCCTACTTGAAATCGACTCCGGATTCTTTCGACCGCTGACTTCCTTAATCCATTCGTCATGTGACGTGCCCAACTATTGTTATTTAACCAAGAAAGAACGAATTTTAAAGCCTGAAACTCTTCTAAACGGGATTTCATTGCGGGAGACTACTTCAAGTTTTGGTGTCATTAGAAAAGTCCATCCACGAAATAAGCTCTGGGGTGGATGAGTCCGTCCATTAGACGGGGGAGCAAGGACGAAGGCAGAGAAAAATGAAGTGCCTCCAACTTTGCCTCTATCAGTAAAACCATCCCCTCCCCCCGTCATTCTACTTTTTCACTTGACCTTTTGTCGGGAAAGCAAATGAACATCTCTCTCCCTTTTCTGGCAGACAACATCTCATCCTGGTGACTTTTGCGACAGGAACATGAGGAAGGCTCGCCGTTCGAAGGGTTGATTGAAATGTTTAATGCAGTCTTTTCCCCCACGTTTCCACTCCGTATGGTAGCAGAGGAAGGATTACAATGGCAAATAAGGCTACGTGAAATATGGGCTCTGAAACTAGGAAGGAAGGGCCGAGGGAGAGGACCTGCTTAAAAAACTCATTATCCTGGCTAGCAGACGACAAGGATCGTTAGTAGGTATGTAACAACGGCTACATTTTCCCTCGTCCCCCTGTAGCTAACGAGCCACTGAAGTCTCGGATTCCCCTTTTCTCTTTCAAACTTGAGTTAGCTCCAAGCTCTGGGCTCTGTCCTTCGTTCATTAACATCCCTTCAGAAATATGACAGCTATCTTGTGTTTTGAGCAATGCCCCGAACAATTCATTGAGAGCCAGAAACAGTTATAATACCAGTCACCCCGAATTAACTTGATGTCTGGTTCATGAAAGATGGAGATGAATCTTGGGAAGAAATTAAAATACAACATCGAATAGGTAAAGGTAAATAATTACCATATAGACTGTATAGGTACGGAAAATTATTTTGATGTACATACCTACAATAAAAAAAATTAGTATTTCACATTTGCAAATGCGCAAAGTCCATTAGTTCCAACCTCAGTGCAGATCATAGGGACAGTCTGAAGCTCCATGGTTGCAGACAAAATACCACAAATCCCTAGCAGACCCTACGTAGCTTAGTACCTAACTCTGTACTCGTTACTAGTGACCTACCAAAATCATGTGTTAAATTTAGCTAAAGTAATTCTATGACAGACAATAGCTAAAATGGCAAAAAGAAACACAAATGAAGTTGTGAAGAGCAATTTTTGATGTGGAGTGGAATATATTCAGTCCCAGTTGGGTTTAGATCTCAGGATCATTGGCGTTCCATTCTGTCGCTTATACTCGTATCACTGCGCTACAGCGCCAACCTGGCCGAGAAATTAGTGATGTGCGCTCTCAACACAGCTTGATGCCTGCACACAACCTGCTCTTAGGGTTTTATAGCAAATAGCGAAGTTTATAGCAAATTTTATGGCAACATCGTAGAATGCTCCAGGTGGTCTAAAAAAATCAGAAAAAATCGAAACATTTAAAAATGCGAAAAAATCCACTCCTCCAACAACAAAAATCCGAGATAGATCATACGATGGATATTTCAAACCTTATTTTTCGCCCCTTAGAGATGGATGGCAGTAACGCCGAGCTAGGAGGACCAACTAGAGCCCAACGGGATCCATAAACATAACAAATTTCTTGAATTTTGGTTCATAGGAACTAAGGAAAAAGCCACGGACGGCGGACAGGCGGAAATATTTTTATTCGAATTCGTATTCTACGTCCCTTGAAATGCAAACCATGAAAGTTTGAGGGGGGGGGGGGGGGGTTAAGAAATTGTTTCATGTTCCATTCCTAAAGTTTATTATTGAAAATAATAAAAAAAATAATTTGTATCGACAGAATGGACTTGTGAAGTAACTGGTGTTATTTGGATTTCCCTTGATGGAATTCACAACGAACCATTTGAGAACAAAAAACTGCAGCAGCCCAACTGCATGCAGACAGAAAGTCTGGTGAACCCGGAACCACCTTTGTTTCTTGAAATCTTATACGCAAAATGCGTATACTTTTTATATCGGAGGCCATGATTTATTTTTCGACTACCCTCGATGGTAAGGATTCAAAAACGCTGCAAATCCCTGCACACCGGTTTATTATTTTGTACAGAATACCCATCTGTTACAGATCACAGCTCTCTAGATAACCCGTCTATATTACATAATTATGTACTGTTCTATACATATTATGTAGATCGCAGATCCTCCGTAGGTTAGTACCTAACCCCGTACTCGTTACTAGGTACCTACCTAAATCACGAGTTAAATGTTGCTAAAATAATTCTGTCGATGACAAGCAGTACCTAAAACGGCAAAAAGAAACGCAAATAATGATGTTCTGAAGAGAGATTGTTGATGTGGAGTGAAATAGATGCCCCTTCTGCGTAGATCACTGTTTTCTGTAGTCAGCACCTACCCTCATGGTCAAGTATAATGAACCGTTGCGTAATAACTTGCCCATCAATAATGCTTCAACGGTTGTTCAAGTTGCAAAAGACCGATCAACAAAATCCAGCCCCTCCTAGGTAGATGAACCGTTGTGTAATAATTTACCGTTGTGCAATAATTTACCGTTGGGTAATAATTTACCGTTTTGTAATAATTTTCCGTTGTGTAATAATTTACCATTGTGTAATAATTTACCCATCAGTAATACTTCAACGTTTGTTCAAGTTTCAGAAGTACCTACCAACAAAATCCAATAGTCCATCACTTATCAAATGAAATAATATCGCACAACAACCAACTCGACTTCATACTCCTTGCTTATGATCAGGTAATCCCTAGCAATGATTTTATCTCGTGCCAATTCCGGATTGTTAGCGCGTCCCTAGTGATGACACGAGTTAAGTGTTGCTAAAATAGTTCTGTCGATCACAAACAGTAACTAAAATGGGAAAAAGAAACGCAAATAATGAAGTTCTGAAGGAATATTGTTGATGTGGAGTGAAATAGATGCCCCTTCTGCGTAGATCACTGTATTCTGCGTAGATCACACTTGTGGTCAAGTATAATGAACCGTTATGTAATAACTTGCCCATCAATAATACTTCAACGGTTGTTCAAGTTGCAAAAGACCGATCAACAAAATCCAGCCCCTCCTAGGTAGATGAACCGTTGTGTAATAATTTACCATTGTGCAATAATTCACCGTTGTGTAATAATTTAACGTTGTGTAATAATTTTCCGTTGTGTAATAATTTACCATTGTGTAATAATTTACCCATCAGTTGTAATACTTCAACGTTTGTTCAAGTTTCACAAGTGCCTACCAACAAAATCCAATAGTCCATCACTTATCAAACGAAATACTATCGCAGAACAACCAACTCGACTTCATACAGCCATCCTTGATTATAATCAGGTGCTCCCTAGTGATGATATTATCCCGGCCGGATTTACACCGTTTGATTCACGATCGTGTTGACGAAGCTTTTTGTTGCACACGAACGGCTGGACGTACAATGCTACGGGTGGTCTCAACAAATTGTTTAGCTCAAGACAAATTTAATAACGTGAAAAAAAGCATACCCTTCCATCGAAAGTTTTCGAGATACGGCTTTCTGAAAATGTCAACCCCTATTTTGAACCCCTTAGAGATGACTGACAGTAACGTCGAGCTTCGAGGACCAACTAGACCCCGAACTGAACCTATAACCCGAAGTTCATCAATTTTGTTTCATGGTAACTAAGAAAAGTGGCCAGTACGGCGTAGGGCGTACGGCGGACAGACAGAAATATTTGTTTTGCATTTTCGGATTCTACATACCTTGAAACGTAAACCATCAAATTTTGTGGGGGGGTTAGAATTTTTTTTTTTTTTGATGCTCGATTCCAATGGTTCATTATTGAAAATAATAAACCAAAATGGTATGAACCTAAATAATGTGTGGAACTATCAATTAGGTATCGCTACTAAGCAAGTCGCCCATCAAGTACTTACCTCGTGAACCCATTCATGATGAAGTCATAGCGGTTACTAATCGGGTCTGTAATGAAGTCTACCCGTCCTTCACGACCGAGCGGTCTTGCGGGTTAGAAAACTCACTTTTTAACCAGCAGGACTAAACTCCTTTATTAGCTAACATTCTGATTTTGTTTACCTATTTGCTTCCCATATGAAGACGTGTAAATGTACTTCCCATATGTACTCCCCGTACGCGACAATCTCAATAAGCGACTGCTACTGTATAATTATACTAGGTGGTGGTTCTAGCCATTTTTGCCGATATTAGCAAGTTGTGACCTAATTTTGATTAATTACATATGTTATCATATCATAAAACCGATAGATCTTCTGTTTCGGATCATAGTTCAGTAGGTACCACTTTTGGTGAGGATATTACCACTTTTGGGAGATTTCAGCCATTTTTACCTATTTTGCCGACGTTTAACACCCAAAAACTCAGAAATTGATCACTATAACCGACCTTTTGATCTCTATATCAGGCCGATTCACTGTGTGTTTACATACAGCCGATCGCGACCTGACTGTTTATATACTCATATCCGGCGTATTCCTTTAACAGCCTTTCTACTAAGCGACTCTCTCTGTATATGCACTCACCGACGTTAGTCCACCTTGACATCCGGATAGTTTTGTTGGTTTGTATCAGCGAAAAAAACCAGTGCGAGGTAACACATTACTCTCCTTCCTCGTAATCAGATTAGTGAGGTATATTACAGGTAAATACAATCGTCGAACAGTCGTGTAACACAGGTAATCTATTATTCTTTTGTCGGGTATTCCAATAGAAATCGCTGTTGCTCTTGAAGTACATTACCGAGAGTATTAAACTAGTAGGTAGGTTGTTGGCATAGGTGGAAGAAAAAATTGGGGTCTATTCGATTTATTATATTTTTATTAGTTTTAGTTTTCCTCCCAATGCAGGAAGCAAATTTTTCTTCCGAAGCTCATTAAATCAATTAGGCATCATCTATGATAGTCTTCTAAAGAGTTCAAATTTAAATTGATGACCTACGTACATTGTTTAAACAAATTTCAATGGTAGACACACGTATTAGGAGGTAGGAACGTTCCTAATTCATGCTTTCCAATGAAGGAAGTCGTGAAGTGACCACAAAGTAGAAATCACCCAGATGATATCATAATTTGGGTAGAGCCCAGGAAAAAAGATTTCAAGCTAGTCACAATACCCACGTCTCTATTACCGATTGTTTTTGGTTCTGAAGTAGGCGTAGAATATCTGTCCTCGTCATAATAATTGTGATTTCTTCCCCAATATTTCTTCCGATATTTCCGTTCTCATCCTTTCTTCAATCAGAATAATATTTTCGTTAACTTTTTTCAGCATCTCGACTGTTGACCCTTTAGAAGTTCAAGTTACTCTAGACAAATTCAAAAGCGAATTTCACCCTCTGAGGAGGAGGACTGCGCGCATGAAGCTATCTCCCGACAGAATACTCTCGACTCATTATGCATACTCGCTGACACTACCTCAGGTTTTTCGCGCTCTCATTTCATTCCTCGTTTCTCAACACAAACCATTCTCTGAACGACACCCTTTCGCTTTATTTTTCTATAATTCCTTCGTATGTATCCGGGGATTCAAATTGTTCTACCTCACGAAGCTCTTTTAAAAGCATTTGCCTCACTAATTCAAGTAGAATGTTTCTATTTCAGTGCTGCTCAATGTCAGCGCTCTCCATCAATGTTAAATGGTCTCGTTTCCAATGTCCGTGACATTTTATTGGCCTTTCCTGAGAAGTTTCCAGGTAAAATAACGCCATCGTGGTAGAATAACAGAATAGAAAAACCTTTGTATTTCAAATATCAGGTTCACATAGCACTGACCAGAGTTAGAAGATGAATGTTACAGGATCCTCATTGGATAAATAAATTAAATTAAATTTACGAAAACCAAATAAGCAGCTCTTGCAGCTTTCTATGGCTCTAACATGGCCGCAATGACAATAATGGGTTCATTAACCACAGACAATTCAATTACTATAGCGATAATTGGCTTGTTATCGCTCCAATTCTGACCAGTCAAATGATTAGTATGTGCGCATGGAAAGTTCAGGGGCAAAATCCTATGCCACTGACACTTCCTTTAGAATCTAATGAAAAAATATTTCAAAAATTGGAAAAACAACTTCATTCACACTTGCATTTGCACGATCGCGATCACTGATCATTTTATGGGAGCATGATGCCTTCAACTTGATAATGTATTAATAATCCACGATTACTCGGAGTAACCGGAGACGGATATATAATCCAAAATTTATTCATTTAACGCGACAAGAAATTTTGATAGTGACTGATGGTGGAGGGATTGGGGGATTAGTCATGAATTTCTTACCTGGATTTAAATAAAATACGTTTCCTTGAGTGGAAAAATGCTGCAAAGCCCCTGTTACATGGGTTCTATTGGATTCTATTGGACACACCTACAGAAATGCTGGTTGTTCATTTATTGATTCTTCCATCTGAAATAATTGAAATACCTAGCTATTTCTGATGGTTTCCACAAATTTTTGCCCCCCAAAAACACAAATCACGCTCTTTTTTTTTCAAATTATCTTTGATCATTGGTAGTGCAATTTAATAGTCTTGATCCACGTGTTGACATTTTTTCTAGTTTTATTATACAAATTGACGGTGATTTCAGACGATTTCCCAGCTTTTGGACTCATGAAACATAAATTTTGGTAGAACTTCTATTTTCCACTCTTTGGTCAAAATCGACTTCATATTCGGTCTTCTAGTCCAAAAAGCATGGAAAACGATACCTCAAAAGCTCATGTTACTAACAAACGGCTGCAAAGTTTCGGGGCACAACTAGGGCCCAAATGGAGCATGTGTCCGAAAGAACAACTTTTTTTGACGGAAAATAAGCCGGAACACGTGATACGGCGGACGGCGGATGGACATTGCAATTTTGGAATCTAGGCACCTTGATACGGAAGAGAAAAAATTTTGAGGGGGTATTATACAATTTTTTTGCTGAGCGAATACATAGGTGTATTATTCACAGAATAATAAACCAAAACACATAGAAATTTCGACCACCCTGCAGTCTTTCCCCCCCTTCAAAACGTCGACTTTTGAGAAATTTCTCTTCCCGGTTTGGGCCGTTTGGGTCGTTGATGATGATGACAATGTGTGAGTTTTCCCAAAGATTTCTATCTTCCCATAATTGATTACTTTGAAACAGAGCACCCCCGCATTTCGAAACCCATTTTCGGACGTTTTTGCTAATGCGCAAGTTTCTCAAAACAATGTACAGGATTATTGGTAAAGTTAATTGGTGTGGTCCCCTCCCCCCCCCCCCCCCCCCTTGATAGGGTTTTATTGAAAACATCACATTCATGCACTCGTCTTCGTCACTTCCATTGACACACCGATTAACAGCTAATTGATTTGAAAGAAACGAGGTATCCTGATGGATAAACATCTCGGTCGAGGAGCATCCAAATTCAATGGATTCCATTCGTGACATGGCAGGCGATAATGTACCTCATCCATTGTATAAGCTGTGATGACGTGGCATTATGACAAAGACGTCATCGATCGACACTCACTGTCCAGACTCAGATCGACACGCTCCTTGCAACGAAGTCACAAGTGAATGGAAGTCCCCTCCAGTTGACGTCTCAAGGAGCAGAAAATTAGCGCGTTATCTCCTGTGCTCACCCTTTGTCTTCCCTATCGCGTCAAGCCCTTCGCTGATACGGCTTTGTGCCGCCATTGTTCATTCTCGACGATCGACGATACATCTCATCTTACAGGCTCCAGTGGATATTGACGCCACGTCAAAAGTCTTTAGACTCCGACTGTTGAGGTAGCAGTGATATGGTTTCGGGTTCAAGCGTGGTTGCGTCATTTATGATAGAAATCCCTTGTTTGCATTTTCACCCAGATGGTCGAACACAGTTAGAATACGATCTAGGTTCTGTTACCGAATGGCGCACACATGGACATAAATTTAAGAACACCATGCGTTTTTCATCTAACAACAGCTAATATCTACAATATGATATAATTATACAATAATTATGACTATAATATCTTAATATAACTAAATATCTATATATTCTGAATCTATATGAAATATTCGTTATTATTCTATTATAATTTGATGATAACAATGTCATTTCACAGGATTTCACAGGACTTTTGCGGTGCTCAGTTATCGCCCGGACATGTTTTATTGCTATTCGTTTCATCTCCTGAATTCCTCCTCATTCAAATTGACCATCCCTGGCGACGTCCGGGTTAATTTGCTCACCTTGGGAAGATTTCGCGTTGTTAGCGCGCTGTTGTGAGCAACGTTCAGAATTTTATTTTGCGGGTGAGTTTTGTAAACTGTTGCTATTATTTTGCGTTACGAGGTGTTTTATTTTGCGGGTGAGTTTTGTAAACTGTTGCTATTATTTTGCGTTGCGAGGTGTTTACGTAGCTGGCGCGCTGCTAATGTTGTTAGAACTGCGACTTAGACAAAAATAGTTATTATGATGGCTGTTATGAGATCAGGTATAGGTACACCAGTATACTACTTACTTCTTTTTTGCGCCTTCAATCATCTTGAAAATGTAAGTACGTAATATATACAAATGTTTTTGGTACTTCTTATCCATTCTCTGTCATATTTTATCCCTCATTATGTTTAACCGATTCCAATAATTAGATAGGTACCTATATTTTTCGCACCCGAAGGGCAGGTAGAGTTTCCAGTGTCCTTTAATAAAAAATTATCCTCCCTCAGTTTCTCTCAAATGGCTGTCATCAGTATTTCTATCAGTATATATTTAACTCCATATTTTTGTAATATTATGTGTGTTTGTGTGTATTGCCAGTATGCGCCTCAATCACGCCCAAACGACTAGACAATTTGGTATCTCAGTTGCGCAAATATTTTGTACCTACAGTTCTGGCTAGCTAGGATGTACGAATTTTTCATCCAAAACGTAGTGCGAATTTCGTTTTGGAAATGTTCTCGACTATCTCAATAAAACGCCCCCATCTGCATGAACAAAGTCTGGTTGTTAAGGCTAAATGTAACGACAAGTTAGTGAGATTCTCAGATAAGAGATGGCAGCACTATCGGGGGCAAATTTCCTTGACTCCTCACAGGAGAACGAATCAAGATATTTTGAATCTGAAAACGGATTTGATAAGATATCAACCCATAGTTTGGACGAAATCGGTTTAAAAAATTTGCACAATTTTTTTGCGCACTGTTCAAAAAATTTTTTGATTAAATTGAGACTTTTTCAAAAATGTCGCCTTATACAGCAGTGTGCCCATGCATACAGTGTACAAATCCGTTTTCAGAATTGAGATTGGTCAAATATTACGATCGTAATCCTTAAGATTGGTGAAACAATAGTAGGGCTGACGGGGTGGAGGAGTGCGCTCGAGCGAGGGGGGCATTTTGGTGAGGTGGTGCCGGCCGCCTGGACCCCTCGTATGAACGTTCTCCGAATTCTCCTACTCAAGGTCGGCATCAAAATCGAGTCTTCCTGATGTTGGTTGGAAAAGAAGTTTTGTCTGTGAACAGGATTGGGTCAAGCCTTGTCTCACGTTTGTGGACTACGAGAAAAGGGGGGCCTAAGTTGGGGGTAGTAGATTTCGTTTTTTTCTTGTAGGGGATGTGACTGATACACAAAATCCATGTTTTTGACAACGGTGGCCCCCAAAATTTTGGTCAAAATGCGAGAAACCTCAAAATTTTCGCACTTTTTTTGTTTTTCCCCCATTTTGGCCATGATAGAGCGCGTTTTTGACAAAAAGTGTACATTGTGAAACTGAATTAGATTTGCTAGAATACTAGAATAGGCTCGGTAGACTCAATAGTTTCCGAGATACAGCTAAAATACCATACCTACCACCACTCTCAAAACCGCGTTGTGAAATCCAATTTTTTTTCTCGTATTTTTCGCTATATCTCCAAAACGTATTGTCACATCCGGAATTTAGTAGTGAAGTATTTCAAAACTCAAATAATTTTAGATTGTATTGCAAGTTGTCCCTAAATACATACATACAGACTACATACACACTTTCAAAATAATTTTGTTACTTTTGCGCACTGCAACAATTTTGTATTGTTCACAAAGATTGGCAGGTACCTACAACAGCGTGCCTACATGCATATAGATGTTTCAAAAAATACAAGTAGATAATGAATCTAGTCTTGAAAAATTAAACTGGGTATTTCAAATCTGAGCAGTATCGAAATTAGGGAACATATAGGTACAGATCATCAAACACTTGAAACATTTCTGCTGTTGAATATACTATATTATTTGCTTTCAAAATAAAGTATTATACTTTGAGGAATTTTCATCCCAAGTCCTGGGTAGGCTCCCGTATTTCCAGCGAACGTGGTATCCTTGGATCAATAATTTCTGGGAGCAGAACATTTTCATAACAATATTTCAACTTTGTTATCATTTTGTCCTCCCAGAATGAGCGATCCCTTTGTATTATCTCGTAATGTAGATCCCTAGGGGTCCACACTACGAAAAAACAACGCTCTCTCATCGTTATTTCCAATTGTCCTTGAATTTGGAAGAAGTAGTCGCTAGTTTTTTTAAGTTTTTTATCTTTACCCAAACAAAAATTTTTAAATTTGTGTCCAGAGTTTTCGCTCTGGAAACACTAAAGTTTCGCACCATAGTAATGCACCAAACAGACTCATGAAACCTACTAAACACTATGATCGCAACATTTTCCATGGAAATTGGGTAACGGAGTTACGAAATATGGACGCACGCGTTGTTGTAGAAGTCCATTTTTGTGAAGCCAATTTTTGTTGGAGCAGTGCAATAAAGTTTTGGCATCATCGACTATAATAGTTATGTAAACACAGTTGCATAAACGTCACCTGATTTCGAAAAAATCAAATCCAAATCAAATCGAAGTGTCGGCTTCTTGGAATTTGGGCAACCTTTTTAGCCAGTTCATAAGAGGAACTATCTAGGTACCTACTCTGTAAGCAGATACCTCGTGACATGGATATATGTGTAGGGGTTATTATTATCTCTATCTCTATCCTTATTATCCTTATTATATTATAAATTCGAATCTTCGTCTGTCTGTGAAACTGTGATTCTTTTCACGGCAAAAAGCATATATACCTATTTATGTTATCACAATATATGTACAAAAGTAAATAAAAAACGCTGCAAAGTACTTGTCACATGGGTTTATTATTCTTGCGGACATATAGAACTGTACTCCATCAATATCAAAATGTCAAACAATTTTTTCACCATTTATAAACAATGTGCCATTAATTCGTTTTTCCCGTGTTTTTTCCGATACTTTTAGGTAACAAACATCCCTAATATAGATACCATCTTTGGACCAACCCCCACCTACCCTCCAAATTTGAATCACATTCAACCATTTTTACGGTAATTATGGGCGTTACTACCCGTTCAACGGTTTTCACTTCAAAACTCCTAAAAAACGCCTCATTTTTGCCAGTTTTTTGTCCATAAAATCCAAACCGTTGGTCCGATCGAGCTGAAAAGCTTGCGGGCACCATGCCTGCCCTAGATGAGTATTTGGTGCAAATTTAAACTCAATTGGACCAATTTTGAGGCAGTTATGCGTGACACGGCGGACGGCGACGGACATTGCATTTTTTGAATCTAGACACCTTGAAACGTGTAAGAAAAAATTTTGAGGGGGTGTTCCAAAAAATTTTTGCTGAACGACTACATAGGTGTATTATTCACAGAATAATAAACCAAAACGATTTATTCATCTTCTAATAGACAATCACACTCTAGGATACCGCACCAAGCCAGTTTCCGAAAATACCAATTTTGGGAAAAAGTGTCTAAAAATTTAGACACTTTGGATTTTAGGGACGTATCGACAAATTTGGGAAAAATCGAAATAAGACTTATTTTTGGCGATTTTAGCTAAATGGCTGAAGCGATTTTGACGTACTAAACTCCAATCGACGCGCAATTTTATGCTCCTTATTCTAGCATAATTATAGTGAAAATAGTTTTCGAGAAGCGAAAAAGCTGAAAAAGGTCCGAAAATTTCGCAGTTTTTTGGCTCTCAAAAGTTTAGCACAAGCCAGAGTCCGTCGCAAACTCACATTACTCGTATTATGCCCAAATTCGATTAAAATAATTTCCAGCTAGTGCACATTTATTAGGCAGCAAGCACAAGTCCAATTTGACTTGGCTATGACCCAATCCTGCTCACAGACAAAACTTCTTTTCCAACCAACATCAGGAAGACTCGATTCCGAGAATGTTCATGCGAGGGGTCCAAGCGGCCGAGGGGTCGAGGCGGCGGGCCCCACCTCACTAAAATGCCCCCCTCTCGCGCGCGCACTCCTCCACCCCGTCAGCCCTACTATTGTTTCACCAATCTCAAGGATTACGATCGTAATTTTTGACCGATCGAAATTCTGAAAACGGATTTGTAAACTGTATGCATGGGCACACTGCTGTATAAGGCCACATTTTTGAAAAAGTTTCAATTTAATCAAAAATTTTTTTGAACAGTGCGCAAAAAAATTGTGCAAATTTTTTAAACCAATTTCGTCCAAACTATGGGTTGATATCTTATCAAATCCGTTTTCAGATTAAGAATATCTTGATTCGTTCTCCTGTGAGGAGTCAAGGAAATTTCCTTCATTTTGGTGCTGCCACGTGGTGGCAGGTTTTGCAACTAAAAGCGTTACATTTAGCCTTAATTGCCAAGATTTGATGGGTAGATATGATTCGATATCTAAAAGGTCCCACAACAATCTAGTCAACTGCGGTTGTTGTCAAGGTTTCTGACATGCTGAAAAAAGGTGTGTGAAACGACGTGTAAATGTAAACGAACATTGCAGTCAAATATGTGTCGGGAAAATGAAAGAACACAATATTAACACACATGAATGAATATTTTTAGGAGAATTATAATAATACTTAGCAAGTAATTATGATATCCTCAAATATATCCAAGTACCTAAACAGAAAGAGTCACACAGTTTCGAATCGTCTAAATGATAAAAACATAACATTTCGTGATTCTGGACAGTTCTCAGACCGATAGAATAATTTTAATGAAATAACCGTAGATAAAACTCGTGTTTGCGTTCATGGAGCCCAGGGAACAGAACAAAAATATAAAACGGAGAATGTATCCCTTGTTGACCAATTACATTCGAGCCAGCCTATAAAGTGCTATGAAAGTAACTAAATAAATGTCTCTGGCAGCTATCTTTTGAAAAATGGCCGTAAAGAACTACCCGAGCAGCCTTATGTGCCTGGACAATAATAAATGTGTTCATGGGGATACAGTTTGGCTCACCGATCACGTAAAAATCATTTCCTTCGAGCCAAACTGTATTATTCTCTAGCCCAGCGTACGAGAGGAGGGGGGATAAGATAATTATGATACCCGTGACTTCAAAATCTTCTTTTTTTATACTATAATTGGACCAAGTTATTTGGGCGTGACCGATACACATTCAGACAGATAACCACGCACACTCACTCGTGACTTACACATATAGTTACAGTTGTAGTTACTTACACCCATTCTTATGAGTTCATAGATACCTTGATAATAAATGCCACTTGCCTAAAATTAACTTGTTTAACCCTACCCCACGTATGATAATATACTGCAATGTAAATGACATGCAAGTTAAAGATAACAAGTATAAAACACCCCAGTGTTATCCTGTGAAGTATATCTATATAGGTATTATACTTATTGTGAACATGAGCCAAAAAATACATATAAGTATATAACAATTATAATAACCAGTCGACTCGCTTCTTCCCGATAGATGGACAAAAACTATCCATTGTTGTAAATGCATTTCTTATCATAAAATGTACCTATATTTATGTCATTAAATGTTTTAATAAAATGTGTATTTTCTTCTTTCTTCTTTCTTCTTCTTCTTCTTCTTCTAGTTACACTTACACCCATTTTGATGAATCCATATATATATTGATAATAAATATTTGAGATAAACTATCACAAGGAATTTTGAGGGGGGGGGGGGGGGTCACAGTAGTTTATCTTGCAGGCATAGGTTTCATAGTGTCACCAATTATTCACAAACTACTTAGTTCCATCATCGGATTATTTTGTATCCTAATGTTAGAAAGATACATATTAGATTTCAGCATAGTTCTACAACGCTTAAACTACAGGAAGGTCCTCGATGTTGTTTTTCATTCCAATCTGACTTCAGCCTCTGACGTTGAACTTTATCAAAAAACTAAGGGAACTTTCAGCTGTATAGCCAAGAGGCTTCGCTAACTTCACACGGCGACTGGGCAAGTTATGGCACCCCACCTATCAGACAGGAAGGGCAAATTTAATTGCCTCAAGCATGGTCGATTCAAGCATGAATACGCCTCAAACTTGCTCCCTCTCAACTTCAAACGGATCTCTAACCAACATGGTACGCAGCGATTAGTATACTTCCTCGAGTACTGTTTCTGAACTGCTAATTTTCGAGATGCCAAAGCTCGAATTTCGCTAAAATTATTCCCATAATTGGATATTTTCTAAATCCACCAAACTTTTGAGCTCATCAGAGTTTATATCAATTTCACTGATGACTTGTTATCTTGGAAGCATTTCGGACATGAACGAAGCACGGGTCCAGCTTGTGTGTAAAAGCGAATTTTGGTTTATTATTCAGAGAATTACCTTCGTATTCGATCATCAAAGAGAATCTTCGAACACCCACTCAATTTTTTTTTCTTTTACGTTTCAAGATTCCAAAAATGCGATGTCCGTCCGCCGTCGACCATATCGTCCATATCTACCATTATTTTCGGTCTGAAAAATTCTTTCTTTCGCACACAGGCTATATTTGGGCTCTTGTTGTATCCCAAAAGTTCGCAGCCCGGTCGAAATACAACCAAGAGTGTTATTGGTGAAAAATGGGTGTAAAACTAGGAATTTTTGGGGTTTTAGTAACATGAGCTTGTGAGGTATGTGGGTTCATGTTCTTTAGGGCGGGGAGACCGAATATTTATGAAGTATATTTTGACCAACGAGCGAAGAATTGAAGTTCTAACGACGTTTCTGCATTAAATTTACATACATTTTGGTACAAAAATCGACGATCTTCCGCAGGCAGTCTCCATCTGAGCTCCTAGTTGTGCTCCGAAGCTCGGCAGCCCAAACGGAATACACCTAGGGGTGTTATGGGTGAAGCATTCGTGCAAAACTAGGTCTTTTTAAAGTCTTTGTAAACTTGCTTGTGATGTACCCTGTCCCTTTTTTTTCGAGGGCGGGGAGACAGAATATGAAGTTGATTTTGACCGAGGTTCTAACGAAGTTTCAGCTCTCAAAAATCATTTCTTATGAATCAAAAACCTGGGAAATGGTCTGAAATCGTAATAAATCTTGGAGAAGGGTGACCGATTGGAAGAAACTGAGTTTTCCCAATTACCTTCTTGATCAAACGTATCGAAAATCATTAGATAGTTACCTATCAATAATAATTCGATTTACTGGATTTATGGATCTGAAAGAAATATACTTACGACGTAATGAGCGTTTGGAGACTATAGCTTCTAAAAGCTTGGGTAAAATAAAACTAACCTCTCCAACTAGGGCTTTTCGTCATTGAAATTTTCTAACTGTACTACTAGATATATCATAGTGATGCTCAAGTCTCAAGGAACGGGGAAGCCAGTGAGTCTCCCAAAGAGTATACATATTGCTGAACATCGCAAAAGAACATTCAGCCAACCTTTGTGAGATTTGAATCATTCTGAAAATCATAATTTTTGTTCTTACACTACACCTATCAATTTGAATGATTAAAAAACCTAAATAAATTCACACCTATTTGAATTTTGATCAGTGGGAATTATTTAAAACCTAGATGAATTTTGAAATATAGATTCAAACTATATTCAAAGAAAAACCTAGTTAACATGGATTCCAGTTACAGCGAGGCAATATGATTCTTTAGAAAGAACGCTGTAAATTATTATACAACGGTGGATTATTTACCTGTATGTATATATGCCTCTTCTGTGTAGATCACTGTTTTCTGTGGTAAATACCCTCGAGCTCCCCCCAGGAAAGCCGTAAATCGAGTACTGGAGCCGGCCCCGGAATTAAAGTTTCATACAAATGCGCGGGATTCAATAATTCAATAATTTAATTATTTGTAGCTATCCGTGAAGCATAAGGCAAATAATAAACCGTTGTGTAATAATTCACAGGCCCCTTCTACGTAGATAGTATAATAAACCGTTGTGTCATAATCGAAAAGTCGTTACCTAAATGAACAATCCTTTCTCAATTCTAAGACACCAGGTACTTGGTACTAAAATATTCTACGGCTTAAATTTTAAATCGTTCGATCTAGGTCTAAGCAATTTACAACATTGATTGAGTTGATCATAACGAGTTGCAGTATCCAGGAACAATATACAATTACCACCATTGGCTATAATATTTATCACGATTGACATCTCACCAAGATCTCGTTGGAAATATTGACTCACATTATCCCCCCCCCCCCCCCCCCCCCATCTTCACCACTATAGAATGAACCACTCTTGTAAAGAGGTTAATTAACATAGGGACTAAAATTTTTAAACATCGACCATTCAACTTTATCAAACTAAAATCTGATTTGCATGGTGAAGGGTTCATTAGGCTTCAGGAGTTTAAAAACTCCACTCTCTGTCCTGGACTTCTGGCATTAAAATTCAAATGATATCTTCCTTTCATCTTCATCACAGCACCGCGTGAAACTCTAGGCAAATCCGATACGATTTCTACTGAATGATCATACTGAATGAAGAAACGTTCATAAATGAACGGCGAACTGGTTTGATCAACATAAAAGTTATTCGTTGCCGAACACTCCTCATTACCCGGAAAGCTGATCAATCGGAATGGATAGTACGAGATTCACATCAATTCAAGAAAACAGGTTTGCTGCACTCTCGAGTCCACGAGGATATTGAAAGCCCTGTCCCTTTTCAGTAGGACCTACTCTGAAAGTGTTGTGGGGACATCAAGCTCATTATTTTGATATGCACATAATATTATCTATCTAGCATTCATAGCATACTAGTATTCTTAGAAACCAAGCAACTGGGTCTCGAAGGAAAGTCTCGTTCACGTCGAAAGAGTACGTTTCGGCGATTTCACCATAGCCTATGTCTGTCTCAGGAACTCGCTGATAACGATGAGTTGTTCGGTTCCTACGAATCACCAAGTAAAGTGAATTTGAATGGACCATTTTTGGCGCCAGACGCATTGACGAATAATATCGCCCGAGCGAAGCCTATAAATGCTAGTTAGGTAGTTATGTGCGTATCAAAATAATGAGTTTGATGTCCCCACAACGGTTTTGCAGTAGGTCCTACTGTAAAATCCTGTCATTAAAATCGGTCAGTAGGACCTGTAAGCCCGTAATTAAAATCGGTCAAGCGGTTTAGACTTCCTTAGGTAACAAACGAAAGCACTTGGAGCTTTATATACAAAATTCCACTTCTTGGGTAGAACCAGGGCTTTTAGAGCGGGTTGCGCATCCTGTTAATTTGCACAACCTTCCACTCACGATAGAACTAACTTGTATCTTGAGGTATAGTGATACCGTTTTTATTTGAAGATGAATTGAATTATTTTCCTGACTTCAAATAATTTAATTTTCAATTGACTGTGATAGTTAACCTATAAATTGAATAAGTTTATTAGCGAATTTTCGAAGAAAAGGAAGCTATTGTTCTCGGTCCGAAATTTTTAAAACTCGAATTTCCGAAAGATTTTTATACCAAAATCCGTTTCAGACCATCCTGAATTCACTGCCGAAAGACACCAAAAATTATATGTATATATGTATATATATATATATATATTTATATATTTATATATATATATTTATATATATATTTATATATATATTTATATATGTATGTGTCATTCCAGACGATAACTCTCGAAAGAATTGAGATAAAAAGTTCAAATTTGCACGAAAAATCTGTCTTGGCAATCGACAGGCCAAGTTCGAAGATGGGCAGAATCGAGTCACTCTAAGGGGGAGTTTTGGGGAGTTTTAGGGGGGGAAATTACCCATAAATTCCCAAAATGAAAAAGTCTGACAAGTGACACCTCATTTTAAAGGTTTTTGTACGCTGAACACGATGGTGAAATCAGAATTGCGATATCTCATTCCATTCTCAAACTGGAGCACTTTGAAGATGAAGGAACGTGGTTATTTCTTGAGATGTTCTTCCTGGTTCGTCTGCTCTAATCTGATAACGGAATGGGATATCGCAATTCTGACTTCACCATCGTGTTCAGCGTTGGAAAATCTACAAACCGAGGTGTTACTCGGCAAAAAATGGAACAAAAAATTTGTTACGTATCCAATACCTACTCTTCTGGTATTCAAAACATTTTTGATTTCCCCCTCCCCCTCCTTCCACCCCAAATTTTACTTTGCGTAAAACTACTCCTGTTTTAATTTTGTATGGTATCAAGTTGGGAAAAAATTGGCCGAAAATTAATTTTCAGAAAATTTTAGGCGGAGGAGGAAGATGCCGAAAACTTCGAAAATTCGCTCTTATAGCCATGCTGCATGACTGTGGTTTTTCTTATACCTTTTCACTCTGACCTCTCGCTATCGTTGCAGTGAACGCTGAGGGCTGATTCCGATCCGCATGTTCCGATCAATGTGTCATCCAGCCTTCTGCCCTCTTGACCCTGTTTGGCATTGATTTCAAAATGTGATAATGGATTTCAAATGGGAGCCCTCCGCTGTGAGGGAATCAGTATTCAGAAGGGATCATTCCAGCCGCAGGGTGCAAGGGAGGCTCTGCCACGCTCCACCGCTTCGTCTTTCTCTCTCCCTGCCAGTGATAATGATGATGAAGATGGAGATGAAGCTTTGGGGGATGAGACGGACGGGGAGGCGGAATATGAGAGCTGCTACGTAATGGTAGGACGCATTGACAATAGCTGGTTCTCAGGACGGCTTATTCCCGCGCACCACTACGTGACAGCCCGTCTGTGGTTGACCTCACGTAACAGCCATACACCTCTGCCTCCGTCTTTTATCATCTTTTTCCGCCGTTCCCTCCCACTAAATTAAACATAGGACGCACCGAGAAGAAGTCTTCCACCTTGCACTCATCATTCACCCCGTTTACTCTCACAAATAACTCTCGCAACTCATTCTCAGGAAAAGCTCAATTTATATTAGGAAAAATCATGAGATATTCTGACACTACTTGAGAGTGCAATAAGTTAGAAGTCATATATTTTTAAATACTTTCTTTACAATAAATCTTTGAAATACCGTTATATAATGTGCTCAATTTATTTGGAAAACTATTACGAAAATCAGTATTATGTGAGGCTGCTATTCAGCTAGACCACTAGCTATGTCGTATGATCTACCAGCAAGATTTATGTAATAATATCAAAGAATATAGAGTAAGTTGCCATCTATCACTCAGTCGCTATAAAGCCGTCCAGCTGTTGAAGCTAAACTACGATCTTTTGGACCCAGGGCCAAAGATCCCACGTTGAATCTGCTGTCTGAACCAATTTTTCCGTCGTTCATCACTTTGCCATGGAAGCGAGTTGATTCGTTTGGAGAATGGCTTCCGTTTTCTGTATAAAACGCTCTACATCCGTCACATTGCGTGACCTATAGTTCGCAGGGCCCCTGATCGTTACTTTCTCTCCCTTCAGATTGAGTTTGGATTCGATAGAGGAACCGGCGGTACATGCAGTTGATGCGAGCCATTTCAATGATCAATCGTTCCAGAGGACAAAGAGTTTATTCAGCAAAAGGTAGGTAGGCCCCTTCTCGACTGCTCGTTTTCTGTTTCATCCTTCCACGCTACGCCATTCCAAAATCAATCCGGCCCCGTGAATTATCATCCACCGTTTCACATTCATATCTGCCGAGAACAACCTTGAGATTAAATAACATCACTAACGATTGATTGTTGGTCGACTGTGGAAGGGTATTGTCGGTGAAGTTGGCAACTGGCCACAGCTCATATATTGAACGGCTCTGACGGTGAGTTTCGTCCAATGCTTGCTAGGGTGGCTGTGGTGGTTTTTGTCGTTCTGAAAACTATTAGCAACGGCTGTTCAAAGAGTCGTCTAGACGGCACAACGTGAGCCGACGATAATAAAATATATACACCCGGGGTTTAACTCCACCAACGTCAAATTAGATGATAAATATCAGGGAGTTTGAGTTACGTGTGTTTTCACCATGGGTAATATGAATTACGGTGAACGATTTGGTTTATTAGCCTAGCCCCTCTCATAATTACAAGTCGACTAGATTTATATCTTGGCACAAAGTCAAGATCGCATATCGAGCGGTGCTGGTACTCATAGCAGCGGCGCGAAATGATGCATAACCTGCACTGTGGCGTCAATAATAACCTTAGATTTTATTGTGCTGAAACGACGGAAACTCAACTGAAATTCGAGCCAAGCAAAACGCTTCGGCGCTTACTGACATTTGGCCTAACTGATCTTGTAACCGTTATGAGTTTCCTGTTTTCAGACTCTTTTCGTGTCTACAGAAAGAAGTTATTTTGTATGATACGATAGCTGGTGGTTACTGAAATGTATACGAATCATGAAGTTCCGTGTTTATTTTCTTGTCGACGAACTTCATGGATGAGAAATCATCGACAGTGATATGATTCATCAATTGTTACGCCCCTATTTCGACAGACGAGGATGAGGGATCATGCAGATTGTCACCAACATTGGAGGACAAGGCATGTCAAAAGGGGAAGAAAACCACTTAATGAAATACCAGTGTTACAGAACACAGACCACTCTCCCTCCTGAACAGTTTCATACTTAATCATTCCCTCAAAGAGACGACGCGGGGGAAACGTCAAGTATGACGTTCTGAGTGAAAATGCAGCACCTGTTCACATTACATGAAATGTCTTATTAAAATTCCTTCATAACGGTCCTGACTGGCGGCCTCAAAGTCTCTGTTACGGCTTTCGTAAAACGGGAATGAGGCTGGAAACGTCAGGCTGAGGTGAAACAGTTCCTCAAAGCCATTCTCTCTTCAGTATTACATTACACGGTATGCAAATCCAAATTCCCTCTTACTTAACGGTACCATTAAGAGGATTTGAAGAAAGACCACGCCGCTTTTCTCCTTGTTCTCTCATTTCAACGAGAGTCCTACCTAACGATGCTAAGACCTTATCATTGTTTGACGGATTATACGAGCAGATCCATCAACAACCATTGTAAAGAGTGATACTACTGAAATACAACAACAAAGTATGTCTGTATCACCAAATGCACAATGCTCTACACATGTTAACGTTAAAACGTAAAGCATATACACGTATTGTTAGTTTTCGTAGTCTCCGATTACGACGTCATTGTGATCAAATACACCGTATTTTAGCTGTTGACTTCTGGATCCTACATTCCATACACAATGCCTCTTTTGCTGTATTCATTACATTTCAAAATAGATTTTGATGGACTTGAATCACACCATGTTATTTACTAATTTCAAAGAATCGTTAACAACATGCATGCAAAAAAATCATTGGATTTGCGAAATTCCTACTCCTTGGTTTCAGTTTTCAGTCACGAGGAGAAAACGTCTGCCATTACAGCTTCCTCACTTGAATCACATGAATGTATAGAATAGTTGGGTAGGGTCATTTTGATACGGGACTATCTGCGGTCCAACCCGCGTGTGCCCTCAAAATTTCAGCTCTCTACGACTATTTTTCGCGTAGTTAGAAGCGTTACAAGGACACAGTGAACATTTCATGCTTGGGCATGCGCAGACGAAAGTTACAGTACAATTCCAATGAAATTCGTATGTCACTATCAAAGTGGTCTGGTCGACCCTCCAAATCTGAACTCATTTCAACGATATTTAAGGTAGTTATGAGCGTTTCAAGTAGTTCACGTTTGCGCATGTGCAGACGGAACGATTTCCATGATTTTGAAAGGGTACTATCTGCTATTCAACCCGCGTGTACCCTAAAAATTTCAGCTCCCCAAGACTGTTTTTTGCGTAGTTACAAACGTTAAGGAAATGGTCAACATCTCATGTTCGCGCGTGCGCAGACGAAAGTTACTGTACGATTCCAATGAAATCCATGTGGCGTTATCACAGTATTATTCCTGATCGATCCTCAGAGCTTGAACTCATTTCAACGATATTCAGGATAGTTATGGGCGTTTCAATTATTTCACGTTGGCGCATGCGCTGACAAAAGTTACCGTACTTTTTCAATGATTTTAGTATGGGACCATCTGTGACCCAACCTTCGGTAGAGAGGAAGCAAAACGCTACAGATATTATACAACGGTTTATTATTTACCTGTACAGATAGATGCCCCTTCTGCGTAGATCACTGTTTTCTGTGGTCAATATCCTCGAGCTCCCCCCCCCCCTCCCCCGGGAAGCCCTTAATCGAGTACTGGAGCCGGCCTCGGAATTAAAGTTTCATAAAAATGCGCAGGATTGAATAATTAAACTATTAATTAGTTGTAGTTGTTATTCATGAAGCATAAGGTAAATAATAAACCCACACCTTACCCAGTGCACCAGTACAACAACACATTATGTGTTAGCACACCTTGCGTCCCAGAGAGACGGCTCTTATCCTCCCCACGTCTTAAATCAACGTTTCCGCCTAAATTATCCATAAGTGAAATATTATTAAAAACAGTTTCGTTCCAAAATGTTTAAAACTCAAGATACTACTGACGGCAGTATGAACACCTCTTGTGAAGTCGTGAGAAGGTATTCAAGAAATAACTCGGGTACCTGGTGAAACTGAAGTATATTCTTCGGTTGGTAGGTATACTGACGAAACTGGGAACAACATAATATGTATGATAATTTACCTATATCGCCGGGTTAAATTGAAAATAACAAACTCCTCTACAATGTACAAAATTCCGACTTACCGGTACGATACTTCTATGAAGGGGGAAAACAAAATTCAGTCCTTGGATAAATAGAGAGGGAAAATACACTGGATGCACGGGAAGCGGTCCAGAACAAAAGAAAATGTTTCTTTGAAAACGAAGGAAAATTGCAGTCCTCGTGGCCCGCAGGTGTCACGTCAGGATTGGTCGAGCTGTGAAGGTTCGAGCCAATCAGATCTTCCACAGAAACCGCGAGCGCCGAATTTGAATCAAATTTCCTGTTACATACCCCCCTCGAGCGGTCGAGGTGGTCGATAAATTTTCAACTTTGATGGATGCCAAGAACCGGCGTTTCGGCCTTGTGCATCAGAGAGGTGGCAGGTACCTCCAGAGCTGACAGAAGTTACAGTGTAAGGTCCTTCATACTTAGGATTCAGCTTTGCAGCAATCCGATTATCAGCTGAAGATACGGTAAAAGTTTTATGCAAGACTTGATCACCAACTTTGAAAGTTCCGTTACGTCGCCGGAGATTGTATCGGTAACTCTGCTGGGAGCTGGATTTTAGAAGATTATCCTCAACTAGAGGAATGAGGTCCGAAAGTTTCCTCATTCTAGCAGCCCACTCGTCAGTGTCTGGAGCAACGCTCGGGGAATCTTTGTCATGAGGGATAGTTCGTCTGAAATGAGAATTCATAGGTTTGATTTCCCGTCCATAATTGAGAAATGCGGGAGAGTATTTAGTGGAACTGTGCACTGCGCTGTTCAGCGCAAATTGTAGTTCACTGAGGTAAACATCCCATTTAGTGTGTTTTTCTTTGTCCAGGTAAGCAACAATAAGTTGTCGGACGTTCCTAGTAGCTCGCTCTGTCGGGTTAGCTTGGCAATGGTAGAGAGGCGTTGTTTGGAGCCTAATCCCACACGACTGAGCCAATGAACGAACTGACGAACTAACGAAATTGCTAGCGTTATCGGTAATCAAGGTAGAAGGAGCACCAAACCTGTTCAATATAACGGATCTGAATTTGTTCAAAATTACGTTGGACGTAGCAGAACGAATAGGGATAAGTTCGACCCACTTTGTGAATACGTCTTCAAACACCAGAAGGTACTTATTACCCGTTGAACTCGTTGGGAATGGGCCCATCAGATCCGCAGACACAATTTCTCAAGGAAGCGTTAGGTATCTAGGGAACATATGGCCCACTGGAGTGGAATTTTGCGGTTTTACCCTTTGGCAAATATCACAACGACGGATATATCTGACGATGTCTTGATACATGCCAGGCCAAAAATAAAGTCGGCCGATTCGCCAGTGGGTTTTTGCTACACGTAGGTGGCCAGCTTGAGGGTCATCATGGCATTCCTGCAAAATTTTGGATCGCAAATTCCAAGGAACTACTAGTTTCCATTCTTCGCTGGGGTCTTCTAGTTCCCCTTTGAGGAAGGATTTCCGAAAAATAAACAAATTGTTGTTCTCTACCTTCCAGTCTGGATGGACATCTGGACATTTCCGAACTTTATATAGTTTCCTGTCATACCAAAGGTCTTCAGTTGATGTTTTGGAAGAATCAGGTTCGACGGAGGCGATACAAACGGCAGAGAGGGCTTCCTTGTGACTTGGGATTCGGGACAACGCATCTGCAACACAATTAAGTTTGCCTTTCCGGTATTCTATTTGGAAACGGTACGGTTGTAAACGAAGAACCCATCGTGCTAGTCGACCTGAGGGATTTTCCAAACTCAGCAACCAACGAAGGCAAGAATGGTCGGTTATGACTGTGAATTCATACCCCTCTAGGTATTGCCGGTTCTTCTCAATTCCAAAAATGACGGCTAAACATTCCTTTTCTGTTACGGTATAATTTCTCTCTGCCGACGAGAGGGAACGGGAACAATAAGAAATTACCCTTTCCATTCCCTTGTGTACCTGAGTGAGAGAACATCCTATGGCAAAATTTGAGGCATCACACTGCAAACAAAAGGGTAGGTTAAAATTGGGTCGGGCGAGAATTGGCGCGGACGTGAGTGCTTTCTTTAGATTCTCAAAAGCATGTACCTGGCCATCTGACCATTCCCATGGCTTATTTTTCTTCAATAAATTGGTAAGTGGAGAGACTATTTCAGAAAATTGAGGTATGAAACGACGGTACCAACCTGACATTCCCAGAAAACGTCTCAACTCTGTCACATTTTCCGGCGGAGGGTAGCTAGTAACGGCATGGGTTTTCTCAGGATCTACGCTGATTCCATCTTCGTTAACTCTGTAGCCCAAATAGCTGACCTCCCTGCATCCAAACTGGCATTTTTCCACGTTTATTCGGAGCCCAGAATCCTGTAACCGGCGGAAAACTTCTTCAAGAAGAGAACAATGGGTTGTAAAGTCCGGCGTGGCGAGAATAATATCGTCAAGGAAGACTAAAACTTGAGGATATAAGTCGAGAAATACGGAATCGGCTAATCGTTGGAACGTTGCCGGAGCATTCGTTAAACCAAACGGCATAGTGCGAAATCGGAACAACCCACGGCCAGGAACAATAAACGACGTAATGTCCCGGCTGAGTTCGTTGGCCAACGGGACCTGCAGGAAAGCTTGCTTTAAATCTAGCTTACTCAGATAAGCAGCTTGTCTCAATGAGTCCAAGAGCATGTTGATATTCGGCATCGGGTACGAATCCTTTTTCGTAATGGCGTTAATCTTCCGAAAATCAATGCAAAACCTATAGGATGAATCATCATCTTTACCCACCATAACAACGGGAGAAGCCCATCCTGCGTGACTGCTCTCAACGACCCCAGATTCCAACATCTTATCCAGTTCCTTATGCATTATTGCTAATACCTTCGGTGAATAACTGTAAGAACGCTGCTTAATAGGTACAGCTGAGCCAACGTCAATGTTATGCATGATTTTTGAAGTGAGACCAGGTGAGTTTTCAAGAGATTTTAAACCTTTAGAGACAATGCTATCCAATACCTTCTTATCAGCAGGCTGCAACATGTGGATTCCGCAGCTGATGACGGCGAGAGGATCGATAATGAGGCTTGAGTCACGGGACGATACCATCGGGAACTTGAGCAGGGGTTCATTCGAAAACCACCAAACGCTGTTCTGTGCATCTGTAATTATGCCACAATGCTTGATAAAGTCAAGCCCTAGAATTATGGAGAAAGATAAGCTACTCAGATAATAAAATCTGAATGAATTATCCCTATTCCCAATTTTGAAATTCAATCTATGGAAGTTGGACACTGTAGCATGAACTCCATTTGCCATTTGAACGACGAAAGGGTGCTCCAAATTGATCATTTTCCCCACAGGGGTATCACTGGAATCTTCCAATCCCAGCAAAACTAATCCCCTTTGTCCAATGAAAGACAGAGCTGAACCAGTGTCATATAATGCCGGTACTGAAATAGTTAATGGTTGTTTACCTTCAGAAGTGCTGTTAAACCCGACTTGGAATGTCAGCAGCATCATGAGAAGTTCTGACGAATTTGGAAAACTTTCTATTTCACTCGATGGATTGTGTTCTGAAAATATAGGGACGGTAGGTTGACAAACAGAAAGAAAAGGTACGGTAGAAAGAGCGAGATGATTTTGAGAAGTGGGGTCTGATGACGTTATAGGAACTAAGCTGACCCCTGTGGCTGGTTCCCCGATTCGTTTTTTGACGAACAGTTCGGACAAGTATGGACATTCACCTCGGGACGTCCACACCGATAGCAAAACATTTTCCTAGGTTTAGAACATTTAGAGAACACATGCGGTCCTTTACAATTCCAACAAATAGGTGGTTCTGACTTGCGTGTGGGGGGAGTCCCTTTACCATCATACGTAGAGGTATTCCGATCACAATCAACCCTCTCCGGTTGTATTTCGGGTCCTGGAGATGAATCACTAGGGGAACTGACTGCATAGAGCGGAAACGAATCGGTTTGTTTTTTAGGGGGCAAACGGTTGTTATGAGAGGACTTGGAACGTGATTCCTTGGATTGATCCGTAGGTTTGTTGTTAAAATTGTAACTGTTACCTTCCCTGAGTTCTTCTCTGCGGGCGTAATCCGTGACGAACCCAATCAGCTGAGCATAAGTCGGAACCGTATTTGCTGAAAATTTGTCTTCAAATGCTCTGCGAGTCGACGAATCCAAATGACTTAAAGCCAACTGAAGCTTTACGAAATCGAGAGTGTCAACGCGAGAGAGCGAAGTCAAGGCATTCCAGTTATTTTGATGGACTGTGAGAAACCTCTGCAATTCTGAAAGAGATGGATCACGTATAGGCTTGAAATCCAGTATCCTAGATATGAAATGTGAAGCTTGAATGCGCTTATTATCATAGCGAACCTTCAAAGCAGCAATTGCTAAAGCATAACTCGCCTCCTTTAGCGGGAAGCATGAAATAACTGACAATGCTTCACCCTTTAAACTTGACTTTAGGTACTGAAGTTTCTTGACAGGTGATAGTTTGTCATCTAAATGGACCAGCGATTCAAACAACGAGAAATATCCCATCCACTCGTCAATCTTCCCGGAAAACGTAGGTAGTGGGATACGAGGAAGTTGTGAGGAGGTGCTTGGGTCAGTCGCAGATCTATCAGATTCGAGATTAACAGGGACGGTATTTGACTTTACTAGATCTAGGTATTTACTCCGAACAATATCTATAAGATCGAGAACCTGAATATATGGAGACTTTATATCAATTTTCTTCAAATTCTTAGGATCCTTACTAGCCACAATATTATACGAAGTCATCTTGTGGTTAAGCTCTCCTAATTGTTCCTCGATCTTATCAAGACGGTCATAACTATTCCTAAACATCTTAACCTCAGAAGCAGTCAATGTTTTACTTTTTTCATAAATCCGTTGCAGATTAGCAAACAACAATTCACGCTCTGAAATGAGCTCATCATGTCGCACCTCATACTTCGATATTTTCTCCTGATCCATGATGATTATCAGTAGGTACCTACTTTAGCGAGATTACAATAATTCTTCGGTAATATAATAATATAATGTGTACCTAATCCTTATAATGTATAGGTAAATTGGTGGTGGTATTAACTAGGTAGGTACCTACAGGAATCGGCGATATAGTTACCAAGTAGCTAACAATAGTTATTGGTATGAGCTCATCGGTGACGAAGTAGATATAATATCCTCTGCACATACAGGTATCCTCGGCTTTTACGTTGGGCGCCACTTTGTGAAGTCGTGAGAAGGTATTCAAGAAATAACTCGGGTACCTGGTGAAACTGAAGTATATTCTTCGGTTGGTAGGTATACTGACGAAACTGGGAACAACATAATATGTATGATAATTTACCTATATCGCCGGGTTAAATTGAAAATAACAAACTCCTCTACAATGTACAAAATTCCGACTTACCGGTACGATACTTCTATGGAGGGGGAAAACAAAATTCAGTCCTTGGATAAATAGAGAGGGAAAATACACTGGATGCACGGGAAGCGGTCCAGAACAAAAGAAAATGTTTCTTTGAAAACGAAGGAAAATTGCAGTCCTCGTGGCCCGCAGGTGTCACGTCAGGATTGGTCGAGCTGTGAAGGTTCGAGCCAATCAGATCTTCCACAGAAACCGCGAGCGCCGAATTTGAATCAAATTTCCTGTTACACTCTAGGCGAGACGTCAGCGTCTATCTGCGGTCTTTTTGTGTTCTTCCATCTTCCTCCGTCTTCTGCCGTCCAAAGCAAGAAATCTAGTTTTGAGAAAAACGCACGTAAAGTTTTTAGGCTGTAAAATGGGCATTCTTCAATATTTTCCAATGATTTTTTTTTTTGCAATTGATCCAAATTTAGTTTCTACTGTCTGTAGCAGCAAGGCGCATCAATTTTGGAAGAATACCCATAAATTTATGTATAGAACGCTGAAGATGATGTAAATTTTGCAGTAGATGAGAAGTATGAGAGGTAAATTTTGTAGAGAAATTTTACAAAATGTATAGAATAGTCGATAAGGTATGTTTCGCTTCAAACAACGGTAGAGGGTCTGCTACTGCTTTTCTTCGTTGGACGCTCATGCTACGGTTGTTTCCCACTGTAGATAGGCAAATTACAGCTAACCATAAAATTCTCATACTGTTTAAATACGGAATGACCAATATTAACAAAATATTCGTTGACCTTATCAGCTACATCAATAGAGTTTGTGAAAGCCTCATTCTGAATGCACAACTTACTAATTGGTGGATCTCTCAAATTCTCTTGTGATAACTCTTGGATGACCTTCCATTTTTTACGCGGGCAAAACAGCATCGTGATCAGTCACGTTATTAGACCATTGACAAAATTGACAACCTTTCAGTTAAGACAGTTCCATTTTTACAAAAATATGATCCAAACACAATACTGCAGTTGTAGTAGGTGAATTGATTATGCTGATAGACCCATTAGAAGTTAAAAAATCCAGGTAGTTCAATAGGTACTTCATCCGTTATATGCCCATTATTTTCAACAGATATATATCAAAGTTCATTTCTTCACATACTACAACGTTATTTGATCGGAATACAGAGTCCAGTTCAGTTACTAAATGACTAATAAAAATATCCACGTCCGATGAGAAAGATCTATAAATGGAAATTAAACAGATTTCTGGAAAATTAAAGTCAAATTTCATCAGCAACTCAGCATTTTGTACATCAATCTCCTTAACCTCTTCCACACATGATAATTATACTTCTATCAATGTAAGCTATTACACTACAGTTTTGATTATAATCTATTTTCGTATTATGCAAATTATATTTGCACACATTTTTATAGTCAACGAATTTACTGTACCATATTCCACTGAAGAAAATAATGTTTGGTTTACTTGTTAATGGAGAAATAGATGCTATGAACTCATCAAAATTATGATTTATACTAAGGACGTTTTGATGACATATAGAAAAAGAAGCAGCACCTAAGAAGGTATTTAAATTAGATGTATCATCACAATGCTTTTCGCATTCAATAGAAATTGAGATCATATAATCGGAAACTTCCATAATTAGAGAATGTATAATAAAACTAATAAGAAATTTGAAAGTTCTTTAAACAAATCAAATGCGATCCAAATCATCAGTGGACCTTATAAACTTAACCGGCTCAGCATCAGCTCTCCCTACATGAACTGTTTTTAACCCACACATAAATATCTCAGGCACTTTTCCTTTACTATGGCCATGGCCTTTTTAAGTAAATCCGCACGGTAAGACGTAAGGTATTCATTCAAATGTACACGATTTTCTGGCCATGGATCGAAAATTTGCTTGGTTGTAATGCCTCCTAATGTCTTTGCTGCTTTAATCATATCATCACGCTAGGCTGGAGAATCCAGCCTAACGCCTATATTAATTATGTATATATATAACAATATAATAAATAAAATGTTATCGAGGAACAACCAAGGATTTCATACAGCTATGCGTTACTATAATCAGCTGTCTCACTTTGATTTCTGGACAGGATGTATACCGTTTCATTCACCCTACACTCATGAACGACGTACAATGCTCCGGGTAGCCTACAAGAATCCACAAGAGTTCAATCAATTTAAAAGCGTAAAAACAATCCCAACTCATACATTTGAGGATTTTTGAGCGGCGTTCTGAAAATTGCAACCCCAGTTTTCCTCCTGAGATGACTGACAGTATCGTCGAGCTTTGCGGACCAACTAGACCCCAAATGGGACCTGCAAACCGATGTTCATTTATTTTGTTTCATGGTAACTAACGAAAGTGCGAAGCACGTTGGACGGCGTACGGCAGACGGTAGACGAACAGATATATTTTATTCCATTTTCGGCTTCTACTTATCTTGAAATGGAAAACATCAATATTTCTAGGGGGGGGGGGGGGGGGGGATGTACGCTTGATCCAAAGGCTCATTACTGAAAATTGTTATAATATCAAAACAGAAATAGAAATTACATTAAAAAGGACAGAAATGGATTGTAACTGAGAATGCGGTCTGAATTATAATGTCTGCACTCAGACCACATGAAAACTGAGGTTCTGCGGAGGGAGAGAGGACAGAAGTGACGAGTATCTACTGCCGCATACATAAAACAGAAAAAACTGGGGGTGTCGTCCGACGTAACGTTGAGAAAATTCCGTCTCGGGCGCTTGCCATGGGGAATTCAAGGGAGCCTCAAAGCGAATACGAATCGCCTACATTACGTAATATCGTGAATATTGCAAGAGGAGGGATAAAGGGAAATTGCATGGAGCAGGAAAAGGAGTGAAGTAGTCGCGCTCAGAGGTGGTGTTGTACGCGTGGAGGAGGCTTATCTAGATGACCTTCTCGCGTCCAACGATGTTATGAAGGAAGTCTGAAACATGGTTCCTGTCGTCCATGTATTATAGTGCACCGTTATTACACGAGTAAATCTGAAGCCATTCGTCTACGTTTGAATAAATTTATACATATTAGTCTAGAAGAAAAGCAAAACATTTTTGTCAGGTAACGAGTTGCATTTTTACTGAGAGTGGGGTGAATACTTATTGTAAATCGTGAATAATAATCGTTGACCTGTGTCCAGAACTGATTCTGTGTATCGACTTCCACGCTCAGGACTCGAATTTCATTTCTCAATTATTTGTATCGATTTTTGATTTATAATTTTCAATAATTGAACCATTGGAATCGAGCATGAAAAAAAAATTCCTACCCCCCCTGAAAATATGGTGGTTTACGTTTCAAGGTATGTAGAATCCAAAACTGCAATAAAAGAAAGTCTGTCTGCCCGCCGTACGCCGAACGGGCCACTTTTCTTAGTTAACATGAAACATACCTAATTGATGAAATTCGGGTTATAGGTTCCGTTCGGCGTCTAGTTGGTCCTCAAAGCTCGACGTTACTGTCAGTCATCTCTAAGGGGTTCAAAATAGGGGTTGACATTTTCAGAAAAATAGAAGGGTATGGTTTTTTTACGTTAATAAATTTGTCTTGAGCTTAACTATTTTTTGAGACCACCCGGAGCATTGTACGTCCAGCCGTTCGTGTGCACCAAAAAGCTTCGTCAACATGAGCGTGGATCAAACGGTATAAATCCGGCCCAGATAATCATCACTAGGGAGCACCTGATTATAATGAAGGATGGCCGTATGAAGTCCAGTTGGTTGTTCTGCGATATTATTTCATTTGATAAGTTAGTGATGGACTATTGGATTTTGTAGGTAGGTAGTTGTGAAACTTGAACAAACGTTGAAGTATTATTGATGGGTAAATTAATACACAATGGTAAATTATTTCACAACGGCAAATTATTACACAACGGTAAATTATTAAACAACGGTAAATTATTACAGAACGGTCAATTATTACACAACGGTTCATCAACCAAGAAGGGGCTGAATTTTGTTAATCGGTACTTTTGCAACTTGAACAACCGTTGAAGTATTATTGATGGGCATGTTATTACACAACGGTTCATTATACTTGACCACGATGGTAGGTACTGACCAAAGAAAACAATGATGTACGCAGAAGGGGCATCTATTTCACTCCACATCAACAATTTTCCTTCAGAACTTCATTATTTGTGTTTATTTTTGCCGTTTTAGTTACTGCTTGTCATTGACTGAATTATTTTAGCAACATTTAACTGGTAATAGGTACCTAGTAACGAGTACGGGGTTAGGTACTAACCTACGGAGGGTCTGCGATCTACATAATATGTATAGAATAGTACATATTATATTATATAGACAGGTTATCCATACAGAGAGCCGTGATCTGTAACAGAAGGGTATTCTGTACAAAATAATAAACCGTTGTGCAGGGATCTGGAGCGTTTTCATACTGAAAATAGAATCAAAACCGAGTTTATAAATATAAAAACTTCCTTGTTAGCATAACCTCGAATCTTGTTTTGTGAATCTTGCCGCAGCATAAATTATTTGTTCCGTGACAACAATTTTGTCATTGTGATTTATATTTCGTGTCTGGGCTTTGTGATTTGGATTTGTGTTAGTTTGTTCGAAGTTCGTCCGCGTTGTGGAAATACCGAAATCACAGAGAATTTTCAAGAACAGGCAAATGCCAAATCGACTGCCACAGAAACTTTTTGCATACCAATCTCCAACTCGGCAACGCCGAAACCAGCTATGTTCCAACCAATTGTAAAACCACCTGAGAGGAAAATAATTGCTAATATCAGAAATTATGATGGTTACGAAAATAACCGCAAACACGGCATTGTTGATATGGCTGATTTATGGAAAAAATTTTTAGAGGAAATAGAAGGTGACGATCCAGCACGGTGCGGAGCTGCTGTAGGTAACACTTTTCTTTTCATTATCCTTCAGGTGGTATTTTGATTTAGATTTTGCATATTCTTATTCGTAAGATATAATTGCATTATTTTCCATCAAAAAATTTCTTTTTTTTTTTTTACTTTTCAACTTCCTCATGGGATAGGCTGATTTCATCGTTCTTATTTAGGATTTTAGATTTATAGGATTTTAGACTACGAGTATTTGAACGAATTCAATTAGGACTTTAGGTGGATAGAAGTTACGATAGATCATCAGGTAGGCATGATTCAGGTGAAGTATTCAACGTTCGCGCATTTAGAACTGAACTAGTTACTGCACCGAAAAGCAATAGTTCCAAGGGAAACTGACCCTTATAAACCTAATAAACCGATAAAATATGTCATGAGGTGTGGGAGGTATGGGATAAATGTCACTTGATGAAGTGAGGGGGGGAGAGGAATATTACGTTCGTAGAAGAGTGCAGTTTGCCGTAAGTACCTATTTTGGCGTAGGGTAGGTACTTGATAACGTGATGTTATCTATGAAATAACTTTCTAATACTTTGAGGCGGCCTAGTCGTTACTACAAGCAATAGTATTGTCTCTTCCCTATAAACTGCATCTCGTCTGGTACTATCGGACATATTGCTATACCACCTTTAGAATGGGGTCTGATGGTGGTGATCATCGAATTCGATACACTAAATATCAACTGAACTATCCTATTCCACCGACCATTAAGGGTCTCGTTCTCAGTTTGTCCATCGTCTGAAACGATCGGAGGAAATGCCGTGATAATGTTGAGCGACTAATCCAAAGCTAATCGACCTGTTCTAATTGAACGATTATTTCAACTCAAAGATTGAATTTGGTGGATTAAAGAACTTGGTAAACCATAAAGTAGAGCTTAGTAAGTAAAGGAACAGCCCCACTCACAACGCCTTGCCCAACGCTCAGTAGGTGACTGTTTGAAAATGACCTAACCAGTGATCAATGATTTTTCAAACTTCAGTCAATAGGTATGTGCGAGTATACTTTTGGTTTATTATTTTCAATAATGAACCATTGGAATCGAGCATGAAAAAAAAAATTCTTACCCCCCCTCAAAATTTGATGGTTTACGTTTCAAGGTATGTAGAATCCAAAACTGCAATAAAAATATTTCTGTCTGTCAGCCGTACGCCGTACGCCGTACGGGCCACTTTTCTTAGTTACCATGAAAGAAAATTGATGAAATTCGGGTTATAGGTTCCGTTTGCTGTCTAGTTGGTCCTCGAAGCTCGACGTTACTGTGAGTCATCTCTAAGGGGTTCAAAATAGGGGTTGAAATTTTCAAAACGCCTATACCATTTTTTTACGTGAATATTTTTACGGTTTTAAATAGTTTTTGAACTTGCGAGTTTTTTAAGACCATCCGGAGCGTCGTACGTCCAGCCGTTCGTTCACAGTAAGGCCCCGAAGTTTGCACCGACAGGCATTTTCGACTCCAGTGTGAATGAAATTGTATACAATTCAAACCAAATCTCGTAACCAGAGACGCGCCCACAATAGGAAATTTGGCGGAGATTAAATCATTGCTAGGGATCACCTGATTATATTGGCGGAGTATGAAGTCGAGTTGGTTGTTCTGTGATATTATTTCATTTGAAAAATGATGGCTCTTTTGGAGTTTGTTGGTAGGTAGTGAAACTTGAACAAACGTTGAAGTATTATTGATGGGTAAATTATTACTACGGTAAATCATTACCTACTCAACGGTAAATTATTACACAACGGTTCATTATACCATCTACGTAGAAGGGGCTGGAGTTTGTGGGTAGGTACTTTCGCAACTTTTTTCACTCCTCATCAACAATTTCTTTTCAGAACATCATTATGTGTGTTTCTTTTTGTTAGGTACTGTTTGTCATCGGCAGAATTATTTTAGCAACATTTAACTCGTGATTTAGGTAGGTACCTAGTAACGAGTACGGTGTTAGGTACCTACTAACCTAAGGAGGGTCTGCGATCTACATAATATGTATAGAATAGTACATATCATATTATATAGACGGGTTATCTATACATAGAGCTGTGATCTGTAACGGAAGGGTATTCTATACAAAATAATAAACCGTTGAGCAGGGATTTGCAGCGTTTTTCCCCTCCTCTCTGCTGTAGGTTCCTTAGAAGAATGTAGAGAGGCTGAGAGAAGTTACAAATCATCCAGTCAGTTTACCTCCGTCAGTTCACAATAATAGATAAGTCTGTCAGTTGACAAACATCGTTAGGTACCTACTGCATACCCGCAATAGAGGACCCATGATCATGATCTGATTGGATAATATTATTCTATTAATAACAAAAGAAATGAACTTACCTAGTGCACATTTTCGAATTCACTACCTCAAATGCCATATAATTGTAATGAGCTTATCAGCATGATCTCACCAATCTCCATTACCAGCAAATAGAGTCAGATACCGTGTGTATTATCAAAAATCCTAATATCATCCAATACTCAAGGATCCCAGATTGCAACCCACATTTTTTTGGAAAGGTGCTTTACTTGTTCTGTAACTTGTGATCAACTTTTCACGAGAGGCTTCAAACATTCATCGCAACGGCTTTTCTCCCGTCGGGGTTCGCCTTCAATAAAACTTATACTGGAAAAGTTTTTCCCTTCTCTCAGAAAGCCGAGGACCCTTGTGACCTGGGCTCCTCTCGCTAATTCCTGAATCAAACGACGTCAATATTTTCACCTCATTCCATTCCTCTCTCTTCATTTTCCTTCTGCTGTGTTTGGTTTATTATTTTCAGTTATAAACCTTTGGATTCGAACATGAAAAAAAAAAAATTAACCCCCCTCAAAATTCGATGGCTTACGTTTCAAGGTATTATGTAGAATCAGAAAATGCAATAAAAATGCTGCAAATTATCACACAACTGTTTATAATTTACCCGTATAGATGCCCCTTCTGCGCAGATCACTGTTTTCTGTGGTGAATACCCTCGAGCTTATTCCATGGAATCCCTAAATATAGTACTAGAGCCGGCCCGGGAACTGAAGTTCCATAAAAATGCGAGGGATTCAATAATTCAATCATTAATAAATTATTTTGTAGTTATTCATGAAGCAAAAGGTAAATAATAAACCGTTGTGTAATAAGGTAAGTCAAGACGGGTAAGTATAGATGCCCCTTCTGCGTAGGTAGTATAATAAACCGTTGTGAAATAATTTACGGTTGTGTAATAAATTGCCCATTAAGACTTCAATGTTTGTTCAAATTTCAAAGGTGCCTATCAACAAAATCAGAAAGAGCCATCATTTTTCAAAATGTTCAGTATGTGAAAAATGAGCAATTAATGCAATAATATCACAGAACAACCAACTCGACGGTAACTTATTACACGACGGTTTATTATACTATCTTCGTAGAAGCGGCACCTATACAGGTAAATTATTACGCAACGGTTTATTATTTTCATTATGCTTCATGAATGACTACAAGTAATTAATTATTAAGTTATTGAACTCCGTGTATTTGTATGAAACAATTCCGGGGCCGGCTCCAATACTCGATTTGGGGCCAAGCTCGGGGGTATTGACCACAGAAAACCGTGATCTACGCAGAAGGGGCATCTATACAGGTAAATAATAAACCTTTGTGTAATTATTTGCAGCGTTTTTTGAATTGTCATTCCCGCTGAAATTCTCTACCAGTTGTATTCATATGAAGTCTCCAGGAGTTGTGCTCAGCCACCAGTTATTCAAGCGATCGATTTTAACTTTATTTAATGTTCCCTCTTCAAATAATATCCGAAATAACCGCAACAGCTGCAGTCGTTAACTTTTGCCCCCAGTCCCCGAAATCTACCCTTATAATGTTGCTGGGTTCAAGTGACCGTAAGTCATCCATAAATATATTCTATTGTCCGCATTCTCATTCGCATTCTGCCGAAATGAACAGTATCAGTGAGAGGTTGAGAGCCGGGTTTTAGAGATCTCTGATAAGCAGAAATGTGTGAAGAAAATCGACAGTGATGATGTCACCGCAGAAATTCCGTTATGAGCGTAACTATGGAACGAGGGTTCTAAAAACTCTCCTACGAAAAACTGTTCGAATCGTCGTTCTTAAAGAGGTTTCTAAACAGCAAGTGATGTTCAATTCCAACTTATACGAATTAGTTAGAATGCTGTTAAAACCCGGATTACACTTTACATGAGCACATTCCTCCAGTCCAAGTGTTCCCGGCTGAAATCTCATCGACGGACAACTCTTCAGGCCGACCATCCACTCCACCGTAACGTCTAACAAACTATGAAATCGGCTTCGCACTTTGTATTCCGGATCATCACAGCTGACCAAAGCAATTCCTGCAGCACATTTTACGCCCACGCAGTAATTCATCAGTTGGAAGCAAAGAAAAATACAGTGGCATTTTGGAGAAAACAAGTTTACGCATGTGAACATTATTATCATTCATTCTGAATTCGGTTAAGCTACACGTGTGACGTTGTAGGAACTCAAATTTGCAATTTCACCGCCCGCTTGATAAACACCTGAAATAATTCTCAACCATTATAAAATCAACTTCTGCGTTTGGTGTGTGCGACGGCTGGCATTACGTGCACGAAATCAGCAAGTGAAGTTGTTATCAATCCAACAAATTATTCCAGGGGTTCACCGGTAGGTAAAGGATTTCATAAGCTTGAGCACTAGAAACATGAGATAAAGTCAGGAACTGTAAAACGACTAACCTTTTGATCTTTTGAGGCAATGATAAACTAAGCTTGGTCTCAGTAGGTACCAGCACGTAGGATGAAGGGATGCGTCGACGATTAGCTGTGAGAGATTCGTTCGGTTGGTTGGACGGGTAATCCCAGGGTTAAACTTATATGTTAGGGGAGGTTTCTGAGGTTTCAGTTTATCACGCTTGATAGAGTGCCGCCCGACGGGCTCCGCCGAGGTCTGTTGCTGGAAGTCTCATTTCGACCGCTTTTCAATGTCGCGATCGTAATCTTTAGATTGACAGTCTCCCTTTTCTAGCTGAATCCCGGTCTTCACATTTAGCTCTTTACGGCCCTTATCCAAACAACTCTTCACCGCAAAAAGGTTTCCAGAAAGCCGTTTTTCAGCTGTCGCGGTATAGGAATGTTTCATTCCTACAGAATATAAACGAGTTCCAGTGGTTATATTGACGTGGAACACAATACACAGCACTGTCAGGTCAGTGGAATCACAAGGTAGTACTGGAAGGTGCTGTGCATATATGAATAACAATATCATCTAGGGTGGGAGCCTTCCGCCTGACAAGAAAACCAAAAACCTCGAAAGTCACTGGTTTCCGGTGTTCCTTTTTCATACACCCATTCTCGAGGCATCCCTGAAGAAATGTACGAAATTTCAACCCTCGGGACCATCAGGTGCCGGAGTTATGGAATTTTGAAGATCGCTATTTTACAAGTTTTTCTAGTTGATGTAGGGGAGAAGGGAGTTTCTAGGAGTAGGTAAGGGGGGATTTCAAGAGCTGAAATTTGGCACGGGCGATACTCGATTGGGCCCTAATCCTTCTGATCAAGGAGATAACGAGGTGCTGTTAGCTACGGAAGCGTCAAAACACGGGTCGTTCAAAGTACTCTTTTGGGCCCCAGTCAAACCTATCGCGGTCGCTATGGGTTCTTATCTCTACCTCCCTACTATCTCCCTCCTCCTTTTCGCATCTGCCAACATTCAGTTGTCCACGTTGCTGCGTCACTGATCTTGCGATATGTCTTCAATTTCCGAGGAGCTTCCAACATTCATCGCGGGGAAACGTGGAAAGCAGCTGCTTGTGTTCCAAGCGTTCAAGTATGCAGAAAACCGAACCTTGGCGTCAGGAGAAATCAAATGGAGGTACCTACATCTGTGTAAATTATATAGAATAACATTTGCAGACGCGTTATTAATTTGTGATAGGAATTCGAAAGTGAAGTAAAGGAAATTACTCGTATTAAAGTGAAAATTGGGGTTTTTGTTAGGTGTTCGGTAAGATCCTGTTCTGCCTGGGTGAAGACATGGGGAAGAAGCAGAAACATAGTGGACAGCAACTACGATCACAACCACCAGGCTCAAACCGAGCAGGAGTTGCTTACTCAACGTGTCAGGGCCGATGCAAAGAGAAATTCAGAGGACCAGCCCCATGCGAAACCCTAGCAAACTGTTCGGTGGGTTAATTGACGAAGAGGTCGCTTCTAACTTTACGGTAGGTTTTTTTGACATTATTATTTTTTTTTACCTATTTGACTTTTTTCGTGTTGACTTGGAGGAAAAGAAGGGTATGATATTATTCTTTTATTATTTTTTTTTCTTAGGTAAAAGATGAACGTAATATCAAACAAGCTATGTACAGAGTCGTCAGAAAGCAGTACCCCTCTCTTCCTACTAACATCGATGAATTGCACTCGGCCTTAGACAGCTTGAACCTTGTCACCGTCAGAAAAGAGACATTTCTTCTTGTGAATGATCATGACACGAACATTGTGATTTTTAGCACTCCTACAAATCTTGCAGCACTGTGTCAAGCCGAAAAGGTGTACGTTGACGGAACATTTGAATATTGTGCAAAACATTTTGTCCAATTTTTCTCGTTACACGGGCACATAAACGGCCACTACATTCCACTAGTTTTCTGCCTCTTGAACGACAAACGTCAAGAGACGTATCAAATGTGTTTTGCAATCATTGTTGACATTTTTTGTTCTGAGCATGATCTCACTTTTGCCCCAAAATGTGCAGTTTCTGATTTGGAAAAGGGAATTCTAAATGCTGTAACTTCTGTTTATCCTCATTCAGTGCTGGAGGCGTGCAGATTTCACGTTGGTCAATGCTGGTAGAGGGCGGTTCAGCGGTTTGGGCTGTCGGCTGAATACAAAAATGCAGAATCTCAGTTAGGCTCGTGGTTAAAACTTTTCTTTGGGTTAATGCTTCTTCCCCCAGCAGATGTATTTTTAGGATATCAATCAATCATGAATGTCAAACCCATAGTGAGAAACGCTGGCGTAACCAAATTTCACAAATATTTATTTTCCAACTTCATAAAACCTGACTCCTCGTATCCTCCTTCCATGTGGGCTAAATGTTCTGCCGAGCTGACTCATACAACTAACGCCTGCGAAAGTTTTCACAGCCATTTCAACGACAGGTTTAACCATGCTCACCCGCCAATTTACAAATTTACCGACGTACTTCTTGCCTTTCAGAACGAAAATTTCATTCGCCTTAATAGCATCACTCAACAGAAACAGGGTTCCCGCAATTCCACCACCAAGCGCAAAACCGAACTTCTATTAAAATTTATTGATCAATATAATAGAAAAGAAAAGGACATTCTGTCGTACTTGCGATCAGTTTCTGGAATATACACGCCTGTGAAATGAATATTTATTTGGGTTATTTGCCCCAATTTTTGTCATAACTTGTCATATTTTTATACTCTTTGATACTCGTCATAATTATATATTATATACTCTTGACTGACTTGTCATATTTTGCTGCAGAACATACCTACATCTGTATTACGCTTCACTAGTGGGTTATTTGCCCTCTGTCATAACTTGGGGCCCAAAAGAGTACTATCAGTTCTGTGAAATGGGGCCCAAAAGAGTAATTCTGAAGAGGCAGGGAGGATTAGATTCCAGGTACATGCCCCTCGTAATGAGGGATTTGGGCCCAATCGATAACGGCCCATTTGGCACACTTGTTCAATGGGGCTCCCTGAGGAAGTGTTCAAAATTTGAATCGATCGTTTCATCAACGCAAAAACGCTACAAGTTGTTACACTACACGAGTTGATAGGTTGAGTTGTTGATAGGTACAAAAGTACCTACCAACCAAATCCAAAAGAGCCATAATTCTTCAAATGAAATAATATCACAGAACAATCAACTCGACTTCATATAGAGCCATCCTCGATTATAATCAGGTGTTCCCTAGCAATGATATCTGGGCCGAATATATAATGTTTCATTCACGATCATGTTGACGAAGCTTTCCGGGTGAACTAAGAAAAGTATTGTTTGAGATCAATTTAAAAACGTAAAAACATCATACCCTTCTATTATTAGTTTTAACATGTTTAATGTTTTAGGGCTGGGGGTCATTCTGTGAATTCCGACACGCAAATATGCAACGTTTTTCATTGGTTACTACACAGTTACTACCTTCTGTTGTAGCAACCATAAAGAATATCGCACTCGAAAGAAACAAGAGTCAATAGCTACGTTTTTCATTGGTTACTACACAGTTACTACCTTCTGTTGTAGCAACCATATGTTGATGGCGAGTTCTATAATAAGTACAGTAAATGCAACATTATACTTGTAGAGTTCAGTGAAATTGTGGCTTTCATTTTTTCTTAACATTAAAAAACTATATCTAATTTCTCCCTTGCGAGGGAAAAACATTAAACATGATTTAATGTTTTTCCCTCTCAAGGGAGAAATTTACCATTTTGTGATTTCCATAAATTTTTTCTTAAAAGCCGTTACAAATTACAAATAAATGGTTTATTGCAGTTTTGGATTCTACATACCTTGAAACGTAAACCATCAAATTTTGAGGGGTTCGAGCTACGGCGTTCTGAAAATTTCAACCACTATTTTTCACCAGAGATAACTGACAGTAACGCCGAGCTTCGCGGACCAAATAGACCCAAAATGGGACCTACAAACCAAATTTTATTCTTTTGGTTCATGGTAACTAAGAAAAGTGCGCAGTAGGCGTACGGCGGACAGACAGAAATTTTTTTATTCCATTTTCGGATTCTACATACCTTGAAACAGAAACCATAAAATTTTTAGGGGGGGGTTAATTTGGTTATGCTCGATTCCAAAGTTTCGTTATTGAAAATGCTTAACTAACAGATGTGATACCCTCCTAAAAACCCTCCCCCCCCCCTCCAGAACAAAAACAACCATGGTACAAATTTACCTGCCAAGAAAACCTCCTCAGTCGGAGAAAGGATTGATATCCATTTTGCCCGCCAAAATAGCATGCTAGGAGCCTTGCACCGCGCTCTGGGAGGTGGATATAGAAACCTTCTGTTCGATATGTGTATAAACCTGTTCCGTCCCCCCAAACCGTAAAATTCATTTAAACGCTGTTTGGCGGGCAAAATGGATGACAATCCTTTTGCTTCCTCACTACCGATGGCAGGGAAGCCTTGTATTCGTGATAGAGTAAAAAAAATGTATGTCCTCCAAAATGAAAATGTCCACTATCATTTTGCATTTCAGCCATCAGGGAACATTTTTGGTTCCGTGTCTGTCCGTCTGTCTATGGTAATTCCTTGTAACGCCCATAACTACCCGAATTAATTTGGCGAAAAGGGCTGAAATTTGGTGGGTAGGTGCGGGGTGGGTAACAAATTCACGGGAAAAGTACCGTAACTTCCATCTGCGCATGCGCAAACGTGAAATACTTGGAACGCCCATAACAACCCTAAATATCGTTGAAATGAGTTCAAACTTTGAAGGTCGATCAGAAATAATACTTTGATCGTTTCAAATGATTTTCATTGGAATCTTAGGTAATGTAACTATCGTCTGCGCATGCGCGAACATGAAATGTTGACCATTTCCAGTATGCCAGATCATTTCTTGAAGTTTTAAAAACTAGATACATTAGAAAATCAAATATTTTCGACTTACTCAGCAGTGATGGAACCTGGAAGCTCAACGAAAAACAGTATTGAGGTATTTGAATGTATTTCACAATAAATTCTCTTATTCAAGAACATAGGTAATTAAAATATGAACGTAAAAACTGCTAATACAACTATGAACTAATACTGAATATGAACGTAAAAACTGCTAGTACAAGAAATACGAAAATACAGAAATTTAACGGATAAAAATTACTGAAACACAAGCAAGTAAAAGTGATGTAAAAGGACAAATCAGTTTATTGGCTATCCTCTTCTTCTACATATAAATGTTCCTATGCCACACCTCGAAGCAGAGTTCGTGACATAAGCCTGGTTCTCCTGGGCAGGCAGGGCAGTACCAGCAGGTTTTTTTTATTCCTTTTGTCTCGAGTTGGCATTGTCGACACCTCATTTGCTTGGACAATTTTTTATTAGTATTTGATACATTGTGTTGACGAGGTGGCCGTGACCACTTTGTTCTTGAAACGAGGGGGTGTGGGTGTTACTAATCTTTGACCTGGTTTTGGAAAATCAGTATTCAATAGTGTTGTAATTATATGTGCACGGAAGTCGTATAATGTTTTAGCGTTCCCATCTCCTCCCCTCTTATACAAAATGTAGTAATTATTTTACAACAATTATTTAACAACATGTTAATTATATGATTCCCAGCTTCCTGTACCACTTCAGCGTTTTCTTTTCTGATGGGTAATATGCAAGGAACTGATCTGTCTGATCAGTTCTTTCCATATTTTTGTTGTACGTACCGATTGCTCGGGGGTTTTGTTTTGTTGTACCTAAGCGGTTTGTTGTATCTTCAAAGTGACCCATTTGACTCTGTTTATATCATCAACAACGCTTCTAACAACGCGAAAAATAGTCGTAGAGAGCTGAAATTTTGGTGGTAAACGAGGGATGGATCGCAGATCGTCCCGTATCAAAACGAAACTACCCAACTATTCTCATACGTTCATGTGATTCAGGTGAGGAAGCTATACTAACTACTCGAATTGGCAGACTTTTTTGTGGTTGTAGAGGTTTTCTTGGCGCGTAATTTTTACACAGGGTTGTTTTTGGGGGTTGGACCTAAGTGAGACAACTTCAAGTATTGTCAGGATTGAAGTACATCAGGCTCACTGAACTCTCACTCATCGAGTATTGAAAGTTTCCTTGCAGGCAATTGGGTATATTAATCAATCAATTAATTAAGTGGAATCACTGTAACGATTGTGGTTATGGCACTAACTAAATGATGGGTACTCCTCAAATGATGGAGGAGGATGGACCAGAATTTTCAATTATGCACGTTAACTTCGGCATCCTCAAAAATCATGTCACCATCCTTGAGCGCCAGTTGGAAAACTCGATAGCAGTGATAACGGACTCTAATTTCAAATGTAGTAGGTAACTAAACAATTATTCCAAATTTAAGTACCAACCTTCAAGAGGTTTTCTATTTATGAATTTGAGGAAGAGAAAAAAGACACTGTCACCAGTTATAATCTCCACTCCTCCCCGATTGTCCTCAATCCTAATTTCATTTTCTCCGTCCTTCCAACTCAAGAATTGAAAATAATTGCGGAAAAATGGGGGGATTGACGTTGACGAGGAGCGAAACGCCTAATGAGTAGAAAGAAAAGAAATAAATGGGCAGCGCCGTGCTCAATCTCAAAGTTTGTTATTTCTGAGCCGCCCCTTAGCGAACCAAACGCCTGGGCCTCTAATGAGGATCTCTCAACCCTCGTGCGCTCTCTATCTAATTGCTAGATTAAAATCACTGCAAACTCCGTCCATATTTTTTTATTCTGCAAGTTTCTTCCTTCCATCCCCTCGTTTTCTTCCTGGACTAGAAGAATTCTTCCTTCCCCGTTACCTCCACCGTTTCTCATCTTTCTTTTGAAGATTTTAGTTCCCCCTGAAAAAGGGAGATTCGGAATACGAAATTAAACGGTTATACTTCAACCGCTAACTTTTTTGTTGGGCGAAATTACCGTGAAATTATCGTTTGGGCTCACTTAGGTTTGTCTGGAATGGAATAGAAAGGAATCTTTAGGAACAATCGTTTTTTGAATTTCTAAAATTGAAAGATAATGCGCCCTTAGAGTTTAGCTTGCTCCGCTGAAGGGCTTGTCCGTGGAGACTTGAGGGGGTGGAGGGGGGTTGCTTCATCCATTACTTACCGATGAACAATATACCTTGGCATCTACCACACCGTTGGAGAGCGTAGGATGTGTACAATCACGTAAGATATAATCTCGATATAATTTGTTTATAAATAAGTAAAGTACCTAAACCGTTTGTTGAGCCATCAAGCCTAAGGTTCTGAGGGAAAAATCTTAAGGGCACATAGATAGATCATGAGCATATGGGGGTTTTGGCCTTGATAGAAACGGGAAGAGTTATTCTGTACACCCAAATTGGCCACAGGATATCATTTTCACGTTATTAAGATAATTTCCGATTGTGATGAAATTCATAATGGGATTTCAGCGACTAAGACTATTTCTTCGGGTGGTTAAGCGCCTAGCAAGGATTTGCTGATACACGGTGAGAAGGGCGAATAGACGTAAACCAAATTTATCCAAGAAGGTCTGAAACGCAAGATACAAGCAACAAATTTAAATTCCGTGGACAGCAATTGTTCCGTGCTCGATTCCGAAGGCTCATTATTGAAAATAATACGTTTACCATGTTTGGTTGGTGTTCATTTGAAGACAGACAAACGCAATTACCCACTGACCTCTTTAGGTCCTAGGATTTGTAAGGTACGAGTATAACCCAAGTTAGTACCATTGCTGAACAATGGATATGTCGCATAACGTTTTTTTTTGTTTGTTTATTTTGCCTCCATTTCACCAACTCTAGGAAGCTGCACCATCAGCTGCAATATAATACTGATTGTTGGCGAGCCCTAATTAGCGATGCAAAACATCACGTGTCTTGCTATCGGTTGCAAACATCGTTGGTTAATTAGAGGCGGAATGTATGTAGGCAACGGCTTGGTTAATTTCCCGAAAATCACGTTGTTAAAACGTCATTGCTGCAATAACTCATCAATCCTCGCCTACATCTCACTAGAAGCTGACCGTATAACTCGGTTGAGCCGGGATCCAGGAACCCAATTTTTCGTCGTTTCACCAGCGCCAGGGAAGCGTGAAAATACAACATCATCGAGGGCTTTCCCCGTTCGCAATTTAGCTAGATTTACGCTCTCGCGCAAAACTGCTGTTCTCGGGCTTACCCAGCTTATACAGAACAAACAACCGGCGGCAGAACTTCGGCTGTGGAACTTGGAATCGCTCCAGAAAGTCTGTAATTAGTCCAATGATAATTCTTACCTAATTTTCTAAAAGTTTAACCAAACAATTTTGATGCTGTGTTCAATTTCATAGAGAACGGATCCAAAAGCGGAACCAGTTATTCTACAATAGTTCATACTACAGTGGTTCCTGTTATCTACACAGTCGCTGAGTAGGTAAAAAATAAAAATAATTCCTAGCTAGTTCACTGTTCTGTATGTTACGCGATAGCCTCCAAATATCCGTATTCACTCCAACAATAATTAAAGTTTAGATGAAATAATGAAGTCATGTGCTGATTGGATTCATCAAATCCGGCTGCAAGCTTTGAATTTTCCCTGAAACCCCATAGTTAGCGCCTAAATACAGTTTTGTGAACTCGCTCATTTATGGGCTCAAGAATTTCCCCAGTTACAAAAGTGAATTACAAATGAAAGGGGGATGGTTTTTTGATGGTCCATCTCTCATTCATCAGAACCGAGCTAAGCGTTTTTTTTTGTTTTTTTTTTAATCGTGCATGATGTTCATCAGCTGTTTCTTGTCTCTAAGATATCTGGGCTGCTGTTATACCATTTGATTCATACCTACGAATATGTCGATGATCCCCTATCTTTACGTCAGTTAATACTGAACTAGGATTATGAAGATTCGCGTAAAATTTCGGTACAATCTGATCATCATCCTTGGAACCATCCGTCTTGCCGATATTTGAAGTTCCATGTTGATCATGTACCTGCGACCGACATAAGGCGGATGATTCATTCGATTCCCAGTATTCTACATATCTGATACGTCAACGAAAAAATTTCTAGAAGGGTTAAATGACTGGTTACTGGCTAGATAGCTTAATCCTACCAACAGTATGATAATTCGCTTCACATACTTTGAGTGGAAGCAATATCGTCTAGACTCTAGACGATGGTTTCTACCTCCCTTCATCCAAGGTGCCTGAGGGTGCAAGATATTGGCCCAGAACTTTTGAAAACTTTCACAGTCTAAGACAGCTACTTCTATTGAGAGATGAAGGCCCTCTATTTTCAAGTTTTCAAGTTACTGCAGAGTTTCAAAAACATCATGGGCTATTGCGAAAGTTTTCTCGGAGCATACCCCTCAAATGTTCCAGGCACATTCCTTACTACAACCCAGAAACTTGTTTCGTTTGATTCTTCTTGCAAGATTTTGCAGTTACAAAGAAATAGGGACAGTTCTCACTTAATAGTTAGAAAATAGTTAATATTTTCGAGAGAAAGAGAGAGGCCAGAGGTGAGGTGAAATGGAAGACAGTGTTAGTAAGCCCTATAAAATACCAGAGTTGATAACTAGGTCAAGTACCAGCGCGTGACTCATTGTAAATCGTATTAATACTTGCGGCATCATAATTATGATGAATTATGAAGAGGTGGGTAATTACTCTGTAACAGAATCATTGGTTACGTAAACTACATTATTAATCCCTGACGATGAAATGAGAGAATGATATAATTTATTATATGCCTAGGTCAATAATAGCTTTATTAATTTTTGTTTAAATTCAAAGGTCCACTCCACAGGTGATTCTTCCACTATTGATTATATTCTGTACATGTTTCGACAACCCTAAGTCACTGTTCTGAATCCTACACACTTCAAATTTTCATCGCTGGGTACACAAATGAATAAATATAGTTTTATTCATTCAATAGCTTCATAGTTTTATCGATTTCCCTCACTAAATAGACAACTTTCCCATGCTATAAGCTATAATTATTGAACACCAACAAAATATCAAAAACATTACTTGCCTGAATAAGCAATAAGTGTGTTATGAATTGAGGTTATTGGGTGGTACCGAAAGTAATTCAAGTTCTGAACGCTAGGTACTACGTATAAACAAATACGCGCCTGGCATTACACATTGTTTGATACATATACTTATACCTTCAATGAAGTATAAGAAGCCTGAGCTTGTAAATTGGTACCATCATTATTGGCCCTGCGATGTGTAAAACATCATCATCGTCATTGATCATTGATTCACTTACTTTTTATTCATTTGAGTCAATGAACATGTAAGCGAAGAGTTCGGGTTGAAATACCACCTCAACGTGGAATTTGGAAAACGCTGCAAATTATTACACAAACGTTTATTATGGCGGGACTATACGGTAAGTAACATCTCTCGATAGATGATTGGCGAGAGGTTTCGTAGAAGGGGTTGCAAAATTAAGGGTTTTCATGAATTAGTGGACGATAAAGAGCAAACTGGGATCCAGGATGCTTCTGACCGAATTAAACTGCTGAAAAGCCGAGTTGCTACAACCGCAACTTCCACCAGCACGGGATCCGTCGCCCCTAACGAATTCGTACCCAATCATCTCCCCCTTCTCGATGAGGACGTCCCGCCCCAGACCACGTTCAATCTCCTCAGTAACCCTCACCAGCCATTCCATGATTTCCAAACTGCTTTACTTTCAATTCGCGTTCACAGTCCCTCCTCCTCACTCCTACCCATCGTTTCCTCACCTTCCCATCCATCTTATTCAATTCACTCGGCGACGTCCAGGCTCCGTCACTTCCTCTTTCTAACTTGCCTGTTGAGACGACCTTCCAAACTTTCTTCAAACAAACTTATCCGGTACTTGGGTACTAATCTGCCTCGTGTTTTCGGTGTTTATACCCGGAACTTCCCCAAGAAGTTTTTGAACAAAAACAACATCGGGTGTGCGTCAGTGAGTTCGACAGATATTATTGAAAAACAGTTCAGTGTCATGGCAACGTCTATCACGTTGTATAAGACCTAGAGTAGTTTTTGGGAAACTGGGGAAGGTCAGGAAAATACCACTTGGGAATTTACCAAGACTACTATGGGAAAACTTGCAGAGGGTTAGTAGGAGTATCGAGCTAGTAGTAGTAATTATTTAGCCAGGAAGGGCGCAGGTGTTTGAAAATTTTCATGAATGGAGCTTTCAGATGGGTTTTTGGAGTGAAACATTTTGCATACAACTGGATTCAAACCTGACAGTCATTGAACTGGTGATACGATACATCTGAAAAAAACTACCAGTTGCTCTAAATTCATCCACACACCAGCCTAACGGAAATAAATTTGCCAAAAAAAAAAAATCGTATTGGTCAAAAAAGACATTATGAGAGATTATTATTACATTATGAGGCGCAGTTCAAGTGACTTTTCCGGGGTGCCATCGCCGCAAGAAAAACTCTGCAAAGTCATTGTCACATGGGATTAATATTCTGTTGGACATAACTACAGAAATTTTGGCTGTTCATTGATTGTTTCTTTCATGTGCAATTATTGAAATAGCTATTTTTAGTGGATTCTACCAATTTTGAACCCCAACAACACGAATTAGGCTCTTCTTTTTTACCAATTATCTTTGATATTAAATTGATAGTGCCATTTAATTGTCTTGATTCACCTGTTGTTACCACTTCTAGTGTTATTATACAAATTTATGTTGATTTCAGACAATTTCCCAGGTTTTTGGCTCATAAAAAATGAATTTTGGGAGCTGAACCTTCGTTACTTCAACAAGTCTTCAGTCTTTGGTCAAAATCGACTTCACATTCGGTCTTCTCACCCTAAATAACATGGAAAACGATATCCCACAAGCTCAGGACCCAAATGTGTTCCCAAATGGGGATCCAAACTGTGTGCGGAAGAACAAAGATTTTAGACCAAAATTTAACGTAAATATACTTCGTGAACCTCAATTTCATTGCCTTCAATCTGGTCTCTTGCCCTAAAAAACGTGGGAAACGATACCTCACAATCTAATATTACTAAAACACCCTGTTTGTGCACCCATTTTCCACCCTTTTGTCACCCAAAGCACCCTTGGGTACATTCCGATTGAGCTGCAAACTTTCGGGATACAACTAGGGTCCACATGGAGCCTGTGGGCGAAAGAATGAATTTTTTGGATCAAAAGTAAAATAGATATGGACGACACGGCGGACGGAAGACGGTGCCGCCGGAAAGACATAGCATTTTTGAATCTACGCACCTCAATTTTTCAAAGACCTCTTAGAATTTAAAGAGAGCATTTCTCCCCTACTTTTACCTTCAATGATCAAGATCCTTCCGAAAGAAATATAAATGAAAACATCATTTATCCAAGAAGTAGGAATCAAAATTTAATTTTTTTATTCATTCGCCTTTATTTTTCGTTCTTTTATTGCAACATTGTAATGTAAAATAACAAAACAAAATTACTTCATGGCTATGGCTATCGGCTAATGCCAAATGAAGGAAAAAAAAAAAAAAAAATGAACCGTTGTGTAATGACTTGCCCATCAATAACTCTTCAACGGTTGTTCAAGTTGGAAAAGTACCGATCAACAAAATCCAGCCCCTTCTTGGTAGTTGAACCGTTGTGTGGTAATTTACCGTTGTGCAATAATTTGTCGTTGTGTAATAATTTACCATTGTGTAATAATTTATACCCATCAATAATACTTCAACGTTTGTTCAAGATTCACAAGTACCTACCAACTAAATCCAATAGTCCATCACTTATCCAATGAAATAATATCGCAGAACAACCAACTCGACTTCATACAGCCATCCTTGATTATAATCAGGTGCTCCCTAGTGAAGATATCCCGGCCGGTTTGATTCACGATCGTGTTGACGAAGCATTTTGGTGCACACGAACGGCTGGACGTACAATGCTCCGGGTGGTCTCAAAAAATTGTTTAGCTCAAGACAAATTTAATAACGTAAAAAAACCATACCCTTCTATCGAAAGTTTTCGAGATACGGCGTTCTGAAAATTGAAATCCCGATGACTGACAATAACGCTGAGCTTCCAGGACCAACTAGACCCCAAACGGAACCTATAATCCGAATTTCATCAATTTTTTTTCATGGTTACTAAGAAAAGTGGCCAGTACGGCGTACGGCGTACGGCGGACAGACATAAATATTTTTATTGCATTTTCCGATTCTACATACCTTGAAACGTAAACCATCAAATTTTGAGAGGGGGTTAGCTTTTTTTTCCATGCTCGATTCCAATGGTTCATTATTGAAACTAATTAACCAAAAATTCGCTTGATTTTCGACAGAGCCTCACAGTGTTGATTCGGAAGGTGGAGGAGCCAGCATTACCTACGTAATTAATTGATAGGCGTAATCCTATTCAGAGTCGTTCGCACAACCGGATTATTGAAAGTGCGTTTCAATGCGTTACCCATGAGCTGCGTAACGCCAATGCTCGGGCGTGGAACTTGTTTGTGGAGGTGGATGTATTTTATCGCTCAATTCGCATTTGATGGCGCGTTTCCTGAGTAGGGGATCTGATTTACGGTGTACACTCTGGTTCTCTCTATACGGGTTTACTTACGCTGGTTCAGAACCGTCTTAGCTGAGGGATCCTTTCTTTGATTCATTCCCAACAAGAAAGCTGTCACAGGAATTTATCAAAAACCCTACGTTCCGAGCTATAAATGATGATTTATTTTATTTGTTTGCATTCAATTATTTTTCACTTTTAAATATCCTTATTTTTTATTTATTTATATTTTTTCACTCTTGGCACTTAGCATCAATCTTCAAGATTTTGTAACAATCGTTGTAGCTACAAAAATAAGGCTACTCATTCGAAACAGCATGAGAAAAATCCACAAGATGAAATGGCAGGGATGGCCATGAAAATTAATGGTCTTGATGGTCAAAAAGTGGAATGGGTGCTAGGAGAATCTGCAAAATCTAATAAATATTCAGGTTTATATGATAGCGAAATTTTTCAGCGGAACGACCTTGTCAGTACTTGAGATATCCTCGGAATATAATTTTTTTAAACTTTTTTGACAGAGAAAACATTGTTAACAACAAATTGTCGGTTTTGAAATATTATTTTCAATAATGAATCGAGCATCCAAAAAAAGTTATCCCCCCCTTCACCACCAAATTTGATGGTTTACGTTTCATATAGAATCCGGAAATGCAATAAAAAAATGTTCATCGTCCGCCGAACGCCGTACTTAGCACATTTGGTTTATTATTTTCAATAACGAACCATTGGAATCGAGCATGAATGAAAAAATTCTAACCCCCCCTCAAAATGTGATGGTTTGCGCCGTACTGACCACTTTTCTTAGTTACCATGAAACAAAATTGATGAAATTCGGGTTATAGGTTCCGTTCGGGGTCTAGTTGGTCCTCGAAGCTCGACGTTACCGTCAGTCGTCTCTAAGGTGGGAAAATCGGGGCTGAAATTATAACGCCGTAGCTCGAAAACTTCAAATAGAAGGGTATGGATTTTCCTTACGTTTTTAACTTGAGCTTGAACTGAAGAACGTTTTAAGATCACCCGGAGCATTGTACGACCAGCCGTTCGCTTGCACCGATAAGCTTCGTCAACATGATTGTGAATGAAACGGTAAGAATCCGGCCCAGATATCATTGCAAGGGATCACATGATTATAATGACGCATGGCTGTATGAACTTGAGTTTGTTGCTTTGTGATACTATTTCATTTGAAAAACGCTGCAAATCCCTGCACAACGGTTTATTATTTTGTATAGAATACCTTTCTGTTACAGATCACAGCTCTATGTATAGATAACCCGTCTATATAATATAATATGTACTATTCTATGCATATTATGTAGATCGCAGACCCTCCGTAGGTTAGTACCTAACCCCGTACTCGTTACTAGGTACCTACCTAAATCACGAGTTAAATGTTGCTAAAATAATTCTGCCGATGACAAACAGTACCTAACAAAAAGAAACACACATAATGAAGTTCTGAAAAGAAATTGTTGATGAGGAGTGAAAAAAGTTGCAAAAGTACCTACCAACAAACTCCAGCCCCTTCTACGTAGATGGTATAATGAACCGTTGTGTAATAATTTACCGTTGAGTAGGTAATGATTTACCGTAGTAATAATTTACCCATCAATAATACTTCAACGTTTGTTCAAGTTTCACTACCTACCAACAAACTCCAAAAGAGCCGTCATTTTTCAAATTAAATAATATCACAGAACAACCAACTCGACTTCATACTCCGCCAATGTAATCAGGTGATCCCTACCAATGATTGGCCGTATTCACAAATTCCTATTGTGGGCGCGTCTCTGGTTACGAGATTTGGTTTGAATTGTATACAATTTCATTCACACTGGAGTCGAAAATGCCTGTCGGTGCAAACTTCGGGGCCTTACTGAGAACGAACGGCTGGACGTACGATGCTCCGGATGGTCTTAAAAAACTCGCAAGTTCAAGAACTATTTAAAACCGTAAAAATATTTACGTAAAAAAAATGGTATAGGCGTTTTGAAAATTTCAACCCCTACTTTGAACCCCTTAGAGATGACTGACAGTAACGTCGAGCTTCGAGGACTAACTAGACGCCGAACGGAACCTATAACCCGAATTTCATCAATTTTTTTTCATGGTAACTAAGAAAAGTGGCCCGTACGGCGTACGGCGGACAGACAGAAATATTTTTATTGCAGTTTTGGATTCTACATACCTTGAAACGTAAACCATCAAATTTTGAGGGGGGGTAAGAATTTTTTTTTTGATGCTCGATTCCAATGGTTCATTATTGAAAATAATAAACCAAAATGATGGATCTTTTGGATTTTGTTGATGCGTACTTTTGTAACTTAAAAAACGTTGAGGTATTACTGGAAAAATTATTACACAACGATTAATTATTACATACTAGGACATTATTCAACAAGAATAATGTCTTTGTTTTTCTTATTTTTCATTTTCCAGACTGCAGTATAGGAAAAAGAAGACGTGTGACAATTAGAGGAAACGACGAGATATGGCTCACCTTGGATGTTCAGATGCCAACAAAGTGATTTTCAATACAATACTCCTTCGTCTGTATTATTTTTGTTTATTATTTTCATTAATAAACCTTTAGAATCGAGCATCGAAAATAAATAAGAAAAAATCAGTCATGCAGCATGACTTAATGAGCGAATTTTCAAAGAAATATTCGAATTAATGGCTATGGTTTTGAATAAAGGAAAACTTCGGTCTAAAATTTGGTTTTCTATGTATATTCTCTTCGTATTTATTTTAATTTGTACGTTTTGTCCATCCTGATTCTACCGTTTGTTTATTACGTAATTGTACTAAGTGCTTATTTATTTGATCGCTGTGGGTAAATTCAAGGAGTTGTACTAATCGTTTGCCTCCCCCTTTTTTGCTTCGAACTCTCGTCTTCAATTAATACTTCTCACATTTTTCAATCTGACCACTCTAAGGGGGTGGGGGTAAGAGTTTAAAGATTATCCTAGTTTTGGGTAATTTTTGCGCACTTTAAATGCTCTAATTTAAGAACGGATTTAGATATCTAAAATCCGATTTCACTATCGTGTTCAGCGTGCAAAAACCTTTAAAATGAGGGGTCACTTGTTAGAAAATAACATTTTGGGGATTTTTGGGTAATTTTTGCGCACTTTAAATGCTCTAATTTGAGAACGGATCAAGATATCTAAAATCCGATTCCACCATCGTGTTCAGCGTGCAAAAACCTTTAAAATGAGGGGTCACTTGTTGGAAAATAACATTTTGGGGATTTTTGGGTAATTTTTGCGCACTTTAAATGCTCTAATTTGAGAACGGATCAAGATATCTAAAATCCGATTCCACCATCGTGTTCAGCGTGCAAAAACCTTTAAAATGAGGGGTCACTTGTTAGAAAATAACATTTTGGGGATTTTTAGGTAATTTTTGCGCACTTTAAATGCTCTAATTTGAGAACGGATCAAGATATCTAAAATCCGATTCCACCATCGTGTTCAGCGTGCAAAAACCTTTAAAATGAGGGGTCACTTGTTGGAAAATAACATTTTGGGGATTTTTGGGTAATTTTTGCGCACTTTAAATGCGCCAAAACCCTCCTTAGAGTAGGCCAATTTCGCCCATCTTCGAACTTAGCCTTTCGATTGCCAAGATAGATTTTTTGTGCAAATTTGAGCTGTTTATCTCAATTCTATCGAGAGTTATCGTCTGGAGTGACACATATATAAATAAATATATATATATATATATATATATATATATATATATATACATATAAAAAAGTGTTAAATTTCAGGAATCGTTTTAGAATGGTCTGAAACGGACTTCTATGAAGAAAATTTCCAAAAATTTATATTATTTAAATTTCGAAGCCATTGCAATAGCTTCATTTTCTTTGAAAATTCGCTAAAAAAAGTAACCGCAAACTTATTAAATTGTAATAACTCTATTTACTTAGGGCTCTTCAGGGTTAAGGGGTAGGTAATGACCACAAAAAGCAGTGATCTACGCAGAAGGGGCGTCTGCACAGGGAAATAATAATAATAATAATAATAATGAACCCTTGTGTATATAATTATTTGCAGCGTTTCCCTCTGATAACGGGGAAAGTAGGTATGGATATCCTTAAAAAATTGCAATTGGTGGGTCTAATTTGCGAACTGAATAGTTAGGTAGGTACCGTACATCGTTATTTCGAGGGAAATTGTGGTATTAGTTAATTTACATTTCACTTCAGAGTCCAGTCGTTTTGAGAGTTTCAACTCAAGTCCAGGCTAAAGCGATTAAGACCCTTGTTGCTCGTTTACACAATAAAAGGCAAGAGCGGCGACAGATTACGGTTAGGTGTGCCACGCACTGTCTCCCTCCCGGGTCTTCTTGGTGTTATGCCACAGCTTGAGCCGCGTTCCGCATTCTGATTGACCACATTCGCTCAATGACCGGGTTAGCTGCATGTGCCAAGGTTACAGAAATGAAAGCGTGTGAGATGGTAACCGATTCTCATAATAACAAGTGTTTCATACGATCGTGCCCAGTCCACTAAGTAAACTAAAGAAGCCTATACGGACGGGAATTGGGTGGTATTTTACATTAATTTGTCACCTCAGTAACGGATTGAGCCTCCTCAAAAATTCCCCGACTGCTAATTTATTTTCATCTTTAAGTCAGAAAGCGGCTTCGAAATCTAGGGACGCGAGAGCCGGCCAAGATAACCGAAAACCTCCAGCGCGACCAAGTACACAGTTTACACGACAACACAAGCAGATCCCCCCACTTCCATAACACAGCCCCCTGTCCGATGTTGATTTTTCGTTCACCAATTCTCGAGGGGCCCGTGAGGATGTGTACCAAATTTCAAACCTCAGGACCATCAGGTGCCATGGACCATGGAAGTTTGAAAATCGCTATTTTTCAAATTTTCCTACTTCTTCTTCATCTCCTCCTCGTTGTCGTTGTTGTTCTTATTTTACTGGGCTATAGCCTCACAGACGTAACGGATCGACTTGAAATTGTGCACAAACATTCGTGATGCTCCAAGGAAGCGTCTTTTGTGAATCACCCTCCCCGCCGCCCCTCTATTTTCACTCCTTTTGGGGAGTTCCCATAGGTTGGTATAAAATTGGCTGGTATTTCCCTTGAAAACGTTTTCACTTTTCTCTTCACTTTTTTATGAAGACATTTCAATTGTATGAGGATTTTCAATTAATCGGGTCAAATAACATATATTCACCTATTTGGTGTCCGAAAATATCTACTGGCATTCAGTGACTTCATACAGTAAACTAATTCATCCATGCTACTGTTTTGATGTCACCTGAAACATGGCCTCAAGCTGGTTTCTACAACTTTCTTCACTGATCTATTTTTGTTCAAGCTACTGCTCCAAGGTAACGGAAGCTTTTTTTTCAAAATTTTTTTACAATAGGATTTTTTTTTTTTCTTCCAAAATCAAAATGTAAACTCCCGTTGTAGTTTATAGAGCTTTCTGAACCAATTTGTTTCAGTGTCCATCTGTGCCCGTAAATCCTTGACACGCATAACTTTACTCAATTCAAATTTTATTTTGCTCAAAATTTAGGGAGCATGTGGCTTGCTCCCAGATGCCCCCAATAAATTTCAAAACGATTGGATAATTCGTATATCCACTGCAACATTTTGCCGGGTAGTTGGGGACTTTCTTCTCTTAGAAGACCGAATGAATTTCAAAAAAATAGCATGAATCTAGGAATCTATATCATCACTAGGGAGCACCTGATTATAATCAAGGATGGCTGTATGAAGTCGAGTTGGTTGTTTTGCGATATTTTTTCATTTGATAAGTGGTGGACTATTGGATTTTGTTGGTAGGTACTTCTGAAACGTGAACAAACGTTGAAGTATCATTGAGGGGTAAATTATTACACAGTGGTAAATTATTACACAACGGCAAATTATTACACAACGGTAAATCATTTCATAACGGTAAATTATTACCTACACAACGGTCCATCTACCAAGAAGGGGCTGGATTTTGATGATCGGTACTTTTGCAACTTGAACAATCCTTGAAGTATTTTTGATGGATAAATTATTACACAATGGTAAATTATTACACAACGGCAAATTATTACACAACGGCAAATTATTACACAACGGTGAATTATTACATAACGGTAAATTATTACACAACGGTTCATCAGCCAGGAAGGGGCTGGATTTTGTTGATTGGTACTTTTGCAACTTGAACAACCGTTGAAGTATTATTTATGGGCAACTTATTACACAACGGTTCATTATACTTGACCACAAAGGTAGGTATTGACCACAGAAAACAGTGATCTACTGAGAAGGGGCATCTATTTCACTCCACATCAACCATTTTTCTTCAGAACTTCATTATTTGCATTTCTTTTTGCCGTTTTAGTTACTGCTTGTCATTGACAGAAATATTTTAGCAATATTTAACTCGTGATTTAGATAGGCACCTAGTAACGAGTACGGGGTTAGGTACTAATTTACGGAGGGTCTGCGATCTACATAATATCTATAGAATAGTACATATTATATTATATAGGCGGGTTATCTATACAGAGAGCTGTGATATGTAACAGAAAGGTTTTCTGTACAAGATAATAAACCGTTTTCCAGGGATCTGCAGCGTTTTTCATGGTCGATTCCAAAGGTTTATTCCTGAAAATAACAAACCAAAATTTGTGAATACATTTGAATCATATTCCTAATCATCTCAAAAGAGCTCTTACCCCGAAGTTCTAACTCGCCCTTCAAAACCACATAAATGTTGATAAAGTTATGGACATCTTCAATCTTCAACCACCCAACAATTAAATTCGTCTTTATTGCTGAACATTGATGCGGAGCAGCAATCTTTCTCCCGGCTGTTGACAGAATTAAATGATCTTGGAGACACAGACGAAGGGAGTGGGAGGGCCATGGGACAGTTTAGTAAGCCCCATTGAACATCCTTTTGTCCTCCGTAGAGTTCGAGCTGCGGGCTGAGCCCCGTCGTCCCGCCGCTGCTCGGCTCGATATTTGGCTAAGCTTTTGAGTCCCACCCGACGCCCCCCAACCGTTTTACCGGCTGAACGAGGGAGAGCTAACGGCCCCCATGTCCCGGTCCCTCGAGATTTAATGGGCAGTTTTCAGTTTCTCGACCTCTCCCTTGTAACCTGCGCTAGCTTTTCCATAAGGAAATTTTCAGGAATCGGTCGGGTCGTTACTAGAAGGAAGAGCCCGATCGGTGCCACCGTTTACAATGGGGAGTACCCTCGTATTTTGGTTTATTATTTTCAGCAAATTCTTTTCAATAATATTTTCAGTGATAATCACCCTTTGGAATCGAACATGAGAACCCCCACCACCACTACCATATTTGAAGCTTTCCGTTTCAAGGTAGGTACGTAGAAACGAAAAGGGAATAAAAAACGCTGCAAATTGTTACACGAAGGTTTATTGTTTACCTGTACAGATGCCCCTCCTGCGACGATCACAGTTTTCTGTGGTCAATACCAACCCTCATACTCCCCCCAAGAAAGCCCTGACTTGAGAACTGGAGGCGGCCCGCGAATTACAGTATCATAAAAACGCTGCAAAGTCCTTGTCACAACGGTTTATTATTCTATTGGACTTACCTACAGAAATGTTGGGTGTTCATTTATTGTTTCTTTCATTTGAAATAATTGAAATAGCTATTTCTGATTGTTTCCACAAATTTTGGCCCTCAAAATACGACTCAGGTACGCTCCTTTTTTTCAAATTATCTTTTATCATTGTTAGTGCCATTTAATCGTCTTGATCCACGTTTTGACACTATTTCTAGTGCAATTGTACAAACTGATGGTGATTTCAGAGGATTTTCCAAATTTTTGACTCATAAAAATCAATTTTGGGAGCTGAACATTTGGTAGAACCTCAATTTTCCATTCTTTGGTCAAAATAGACTTCATATTCGGTCTTCTCGTCCCCCAAAACATGGAAAAACATTCCTCAAAAGCTCATGTTGCTAAAACGCAAAAAGTACCTACTTTTATACACATTTTCACTCATATCACCCCTGGGTATTTTCCGATCGGGCTGCAAAGTTTTGGGACACACCTAGGGCCCAAATGGAGCATGTGTGCGAAAGAACGACTTTTTTAGACCGAAAATGAAGCCGGTATGCGTGATACGGCGGATGAGCATTGCATTTTTGGAATCTACGCAAAAGAAAACATTTTGAGGGGGTGTTATACAAATTTTTTGCTGAGCTTATACATAGGTGTGTTATTCACAGAATAATAGCCAAAATGCGCGGGATTCAATGATTCAATCATAAATTATTATTTGTTGTTATTCATACAGCATAACTTTGTTCAAGTTGCAAGTACCTATCAACAAAATCCAAAACAGCCATCATTCGTCAAATGAAATAATATCAAGGAACAACTAACTCGACTTGATACAGCCATCCGTGATTATAACCAGGTGTTCCCTAGCAATGATGCGGGGCTGAATGTATACCGTTTCATTCACGATCATGTTGACGAAGCTTTTCAGTGCAAACAAATGGCTGGGCGTACCTCCGGGTGGTCTCAAAAAATTCTTCAGTTCGAGATCTATTTAAACATTTCATCCTCCCCACCCCATTAAAAGCCCTCCAACCGCCAAACCACAACCCTTCTATTGAATTTTTTCGAGCCTCGGCGTTCTGAAACTTTCAACCCCTATTTTTCTGTCGTTGGAGATGACTGAAAGTAACGCTGAGCTTCGCGGACCAACTAGACCCCAAATGGGACTTACAAACCATATTTTATTAATTTTGGTTCATGGTAACTAAGGAAAGTGTGAATTACGGCGTACGGATGGAAATTTTTCGTTCAATAATCTTCAATAATGAACTTTTGGAATCGAGCGTGTTTTTTGTGGTCAGTACCTACCCTCGTGCTCCCCCGAGGAAAACCCCAAATCGAGTACTAGAGCCGGGAATCACATTTTCATAAAAATGCGCGGGATTAAATAATTCAATGATTAGTAACTGTTTGTTATTATTCACGAAGAATGACGTTTGTTCAAGTTAGAAAAGTACCTATCAACAAGATCCAAAAGAGCCATTATTCTTCAAATGAAATAATATCAAGGAACAACTATCTCGACTTCATACAGTCATCCGTGATTATAGTCAGGTTTTCCCTAGCAATGATGTCTAGGGCCAATTACCACTGTCTTCTATATGGGGCCTCAATCGGTGGCAATATATTATGGCTAGTTGGAAACGGTGAACCCAACCCCCCATATTGGCCTCATTAAACACCCTTCCCAATAGTCCCAAAGTTCACATTCTGAAAATTTTGGACCCTTTGCAATCATTTTGCAGTCATTTTCTCTGAAAATTCCTAAAAGGAGGAATGCCTCGAAAATTTATGCATATGGTAATGCTTCTGCAACTGTCTCTGCTAACTCCATACCCTTCAACGCCACTTTTCCCATATGCATGCAAATTGTTCCACTGGCAGCAGGGGCTCTAAGGGTTGAATGTTTCATGACAGTACATTCGGAAACGTGGTCTTCTAAGGTCAAATTACATTATTTATGCATCATCGTAGTTTACCACTTCGGCCGTCAACGGGACGTGTCCCGATTGCAAGAATTGAGCCAAAAGTTTCAAACTTCCGTGTACAACTATTCGAACTATAATTATTCCTATACGAAAAAGCGGGGTTGATGGCATCTAAGGAAAGATTTTCCTCACCACCTTCGCCCCGAGGACACGAAATGTCTACAATCCCACTGACTCAGTGTCACAAAACAATGCGTTTGATTTAATTGATAAAACCTCAGGTTTGTAAATTTTATATATGCATCGAAACATTTACCAGTCTTATCGCAGGTTATCTCTGAAAATGTTTTCCACGCATTCGTATTCACATGACTTTCTCTGCTCGAAATATGAGTCGAGCACCAAGCACCCCCCACATAACCTGAGATTGCCGCACAACATGCATGTGCGGCTGTTTGATTGACAGAACGGATTAGCCAAGTAATCGCTTATACACTTAGCGACAAGGCAATCCATCAATCGAGGCAACACAAAGAGCCTAGGTGACAAGCTTTCTGGCCTCTAATTTACCCAGACAATGAATGAAGCTCTGATTTCCACAGACTAATCCACAGCAAACACTACCGCGAGCTGATCGCATCCTAAATGTTTTCATTTGTTGCTAAGAAACCAATCAGTCAAAAAACGCTTCCGGATATTCTGTCCTAATAGATCCGGACAGACCCTATGTGGAAATCTGTTTTGTTCGCAATACACACAAACAATAGGAATGCCCATAAATAATGACAAACCGATGACGTTTTGAATATAGGTCTACCACAATTATCAGATTTGGTAATTTTACCTCATAAATAAGCCCACCATTTTCGCGGCAGTCTTATGCATCTTTCTTGCAAGTCCTGCATCTTCTGTCATATTCTGGAAGACCAAAAAGAATCAATTCAATGGGTCAAAAGTGTTTTGTGGGCACATGAATTGATCACTGTTTGTTCGGTAGGCAGAAAAAGATTTGAGCAGACTTGGAAGTAGCCTTCATTTTTACTTCCATGTTCCTATTATATATACAGGAATAGAAGTACGGTGATACGTCAGAAATAGGTTTTCGAGAAAACCATGGAATCTTGTTCATAAGTGCTCAAAACGAGTTTCTAGACGGTTTTCCGCTAGATGTCCTCCGTACCAACCTTATGTTGTATGTATGTACGTATGTTGGAATTTCAAATGGTCTTCCTCAAAATACGGTCTGTTTCAGATTTTTTGCGGGTTTTGCTGAGCTCGTTGAACTCCATAATTTTTCGATTATCAACGATAACTGCTGCCAAAATGGACCAAAATTGGTGCGGTTGGCACCAAAATGACCGTTAGGATGTCTAGGATCACGCCTATCGATTTTGAGCTCGATCACGTTTGATTTTGCTAATTGAAAGCAAAAAATAATACGTCAATGTGTTTCTTCTTTTATTTTCTAGGTTTACAAGATAAATAACGAAAGTGTGGAGTCAGAAAGTGATTGAAAGTGAGATTTCTATGCAAGTTTACGGGATTGACTGAAGTGCCCTGGCCGCCAAAGTTATATCTATTACTGTTCTTGAGAATATGAATTATTGTATGGCAATATCCACACCGGAACTTTAAATTTCCGACCATGACTTTTTTTTTAATTTTCAAACCGTTGGTAGTTATCTATCAACGATCAGTGATGGCTGGCTGGTATTTTTATAGTGGGTTTAAATCATCGATCTTCGGATTGTATGTACATCAAAAAGTAAGATTTAACATGTATACTGAACGTTACCGTTTTCCAAACATCAATTAAATGAACCATCAATATTTCGACTACCACTAAAGCTATGCTAGGCATTATGTATATCAATATTAGTTATTTTGAAATGTATGTGTTATTATTTATTTATGTTTCTTAAATGACTGGAAAATAATTATGAAGTGATATATATTATTATGCAGTGGGAAATCTATTTTCCATGGAAAACGAGCGAAGCAAGGTTGCATGCACAAAAACTTTTCTGACTGGCAGATCGCGAATTCCCGACCCCCATAGCCCGTTCTTCCACCGTTACGATGGGAGGGATAACCGTATTATTTAAGTGAAACAAAAACGCAGCGTAGCATTTAGCTGGGCGAACAGAATAAAATGGTAGAGAGTGGGTTGGTGGAACGGTGAGGAGGGAGCAAATGGGAAACGGAAGAATGTTCTCTATCGGAGCTGCTGACTTTTTGAATGGACTTTTTATTTTTCTCGCTGCTCCCCATTCAACGACTTTTATCGGCGCTTGTATCGCTGTATTCTGTACTCTGCATCGACACCCACCGCCTACGATTTTTATAAATATTCAATTATGGCCACAATTAGCTACAATAACCTACATGGATTTTGCTTTTAATGTTGGATGTTAGAACGCAGAAACGTGACGAGATTGAGATTTCCCCTTCAAAGGCGTGAGACGCTAATTAATTTATGCCTGCTGCTCCCCGAGTCTTACCCGTTTCCTTTCACAAGGTCTCAAAACAGCTTAAGATGCGCGGAATCCAGAATGTGGAAAATATAAAGTTCCATTTATATTGAACTAATGTTCCTTAACAAGAGTAAATATTTACCCCGACTTTTTCATTCAACTTTCAGGTAGAGGCCACGGAACAAGGGAAGATTTTTGCAGATAATTTTCAATAATAAATCTTCAACAAAGCATGAAAAATTGTTTCAATCCCTCTTAAATTTGATCGAATTCACAGAACAACGCTACGAATTCCTTCATTTTTTCTAGGTCACTGCTCTGTACCTACCCAGTGACAAACAAGAGATACCTACATTTTTCAAAACGCCTTCTCGATAAAGAACATATACCTACGTTTTTCTTGATATTTTAAATAGTTTCCAGAGTCGAGGATCAAATGAGGGCCTGAAGTATGAACCAAACAAACATAATCAACATGAGCATGCGTCAAAAGATATGTATACTTCAGTCCTAGTTATCAGTGATCAGGAACAGCTCATTAAATCACGCAAGGTTTTATGAAATCGAGTTTGTTGTTTGAGGTTATCATACCGTATAGGGCATATTTTTGCTATCGTAATCCCGCTAATTCGAATCTTCCAGGGGTCGGTGAAAAATGGGGTCTCATTTAGGGTTGAATTAGGGGTTTCATAATGAAAATATTTCGAATTATTGAGGGCTTAACTATCAAGTATTAACAAAATAAATCTTTTTGGTTTATTATTCTGTGTATAGTACACCTATGTATTCGCTCAGAAAAAAAAAAAATTGAAGACCCCCACAAAATTATTTTCTTTTACGTTTCAAGGTGCGCTGACCATTTGGGCCCTAGTTATGTCCCGAAACTTTGCTGCCCGTTCGGAATATACCCAAGGGTGTTATGGGTGTAAAAGTAGGGTTTTTTGGAGTTTTAGTACCAAGAGCTTGTGACGTATCGTTTTCCACGTTTTTTAGGACGAAGAGACCGAATATGAAGTCGATTCAGACCAACAACCGAAGAATTGAGGTTCTAACAAAGTTTCTGCCTCAAATTTACCCGAATTTTCGGTCTAAAACCCTCATTCTTTCGCACACAGGCTCCTTTTGGGTTTTAGTTGCGCTTCGAACTCGTCAGCCCGATCACAGTATACCCAGGGGTGTTACTGGTGAAAAATATGTGTAAAAATAGTGTTTCGAGGTTTTGTTTGAGGTTTTAATGTACATGAGCTTGTGAGGCATAGTTTTCAATGTTTTCTAGGGCGAAAAGGCCGGATATGAAGTTGAGTTTGACCGAAGAGTGAAGAATTGAGGTTGCAACGAAGGTTTATCTCAAAAAATTCAGTTTTTATGTGTCAAAACCCTGGGAAATTTTCTGAATTCACCACAAATGTGTATATTAACACTACAAGTAGTAGGTAGGTATCAACAGGTGAATCAATACAATTATTAAATTGCTCCATCAATGATAAAAGATCATTTTTTCTAAAATGGGAGGCTAATTCGAGTTTTTGGGGGCCAAAAGTGGTTAGAATCATTAAAAATACATCAGTTATTGCACATGAAAGAAACCATAAATGAACAGCCAGCATTTCTGTAGGTATGAACAGTACAACCGATATTGAACTAAGGAACTTTTTGAGACCACCCGGAGGTATGTCCGGCCGTTCGTTTGCACCGAAAACTTTCGTCAGCATGATGGTGGATGAAACTGAATACATCCGGCCCAGATATCATTGCTAGGGAGCACTTGATTATAATCACGCATGGCTTTATGAAATCGAGTTGGTTGTTCGAGATATTATTTCATTTGAAGAATGATGGTTAATTCAGATTTTATGAATAGGTAGATACCTAATTTTTAATATGACAAATGTTATGCTTCATGAATAACAACAAATAATTAATTATAGACTTCTTGATTCCACCGCATATTTATGAAATCTGATTGCCCGGCTGATTCCAGTACTCGATTCGGGATCTCTTGGGGGAGTCTTAGTCAGAGCTCGGGGGACGAAGGAGCCTGAATCGCGCTTTTAGTTCCATACTCGTATTTTCCACGCCAGGCTGATGGGTCATTCTGATAGAAGCCAGCCAATGCGAGCTCAAGCCCTGTTTCGTATTGTGAAGCCAGAGACTGTTCAGATATCCAACCTGGAAGACCAGTTTAACATTCACATAATGGAGCTTCTGCATGAACTGAAGGTAACCATGATCGATCTGGATATTAGATGCACAGGTCGCGATGGAAGTTTGGACGGTGGGAATAGTAGACCCATAAAAGTCACGGTGGCCAATATTTGTATTTTAAAAAAAATCATGCGGATCGCAAAGAAATAGGGTTCTGGTTACAACATCAGTGTATTCAATTCAAAGGAAATGAGAGAGAAGCGAAAATGTCTTCTTCCCATTATGTTCAAAACCCGATAGGAAGGATGTCACGCGGTTGACAGAGATGACAAGCTTTTCGTTAACGGCAAAATGCTGATTGTTCTCGACTTGAATATGATTTGCAGCACCTCTTCGAGCTCCGACCAGGACAATACGGATCCCACCAAAAAAAAAAAAAATGTATCGAGTACCACAATTTCACCTGCGAATTCAAGAACGAAACGACCATAAAAGAAAATGAAACAGACACCTTCTACAGTTTTCCAGATAATCAGCGGTGGATAATGATCTTGACAATGTATGCATATTTTACCCCATTCTCTACACCACAGTCTTTATATAGTATGAAACTGCTTCGGCATTATTAGGTAGGTATTATTTGTAACGTATATTTTTGTACTGATTAATTGGATTATTAATATGTATCTATGTATTTACTGCATCCTCTACACACACTGCTGTAATGTAATGTATATTATAATTATATCATAATTATATCGAGGGCATTTGACCGATTCAGTAATTATTAGGGTTCAATTTAACGCAATAAGTATTTTTCTACTCTTCTAATAATTTATGAATTGATGTTTTCATTATTACGTACGATTATTTAGAATGTGACTCGTCATTCGATAATCATCACTGCTGTAATTGGGCTTCCGCTCTTGCTATTGTAATAAACAAATAACAAAAGCACGAAGGTAGAAAAGATTGTTCTACGTAGAAGGGGATTTGATACTTGTACCTGATTAATGAAACTTTTATAATAATTTGCAACATTTTTATTCCACTTCGGATTCTACGTACCTTGAAACGGAAACAAATTTTAAAGGGGTGGTGAATTTTTTTTTTTAATTCTTGATTCTATAAAGGTTCATTATGGAAAACAATAAACCAAACTTCGAGCATATACCTACTGCAATCCTCGAATGACTCGGAACTCAGCTGAGAAATTCTAGAACACGTTTAAACCAGTAGGATAGGCACCTACCTGACTTCCTAAACATTTGGTGATGAGTAGACAAAACTCTTAGTCCGATACTGGTGAATATGGTACCATTTGGGGGCAACCGTACCCTCAGTATTTCACCCTATAAAAGCAGTTCCATAATACAGTTAAGAACATTTTAAAGGCATTGGGTAAATAGCAGATAGAAGGGTTATCTACATAAGGAAAAACGCTGCAAATCCCCGCACAACGGTTTATTATTTTGTACAAATACCCTCCTGTTACAGATCACAGGTCTCCGTATAGATAACCCTTATATATAACATATGTAATATTCTATACATATTATGTAGATCAAGGACCCTCCGTAGGTTAGTTCCTAACCCCGTACTCGCCACTTACCTACCTAAACCGTTGTGTAATAATTTACCTGTATAGGTTCCCCTTCTACGGAGATAGAATAATGAACCGTTGTGTAATAATTTGCCCATCAATACTACTTCAACGGTTGTTCAAGTTGCAAAAGTACCTATCAACAAAATCCAGCCCCTTCTTGGTAGATGAGCCGTTGTGTAATAATTTGCCATTGTGTAATAACTTACCCATCAATAATACTTCAACGGTTGTTCAAGTTGCAAAAGTACCTATCAACAAAATCCAGCCCCTTCTGGGTAGATGGGCCGTTGTGTAATAATTTACCTTTGTGTAATAATTTACCGTGGTCTAATAATTTACCGTTGTGTAATAGTTTACCGTTGTGTAATAATTTGCAGGTGTGTAATAATTTTCCATTGTGTAATAATTTACCCATCAATAATACTTCAACGTTTGTTCAAGTTGCAAAAGTACCTACCAACAAAATCTAATAGTCCATCACTTGTCAAATGAAATAATATCGCAGAACAAACAACTCGACTTCATACAGGCCATCCTTGATTATCATCAGATGTTCCCTAGTGATGATTATCTGAGCCGGATTTATACCGTTTGATTCACGATCGTGTTGACGAAGCTTTTTGGTGCTCACGAACGGCTGGACGTACGATGATCCGGGTGGTCTCAAAAAATTGTTTAGCTCAAGATAAATTTAATAACGTAAAAAAACCATACCCTTCTATCGGAAGTTTTCGAGCTACGGCGTTCTGAAAATTTCAACCCCTATTTTGAACCCCTTAGAGATGACTGACAGTAACGTCGAGCTTCGAGGACCAACTAGACCCCGAACGGAACCTATATCCCGAATTTCATCAATTTTCTTTCATGGTACCTAACTAAGAAAAGTGGCCTGTACGGCGTACGGCGTACGGCGGACAGACAGAGATATTTATATTGCAGTTTTGGATTCTACATACCTTGAAACGTAAACCATCAAATTTTGAGGGGGGTTAGGATTTTTTTTTTTTCATGCTCGATTCCAATGGTTCATTATTGAAAATAATAAACCAAAATAGCAAACCGATAAGGAAGAATTTGATGCGTTCTATGAAACCGCCCTGGTAAAGAAAATCGAGTCGCTGACGCCCTATCTAGAGTGTGTGGTGCAATTCAGATTGATAAGCTAGTCTCACTTCATAACAATTTATCTCATCCCGGAGTTGCAAGAATGGCTCACTGGGTCAGAATCCACAACTTGCCATTTTCAACGCAAGTTGCGGGGGCTTTCGTGAATATGATACAGAAACAACAAGTCATTCAGGCAAGGCGAAGAAATTACAGAAAATCCATCGAATATTACAGAGAAAATGGTATTCGTTATCCACATCGTCGTTGAGCACTGGATAGTGAAACTTAGTGAATGTGGTAATTTATTAGCGTTGTCAAAATTGAGGATAAGTACATCGCATAGGTATTTTAAAAAATAGAATAAGCAGTGAAGTCACTGTTGTTTAGTGGGTACTTTGCATTATATTTTAAATAGGGGATATTAGTATTTTTTGGTTATCCAAATTGTTATACTTACTGCCGTGTGAAGGAAGAACGACTCAACTCAAAAATTGTCGAAAATGGGATTTTAACGTAACCCCCCTAATTTCAACCACACCTTTTTGATGGTCAAATCGAAATTCCAAAATTCGACTCAGAAGGGGTTGAAATTGTTAGGGATGGAATCTGGAAATTGCTTAATTTTGAGGAAAAACGTCTCAACTCCGTGTTTTTGTAGTAAAAACATCTCAACGCCTCGATTGAAACACCCTAACTTGCGAGTTTTGTTATTTATTTGTTGAGGAAAAACGACTCAACTAGCTGAAAACGCCGTTGAGTCGTTTTTCCTCCAAACCGTTGGCTTCAGGATCGGGGTCCAAACCGTTGGACTCAAAGGGGATTTGAGTTGTTTTTACTCCACAAACATTTCAAAAATCAACCATGAATAATCGATATTCTACTCAACTGCAATAAATCGATTGCAAAAACGTGTGTTTGGAGTATTTTTTTACAGCTATCGATCAAGTTGAACATGATTGGACATTTGGAAAAAAAGGGGGTTGCGGGAATGCCCTGTAAATTAGAAGCTGATTTCTGAAAACTCAATAATTTTGAGTTGAGTCGTTCTTCCTTCACACGGCAATATAGCATCAACATTAAATATGTAATTGATTCAGCCATGCAGTTCATGTGCTTCACAGTTATTTCACGATGAATGTTCAGTTTTAATTGATATGTTATAGTTTGTTGTGGTGTTGCCTGTCATCTGACTTTAATATTGTTGACGAATAATAAATTATGTTGTATAATTTTTCATTTATTCATTCGTAATATTTCGACATGGGAATTCCGAATATTCATAAAAATGTTGACTATTGTTAAACATACCGAAAAGAGGTGTAGAACGCTTATGCCAACGATCCACACTCCATCAAATCGACCACATGACACTGAAGGGAAAAAATATTCGCGTGAATCAATGTTTTTTTTTTTATTGTGGGGTGGTAGGGGTACGTAATCGCGACCGAAAGATAAAGACGATACTCGGCCAGCGCTCGGCTCACCACTGGACCACCCGGGAGTTCGGTCGGGATCACTCGGGCGGGATCGGCAGGAGTCGGGAGGTTTCCACCAACCCTTCCGACGTCGGACCAAATACATCTACATCCCCCCCTCGCACCGTTCACCCTGAGACCGCTTACTATAGACGAAGATCGATATTTTTTGCTTCAGGAGATTTCACTAGGTATTTGTCTCACCTTGCACCAGATGGTAAAACGGGTATAATGGCTGTCAAAAACTATGGCGACGGGCGTTCTCGAACGGGGGAAGGTAATGAGGAAAAGAAAGAAAAAAGCGAGGAAACCATCAGTGTTCCTGACCGCTGACCGATTACGTACAAGGGAACCCCCCACCCCCCCCTCTCAACCACAAAATCGGAAAAGAAACGGAGGAAGTGATTGGAATGACCAAGGTGTTACTTGGTGCATGCTTACGATTAGGTCGGCATTGGTGATTAACTGAATCAATGTCATAGAATCCCCTTTGAATGACAAATGTGTCAGTTGGTAATTTGGATCGCTGCATTTGTTACAATCATAATAACATGTATGGTATTCTTGAAACATAAATGTACCTAAGCCTCTCGAACGATTTGGATAACATTATAGTCTAACCATAGATCTATCATAGATACATGTGGTACCTATGAGTTCAACTACGTTCAAAGTATAAAATGAGGTAATTATTATTCGCGTTTAACATTGAGCATTAAACACTAATTATAGTCCGTAGCTCCCTACCAATATATAAACGTTTTATGTTAACTCCAAACTGGCCATTTACCTATAGGGTGCAGGGTTCGAAGAATCAACTCAAAAAAGTTATTACAAATTCTTCTTGCGGAACGTTATAATATGGCTGTTTCGTCGTGGCAGATCCACTCCTAATAAATACAGCTGTATCTACAGTTGACATGCTACTGAAAAAAGCTGCAAATGATTATTCACCGGTTTATTATTTACCTATAGATACTCCTTCTGAGTAGATCAGTCAGTACCTACCCTCGTGCCACCCCCCCCCCCCCCCCCCATTCACATCACAAAATCGAGTACTGGAGCCTTAATTACAATTTCATCAAAATTCCCGGGATTCAGTAATTCGATCATTAATAAGTATTTATTGTTATTCGTGAAGCACAAAGTTTGTTCAACTCGATTTCTTCAGCCATTCATTATTATAATCAGGTGTTCCCTAGCAATGATATCTGGGCCGGATATTTATTGTTTCATTCACGAATCGTGTTGACGAAACTTTTCGATGCTCCGGGTGGTCTCAAAAAATTCGTTAGCTGGTTCAAGATCAACGATAAAAAAACCAAACCCTTCCATTGAAAGTTTTCGGGCTGAGGCGTTCGGGAAATTGCAACCCCTATTTTTCACGCCTTAGAGATGACTGACAGTAACAAAGAGCTTCAAGGACCAACTAGGCACGAACTAAATCACTCGCGAAGAAATCGTGGAAACCCATTTCAAAGAAGAACGGAGTTATTGAAAAAATAGTCTATTTCCACTAATGCACAAAAAACTCAAAAAACGCTGTTTTTGCGTTTTTGTGTGTTTTTTGCGTTTTTTTTTGCGTTTTTCGTGTATTAGTGGAAATAGACTATTTTTTCAATAACTCCGTTTTTCCTTGACCAACTAGGCCCCAAATGGGAACTACTTTATTAATTTTGGTTCGTCGTAGGCAAGTGCGAAGTACGGCGTACGGCGGACGGACTGAAATTTATTATTTTCAGTACCTAATGTACCTTTGGAATCGAGTGTGGAAAAAAAGGCCCCCCCCCCCCCCCCCAATTTCATAAATTACGTTTCAAGGTAGTTACGTAGAATCCGACGATGGAATAAAAAATTGTTCGCCGTCCGCCGTACGCCGTTCTTGACAATTTATTTCCTTAGTTACCATGAACCAAAATTTGTGAAATTTGGTTTTTAGGAACCATTTGGGGTCTAGTTGGTCCGCGAACCTCGGCGTTACTGTCAGTCATCTCTAAGAGATGAAAAATAGGGTTTGAAATTTCCCAAACGCCCTACCTCTCAAGCGTTCAATAGAAGGATATGGTTTCGTTTGACGTTTATTGATATCGAACTTGAGAATTTGTTGAGACCACGCGGAACATTGTGCATAAAGCCGATCGTTTGCTCCGAAACGCTTCGTCAACATGACCTTGAACGAAACGGTATGAATCCAGCCCAGATATGATCGCTAGGGAGCACCTCCTGATTATAATCACGGATGGCTGTACTAAATCGAGTTGGTTGTTCCGAGATATTATTTCATTTGAATAATGATGGTTAGTTTTTTTGAAAGGTACTTATGTAACTTGAACAAAGTTATGCTATATTAATAACAACAAATAACAATTAATGGCAGTAATCATTATTTCACCACATATTTATGAAATGTGATTGCCTGGTTGGCTCCAGTACTCGATTTAGGCCTTTCCTGGGGGAAGCACGAGGGTAGGCATTGACCACAGAAAACAGTGATCTACGTGAAGGGGCCTCTATATATGCAGGCTCTTCTGCACAGATCACTGTTTTCTGTGGTTAATACCTAGCTTCAAGCCTCAGAGTAGCCCTAAATCGAGTACTGGAGCTAGCCTGGCAATTTGGTACAGTTACACAAATGTGGGGTGGATTCAAGAATTCTATCAATTATTTATTATATTGTTATTTGGTTGTTATTCGTGAAGCGTAACCGAAAATCTTCGTTAACACGGGTGTGAATCATGCGGTATTTAGGTACCTTCAGTCCACAATTATCATCATTAGGGAACAGCTGATTATAATAACGCATGGCTTTATGAAATCATGATTGTTGTTCCGTGATATTATCTCATTTCAAGTAGTGATGGGCGAAACGAATGATTTCAATAATCGAATACCAAGTATTCGAATGATTTTGACAATCGAATGATCATTCGAATGATTTCATTCAAATGTGGAGGGAAAACCCACCGCCATTTTGAACTAAATCAATAAGGATTTATATTGAATTTAAAAAAAAAATAATTATTATTATTATTTGATACTGACATTAGAATAGAAAATTCAGGAATATATAGGTAAAATATAACTTGATTTTTCATTGATCTTACTTAGTTACACGGATGAAGCTCGTTTCATTCGAATGATTCGTTTGGATCATGAAAAAGGAGTGGAAAAACCTCCAACAGATCCGAATGCAAAACAACCAATGGCAGAACAGATGCTAAAGTATTCGAATGAAAAACAACCAATGGAATGGGATAGAGTTCGGATGAAAGTATCGGCTATGGTTGTTCTGTGACAGTAGGTACTTGGGCATTCGCATTGGTCACAGGTTCACTTTTGTCGCAGTTCCATCCTCCTGTATCTTGAGCTTCGCGAAGAAACCGCTAGTTTCGCTACAATACGAATGCGAAAGTATTCGAATACTTGAAATCTCACATCCGAATATCCGAATGAATTCAATAATCGAATGCCGCATTCGATTCTTCATTCGAATTGCCCATCACTAATTTCAAGAGGGATGGTTATCGCCGATTTTTTTAGAGGTAATTTTTCAGCTATTTGTTGATAAGTAGATACCTACAGGTTTGCTGTTCACGGCCAAACGAATCATCCAAATTAGGTGAAAATTTCGGAATGTGTTACGCGCCCTACTTAGGTTCAGTGACCATCAGAACTTGAGAGGTGACCATGATGCGGGTTCGTGGGGATACCTAAATAGGAAAATAATAAAAGTTTTGTTATACTTTGCAGCGTTTTGTTCCATTTTCGGAGTCAACGTACCTCAAAATCCTATATTTAACTACCAACTTTTAAAATTCTGCTTTAACTATCAAAATCTTACTAAGTACTTCGAAATCCTATTTTAAAATCTTATCTTTTAATTATCAAATTTTAAACCTTTTTTTACACTGCTCAATTCAAAACTTTTGTTGTTGAAAATAATAAACCGAAAAAAGAGGTTAACGTTGGAAGCTGATTGCGTCGTTCCTAGGAATTCTAGGATTTTTTTTCTGTTCTTCAGTAAAATATTTCTGCAACTGCTCCAGAAGATTTGAAACAATCTGAGTTTTAATTTTGATAAAAGTGAGCAAAATTCTCCATATTTGCTAGATACGGCTATCGCACTAATAGCTAATTGAGTACAATAGTATGAGCTGAATAGCTTGTAAATAAATAAATGAGTAGCAAAATGAATATGTAAATAAGTAAAATTAGCTCATTCCTACCGCCGCATCCACTTGTTTCTTTCACGCGCTGTATCTACAAGAGATGGGCGGCCAGTAATCATGGCACTGGGTTTAAAACGAGACTAGAAGCCGTAACTAACATGCTAAGCTTGAAGCGCCGCATCTACACTGAGAACACCAATGTTCGGCAAGAACGCCGTAACTAACCGTAGTTAGGGCTCTTTTTTTTTGCAGAACTAAGTAGATAAGGCGCTTGATCGGAGTATTATCTGTATATATAAGCCTGGAGTTGCGGCTGTCGAAGGTTTATTTATTCTCGATTCCAAGGTAAATAACATTATATACCTATGATCAAAAATGTCAGTCTTAAATGACGCAACGTCGCAGAAAGAACAAAGATTATGGACAAAAACCTTGGTGTTCAAAAAATATGTAGGTACGGCGGTCTTCTTAGGAAGGTGGAGATAGCAGACAGCATCATAGAAGATTCATTTGTTGAGTTCTTTGAGCCCTGTGCCTTGTGTTATCTTGGACAATGATACCAAACACATATTCCGCCTACCTCACCCCCTCAACAGAAAAGTAGAACGCCGTTAGCGGACGAGTGAACATTTCGAGTTTTTCAAAGATCACAGATATTTATATTTTGCCAAAAAAACTGAAGACGGTTTCTTGAAATACCTCACTCCCATTCAAAAATAAACTACAGCGGAAAGTAGACGTTATATTTCCAAATTGTGTATTCATATGAGGTACCTATGCAGGTATAATGTAGATATATTCGGAATCTGTTCAAAATGTCCTATAAGAATAGCTCATAGCATCGCCATGTCAAGAAAAAAAATCTATTTCGTCCCGCTGTGCGTCGACGTGGCAGCAACTTCTCTCAAAAACTTCATACCCGAAGACCCATTCGGTGTCGAGAATTTCACCGGCTATATCTAACTGTTCGATATAAGAAATCAGTACTAGCTAGATAATTATATTCTTCACGATTGCTCTGACAATACAATTAAAATCATTCACGAAAAGTTCCTGTTCCTCTTCTCTCACCTGATTCGCCTCATGGTTGAAAACTGTAGCCAAATGAACGAATATAATAATTAATGGAAAATATAAATTTAAAATCACGACACTCGGGCCACCGACATTAGTTGATCACGAGCCGATCGCCGAAGCATTTGTCGCATTCCCCTGCTGTTCCGAGGATGAAGCATGACATGAAGTGCATCGACGGAGTTGAAAGCGCCTCCTGAGTAATATCGACAAACAAAACAGTTTTCAAGCGTCTCTCCAACTAATGATCTTCCTCTTAAACCCCAGTATAATTCTCTGAGATCGGTGAGCGTATGAGAGACTCCAGCAGGAGCCAAGTTTTGGTGACACCTTATGACAAGAAGTTCCCTGAAGTGATTACAATAATCAGTCCCATTAACTAATTTCTTAAGGGAATCGTAAACAGCGGCATCTATAGCAAATGGTGGGTAGGGTGGTAATGGTGGCTCCACTCCAACTGACCCTCTTGCCTGTGTGATAAGGGTAAATACCTTAGAGCGGTAAATACCAGCTGCTCGTCACCTACATCGTTCTCGATTTCAAGAGCAGGAGGCCACCAACTGTCTTTGTTGCGTAGCCATTCAGGACCCTCACACCAAAGAGAATCCAGGTCATCTACCCTATTGACTATGGTGGCCAAATCAGCAGAATTCTCTGACAGCCCAGAAATCTTTCGACCTTCTTGCTGCAGGTCCAAAACCCCCTGTTCTGAATTCAGTTCCATTATCATGTTGTCCCCCTCTTCAGTAATCACCTTTTTAATCTGATCTTGCAAAGTGTCCTCATACTTTCGCCTACATTTTTCAAGGATCTCAAATGTTTATCGATTTCTTCATACGTAGTTCTCAAACTTACTGGTATTTCGTGAGGCTCGAGGCAATTTGTTGAGCTCTGAATAGTGTCTGGTAATTAAACGTTCAACATTGCCATATTTTTCTTGGAGAATTTCGATTGCGGTGTGATAGTTTGCATGATACATTTGAAGGCCAGCAATGCATTGCTTGGTATTCTCCGAGAGAAGAGAAACCAAATAATTGAATTTTTCTACGTCTGAGAGAGATTCATTCATATGATTATTAATTTCAAACATCTGCCAATATTCTGTGAACTTGAATGAATCGCCGTCAAAAGCTCTAATTAAGCTCTGTAATTCTGGAAGTCTGACAGTGATTTTGGGCCTCACAGTAGGAATTTCAACGTTACGTTCAACGTTACGTGGACAGCTATGACGTTTAATTTCATTTTCCAATCATCCAAAGGCTCTAAGAGCCCGGAACCTAGCCTTTAAAACTTCCTTCATGAATTCAGGGTCCTCTTCACCCCTTTTGGCTCTCCTGGACGGCTTTTCCGTCCTGGATACGCTAGGCTCCTCCCGTGACATTACAGTCAAAATATTCCGCGAGGCTTTTGAGATCTGTCAATAATATATTGGCCTCATGAAGATCAAACTCGGCCTCCAAAAATCCATCTATCACCTCGCACTGGTTGAGGAGCTCCTCCTTTACTTGCCTAAAAATGCTCATATCAATGCTTAACTTAAAACTGTAAAGATCGATACCAATTGAAGAGGTACTTCGTCTGGCTCGACTCAATTTCTAGTCCCAAATTAAAGAAACCTTCGGCTGGGACAGCTTCTGAATAACGTCACTCTTCTTCTGGTATCCCGGGTTTCGGCACCACTTGTCGAGAATTTCACCATCTCTAATTGTTCGATATAAGAAGTCAATACTCAATCTTTCAACTAACTAGATAATTATATTCTTCACGATAGCTCTGACAATACAATTAAAATCATTCACGAAAAGTTCCTAATCCTCTTCTCTCTAACATATTACGGCCATTGCGCTGTCACCTGATTCGCGTCACGGCGGAAAACTGTAGCCAAATGAACGAATATAATAATTAATGGAAAATATGAATTTAAGATCAATCGCGATCCGCGACATTCGGATGGTCGTTCATTGTCACAGTGACTACTTTTACTCGATTCGCGAACTCGGCACAAATATGTAGCGAAATATTGTCGGTCAACTCCTCAGTGACCCCCTGCAGCAATAAAACCATCCATCGACGGTACCGAAACGAAGTGGGTTTTGTCTGTATCAAACTACGGTTTGACTTTTCCGGCCACCTGCATTTTCCATGGAACCGTTTACCCATCAGCCGCATTCGAGAAAATAATTACCGATGATCGACAGATAATTAAGATGCGAGAGTCAGTCGCACTGCTTTGGAATTCGGGGTATAACACGTTCCGCTTGGCCCACATTTGTCCGAAAGTGCATTTTTGTCATGTTATCGTAAAGTACGGCGAGATGTTTAATACGAAAAAGTATCGGTATGTAATTAATTGCCATTGGATGTTTTGTTTACCATCTACTTTTTTTTTATATGACTACTAAATTCCACCGGGCAATATAATTTTATTTTCACTGTGGTGTATACGTCTGTTTTGGGGAAAGGGTGTCCGCTATTATTAATTAAAATACGAAGTTTGAAAAAAGCAATTATCGAGACCCCTGCCCGGAGAAACCCGGTTAAACGCACAGCAGGAGGTGGGGATGAAGGGTTTGGGCAAGGGAGATTTTCTACCAACAATCAACACCCTCCCGTCGTTACTTCCCTCCCAACCTACGACACTGTATCATCTCTCTCGATATCCGTTCCGCCCTTGAGACCTTCGTTCATCTCCAAAGGGTCGGGTGTCTCGTAATAAATTGCCCACTCTTATTAAAACCACGTTTTACTACATTCGGATGTACTTACTTGCTCTGATCGCAGCGGGAAGAATTCGATGAGTTTTTCGCTGAGTTATTAGGTAGGTATATCACGTGGACACTCATTTGTTCTTTAACGTGAATTATTAATTGTTTGGTATGAAAACAATACCTTAAGTGAGATGAATTTTACTTGAATTGAATTTCGGTTTATAATTACTTTCAAGAATGAACTAACAAAAGTTCCTGACATGCAGCATGGGTACAAGCGAATTTTCAAATAATTATTCAGGGTATTATGCAAAAGGTGATAGCGAGAAACCATGCCGCTTTTCGCAAAATTATATCAATTCACGATTTTAGCCGTGATATTTCTATCACTGGAATAGTCTCCCTTTCAGTCGTGAATCACCATCCCACACAACGTGAGGTGAATTTATATTGATTGTATCTCGAAATTCCGCTTTTTGAAGGCTCATCTTCGAACTCATCATTTTGCTTGGCGATACGAACATTTTGGCGAAATTTGGCATTTTTATCATCCAAGGTTTGGTTTTTATGTTATATCATCTGGAGTGACACATAAATATGTATATACTAGCTGTGTACCCGCGCTTCGCAACGGTAGAACAGACACCCCCTGTATCCCCCCCTCCTCAACTGATCAGAAACCTTCCCCAATGCCAACCCTAACTGCCTTTAACCCCCCCCCCCCCGTATCCTATGAACCCTCCCTACCTGGTTAGAAACATTCCTCAATGTTCACACAACAAATTCCCAAAGTTGCACTCCAATTGGTCAAGTAGTTTTGAAATTTCTGTAGACCCCCCCCCCTCTCATAACCTGTACCCCCCTCCCACTAACATCCTGATTGAAGTACCACTTGAATGTACTCGTCGAGCTGAATCCAGAATCTAATTACAATCGGATTTACGTCCAACCGTTCAAAGTTATAAGCATAAACGTCCTCATAGAAGTGATTATAACACGTTTTTTAGTAGTATTTCATTCATAGCGTTTCAACGGATGGACAGATTCAAATGCGGATTTTTCATAAACCTTCCCAGATAAATTCTGCGTCAAATGGTACCAGCCGCAACTTTCTACGTTCAGCCGTTCTCAATTGATGCCGAGACAAACAAACAAACAAACAAACAGACACTGTTTTATTATATGTATAGATATACATACATACGTGCTTATAAAATTTTGTTAAAATCTAGGGACGAATTCAGGGTGCTCTGAAACGGATTTTCCTTTAAAAAAATTAAAAAATGCCGGTTCTGAAATTTTTGGACCCATCGCAATGGCTTCATTTTCTTTGAAATTAAATGAACATTTGTTTATCTCTCCGCATTATTTGTGGGTCAACGTTTCAATTAACTACTTAGAATCCTACAACCGGTACACCAAATCGAATAAAGCCAAAAATTAACCGTCTTCATTCAGGTTGGCAAGTTTTTCTCAAATATTTTGATGTTTAAAAAGTTCAGTCTGATTCGAATTATCTGTCCCCCATTTATATGATAACAAATTGAGTAGCTTAGCTTATCGTTGATAGTAACCGTTATTATTCCCTTAAATGTGACGATTTGCGTTTCAAGGTAGGGAATCCGAATGTGGAATAAAACCGCTGCAAATTATTACGAATTCCTATTTGCGTAGACCCTTAATTAGTAGGGAAGCTATGTTTATGTTGAAATCCTACCCACCCGCACGCAAACACGCATAGAGACACGACAAAAATGCCACGAAAGCCGAAGTATAAGCTCTCTAACGTTCGTCATTTAGGTAGGTACATTTGTAAATAAATAATATTTTTCCATTTTTCCATTGCTCTTGTCTCGATTTCTGCCCCATGAACCCCCCACTCGGTCATTTTTGAAAATCTGATGGTCGCCTAAGGAGGGCCGGAGCCATCGTAAATGTAGGCTCCGGTAGGACACTCGACATATCCCAAATGTTCACGTAATTTGGATGTCTTAGTTGGCCGAGAATCTGTACGTCAACAATAATGGGTGAAAAATTACCTAGGTATCAACAAAATCCAAAGTAACCGTATTTCTTCACATGACACAATCATCACCTGTCGTAAGTACCTTTGTTGAAACGCAAACGTCAAATTTTGTGGGGGGGGGGGGGGGGATCGATTCCAAGGTTTCAATTTTGAAAATAATAAACAAAGGGCCGACGAAACATCGCCCTTGATTCTCCTTTTGCGTTTACGTTGGCAAATCAATAACTGTTAGTTCCACTTCGCTGAGACTGACAAATCAGTATCACAATCATCAGTTGTCACAATGAGCGTGCAGAACTAATTTAGAAGAAACGTTTGTTCAGTTGGTTCGTACGAGTTTGTCACATGGTTCGGCTACACATTGTTTGATTAGGTTTTGTTTCAATTTATTTCGTGATCCCATTCAAACCCGGTTCTATACTGTGTTCTAATTGGCTTTTCAACTTCATTAGCCCTCCGCAGGCCGACACACTCTTCGTATTTCCAAGCTCACGTCTCGTCCTCCGTTGCTACCTTTATATTAATTTTATCAGTCCCTCAACATGCCTTGAGTTATATGACTTGGAACTAGATGCAGATATCAGTTTATTCGGTTTATAGTTTATTTGGTTAGTAACACGGGATGTTGAGGAATTCGTGAATTTATTGGAGCACAACCCTCAATTGGCGAAACAAAGGTAAATTCATATTCCTCAAACTAGGGAACTAACACTCAAACTCAATAGGTCTTAAATCTCCAAAAACTGGGAAACTACAAGGGCGTTACAAGTTTGTCGTTGTTTGCGTAATAATTTCATACGCTGACCGTACCATTGTTCTGACCATTGCGCGCGCAATACATAGGTACCACCAGGGGCGCAACTACAAAATGCCCCGATATTTCATAGATTCAATCAGGTAGTTCAAAAGGCCCGAGTATTGAGAATTTCCCTCACTGGTGGAGTACTGGGGAACACATCATTTCTGCACACTGTTTACGCGTCAGAAGCGCGTAGATCTGAGCCCAATATCACACATGAGAGCTAGGTAGGTATGCATTTGTGCAAAGGGTGCAGTGGGTAAAAGATGAAATTCATTATAGGACAATTATGGGGACCAAGCTGAACATAACCTCAAGATGTCAGCTCGCTTAATTTGATATCTACATTATCGTTTATCACAACCTCAGAGGATTATGAAAAAGTCGTTAAAACAAAAATATATTAGAGTTTTTGCAGCACCCACCGACGGAAATGGCGGATAGGGCGACTGAAGTCAGATGCTAACCTTTTCCGGTTCAGTTTTCGTTCAGCTTTGGCATCTACCGGCTGGGAAGTCACGCTAACGTTATGTTAACCACTCATTCATCAATTTTACTCTGTGGTTGAATACAAATCTATATCCACACATGGCGTCAAGCCTGCATTAACATAGAAAGACGCGAAGAAGCAGCTGTGAATACGACTCTCGACATTTTATTTTCTAAGGAAAACAGAAGAAGGTAGGTAGCGTTATCCAGATGTAAGGTTAAATTACGTTTCGTCATCTCAACACGACGAAAGCTGACACCGTGAGATCCCGGCATTTTTCGTCGTCACGGTTCGTCAAACTTTTCGGTGTCTTAAGTGCGCATGCGCAGCACTGTTTTCGTTTCGGCGTGAGGGTGCTGCAAAAACTCTCTAATATATTACGGCCTAGACCCTAGAGTAATCCATGAATCACATGGCTCGGCCTTGGTGCTATGGTTGGAATTAATTGCACGTGTTCAATAGGTCGTAAGTATTTTGCAGTATATATTTTAGGATAGATTTTTTAGTAAGAAGATTTTTTTCAATTCACCATCGGGTCCATTTGGGGAAATAAGAAGCGACATTCCCCGTATCAACAAGATTTGACCGATGATCTAAATATGTGGAACAAGAGAGACTATTGGACCAGCTTAAAGAAAGATGGTTTGTTTTGACCATCAGGTTGTGGGTTATGGCGGTTCAACGGTTTTCACGTTTGCGCATGTGCGGTCGGTACTACTGCTACGACTGCGACGATATTCTTATGGGACCAACTAGGACCTAACCCTGAACTACAATCAAAATTTGAGCCAATTTTGACTATTAGGGTCGTGGTGTATGGCGGTTCAACGTTTTCACGTTTGCGCGTGCGCTATCACTACTACTGCTCCGAATGTGACAACATTCTTATGGGCCTACCGAAAACCCAACCCCAAAATACAATTAAAAAATGAGCCAATTAGTACCACTGTTTCGAGAGTTATGTGGGTTCGATTTGTTCACGTTTGCGGATGCGCAGTATCTACTACTGATCCGAATGCAACGGAATTCGTACGGCACCAGCTCGAACCTAACCCCGACCTACTATGATTCGTCAATATGATCGTGAATGAAACGATATGCATCTAGCCCAGATATCGTTGGTAGGGAGCACCTGATTATAGTCACGCATGGCTGAAATCGAGTTGTTTGTTCCGAAATATTATTTCATCTGAAGAATGATGGTTATTTTGGATTTTGCTGGTAGGCACTTGTTTAATTTAAACAAGCGTTATGCTTCATGAATAAAAACAAATAATTAGTTATATAATATAATATAATATCATTCTTGATTCCACCGCATAGGTATTTATGAAATGTGATTGCTCGGCTGGCTCCAGTACTCGATTCAGGGCCCTCTTGTGGAAGCACGAGGGTAGGTATTTGTAGTGATAGATTAGATAATGCTGAAGAATTACGAACGCGGGTTTCGTGAGCGCATATCAATGATAGAAATTTAGTGGAACGATAATTATTCGCTGTTTAGAACGGTAACCAGGGATACCATGATTTTGTTATTATCATTTATTTTAATTTTTGTGCTCGAAGTTTGGAATGCAATTTTAGTTTGGCACTACTCTTGCAGGGGGCTACAGACTTATAGCCTACTGCCCTGAAAAAGAGTTGTTTCATACAAAATAAAAATATTTTAAAGTTATGTTACTGTACAACTAACAAATAATAAATAAATCCCCATAATATTATTAGAGAGGGTCCGTGGAATAGGTAGGTATTGTGATGCTGATCCCACTACATCCTCCCCTCACAAACCAAGACGGACAGTTGCAGGTCTTCTTGTGCTGTGTGGTCTTGGTTCAGGCGCTTCAGTCGATCATCATTCCGCATTTCTAGGAAGCACATTTTCATGACCCACATTGGATGCCATTTCATCTGATGGGTCCCCACTCCCAGTTTCCGGTATATGCACTAGATAAAAACTGTTCCGACGCACCACTCCTCCTTCTCCAGTTTCGAACATGTACGATCTGGGGCGATTGTGCTTCTACTCAATTACCCTGCCGAGCTTCATGTCACAGATGAATACAATCATGATCACCAACTTTCAAACCTGGGGCTTCTCTTGATCCTTGTCTTATATAAAAGTACCTCTTCCTCTTCTCCTTATCTTCTTTCTCAAATTCCTAGACCCTATTGTAGTCCGGGAGTCTAGGTTGAAGGTTTTCTGCGGAGACACGAACCATTGATCTAAAACGTCTACCCATAAGTAGTTTTCATTGAGAATAACCATTCTGTAACGGGGTAGAACTGTGAGAAGGCAGGCAAATTCTAAGGTTTTTACACTTCCTTAAAATGTTTTTAGCAGTATGGGCCGCTAATTCGGCTAAGCCGTTTGATAGGGAGTAATGAAGGTTGCTGCTGCTCAGTATTTGAAACCATTATCAGCCACTAAGGGCCATCATCAGCTCGAACCACTTGAGGGACTCCATACTGGCTAAACGGATTTTGCATTATAGATATGGCCGCATGATGATGATGTCGGTTTCATCTTTTCAACAACAAAAAATCGTGAAAAATAGTCTTGTACTACCAAATAGTTATGCATGAACAAGATCTCATCTTATCTTCAACCACGGAAGTTCCGGGAAAGGAGATGGTAAAAGGGGGTCCTTCTTCTGAGTAGGGCTTATAGCACAACTACTGTAACAGACCTTCTTTTCTGTCAGTTGTAATGCCAAGCCACCAAATAGTTCTTCCAGCAAGCCTGCGACATTTGCTCGCCCAAATGGCCTGAATGGAACTTTTCAAGCGTCAGAGGTTGCAATTTACGAGGAATAAGATTCTGGTACCCATCATTATAATTCCGTTAGAGCAAGTTATTACCTAATGAACGATATTTCGGTAGCTCTTGGGTTTTTCTGCCATCCACTCGGCATAGAAATAATTAAATCTTGTAATGAGGGGTCTTCCACTGTTTGTTTAACAATTTCCGCATGTAAAATATCCGATATAGCCAAATTATTGAGAACGAACTCAGTGTTTTCAACTATGTATCTTAAACTTCGAGATATCATCAATTTGAAACTTTAGCTTTCCAACTCTGGACAGGCATCAGGAAGGAAGAATGATTTCCCGGAGACAAGTGAAATTATATGAAGCCAAGCAGCCTTAATAGAAAACGTTGAATTCGTCGAGTCAGGTAATGAATTGGCTTATTACCCAACAGAGAAACAAGAAGTTTATTATAAGTGATTATAGAAAATTTCAATCAACAATATCGATCACAGAAAACAGTCATCTACGCAGGAGGGGTGCTATACGTAAATAATAAGGAATTTTTGTGTCGTAATTTACAGCGTTTTCCCCCCTTAAAAATAATCAAAATACCTAAAAGTGTAAAACGGAAACATAATGCCTCGGCCACTTCTGAGGGGCCGAGCCTAAACACGAGGCCTTTGCCACTGGGATGAGCGAAAATGAAACCCTACAGGATCCAAACGTTAAATTTGTTCAATCTCGAGTGAATGACGAGGTCTCACAAGCAAACAACTTTGAGCTGCCTTGTTGCGGTAAGCCTCGAGTGGCGCGAATTCCCAGCAGCCTCACCTGCCAGGTCTCCTCTGACGGGAATCCCCCCCGCAACCATACCACAACAGAAAACACTCAAAAGCTTACCCCCAGTTGATCACAAACGGTTCTAATTTTCGTTGGGATCAGTTTTTCAATGAGCCTGATATTCAGTTAGAGGTAAATATTGCTGTATAGCCCGTCCACTCACCTGAATTAACAAGTTCATGTGATAGACGAATGATGTACAATTTTGGTTTATTATTTTCAATAATGAACCTCTGGAATCGAGCATGAAAAAAAATGCTTACCCCCCCTCAAAATTTGATGGTTTACGTTTCAAGGTACCATGTAGAATCCAAAACTGCAATACAAATATTTCTGTCTGTCCGCCGTACGCCGTACGCCGTACGGACCACTTTTCTTAGTTACCATGAAACAAAATTGATGAAATTCGGGTAATAGGTTCCGTTCGGGGTCTAGTTGGTCCTCGAAGCTCGACGTTACTGTCAGTCATCTCTAAGGGGTTCAAAATAGGGGTTGACATTTTCAGAACGCCTATACCTTTTTTTACGTGAATATTTTTACGGTTTTAAATAGTTCTTGAACTTACGAGTTTTTTAAGACCACCCTGAGCACCGGACGTCCAGCCGTTCGTTCACAGAAAGGCCCCGAAGTTTGCACCGACAGGAATTTTAAACAGCAGGGGGAATGAAATGATTATACCTATTTGCGGAGTATGAAGACGAGTTGGTTGTTCTGTGATATTATTTCATTTGAAAAATGATGGCTCTTTTGGAGTTTTTGATAGGTAGTGAAACTTGAACAAACGTTAAAGTATTATTGATGGGTAAATTATTATTACACAATGATAAATCATTACTCAACGGTAAATTATTACACAACGGTTCATTATACCATCTACGTAGAAGGGGCTGGAGTTTGTTGGTAGGTATTTTAGCAACTCACTTTCACTCCTCATCAACAATTTCTTCTTAGAACTTCATTATGTGCGTTTCTTTTTGTTGGGTACTGTTTGTCATCGACAGAATTATTTTAGCAACATTTAACTCGTGATTTAGGTAGGTAACTAGTAACGAGTACCGGCTTAGGTATTAACCTACGGAGGATGTGCGATCTATATCACATGTATAGAATATAACATAATATATATTATATATAAAGGGTTATCTATACGGAGAGCTGTGATATGTAACAATGGTAAATTATTACAAAACGGCAAATTATTACGCAACGGTAAATTATTACACAACGGCAAATTATTACACAACGATAAATTATTACACAACGATAAAATATTACACAACGGTAAACAATTGAAGACTCCCCTCCCCCGAAAATTTGGATACAATATCCTTGATTATAATCGAATTGTCTAAATTGGCGTGGTGCGCATTGGCATGGTCCGCAATAGTTCAATCAATCGTTTTCTTTGGTTTTTTTCAATAAAGTCATTATGAGTGGCCTAGGCCTGTCCAATCACATGGGATTTCGCGTTGTGGTGCCGGCTTTTGTTTCTGTCCCAACCTCATCCGCCATTTCCAGTATATTTTCACTCCACATCAACAGTTTCCCTTCATCACTTCATTATTTGCGTTTATATTTGCCATTTTAGCTGCTGTTTGTCATCGACAGAATTATTTTAGCATCATTTAACTCGTGATTTGGTAGGTAGGTACCTACCTGTTAACGAGTACAGGGTTATGTACTAACCTACGGAGGGTCTGCGATCCACATAATATGTATAGAATAGTACATAATATGTTATATAAAGGGTTATCTATACGGAGAGCTGTGGTCTGTAACAGAAGGATATTCTGTACAAAATAATAAACCGTTGTGCAGGGATTTGCAGCGTTTTTAGTTTCCTAAACCACTTTTTTTTAATGGACGGACATCCCAAATCATTTTGTTTTCCACTGATTTCATTTTTTTGTTTTCTTCGGATATCATCTGATTTATCGTTCCATTTGACCGTCAACATCATTTGTCCTTCCCAAATTCCTTAATGTCGGTTCCTAACCTTCCTCAACTATTTCAACGAAACACCTTCTTTTTGAGTTCATTATTGGGACCATCTTATGCCGATTGTCCTAAAGCGCTTTGCAAATACTCCACGTCTTGTAAGGGGAAGGCCGAGACGAGCTCTGTTGCCCAAGCTCCGAAAGGTCCCTCCTTGCATAGTAATGCCTCCTCAGTATACCACAGTCCGGTATCGGTCAGTATAAATAGCGTGGGTGCCTCTCGTCAAGCACAGTTGTTCTCAGCTAGCAAAACCTCACTCACAATGTCGGCGTCCACCCTCTGCTTCGCTGTAAGTAAACACATTGTAGGATTACGGAACCCCAAAAAAGGACAGTGTACGCAAATCCAAAGTCCCAAAGTTTGCTAGTGAATATTATTGCAAAATGAATAGGCTCGGTCTTGAAACTGATTTGGATTTGAATTCATTGTTCATTATAAAGATCTCCCGAGAAACATACTTGAAACTTCGGAAATTTTATTAAAATAGCAAATCCTATAATTCGCTAGTGAAAAAATGTGTACATAATTTCGCTGTTGAATAGTATACAGTTACGTCGTATTGACTATTTTTGTAGGAATAAAATTCATAATATATGTAATTATAATCTATCATAATGTAAATACTGATAAATTATTATCACTATTAATGCCTTTTTATTGGTAAAATTGAAGTATATTTTAAGTTACCAGGTAACCCACTTACCAAACGCATTAGTTCATTCAGCCGATACATAGTTATTCAGTCCTCAGACTTGAGTTCATTTTTATATTTCTGAATCTTCAAGATTTTTTCGTCCTGTGCCTCAAAGAAGATTCCCGGAGACATGGATAGAAATGCTTTCCCGTTACTCATATGAGATGTTATAGATGATTCGTTACGCCTGTAGATGATGTGAGTTTTTGAATAAATTATAGGCAAATTAGAAAAACTTGCCTAGAGAAATTGTGGACCCTATATCGAAAACAGTTAGATGGAGGATGATTCAAGGCAAACGTTAATGAAAGTAGTTCGGGTCACCACGTACAGGTGTCCAAACGCGATGAATAAAAATTTGTTAGCAAAAAACAAACTTTTTGAAGTCGGTTTTGTTTATTATTGGAAAAAATATATATCTATCGTTTGCTTTTTAGCACGATATTTTTAAAAATATACCTCATGCTATCAAGTACCGATTACTGGTGCATCCACAGTATTTTGCAGACTGTTTTCTTGCATGTCAAAGTAAAACTAGAAGTCGAAGAGATGATCCTCTTTCATTGGGAAAAAGATTAATCGAAATCGGTCCAGTGGTTTGGTTTAATAAGATCGCTTATCATAATCGTTATTCCTCTTCCTGTTGGCTACACTGGGCTAATCATTACAAAAACATAATGAGACCACCGAGGGATGATACTCTTTCATTTGAAAAAACATTAATCGAAATCAAAAATTAAAAAAATTAAAATAAAATAAAAAAATAATAAAATAAAATAAAATAAAAACAATAGCTTCCTTTTCTTCGAAAATTCGCTAAAAAACAGAAACTGGTCGAATTGAGAACTTCCTTTTTTCTATGAAGTCGGTTAAAAACGCCATATATTTTGTTGTGCCACAGATCCTTGCCCTGGTTGCCTGCTCGAATGCTGCTCCTTCCGGCTGGCCAGTTGTCACCTACGCCCAGAGCTACAGCGCCCACGCTGTGGACCACTCAGTGGCGCAGTCCGTATACCCAGCAGTCGCTGCTGCTCCAGTCTTGCCAGCTGCTGTCGCTGAACCACTGATTGCTGCTCCTCAGCGTCTTGTAGCGGCTCCTCAGCGTCTCGTAGTGGCTCCGCAACCCCTTGTGGCTGCCCCCCAACCTCTTGTCGCTGCTCCCTACTTCGCCTCCCCAGCAGCTCCTCTCGTATCGTCGCCTTACGTCGCATGGTAACCGATCCATCATCATGAACTGACTGCCTGTTGTTCCTTGTCTTTCATCTTCAAATACATGAATTTTTGAAACTCTATTAATTTCAAGTATTTTCCATGAACAATACATCCTTCCAAACAAGCAGTTATAGCAATAATGTCACGATAATATCCAAATAATATTGTCAGTATGCGAAGAGGCAAAGGCATATGAGGTGGGATAGTTTCAACTACATATTTATTTATTTATTTATGTATGTATATACAGTGATACTGTTTTACATGGGTTAGCCATTTTACAATATTATTATCGTAGAATCTAATTTTCAATTAATCAAGTTTTTTCTAAATTATTTTCTATGCAGCGTATATTATACCTCTCTTATGTAAAAATCAAAATATCAGTCCTCATAAAATTGAATTATAAAATAATGGGTTATCCTCTAATAAATTGTTTGTTTTTTCGCAACAACATCAATAAGATAGTAATGTCGCACAATAGTCACTCATCATTTCACATTAAGTATATGTAGATACTCGCCATTGAGTTTCATTATAATGAGTAGGTATCAAGTAAGCACAACGCCCTTATCTTGCATACTTCCAGGAAATAAAGGTATATACTCCGGATGCCGTGTTCAGGGCTCTGGGTTATGCACAAGGCATTGTCAGACGTTTGCAGAGCAGGAAGGAACCTGCTCCTTGCGCCTTCATATAAAGGGCAAACGGCCAGGACGTGATGCAGATCCTGGTTTTCCCCGAAATTGCAGTCATCGCAAACCTCCTTGGGCTTCAGCCGGAATCTGTGGTCGCGGATCTTGATGGTGAAGCAATGTTTGCTGGCCAATCGCATTTGCATGGATAGCTTTTTGAGTGGGAACGGAACGTCCAGGTTAAGATATTCGGCACTTGGGTTATTCAGGTTCAGTAGCTTATAATACTCGTTGTACCTATGTGGAAGCCTGAAGAGTGTCCAGGTATCTTGGGATTCTCTTCACCCTATCATCAATGTCAATCGGGACAGCGGTGTCAATCCCACAGGAAAGCATTAAGTCCGTTAGTTGGCTGAACCAGTTGAGCGTTCTATAATGTTTCCTGGAAGACGTGTCTATTTCTATCAGTGCCATCTGACACTTCCTGGGTTATCTCCCTTGTGGCATCTCGAACATTTTCCTGACGAGTTTCAGTCCATTGGTCAGCACATCGTATGCCGAGTGCTCATTAGTTTACCTCATTAGTTTACAATCTAATGTACGTACTCGCCGTGGACTATGGTAGTCCTATAAAAGCCGTTTGAGAAAGTGGTTCCTTGAGCGCTCAATCTCATCATAGTAACCGAGAGCCCAGACTCCGGATGCATAGTGCAAAGTACCTCCAACCACCGATCCGTAAAGCAGCATTCACTGTTCCCAGGAAGTGTTTCCACTCCTCAGCAACGTCCCAGTCAGAGCCCCACCAGCATCCCGGGCCTTAGCAGCAGCATCCTTTGTCTGTTCCCAGAACAGAGATGATCCACTGAACACAACCCCCAGGTAGCTGAAGTAGTTCAACATCTCCACATCTTGACTACCAATCTCCTGTGTTTGTGTATTTTTCCTTGCTCTAAATCGATGTAAGTGGAGTATCTTCATTTTATGTACATTTATCTCCGGGCGGTTAACCTTACAATAGTCAGCCAGTATGCCTAATTTCCTCCTTAGGTCCGGGAGGGAATCAGACATTTGAACTACAGATATATTTTAGTCGTGTAATATTATGTGAAAACCGGCCACGAAGCTAATGTTTCATTGCTACAAAAATTAAGCTTACTACCCCAATAGGTATTCATCACAAACATTTTATTGGTCTTTTGAGGAATATCAGACAGAGAACCACGAAGGAATCCGTTTATCTCGTTTCACAAACAATTGTGAGGTAGTAAGGATATCGGTTCTACTTAGATGCTTGTAGGTCTTGGAGATTAGATTGGAGAAAAAACTAGGTACTAACTATATGCAGAAGACGACGATTAAGGTTGGAACTGATGAAGGCACTGCTGAAGTGATAACGACGAAACTCGCAAAACGTTTAATGCTTGTACAAGAAAAATCTTCATTTTTGAGTTTGGAAATTAAAAAAAAATTATCAAATACAAACATATCAAGATTCCGTTGGGGAAAACTCCATCATTTTAAATTGGATCTCAGAACATCATTTCGTTGAATGGAAATCCACGTACTTACCAAAGATAATCTACGGATGTGCTGCTGCATAAGCCACCGCTGGGTCTTGGGTTGGCTTAAATTAACCAAACCCGCCTTGTTGGATGTTGACATAGGTATTCTGTGGACTGCCTCTGTTTATTCGCCATTATTACAGCAGCTCAGAGAAGATGAACGATATTTGCTAAGACTGGGGTGATGAAGAACGTGCGTTGATGGGCCCAATCATTCCTAAGCCATCAAATGAAGGGTTGGCTTTAGAATGGAGTCTAGCTCTAATCTGATTACTTATTACCAATGTAAATGTTTCATGAATTTAGGATAGTTATTACGGGTGTTTATGTATTATATTTGGGAGAATTGGAGATGGGATTAGAACAGTTTAGAACTTATATTGGGTACGTAGATGATGTTCCCTAATAACATTATATTAATGAAAACGTAGGTGTTGTTGAATAACTGACGGATAACAGGGAACGTCCACCGGATTTTGTGTGGAAAGCTCATACTAACGCAAACATAAAAAAATTCTAACTAGCGGGTTTTCTATTAAACGAGATGTCAACTTAGGGTTCCCATAATGAACAAATTTCGAATTTTCGAGGGTTCAAGACATTTATTTCAAAAACGTACGTCAAAAAACATAAATAGATATATGCACTTCAGATTCCCTTTTCTCAATTTGTTATGTGTATTTTTTTCTAGTTTAGTTTTAGCAACCATAATACTGGTCTACAAGGACAGTCGCCTTAGGACAGTCGCACATTAGAGATCTACAATATGCCTACCAAGGCCAATATACCTAGTAGTTATCCATTTTTCAAACAAATCTGTAATGACAAACGAGCAAAGAGCAAAATCATCTTTAATTCGAATTCTTCGATGATTTACCTTCGTAAATTGAACGTGTTTTTCGAACTGGGAGGGTAAACAATTGGAAACTTTGACGTAATGAGGGTTAGCTCGCAAAACAACTTTCGAAATACCGAGGGGGCCGAAATACACTGGATTCCTTTGACTTGGCGCGATTTTTTCGAGGGACCGAGTAGGTATTTTCTTTCAATATTAACGGGATATCCGAATTGGCGGTGTTTGAATTACCGGGATTCTACTGTTTTATGTGTAGCGTGAGAATAGGCATCTAAGTGGCTCGTTTGCAACATTTCTGTGATGAATTTAGAATTTTCATCACGGTGGCGTGGAAGGAAGGTGAGTGAGTGAATTTAGGTGAAGGAGATGAAAGGAGGAAAAGTCGCAGGCGGCTGTAATCAACCGAACATCTACGACTTTGGAGAAGAGAGAGGTGGATGAGGGAATTTTACCTAGGCGGCTGTAGTCAACCGTTCATCTAGGTAAAGGAGAGGAAAGGAGGAAAGGAGAGGTCCCTTGTCTAGGCGGCTGTATTCAACCGATCATCTAGACAAGGAGGAGGAGAGAGGAGGTGAAATTCTCAGGCGGCTGTAGTCAACCGATCATCTGAGAGGGAAGGTAAGAGAGAGAAGAGAGAGCTGGTTAGAGGAAGTGTCGAATGAAGCTTGAGCGCCAGGATCCGGGGTTTTATAGTACTTGGGGGCCTCTCCCTCCAGCTCCTTGCAGGGAGCTGGTAGTGGGGCCCCAGGTTGAGTAACCCTGGGTTCTGTCGCCTGTCCCCACTCATATCTTTATTTACGGAGCTTTAGTTTGGCGTTTGGATATTGGTGAGAACTTAATATGATAGGAGTGTTCCCGGGAGGGACTCACGACAGAGGTCCCCCCAGTTTGAACCAATATTGGTGCTGAAGGCGCAAGATGACAGGAGCTGAGGGCTACGGCAAACAAGAGGTGGTCGCTGAAGGCGCAAGGTTACAGGAGCTGAGGGCTACGGCAAACAAGAGGTGGAGCTGAGGGCGCTAGGTGACAGGGGCTGAGGGCCGAGGCAAACAAGGGTTGAGCTGAAGGCGGTTCTTAAATCTAGGAGTAGTATGGTACAGGCAGCATAGGCAGTATTTACACGTTACAGGAAGCATAGGTAGGTTATAAGTAGGTAGGTTATAAGTAGGTAGAATACAACGTAGGTAGATTATAAGTAGGAACAGAAAATAAGTAGGATGAGTCGATGAATATATACAAGGCTGGTGTGACAGGGGCGGTGAGAGTATTTACAGGATGATGGGAGTATTGGTCAGGATTCATAAACATTTGGCATTTATGAAAGTGATCGGTAAGGGCGAGATGAGGAGGATTGACAATATTTACAGGACGTACAACAATTACAATATTTACAAGATGTGCAGTGTTTAAAATATTTACAAGATGTGCAGTGTTTAAAATATTTACAATATGTACAATATTTACAATCGTCGTGCAAATGTGGGGGACAAATTGGAACGGGGTGTTGGAAAACCGCCGATTCCTGGGTGCGTGTTGGGTGTAGTGAGTGGTAGTGAGTGTGTGAGTGAGGTGTGCGGGGGTGGTGGGTGCTCGTAGCTCGTGGCGAGGCGGGCACGACGGGGCTCCGAGTTCCGGTACAGTGCGAGTGGATTAAGCGGACACCAGCACTGTTCCGGAATCTCAAGGCCCCGCCGTGATTGCTCAGAGCGGGGCGGGGAATTTGGCCGCCGGGACGTGGGGAACGTGGGGACGCTCCCTCCGTCCGTTTCGCCGCCCGGGGCGTTTCGTCCCGGCGGAAGCTATAGTGGATATCCCCGGCGACGGAGGGGGGGGGAGGGGGTGTTTGAGGGGGAGAAGTAGATATGGGGGGGTCGAAAATTGAAAATGGGGGGGGGCGGTAAAATTGGGGGGGCGTAATTTTGCGGGGGGTTGGTGAATTGAACGGGGGGTGGGGGTTCGAAATTTATCGGGGGAATGATGATTTGAACGGGGGGCGGGGGGGGCATGAGTTCCGCGAGGCGGAACTCGCGAAGGATGGAGGACATTAACAGGTCTGTGGGTGAGTAGGGAGGATGTACCCCCGTGGCCTGGGCTGCGCGAAATTCGCGCAGGATTTTCCACTGGGGGTACTTCCATCGCCGGGGCCGGGGAGGTAGTCCGGTGATCCTTTGCGGGACGAACGGAAGCGGTGAAGTCGGCCCGGGCGAAGGGGGTAGGGGGGAGAGCGGGTCCGGGACGAAAACGTCCCGGAGAATCGCCGCCATTTCCGGATCCGAATCGAAATCCGGAAACGGCGACGGAGGTGACGGGTGCGTCGAGAAGAGGTGCGACATTGCGAACGGACGGCGGGAGACTGATAGTGTTAGTGGGTTGGGTTAGCACAGGTGCGGGTTTACACCTGGCTAACGGGACTGTATGTGGTTTGCCGTCAATTAACAGGGTTGCGGTGGTGTGTGTTGTGCGGATGACTTGAAAGGGCCCGGCATAAAGTGGTTGGAAAGTTTTATGGATGCCGGGCTCTTTCAGGTACATGTGTGTGGTGGTGAAAAACCGTTTGGGATAAGTGGTGTCGTTTGTCGGTGTTGTTGAGTGTAGCGGTTCCCTGTTAATTGACGGTGTGTGATTTGGGGTGAAAATGTCGGCTGGTAGACGTAGTGGGTCTTTGAAGGCATTTTGTGCGGGGCTGGTTTGGTCTGAAGGACGAGCTGAAGTGTGTAGGCTGAGTAAAATGTAGGGAAGGGATTTTGTCCAGGAAGGGGAATTGGTTGATGTAGAAATGGCCTGTTTGAGGACCGAGTGCCACCGCTCTATTTTCCCGTTGGATTGGGGATGGTATGGGGTAGTGTGGATTTTTTGGATGCCGAGGGAACGTAGTAAATCGGAAAAGTGGGCGGATTCAAACTGCCTCCCTTGATCGACCGTGATTGTTCGCGGACAACCGTAACGGCTAACCCATTGAGTGAGGAAAGCCGTCGCGACGGCGTCCGCGGTGATGTGGGAGAGCGGGATGCATTCTACCCAGTTGGTGACACGGTCGATCATCGTGAGGCAGTATTTCTTCCCCTCGGACGGGGGAAGGGGGCCCACTAAGTCCAGATGTACATGTTCCCACGGCAGGGAGTCGGGAATGGTTTGAGGGGGGACATGGGGGTGGGCCGAGACCTTAAACCGCTGGCACTTCTGGCACCCCAGAACCCAGTTACGAATATCTGTGTTCATGTGGGGCCAGAAGTACCGCGTCTTGATAAGGTCCCGGCTAGCCCGAATGCCAGGATGGTGAAGGGAATGGTAGTGGAGGAACAACTGCCTCCTCTGTCCTGGTGGGACGTAAGGGCGCGGTGAGTCGGCCGTTACGTCGCACCAGAGGTTGAGGGGCGGCAGTTGTTCCAACTTGGAGGCGGAAATGAGGTTGGAGAGGGCAGGATCAGTGGAAGGGTTTTGGTTGTTTTTGAGGGATTGGGGGGAGGGGAACGGCAGTAACTCCGCCACCGGCGCGGGGGTAGGGGTGGGCCGGGAGAGTGCGTCCGCCACGCAGTTGTCGGCCCCCGGCAAGTATCGGATATCGGACGTAAACTGTCCGATAAACTCGAGTTGCCGGAGGCGACGCGGGGAGGCGGATTTGCGGTTCTGTAGGAGGGCGTGGGTCAGGGGCTTGTGATCGGTGACGACAGAGAACTGCCTGCCCTCCACGAAGTCACGAAAGTGCTTGATGGCCTCGTGGATGGCGAGGAGTTCTCTGTCGAACGTCGAGTAATTTTTCTGGGTGGGGGATAGTGTTTTGGAAAAGAAGCCTAGGGGTTGGGGAGTGGCGCCGGTGTGCTGATGGAGCACTGCCCCGATGGCCCAGTCGGACGCATCGGTAGTGATGGATAGGGGAGCGTGGGGATCGGGATGGGCCAATAGAGCGGCGTCAACTAGGTCCTGTTTGCAAATTTTGAAGGAGGAGATGAGTTGGGGGGTCCAGGTGATGGGACGGTTGTCATTTTTTTTGGAGGGTTGGGGAATGGCGTGTATGAGTGGTTGTTGATGTTGTGCTGCGTGTTTTATGTGTCTGCGGTAAAAGTTTAACATACCCAGGAAGCGGCGGAGTTCCGTCACCGTGCGGGGTTGCGGGAAATCACTAATGGCGTGTACCTTGTCCGAGAGGGGTTTGATGCCCTCGGACGAAACTTGGTGGCCGAGGCAGCGGACGGAGGGTTGGCCGAGAACGCACTTGTCCGTGTTAACCAGGAGGCCCTCGGAGGAGAAGATGTCGAGGATCTGTTGGAGATGGCTGAGGTGTTCTTCCGGTGTCCTGGAGGCCACCAGGACGTCGTCGAGGAAGCAAAAGACGAACGGTAGGCCTCGCAGGATGCTGTCCATATAGCGCTGCCATGTCTGTGCAGCGTTCCTCAACCCGAAGCCCATTTTCACGTATTCGAATAGTCCGAACGGGGTAATGATGGCGGTTTTTTGGACGTCGGGGGGGTGAATGTTAATGTGGTGGAACGCCCTTGAAATGTCGAGTGTAGAGAAAATAGTAGCACCATGTAGATGTGACGAGAAGTCCCGTAGGTGGGGGACATTGTAAAGATCCGGCGTGGTTTTAGTATTGAGGCGCCGGTAGTCCCCGCAGGGGCGGATATCCCCATTGGGCTTCTGCACGATGTGGAGTGGAGAAGCCCAAGGGGATTTTGAGGGGCGGACGATGCCGTCGGCGATGAGCTTGTTGAAATGTTGTCGGGCTTTCGAAAGTTGAAGGGGGTGGAGTCGTCGGGCTTTCGCTGTGATGGGGGGGCCGGAAGTCTCAATGTGATGTTGGACGGTGGAGATGTGGGCCGAGGGGCGGCGCTGGGGGCGGTAGTTGAGGAGGAGGCGTTCAAATTGTGTGGGGGGGTGGTTGATGGCATGTATAAATCCGGGTATGGGTGTTTTTGTGGCGGGGTCTATCAGGCGCGCATTCCGGACGTCGACCTGGAGACCGAAATACGCAAGGAAATCGGCCCCCAGGATCGCCTTCTCCACGTCCGCCACGGTAAAGTCCCACTCGTACGCGAGCCCGCTCATGTAAACGGAGGAGCGGTACGTCCCGTACGAGGGGATAGTGGTACCGTTGGCGGCGTAGAGAAGTTGCCGGTAGCAGCGCGCCTGACGACGGAGGATGTTATTGGGGAATATGGACAGCGCCGCCCCTGTGTCCACCAAGAAAGGTACATTCGTTTTCTTGCAGCGCAAGAAAAGTCGCTGGTGGGTCGGCAGGGCGTTGTGCAGGATTGCGGAGGTGGGTATTTGCGCCGGTGTTGGTTGGTCCGCTTCGAAGGAGACGCGGGGTGGTTTCTTGCCGTTCCGGAGGGGGGGAACGGTGGAGTCGGCAGGGGGGCTGATCCGTTTGGTAGGAGGTGGTTTGGTTTTGTCCCGGGGAGGGGGGACGGTAGCGGCGGCTTGAGTGGTGGCCGGAGGGGGTTGCGCCCTGGAGGCGGGCGTGGGGGGGCCGTTCCGTGGTGGGGGAACGTACGCGGCGGCGTGAGTGGCGGCCGGAAGGTTGGTCGCCCTGGTGGCGGGCGGGGGGTATCCGTTCCGTTGGTGGAGGGGTGAGGGTTTTGGCGGCGCTGCAGGCGCGGCTGGGAGGTTGGCAGCCGTGGCGGCGGCGTAGGAGGGGTAGCGGGTTTTGGTGGTGGTGGTGTGAATGCGGGCAGGGGGGGGTTGGTCATGGTCCCCCCCGTGTTGGCGAGGAGGGGGGCCCGCCGGGTTTACCGGCGGGCGTCTGCGTTTCCCTGCTTAGGGGCGAAGGAGCAGGGGGGTTGGCACTTGCGGGCCTCCCCACCGAAGTTTACATGGTAGAAACAACGGTGGGGGGGGTCCGCAGGGAGGTAGGTGGTGTTGGTGGGGCGGGCCGAGTTGGAGGGGCGAGCAGCGGCCGGGGACCGTCCTCTGCGTTGGCGAGGAGGGGAGGCGTTGCGGCGCTCGGGTGAGCGCAGGCGACGGCGGTCGGCGGAGGAGTCGCGTCGGCGATCCGTTGAAGCGGGGCGACGTCTGTCGAGGGAGGGGGGCCGGCCGCGGTCTCGGGACTTGGTGCGGTCCCGTAGAGGCGGGGGGTGACGCGGCGTACGTACTTCGCTGACGGCGGCCGCTGCGGACAAGTCGTGAACGGTGTCCGCAAGACGTAGGAGGGGCTCGTCGGGACCGTCGAGATGGCTGGCCAGGGCCATCTGGATGGGGTGGGGGAGGGCACGTAACCAGAACGTGCGTGCGATGTCGGCGGTCATAATGCCCTGCAGCTGGTGCCGCAGCCGTCGGTAGAGGTGGGAGGGCTTCTGGTCGCCGAGGTGTTGAGGTTGGGAGAGAGCGGCGACTCGGGCGATTTTCGACGGCTGGTAGGTGTTGATGAGGCGGCTGCGGAGGTCGTCGTACGCAGCGGCGGCGTCGGGGGAGATATCTGAAGTTTGAAGGAGGATCTCGTAGGGTAGCAGCGAAATGATCCGGGAGTATCGAGTTTTCTGGCTGCGGATGTTGGCGGCCGAAAACGCAGCGTCCACCTGGAAAAACCACAGCGCGGGGTCGTGCGTGTAGAAGGGGGGCAGCGACAGAGGGAATGCTGCGGACGCTGTCATGACGTCGGTTGCGGTTGCGGCCGTAGCGGCGGTGGTGGTGGCGGCGGGTGCTGTGGATGTGGCGGAACCGGCTGGTGAGAGGCTGGTGAAGGGGTTGTCGGCGTCAGGCGTCGCAGCGGTCGGCGGCTGCAGCAGGGACGGCCGGAGGATCGGCGGCGTCGGTGAGTTCGGGTCCATGTCTGTAACTAAAATTCAAAAAGTTGAGGTAATTTTGAATTTTGAAATTCGCAATAGGCGGCGGCGGAGGTGCGTTGAGAGTTGAGCGGTGAGGTTGGGCCAAGGATTGCGAATTTACACTGACTGATTGAAATTTGAATTTAAAATTTGGGACACCGAACTATTTGACTGGGGCGACACATGAGGTGGGAAGGTGGGAAGGAAGAAGGTTGAGTGAACGTCGGGTTCACCACTGTGATGAATTTAGAATTTTCATCACGGTGGCGTGGAAGGAAGGTGAGTGAGTGAATTTAGGTGAAGGAGATGAAAGGAGGAAAAGTCGCAGGCGGCTGTAATCAACCGAACATCTACGACTTTGGAGGAGAGAGAGGTGGATGAGGGAATTTTACCTAGGCGGCTGTAGTCAACCGTTCATCTAGGTAAAGGAGAGGAAAGGAGGAAAGGAGAGGTCCCTTGTCTAGGCGGCTGTATTCAACCGATCATCTAGACAAGGAGGAGGAGAGAGGAGGTGAAATTCTCAGGCAGCTGTAGTCAACCGATCATCTGAGAGGGAAGGTAAGAGAGAGAAGAGAGAGCTGGTTAGAGGAAGTGTCGAATGAAGCTTGAGCGCCAGGATCCGGGGTTTTATAGTACTTGGGGGCCTCTCCCTCCAGCTCCTTGCAGGGAGCTGGTAGTGGGGCCCCAGGTTGAGTAACCCTGGGTTCTGTCGCCTGTCCCCACTCATATCTTTATTTACGGAGCTTTAGTTTGGCGTTTGGATATTGGTGAGAACTTAATATGATAGGAGTGTTCCCGGGAGGGACTCACGACAATTTCATATAGGAATACCTCATCCAATAATTCATTCTCGCTGTATGAGACCAGATTTTGGACCACTGTGCACCGTGTTGGGTGTGAGGGATAAGTAGAGTGTCCGTTACTCTTCTCAATCACAGTCAAAACGTTCCTCCTGTACAATGGGAGCTGCATGTACCAAATATTGATATAGCGGTTTTCGATAATAATACTATAATTTACCTACTATCGTGTCCGATACAGTGCATCCCCCTAGTTTCAACAGAAGTTGATTGATTCGAAAAAAATGCAATTGATGTAGGCATGACCATAGGCAGAACCTGAATGTGAACTGTTCGAACCTCTAACTTGGAGATTTTCCATTGTTATAAGGAATGAAAATCGGATTGTTGACGGTTAAGTAGATAAACCATTATACCTATATTATAAGATCACGAATATCTGCCTTAAACCCTTGAAACAACAGAACGAACGTATTCACTGACAGGAATAATTTACTTATGCCGGGAGGTTTCCTCCCTCACCCGTGCCTTCATCACTCTTCCGCGGAGCGTGGAAACGCTCGCGTAATCCAATAATAAACTCAACGCGGTTGGCCGAGCTCCCGAACGCCGCTTCCTATGGTAACTTCCTTCTGAAACGCATTTACTCAACAACCACTTTCATCTCTCGAGATTAAAATAATATCAGCCCAAAAACACACACACACAAAAACTGAGTGGAAGACTTGAATACATTATGGTAATCGAAGTGATGTACTATAATACGGCAAACTATATTGCTCCTGCAACGCTTAGGGTGGATCCTCCGACCTCCTCAGCACCTCGAAGCACTAATCTGAAACACTACAGGGCCTGCCTGACATTGAACGTGTGGTAATATTTTGGTCTGGTGTAATTTTAGGGCCGGTTTCACCAAAGTTTTCAATCAACGTTTACTCATTAAACCGAAGATATCATGTGTTAAACAACGACGAAGAAGGACGAAGATGAAGACTTCACAATTCGCCGTCTTCGATGAATGAGAGAGAGAACATTAATTATTATTTTGAGTTCGATGATACCGATGTTGAGACGAGGTACCTACAATAATAATCAAGTGAAAAGGCACGTAGATTTCTCGTTTCTTTGAACTGATGAGAGAGGGAAACAACATTAACTGCCTATCAATAAAAAAACCAGTCATGCAGCATGACTTAATGAGCGAATTTTCAAAGAAATATTCGAATTAATGGCTATGGTTTTGAATAAAGGAAAACTTCGGTCTAAAATTTGGTTTTCTATGTATATTCTCTTCGTATTTATTTTAATTTGTACGTTTTGTCCATCCTGATTCTACCGTTTGTTATGAGTAGATTCCTTGTTCCTTCTGAATGGCCTTTCCTCTTGACTACGATTTCAGGCCTGGTATCTAAAACCAGTTCAAGATTTGCTCTACTAGGTAGGTAGATCCTTCCTTCTTCATTGATATTATTTTTATCATGTTAAGTACCTACCTACCTTTGAATATCAAATATTCGTATGATACTGATAATAAATTGATAAGATACCTACCTAACCTTCTTCCTCCTACTGTTAGTACCTAAATTGAATAATTTGAAATAGATCTTTTCTTTCGTCTTCCTTCTAGTAATACGTGGGCCGGTACTTGTCTATCTATGAAGGTATCATAACAATTATATGTCAAATGGGAAATTCAAGGAGTTGTACTAATCGTTTGCCTCCCCCTTTTTTGCTTCGAACTCTCGTCTTCAATTAATACTTCTCACATTTTTCAATCTGAACACTCTAAGTGGGTGGGGAGGGGGGGTAAGAGTTTAAAGATTATCCTAGTTTTGGGTAATTTTTGCGCACTTTAAATGCTCTAATTTAAGAACGGATTTAGATATCTAAAATCCGATTTCACCATCGTGTTCAGCGTGCAAAAACCTTTAAAATGAGGGGTCACTTGTTAGAAAATAACATTTTGGGGATTTTTGGGTAATTTTTGCGCACTTTAAATGCTCTAATTTGAGAACGGATCAAGATAATCTAAAATCCGATTCCACCATCGTGTTTAGCGTGCAAAAACCTTTAAAATGAGGGGTCACTTGTTGGAAAATAACATTTTGGGGATTTTTGGGTAATTTTTGCGCACTTTAAATGCGCCAAAACCCTCCTTAGAGTAGGCCAATTTCGCCCATCTTCGAACTTAGCCTTTCGATTGCCAAGATAGATTTTTTGTGCAAATTTGAGCTGTTTATCTCAATTCTATCGAGAGTTATCGTCTGGAGTGACACATATATAAATATATATATACATATAAAAAAGTGTTAAATTTCAGGAATCGTTTTAGAATGGTCTGAAACGGATTTCTATGAAGAAAATTTCCAAAAATTTATATTATTTAAATTTCGAAGCCATTGCAATAGCTTCATTTTCTTTGAAAATTCGCTAAAAGGTTCTAGTCGATATAGTCGATCTCGGTAATAGTTTGGATAATTAATAGCGCGATTTTTTTTGTCATTTTCTAGCGATCCAAGAGATCGGGATTTCGCATTTGCGCAAGCGCAGTTCAGCTATAAAATTTAAAATTAGCAATAAAACTATAATTCCAATCGCAATGAAATTCATAGAGGATAATCAACTACGTGCCCATTAAATTTGTTAGTGAGAAATTGTGTAGGGACCTGATCTACCTACCTTGGCAGGCTCAGCGGGACACATCATACTTGATAGGGTGAACCGGCCAGTGAAAGAAAACTTAGCAACCAGGTCAACCATATCCGCATTTCAACAATCCATTTAACGCTTTGTTTCATCATTCACTAAATAAATAATTAAATTTCCGCAGGGTATTTAATTCCTTATTTTTCTTTATGAATCCTAACGGGAAAAGTGCAAATCGCCCAGTGAATGAACACGATATTCTAGTGAATGAACGGTGACTGACCAGTGAATGAACGAAGAGTTCTTGAGTGGTAAAACTATGATTTCTTTCTGAGTTTTGCGGTTTTTCATTATAAAAGAAAATTTTATGATTATCTAATGTTGTTATTCACACCAGGTGGGGGGGGGGGGGGACACCACAGAACATTGTAACTTGAAACATCAGTATTTTTATAGGGGATTTTAAACTTCAAAACTTGTTGGCACATAAAAACTTGAACATACATAAAAAAAACTTGAACGGCTTAACAAACTTGAACGACATAAAAAACTTGAACGACATAAAAAACTTGATCAACATATAAAACTTGAACATACCTAATAAAACTTACTTAATATGATGCATAAAATATATATTTTATAACAAGAACGACAGATAAACCACCGTCGATTTTTTACACTCAATAATGCTGAAATACTCGCGAACAGTGTCAACCAAAATCTGTTTTTCACTGGCTTCAAACTTCGGTCCTCGTTTTCGTTTTTGCGACGCTATCTCCAGTGCTGGATTCCGCGATTTTGACAGTCAACTAACTTTCTTTCAAAAATAAACGTAACAATACAATCAACAATATAAACAACAAACCAAACAAGGAGCACAAGTAGGTACTTAACCCCACGATGAACGTCAAAAAGTGCATCATCAATCGTAATGACCCCACCCCCAATGCCTCCATTTAGGCGGGTCAATGCCTCCACGATACCGTTAATTCTACGTTTAAAAGTTAAATCGACGTTTTATGAAAACATTACCATCTTTGATAACACTTGTGAAACCCACTAGCCCTTAACAAACGCTTCAAATCTCCAATTCGATAAAACAGTGATCTACTTTCACCATAGTTAAGAAGTATTGGTGAAACCGGCCCTTAGTATCTAGTCCATCAATTGATTTGTGTTTGATTACTCTTCATTGAAGTTATTTGCAATTTTTCCTCTTTTAGAAATACCTGCTAAGTACCCACACAGTATCTTTATTTGAAAAACGCTGCAAAGTACTTGTCACATGGGTTTATTATTCTACTGGACATACCTACAGAAATTTTTGCTGTTCATTTATTGTTTGTTTCATGTGAAATAATTTATTGAAATAGCTATTTCTGATGGTTTCCAACATTTTTGGCCCGTAAAACACGAATTACGTACGCTCCTTTTTTTCAATTTATCTTTGATCATTGTTAGTGCCATTTAATCGTCTTGATCCACGTGTTGATACTACTTCCAGTGTTACTAAACAAATTGATGGTGATTTCAGACGGTTTCCCAGGTTTCTGACTCATAAAAAATCAATTTTTGGTCAATCAAAATTGACTTCATATTCGGTCTTCTCGTCCCCAAAAACATGGAAAACGGTACCTCAAAAGCTCATGCTACTAACATGTTACTAAAACACTAGTACCTATTTGTGTGCACATTTTCGCTCATAACATACCTGGGTATATTCCGATCTCGCTGAAAAGTTTCAAGACACGACTAGGGCCCAAATGGAGCATGTGTGCGAAAGGACGACTTTTTTAGACCAAAAATGAAGCCGGTACACGTGATACGGCGTACGGCGTACGGCGGACGGACATTGCATTTTTGGGATCTACCCACCTTGAAACGTAAAAGAAAAAATTTTGAGGGGTAGTTATAAAAAATTTCTTGCTGAGCGATTACATAAACGTGTATTATTCACGGAATAATAAACCAAAACGGGGATTGAAAAGTTGTAACTGATCCTAGAATAAAAGTTGGATCTAACGTCCATTTCAGATAAAAATCGGCCGAGTCAATTAAAATTGCCATAAAATAGTTTTCAAGTACAATGAGGACATTATAAGGAGGATATTGTCTCATTCGCGTCCGAACGTCAGTGAGAAAACAGAATTAGGGTAGGTAGGTGCCTATTGGTATGAGGCTGCACAAAAGGGTTAGGGGAAATGCGTGGAAGGAAGGGAGATGTAACTGAAATGCAGGACGAATTTGTTCATCCATTTGAATCCATTATATTTTAGGTTTCACCCAAATCGAGCAATCAACAAAGATTTTACAGAAATTAACCCTTCTTTCTCCACCCAGGCACCCGAACTCGATGTTCACTTTCCCACGGTTGAAAATCTAACGGTAGCCTTTACCACCGCTCCACGTTCAACTGTAGCGAGGGATAATGGATATGGTCCGGTAGAGAGAGAGAGAGAGAGAGAGAGAGAGAGAGAGAGAGAGAGAGAGAGAGAGAGAGAGAGAGAGAGAGAGAGAGAGAGAGAGAGAGAGAGAGAGAGAGAGAGAGAGTGAGAGAGAGAGAGAGAGCAGCCACGGATACTGTCCGAAAAAATCATAAGTATCTAGAGTTTAGGTACATCAAAGGTAGTGCAACCTGTCATTTCTTGACGTTGGGATACCTAAATTCGAGCAAGGTGTAGGGTCCTAGAGCTATGAGGGGGGGGGGGGGGGGGGGGACTTGTAATTTGTAATGATCCACCAATTCAAGTAATGTTGATCACTCCCTCCCACCACTCACCACTCATCCCCATCAGCTATGTACCAAACACTTGGATCCTCGTTTGAAATTGGGTTGGTTTAGGGTGGATTCCCTGAGCTCTCGATAGCTGCGGTGTCGTCCTCCAGCACAGTGTTTTTGGGGTACAGCCAGTTTTCGTACCATGAAGAGAGGGTTCTATTACTTCTGGCAGGCACAGGTGTTTTGGTTTATTATTCTCTGAATAATACACCTATGTAATCGCTCAGCAAAAAATTTTATAACCCCCCCTCAAACTTTTTTCTTTTCCATTTCAAGGTGCGTAGATTCAAAAAATGCAATGTCCGTCCGCCGTCCGCCGTACGCCGTACGCCGTCCGCCGTATCACGTGTACAGGCTTCATTTTCGGTCTAAAAAAGCCGTTCTTTCGCACACATGCTCCATTTGGGCCCTAGTTGTGTCCCGAAACTTTTCAGCCCGATCGGAATATTCCCAGGGGTGTTGTGAGTGAAAATGTGTGTAAAAATAGGTACTTTTTGCGTTTTAGCAACATGTTGGTAACATGAGCTTTTGAGGTATCGTTTTCCATGTTTTTGGGGACGAGAAGATCGAATATGAGGTCGATTTTGGCCAAGGAGTGGAAAATTGAGGTTGTACCAGATGTTCAGCTCCCAAAATTGATTTTGGATGAGTCAAAAACCTGCGAAATCGTCTGAAATCACCATCAGTTTGTAGAATAACACTAGAAAAAGTGTCAACACGTGGATCATGACGATTAAATGGCACTACCAATGATCAAAGTTAATTTGAAAAAAAAAAAAAGATCGTACCTACCTAATTTGTGTTTTGGGGGCCAAAATTGGTGGAAACCATCAGAAATAGTTATTTCAATTATTTCACATGAAACAAACAATAAATGTACAGCCAACATTTCTGTAGAATAATAAACCCCATGTGACAAGGACTTTGCAGCGTTTTTTAATTTGTCTCAATATTCTTAAATGCCAATAAAATATGCCTTCTTCTTCATCTTCTTCTTCTCTTGCATGGAATTTGGTCAACCTGCTGTGGCAAGACTTTTTTCAAATATTTCAAATGAGTTCAAGTACCAACTCGGATTGCACGCTTCAAGATAGGTTAAAAATCCGTTTTATGACAAATATCAGTTTCTCAACGTCATCATACCCCAGTGCCTAAAGGGGTAGATGTAAGTTACATAATGTTGCAGCCACTTAGGCCATATAACTTAACATATAATGTAACTTACTGTCCATATTGATGCTGATAATTTCTCTTTCAGATGATGACGTCCAAATGAAAACGTATTGATGATTCCTCAATATTTGCCAAACGCTTTCGCTGTATAGTTTTTGTGTCTCGACGACGCCAGGGAGAGGCGCCACGCTCGCACCGGTGGGGCCATTTGTAATAAAATTGTGTGTTTGGTATAGTTTTGGTTTATTATTTTCAATAATGAACCATTGGAATCGAGCATGAAAAAAAAAATTCTTACCCCCCCTCAAAATTTGATGGTTTACGTTTCAAGGTATGTAGAATCCAAAACTGCAATAAAAATATTTCTGTCTGTCCGCCGTACGCCGTACGCGGTACGCCGCCGTACGCCGTACGCCGTACGGGCCACTTTTCCTAGTTACCATGAAAAAAAATTGATGAAATTCGGGTTATAGGTTCCGTTCGGCGTCTAGTTGGTCCTCGAAGCTCGACGTTACTGTGAGTCATCTCTAAGGGGTTCAAAATAGGGGTTGCAATTTTCAAAACGCCTATACCATTTTTTAACGTAAATATTTTTACAGTTTTAAATAGTTCTTGAACTTGCGAGTTTTTTAAGACCATCCGGAGCATCGTACGTCCAGCCGTTCGTTCACAGTAAGGCCCCGAAGTTTGCACCGACAGGCATTTTCGACTCCAGTGTGAATGAAATTGTATACAATTCAAACCAAATCTCGTAACCAGAGACGCGCCCACAATAGGAAATTTGGCGGAGATGAAATCATTGCTAGGGATCACCTGATTATATTGGCGGAGTATGAAGTCGAGTTGGTTGTTCTGTGATATTATTTCATTTGAAAAATGATGGCTCTTTTGGAGTTTGTTGGTAGGTAGTGAAACTTGAACAAACGTTGAAGTATTATTGATGGGTAAATTATTACTACGGTAAATCATTACTCAACGGTAAATTATTACACAACGGTTCATTATACCATCTACGTAGAAGGGGCTGGAGTTTGTTGGTAGGTACTTTTGCATCTTTTTTCACTCCTCATCAACAATTTCTTTTCAGAACTTCATTATGTGTGTTTCTTTTTGTTAGGTACTGTTTGTCATCGGCAGAATTATTTTAGCAACATTTAACTCGTGATTTAGGTAGGTACCTAGTAACGAGTACGGGGTTAGGTACTAACCTACGGAGGGTCTGCGATCTACATAATCTGCATAGAATAGTACATATTATAATATGTAGACGGGTTATCTATACATAGAGCTGTGATCTGTAACAGAAGGGTATTCTATACAATATAATAAACCGTTGTGCAGGGATTTGTAGCGTTTTTTATAGTTGGGTAGGTTCAATTTGATGTGGGACCATCTGCGATCCGACCCGCGTGTACTCTAAAAATGTCAGCTCTCTACGACTATTTTTCGGGTAGTTAGAGGCGCTACAAGGAAAAAGTCAACATTTCATGTTCGCGCATGCGCAGACGAAAGATACGGTACTATTCCAATGAAATTCATGTGGAACTATCGAAGTATTATTCCTGATGACCCTCCAATTTTGAACTAATTTCAACGTAGTTATGGGTATTTCAGTGTCACAACAAGGAAGCAATAGAGGCGGCGAGCGCTGGAAGGAACTGGGAGCTCCTCACCACAGAGGAAGGCAAGATTTCCCCTTTTCTCCATAGGCGAATGTCAGCGGTGCCTCTGGTAAGGCCCCACCCCAGGAATGTGCCCTGGTGGTGTCCTGAGCTGGAGGTTAAGAAGAGGGAGGTGTTAAGGCTAAGAAGGGAGTTTCAGAGAGAGAGGGATCCGGAGAGTAGGGTGTGGAAGAAGGAAATTCATAGGGTCGCTAGTTTAGGATACAGAAAGATGATTAGGGAGAGGAAGAAGAGTAGTTGGGAAGAATTTGTCACTAGGGAAACAGAGGGGAACGCTTGGGGACTGGTATATAAGCTTAGTAGGAAAAAGGTTAAGCCCAGGGAGGTGTTAGGGTCTGTCAGTTTGGAAGAGTCGGCTAGGGTTCTGTTAGGGGAATTGTTGCTGGACGATGAGATAGGAATCGAAGAGGAGTGGCATAGGGATGTTAGAGATAGGAACGAGAACTATAGGGATGGTAGAAGGACTTATATAACGGAGGAGCACGTGAAGGAAGCGGTGTGGGCCGTCAAGCTGAATAAGGCGCCCGGGTATGATAGGATAGTAGGAGAATTTATTAGGGAAGGATGGGCTATATTGAAGGATTATTTAGTGGAACTTCTGAAGTATGGACTTTTCCCAAGAAGATGGAGAAGAGGGGTAGCGGTGGCCTTGCTCAAGGGTGAGGATAACGATCCCTCCTTGAGCCGATCTTATAGGCCCATCACTCTCCTCCCCGTGTTAGGCAAGATTTTTGAGAAAATAATGGTAGGAAGATTAGAAGATATATTTTATAGGAGGATGAGCAATAGGCAATATGGTTTTATGAAGGGGAGGAACACGGAAGATGCTATGAATAGGGTTAGGGAAATTGTGAGGAGCGCAGAAACTAGGTACGTAATGGGGATATTCTTGGACATGGAGGGTGCCTTCGATAGGGCCTGGTGGCCCCATGTCTTGGGCTGTCTTAGGGAGCGTGGAGTGAACGGGGACGTGTGGAGAGTGATGTGTGATTATCTAAGGCGTAGGACCGCAGAGATGGATGTAGGTGGGAAGAGGGTTTGGAAGATGTGTGGTAGGGGGTGTCCCCAAGGCTCTGTCCTGGGGCCCCAGTTATGGAAGATGATAATGGAAGGTTTGATTGAATGTGTGACTGGTATGAATGTGGATGGGGATGAATGGGTAGATATAGTGGCTTTTGCAGACGATGGGGTTATTCTAGTCAATGGTGGGTCAAGAGTGCAGTTAGAGGAGCGTGGTATGAGTGTGATGAGAGTGGTGAGTGAATGGTGTAAAAGGAGCAAGATGAAGTTATCGGCAACAAAGACGCTAGGCGTGATGCTAAAGGGTAGGTTTGATAGGGAAAGGCGGCCCAGGGTTCTCCATGGCGGCCAGGTTCTCAAATTCGTTGATAGTCTTAGATATTTAGGGATAATATGGGAAGAAGGGTGGAAAATTAACAGGCACGTGGACCACGAGGTAGCAAAGGGTAGGAAAGCGATGGAGGGGTTGGTTAGAATGGCAGCTAGGGACTGGGGAATTAAAAGAAGGGAGATAATGATAGTTTACCATGGTATGTATGTGCCCATAGTGGTCTACGGTGCCGGGGCATGGGGCGATCTGCTGACGGTCCACACCCGTAGAAGGTTGATAAGCGGACAAAGAGGGGTGCTGGTCTCAATGTTTAGGGCCTATAGGACCATCTCAACGGACGCGGTAAGTGTGATAGCCGGGGCTTGCCCGATAGATATAGAGCTAGGTAGACGCTGGGCAGGTTATTGACTGAGAGTGAATGGGAGAGTTGAGTGGCTGGGGAGAGTAATTGTGGGGTCTAAGAGGAAGTGTATGCTAGGGAGAGTATTAATGCGTGAATGGCAGAATAGATGGGATGTTAGTATGAAGGGTAGGTGGACGTATGAATGGTTGCCTAGTGTGATTGAGAGAGTGCAGGCTGAATGGATGGTCTTCGATTTCCACACGACTCAGATGATCTCTGGTCATGGGGATTTTGAAGAAAAGTTGCGTGGGTTCAATTTAAGGGAGAATGGGTTGTGTGAATGTGGAGAGGTGGGCGCTGTCCATCACGTGGTCTTTGACTGTGTTTTCTTTTCACAGGAGCGCGTGAGGGCGGTGTCCAGAGTGGAAGAGTTGGGATTGCAGTGGGATGTAAGTGGGGTGAGGGTTGAAGAGGGGTACGAGGTGTGGAAGGAGTACGCTTGGGAGGTTCTGACGAAGAAGGAGGGATGGTCCGTGGGCCCTGCCTCTGGGGCCAGTTAGGTAGGCACAAGTAGTCAGTTAGGTTAGTATAGACTGTGATATTAGGTCGACTGTGATAGGGTAGGGGATAAGGTGTGAATGTAATTTAAGGAGTGTATGTAATTTAAGGTATGACTGTTAGGTAGGTTAGGTTATAGTAGGGGCAGCCGAATATCAAGTAGCCTGCCCCTTAGGTTAGGTGTGGTGCCCTGGGGTTTGGACCTCTGAACCCCAGGGCGTAAAGGTATGGGGACCGTATCCCGCATGGCTCGGTGATAGTGGGGCAAGTCCAATCCCGCGAAGCACTGAGGCATGAAAAGCGGTAGGTCCTCCTGAGGGCATCCGAAGGAGGGCCGGGCCTGCGACCATTCTAGGCCGGGAGGCTCGTGACGGGGGGGGACTGGGTTTGAGATTGCCTGGTCCCCTGTAGGCTCGGGTTGCTCAAAATGGTACCACGGGCGGAGGGAGCCCCAGGCCACAGGAGCAACGCCCTAGGGCAAAGCTCCACCGGTCTGCCCTCCAACAGAGGTTGGATTCGTGGTGGTCGTGAACTTTGCTAGAAGGTAGGTGGCCCTTCCTTCCCTCCTCCTCCCGGTGTTAGGCGGGGCCCTCCGGCAGAAGACGAAAGTCAGTTAACCGGAGGACTCACTTGCCATTAAATAACATCATTCCACATGTGCAACCTGGAAGCCATGGACGCCCGACATAATCATGGAGTGCCCTGCACTGGTAGGCATATGCGGGTCCACGCCAGAGGAAACAGCGTGTGAAAAATATTGGGCAGAAGACGTCGAATGAATGAGATGGGCGTTGGCTGAAAAAAAAAATCCAATTTTGCGCATGTTCAGACGAAAGTTCAGTAGGTTGAATGATTTTGATATGGGACCATCTGTGACCCAACCCACACCAACCTCCAAATTTCAGCCCATTTCGACCATTATTTCTCGTAGTTGTTGGCGTTACGAGGAATTGACCACAGACAGACAAACAGACGGAGGGTGACGGTGAACTGGGCCGGTGGTTTTCTCAGGTCATTTCAGGAGGGTGGACTGGGCCGCTTTTGTTATCATTCCTCGGTATTTTTGTGTTAAGTGGACCGAACGTTGAGCGTTGACCGCGAACTGTTCCGTGGGTTTACGGAAGCAGATAACGATGAGCCAGATGTCCGATGCAAAACATTGTGACTTCAGTCGCCGTTGTTCGTTTACTGCGTTGAGTCCGTCAAGTTCGAGTGCCCTTCCTCAAACATTTCATAACAATGGAGCCCTCCACGTTAACTATGATGTACAGCCAACGAGGTATGACTAATGTATAGAATTAAGACCATGAGGGTTGTGTAGCGTACGTGTAGGTATTAGGGGGTTCAAAAAACGTCTTATTTTTTTAGGATCTCAGCTGGTTGTCTTCGAAGGATTCAAGTTTCGCAAAGTTTGTGAAACGTCTGATGGGTGGAAATGGCGAGATCTTCGCAACTCCGTATCTGAATCCACGAGACGTGACAAACTCCTTCGCCCTGGAACTGGCCACCATTCAGCCTGACGACTCGAGGTTTGGAAATTTGCTGAATATTTGACGAACACGTACAATATACATATTATGTATGACAATTCCCAATTTCCCCCCGCGATGAGGGCATGCGAAGGTGTCGACTCGGAGATGACGACCAACGTGTGTCAGTCGTTCCACGCAAAATTCAAGACCAACTTCAACTCCAGCCACCCGAATATTGCCGATTTTATAGAAATAATTCAGAAAATTCATGTAGACCTACATATCTTAAGGAACAGCACTGGCATTCCGAAAACTCCAAAAAACACCGTTCACCGTCGTCGAATGAAGAAGCTTGAAGAGCTCAAACAACAATACACACCGACCCCACCTTCCGTAAGTAGAATAGACTTCCTTCGAGCTGTAGCCTACCTCAAAAAAACTGTAAGGACTGGCAGAAAAAACGCCGACGTTACAGCGACCAACGACTAAATTGTATGAACTATTATGAACTGACGTGCACCTTTCGTGCTTAATATTTCGACGAAGTACTTATGGCACTTTGGGGAACAAAGTGAGCAACCTCCTCGTGGTGTTCCCTGGGTAACGCTAATCGCTCACCAGTTCACTGTGGAACGGTGACAAATATTATCCCCTGAACTTACTGGCCCAGTTAACAAACGTATGTTAACAGAGGTTGGAAAGGCAGCCGGCCCACTTGGCAATTTTCTGGGAAATCCCGGCCCAGTTGGCAAACACCCCAGACGGACACGGAACCAAAAATGTTCCTTGATATCTGAAACGTAAAATGAGGGTGGGAATTTTCATTTCGGAGGACATACTTTTTTCGACTCTTGCACGAATACAAAGCTTCTTAGTAAAGAATACTTTTTATGCTCAACAGACTTACGTATTTTATTCAAAGCCGATACAACAAAATTTTAACGTCAGCGCCAAATGTTAACTAAAAACTGTACACACAGCCTTCATATTGTATCCCTTGGTTTTTATAAATTTCAGTTAAAAATTGGTATTTTGTTTACTTAAAAACTGGAATGGGACCACCTGGGGAAGATCCTCTTTCATCTGAAAGATTCATTGAAATCGGTCCAGTAGTTTCGGAATGATCGCTGGACCACCATTAAAAAAATAAAATAAAAAATCAGGTTGAATCGGTAATCTTCTCTTTTTTTCTGAAGTGGGCCAATATAATTATTGAGCATGGCACATAGGCAGAATTTGAGCCTATTTGTGCGGACCCACTAGTTATAGTGGTTGACTATGTCGAGTGTGTACCCTATGAAAAATCAATTTTTCTTACTCCTTAGGACAACTGTGTACCTACTCGCTCTAACCAGAAGTAGAGATTTATCTAATCGCTACGCTGCTGGATAACAATTCATCTGCGAGTGACTTTATCTACTAGGTACTTAATAATACCTAATTAGCATCATAAAATTCAGAAGATATAATAGATATCCTAGATATAGAAGCTATAGGTTTAATCATATCGAGAGGTTTTTTATTGATCCTTGTTCGTTCATGTTATCATAAATAGCGATTGACAGATAGCTTGTACTTCACACATTTCAGCAGCGACGATGAAGGCGATGGAATTATGGAGTTTATGCAACGGGAAACGAGAACGTGTACATAAACTGACTTTGTAAATATATTTAATTATTTTACAATCGTAGGTACGTACATACATACTTAGATTTGTGTTGTTCTAACCCCTGACATTCTACAACTCGGAAGGGTGGATAATCCACATAGTCACATGCAGTTTTCCGTGGGATTTCAGCTCACTACGCCTGATCCCACGAGTGTAAACCTACGCAAAACACGGATAAAGACCAGCGGTAACGACGTTGGCAAGTGCCTCCGTGACTTCTTGCAAAGGAAGGGATTTTCAAAGACTGCAGTCAACGAGAAAGGATAAAAGGGGATAAGGCGTGGCAGTTTAGATAATGAAGGGACGATGATTTACCTTTTTGGAGCACACAAGTCTTTACCTCAAAGGGGAGCTCTCATTTGCTTCACTTTGATGAAGCCTAAGCCTTTCCATTTGTGGGAGCTGTGGTCTCTACTAACGGGAAGTTCTGGATGAGGGAAACTCGAAATCTGAGAAATCTGGGCGGTTCATCCCTGACAGTTACTTACAATACCTAGCATAAATACTTGCAGAAACTCATAATTTCATGAAATTAATCCTTTATTTTCAACCACGACGTCTTCAGTAAATTCATCATAATTAATGGAGACCGACCACCGACTTTGGAAATCACTGATTCCCCAAACCAAGCTTATCAACTTGGGTATTCCTATCAACGGAAAAACATAACGAACTTTTGGTACAGGTATAGGTATAACGAATAACGTGTAGGTACTGTCGAACATTTTCAATCGTTTCGTCCAGAAATTTCAACACTGGTTTACTCCCAACGTTTTTTTCAATTTTTTGTGGTATAAAATATTAACGTCCTCCATTTCCTATTTATATAAATTTTCGTGAATTTTAACAAATTTCGGGTTAACTATTTAATTACAAAAAACTCCACTTTTTACCTGTTTATTTTCTAACCTATTCCATTTGATGAAAGAAATGAAATCATTGCGAAAACGAGTTTCGTTTCACTTTTCATACTTATCTTTCTGAAGAGCAACGTCCGCTGGACCGTATGGACGCTCTTCGAGAACAGTAAGCAGATTGTTCCGAAACCAACAGTCGACGCCAACCATATTGTGATAAGAAAGGTCTAAGTAATGGCCATCTACTAAGAATATTGATTTCGTACTGACAGATGACATTTCATTTTTGTGCTCTAATCCGCCATTTAATGTACATACCCTGCAAATTATTTGAAGACCAGGACCACTCCGCTGTAAACGGTAGCTGCAGTGGAACCGAGCAAGAAACGTAATGATGGGCAATTATCATGCAGTCTGTTGACATTTTTTCTCAGTCCTCCTAAAAATCCCGCCCTTTGTTTGCAATGAAAGGATTTATAATAGATCCCCCCCCATAAGATGCTTCTTCTAATCATTTAATAGCCCACTGGCTGCGGAAGGGTTTCTGCCGCCAACAGTACAAAGTGTACAGAAACCACGCCACATGGATTGAATGTTGTCACTCGGATACTTGAACCACGAAACTAAACAAAACAGACCCAGAAATATGAATTAGTGAAAATAGTACGGTGAACGGTTCTGCATCATAGAGTTTTTCTTACACGGGTAATTTAGTTACGCCTGAAATATTCAGAGGTAAATGAGAGTATAATGAATCAACAACTAGAAAAGAAGAGTTCAAAAGAGTGTTCGAAGAAATTGTCCTTAGTGGTTCAACAGGTATTAGTTATTCTGGCAATTGGATCTTAAACTGTTTACTAACTCCTTTTGACATGTTAATTTCTCCCTCTCTTTTCTTTCGAACAATGAAGGGAAAAAAGTGCGAGCAGAAAAAGTTCAAGCAATTCCTGATCCGTTCTTCTCTATTGGCTGTGAGGAGGATTTGCCTCATGTCCTTTATGAATGATCGATTCGCCGTTAAAATTGTTGAACGTCGAAGGTCAAAACCCCCAAGACAGTGAGAAGACTGGTGATGGGTTTTAGTATGCGTAAGCTAATATCCGCCACTCGAGGGGGAGCTCCAGATAAATATTTACACCCACTCCCGATAAATCACCCGCAGTGGGAGCTGTGCAAAGCGTTGAGGATACCTTGGGATTACGCCCTGAGGCGCAACGACGTGAGACGGGTGAAGCCCTTGAAGCGGGCGTTGCCTGGCGTTTATTGGCTCCGAGAGAAACGGCGAGAAAAAAAAGAAGTTAGTAGCAAATTTAAAATACTCGCCCAATGGTGGCGTGTGCTCTGAAACCTTGATTTCTACCCTTGCAAACGTGGTCGTCCATAATTGCTTTATTCAAATCTAACCACATTTGGCAAACATCTCAGAGTCCCGGTGATTCGGACGTAAGGCTTATTTAGGAGTTTTCACTAAGCATTCTCGACCCGGTTTCTTCCTGAACGAATTTTCACCGTACTGTGAGATTCATCCACGGAGATTGGAAGCGAACTGAGAATATTTTTTGATATTAGTGGTTTGGAGTAGGCAGCGGAAGCTTTGTGATTGATTACCTACTTTCGGAAGGAGAAAAGTTTTTGTATTCCAAAATTTGAATTCTCAATAGCGTGCTGCTATTTGTTTAGACCTTTCCAAACAAATTGCACTCCTTTTTCTGTCTGTCTATCCGTAATTGTGTCCGAAAATCCTTGTAACTGCATATATAAGAAAATGGTGCAATCAGCTTGATATTCAGAGCATGTATTAGTTGGGCCCTAGACGTTCGGTTGAATTTCATTAAAAAAATATCCTGCCACATTTCTAGTTATCTACCGCTTGTGATGAAATTCACAGGGGTTATTTACTCAAGTACCTACCTATTCATGAATTCCAAGAAGATCGGGCTGCAACTTTCGTCTTCACATGCACCATCACTCAAATTAAATTACAGAAAAAAAAAAAAAAATGCGTTGCCGTAGGAGGCGTCTAGCCGCCAGTGGTTTGTGTTCATGACGGTACGTTTATTGTCGAATGAAATCAGGGGGACACCCCCAGACCCCCGGATTATAACAGTTTAGATCAAGGATCAAAGCAAGGAAACATGGAACATGTTTTGAATAGGTACATGAATACAGAGGATATGGAGATATGTTGAAAAACGTCTGCCAATTCGAGTAGGCACTATAGCTTCCTCACTTCAATCACATGAACGTATAGACTAGTTGGGTAGGTTCGTTATGATACGGGACCATCTGCGATCCAACCCGCGTGTACCCTCAAAATTTCATCTCCCTACGACTATTTTTCGCGTGGTTAGAAGCGTTATAAGGGAACGGTCAACATTTCATGTTAGCGCATGCGGAGAGGGAAATTACAGTAAGATTCCAATGGAGTTCATACGGAACCATCAAAGTATTATACTGATCGACCCTCCAAATGTCAACTCATTTCAACGATAATTAAGGTAGATATGGGCACTCCAAGTATTTCACGTTTGCGCATGCGCAAACTAAACGATTTTTATGAGTTTGAAATGGGACCATCTGCAATCCAACCCGCGTATACCCTCAGAATTGCAGCTCTCTACGACTATTTATCGCATAGTTTGAAACGTTACAAGGAAATGGTCAACATTTCTTGTTCGCGCATGCGTAGATCAAAGTTACATTACCATTCCAATGAAATTGATTTGGAACTACCAAAGTATTATTCCTGACCGACCATCCAACTTTGAATTGATTTCAACGATATTTAGGGTAGTTATGGGTGTTCCAATTATTTCACGTTTGCGCATACGCAGACGAAAGTTACGTTACTTTTTCAATGATTTTGGTATGGGACCATCTGTGACTCAATCCGCACCTACCCTCGAAATTTCAGCCCACTTCGACCATTATTTCTGGTAGTTATGGGTGTTGCAAGGAATTACCACAGACAGAAAGACACGGAACCAAATATTATGTTCCTCGATGTCTGAAACGGAAAATGGATTTGGAGGACATGAACTTTTTTTTACTCACTCAAGAATCCAAGGCTTCCCTGCCTTCGGTAGCGAGGAAGCCAAAAAAAACGTCGTGGGATTTCCAAGCCTCGGACCAGGTCCTCAGGTGCTCAGGTGCTTTTGGCGTTTTTCGGGTAGGTAGAACCCCCTCGGCAGTTTTCGGCGGAGTGAGGTCTGGCTATCCTCGGAGTCGGGTGGCAGGAGTGGGGTAGAGGGAGAACTGTGTGGGCGACGTTGAGGGGAGGGGAGTTCACCTGGACTGGACTGCACGCGGACGTTTTCGAGCCTGGTTTACTCCCGTAAAAACATGTTCCATGTTAAAAATCGTCCGCTACCTGGAAAAACATTGAATCATGGAAATTTTTTTGGTTCATACATATATCACTACCTACCATACTAAACATTTGTGTATGATGATATTATGCAAATACAGAGAGGCAGAGAGGTAGTGTCATAAATGAAATGAACACACGACTCGCTCAATTTATTCGTCAATTCGGTGATTCTCAAAAAAAAATTTCGAGTGTAGAATCATGTGGTTAATGGCATAACACCTATCAAATGTTAACAGTATCGCTGGTGACCGGAAAGTTAAATGAGATTGACGCACAGATTTCATTACATTTTATTTTCGCGCGCAAAAATGGATTTAAATATTATATTCACATCCTGTATCCACATTTAGCCGAGAAAGCGGAGAAAATGTAGTTTACATTTTTTTCTGGACGGAGAACATTTGGAATTGAAGACCCAAGCCCCCCTCAGCCAGTTCGGGAGGGTCCCCACCTCGTCCCCCATATTCAGCAGTCCTACAGAGGCTCTATTTCAAATTTCACCATCGTAGGTCAAATGGGACAGAATTTACCCACCTTCTGGGCTCACTCAGCTGATTTGGGAGGGAGCTCCATTTCGCATTTCAGCCTCGTATGTAAAACAGGAGAAAAATCAGCTTCTAAGGTTACATTTTTTGGTTCTGGAATTTTCGGACTGTCCCCCAGCCCAACAACATACCCAAAATCCTGCAAATTATTGCACAACGGTTTATTGTTTACCCTTATAGATGTCCCTTCTGCGTAGATCACTGTTTTCTGGGGCAGTAACCTCGAGCTCCCCCACAGGAAAGCCCTAAACTGGTACAGGAGCTGGCCCGGGAGTAGAGTCAATATGGGGATTCTGGGACATTCCTGTTTGAACATGCTCGTCAGTCTAACCAGCTGCCTCCTGCCTTAGCGGGCGAGTCCACCTTCTCACCCACCCCTTACCAACCACTCCCCCTCACCCCCTCACTCCCCACTCCCCCCTCACTCCCCCCCCACCCCCTCGCCCTCACCCACTCACACCCCTCACTCCCCTCACCCCCTCACACCCCCCCTCACACCCCCTCACTCCCTCACACCCCTCACCCCCCTAGCCCTCATTCCCCCTCACCCCTCACCCCCTCACCCCCCTCACCACCTCCTACCCCTCCGCCCACAAACCTTCACCCATCACCCCCCCCCCCCACCCATCATCCATCATCACCCATCAACCTCCTACCACCCTCACAAGCCCACAATCCACAATACCACAATCACCCAGGCCACTCACCCACCTTGGAAGGACTTGTGTAAACAGATCTAATCAAGTTTGGAAAGGTCTGGACAATCACCCAGGCCACTGAACCACCTGCCTCAGCAGGTCTGAACAGGCACTCCCCTTCACCCCTATATAAGGAGCCGGAGTCCCTCAGCAGCCACACTTCGTTCTGAGTTCTCAACACAGAAAGTCCTCCTGCCTGCCACTGCTCCCATCTCCTCAACTACGGAAGATTAAATAGGTAATCCCTAATTAATATTCATTGTTAGGATCATTGGTTCTAGTAGCATCCCAAACCCTTTGCGTTTTTTTTTTTCTCTCTTTCTTTCTTCATCCTTCTTTTAGGTTAAATTACCTCGTTTTTTTTTTTTTTTTTCTTCTCCCATCTCAGTTATTATTATTCAATTTATTTTCCCCCTATTTTTTTCCCATATCCCGCAATAGTTTTTATCTCACTAGCTGAGACCCAAACTTTGAAGAAGTATTCATTTAGTTTACCCCTACAACATTTTTTTTCGCCCTTTCCCCCTCCCTTGCTATCAATTTATTTTCTTATCCAGTTAATTTTTCATTTTTTCTTTTTCACACATATCTCGCAATAGTTTTTCCCACTCGCTGAGATCCAACATTCAAGAAGATTACATTTAATTTACCCCCATCACCTTTTTCTTTCTTAGATCCGGTTTCGTTCGACTTTATTTTTGTTTTCTCGTTTCTCGTTCAGAGTTCCTTTCTCGTTCCTTGAAAGAGGTTTTTTTTTTTTGTTATTGCATTAATTTGATAGAAGAGCGTTCGTTAATTTTCGTAGAAGAGTACTTAACTTTATATTTTGGAGTTCAATAGTTTATTTTGATTAATTACCAACTTGTACAATGGCATCGTCTTCTAAAACTTGCTCTTTTTGCCATTCAACGTTCCCATGCTATTATTTACTGACACAGCACGAGGCCAATTGCGGGCGAAGAATGTTCGAAGTTGAAGATTTTGTTTTGTGCGACCGATGTGGTAATAATTTGAATGCAGCCGATCACAATATGAGCTGTGACGCGCCCCCGCTTAAAAAAACAAGGTTTTCTTCCCCACCCCCACCACCACCAGAAGATGTAGATATTTTCCAGTGTATTTGCCAGTATTGTGGGGAAGCGTGTAATAGTCCGTCTGATCGAATGAGTCATGAAATTTTACACACTAGGATTTCTTATTGCGCGAAATGTGGGGAAGTTTTTCAAGATATATTAGAAAAAATAAGACACGAACTAGCCTGTAAAGCTGATTTGTTATGCGATACGTGTGGTGGACAGTTCGCTAGTGCAGCCCTATTTCATGCCCATATACAATTATGTAGTACAGTGCCATCAATTAGCAACAATTGTAGAAGGTCCACTGATCCTCACGTAAGAAACTTACTAGCCACCCAACCTAATATTGATTTTATCTTACCGTACGAAACAGCTTTTACGAATCGAATCGCATCATATTTTATACAATCAAATTTTACATTGGATCTGCCATTATTTTTACATGATGTGAGGCACAAAATAACTAGGATTTTAGTACAAAACCTCTCTGATCACGGCCCCATCAAATTTAATATATTCGTGGACTGCCGCATGGTGAACATTTTAAATGAAAACCTAGAGACCAACATTAAAGTGAAGAATGAAATTTTATTAGATCATCCAGAAATTGACAATATTTTAAACAACATGTTCATAAAGCTGAATGATGAACTAACAGAATTAGAACTGAAGAAGAGCGGATGGAAATTGGAATTAATTTATGGGCTGCGTTTAAAAATAAACAAGTACTCCCCCCTACGTGGAGGGGCTGGTCCCTTCAAACTACCCAAGATAATCGCTGATAGAAAAGCTTGTCTAAATGTCCCAAATGACGACAACCGCTGCTTCTATTTCGCCATTTTAGCCAAGTTCGTTCCCCATCATTCAATGAGGCCATCACAATATCGGAATATCCCTCACCGCTACGATTTCAGCTGCGTTTCTTTTCCCACCTCCCTACACGACATCAAAATATTCGAAGCTAAAAACAATATTTCTATCAATGTATTTACTCTGAACGAAAAGAATATTGTGTGCCCAAAGAAGGTCGTGGATAGGGAGTTGGATGACCACAGGGACCTCCTAATGCTAGAAGAAGGGGACAATAGGCACTACGTTTACATTAAGGATTTTAACAGATTAGTTCGCAGTCAAATAACAAAACATAAAGAAAGAATAAATATATGTAAGCGTTGTTTGTGGTATAAGAAAATCCAAGTTCTCATTGTTCAAAAGGGTATTCAACTGCGCAGTGCCACATCTGCCTGACGAAATAAAGTACCAAGCACTTCTCAATCAACTTAGCCCTGAAGTGCAATCATCATTCCGTCGATCTGGTTCGAGGTATTCCGAAATGTGCAAAGCACTGTGCACTGAAAATTCGGGCAAGTATAGATTAGCACGCCAACCGTAGACTCATCCCAAGGTTGCAGCAGCTGGATGATTGACAGATTTCTCTCATCTGCCTGGAGCTGGGTGAGTTCAATGGAGGGACTTCCACTAATGAACTGGCATCCTTCCTTCTGTTCGAAGATCTTCTCAGTAAGTAGATCCGGCTATTAAGGACAAGTTCCACCAGGGGGGAGATGGAAGACGAGATCTTCTCATATAAGCAGCTCCTCGAAATAGCTCAAATTTGCCCAGATGATTCCCCAGGGGTCACGACCTAGATCAAGTTCTGAGGAAAGGGGTTCCAGTAAGCAGCGAAAACCCAGGCCCCCTCCCACTCCTCGCACAACAGATCGACCACCCTCGCTCGGTCAGTCACAAGGGAGCGGTTCAAATGTCATCACTGCTCAGGACCTCACTTCCCTATACCACTGCGAAGAGTTCCGGTAGTTCAGCGTCGAGGGTTCATCAGATCAACTGGACTCTGCATTCATTGCTTTTTGTGGAAGCACAACTCCGCTCAGAACTGTACTTCACTCCAACAGTGCCATTGCGGAGGATCACACGACCTCCTACTCCATGTCGACGAGAAATCCGGACGATCTGCCATCAAAAACAGTTAAGGTATACGGGGAAACCAAAACCTTAGGCTCCCAGGCCCCGGCCCTCAAGTTTCCAGTTCAGGGGTACCCACTGTGCTAGTAGTCCTCCACGACGGTCTTGATGTCCGGTCAACTTTGATTCTTGTTCAGATTGCTCTCAGAATGCATTAGAGTACGACACTAACCCCCCCACTCACCAAACAGGTGAGGGCTCCCGTTCGTCTAGTTAGGACCTTGCTGGCAGTCGTTGTGGATGCCCATCATCTGAAATTCCTGCCAGAGCCAGTACTCGCAAAGTAAAGCTCGATGGTTCAGGTTCTAACTCAATGTTCAAGCTCAGCTCCTGGCAGGGAGTGAAAAGTAGACTCTAAGGCTCCTGATGGTTCTAATTTGCGCTTCCCTTTCAGCTCTCATAACGTTACCGATCCCGTAAGTGAGAACCAACATCAGGGCTGACCGTAGATTCCGGTAGAGCGGTAAGGGGACTCTGCACCAGGAGATGACAGGGCGTATGAATTAGCAGATCATTGGGCGAAGTAGACTGAAACACCAAAGGCCTACTGTTTGGAACTGCCTCAGGTGTTGAAGGACCCTTCTCTGCTGAAACCTAATGGTGCCATACACAGGAGAAGTGGGATTCATTGCATTACTCTTTTGATTAGTTATAGAGTAGATGTTATTAACCCTATTGAACCCGTTGTGCCACCAACCGCCCTAGGTCATAGGCCTGGCCCACGTTATCTGTGAATGTCTAGCGAGCCCCACCGATCGATCATTGCGAGTAACTTCGGTTCTCATACGTCCACTAGTAGGAATGTTTATGGGGATCATTCTAAGTATCGATCAGTTCGCTCAAAGAAAAGGTCTTCTTTTCATTTCCCACGGTCAAAGGGGGAACTACTTCCCACTGCTATAGTTCGGGTGTTCTCAGACGTTACCTCTTCTGGTGAAGTCTGCAGGGCTTTGCTGACATGGCGTCTGAAATCCAATTCATCTACCACAAATTAATTGACTCTTGTGGCCAGTTTACTCGTGACGCCGATCAATCATGTAGTGTTGGGTGTGGGAGCCCAGCCACAGACAGTATGATGTCACTTTTTCGGCATACTCGAACTGGGCACAGATTGCCCTTTTTAGCCTATGATGTAGATCAGGTCACAGCTCCCCCCTTGACCTCCTCTAGTTTATCGTTAAATCGTTGGCCTCATACATGGAGCGTGGAATCCAAGCTTGGGGACTCTTTGTTGAGTGAGCGGGATGACATCGATCTTTCTTCTGGCGTAGATCCTTATATGCAGCTAGTTCTGCCTCAAACAATTCCCTCAGAAGGGAACTCTCCTTGGCTCCTTAGTTCTGAACTGGGGTGGCTCGTGATGGGCCACTTGCATCGGGAGTGTGTTCAGTTTAGTCCACTCGCCGAACTGCAAACCTTCAACTCGGATGAACCAGTCCTCTCCATCACACACCACGCTCTTTGCCCTACCTCTGCACCAGGAAATTACCGGGCATAGGAACTAGCAAATCATTAGGCGAAGTAGACTGAAACACCAAAGGCCTACTGTTCGGAACTGCCTGAGGTGCTGATGGTTTGGTAATTTCACCTTAATGAGCCTTTTGGCTTACCTGACCACGGCCTCCCAAGGACCGCCAAAGTGGGGCACTCGAGGCGGTATGAATTCCTACTGTACCCCTAGAGCTGCTAATCTGTCAGCAAGGGCCAGAGAGCCTCCATTCTCGAGTAAGATTCTGAGCCTTCGGAGAAAGTTGGCTGAGCCAAGGAAGTTCTGACCATTGCCCGACCAAATGACAGAGGGACCCCCCTGCGATCTATGAAGCGTTCGAGAAACTGTACAAACTCATCAGTACTGAGGTCCATAACCACCTCCAGATTGACAGCCTTGGAGACCATACTGCCAAGTACATCATCAAAATCCGAGCGCCTCGCAATCCCTCCACCGAAACCGTGAAGGGACAGGTCACCTGAACAATGGCATAAGAGCGCTGCACTTGTCCGGCAGGAAGTTGGCCCATCTCGGGCTGTAAGTGCTCAGGTATAATGGAACAACAGCAGGTACAGCCCGGACAGCACTTTAGTCACCACAGATCTCCCCAGTCACTATCCTGAACCTAATGCACAAATATGCTAGTGTAGCGTGAGGTCCCACGTGCAGACAGCTCTCGTGAGCCTGCCGAACGAGCAACATGGTAAAGACGTCCTGTGCTGGAATCAAAGTGGGGTGCTGGGTGTCGTACAGATTAGAGCTATGCACCAATCTGCCTCCCACGTGGAGAACCCCATCCGTTAAACGAAAAAGAGCTAACTGCCTCATCAGCTTGGTCCTAGGGCCTGACTTGACAAGTACCACCATGATATTGTGGAAGTGGCGTTTCTGGACGGGCCTGACTAAAACCATATCTGCTGCTTTCAACTCCTCTGTGCTGAGTGGAGCTATTTGAACCAAAAGTTCAGTGATTGAGAGCCTTTTCTTGGAACAGGAACCGCTTCACCTTACTAGGGATGGCCTACAATTCTCTTTGGACTGAAGAATCCAAGCAAACACGCGTCTAAGGCGAGCCTGTGAACTAAAGTCCTTCTCTAGCAAATCTGCTCAACAACAACACAATGAGCGCCCGCAGCACGGATCTCTCCAGCTATGGACTCCTGGGCTAAATCGGGACGGATATGCCGAATTGGCCAGTGAACTCTCTCTAACTGCAACCATGTGGGTCCAGTCCACCGCAATGAGTCACGGAATAACTGACTCGGAGTTTGCCTCCAGAGGGCACATTTGCGGGGTTGTGCCTAGTCAACATGAAACCAGTACTCAACGGGCAGATCTGCCAGTGTTTTGGCTACCCTGTTTCCTACAAAGACCTTCCACTGTGGAGCAGGGTTGGCAGTGAGCCACGAGAGCACCATTGAACTATCGGAACATGCCACAATATTACTGTCCAGGATCTGAGCAAAATAAGGGACATACCTTTCTCACGATTTTTCTGAGTGGTTCTGCTGACAAAAGCTCGAGACGAGGTATCATCTCTTGTTTTAATGGAGCGATCCTTGCTCAGAACATGATCAAGTGAGTTACGAATGAAGAACTCTGAAGAGAAACATGATACACCACAGTGAAGTAGGCTCGCTCAGACGCGTCGGCAAAGCCTACAAGCCACTGATTAGAACTGATCAGATTTATGTACCTGGGAATTTGTAGGTCTGCCAACATTCCCATGGAACCGGCTGAACCAATCATGAACCAAGGAACTAGGCAACCGATCATCCCATCCAAACTTAGCAAACTTCACGGTGAATGCACCGAGCAAAGATCGACACTGGCATGACCCACCCCTCGACCTACTGGACTGGCCAACTCCCGCTTGGGGGCCTGATATGGGGGGTAGTGAGGACTCTGAAGAATAAACAGTCAGATCTGGGATTCCACGCAATAGTTTTAACGGCTTTTCATCCTCTACGCCGAGGTCAACAGCCTCCGCAACATGCAGGCAGTACTCTGCAGGACCGTATGATCATTGGAGGCCCACTTTAGAAGCTCGGAACCAGCCGTCTGCAGAAGATCAATCAGTTCATCTCGAGCCTGCAGAGCCAACTGAACGGTTTCTCCCCCACCATAAGCATAATCTACGTACTTGTCATTGGATAATATTTCCATGGCCACTGGGTGAGTCTCCTTACCAGAGGCAGCCAGATCCACAAGTACTTGTATGTCCAAGAAAGGGGCAGGGGCCGTTGCATATTTAGTGTACAAAGAGCGTAGTCCTCTACCTCATTTGAAGGGGAATCTCTCCAAACTATACGCAGCATGCCCTGATCCTCATGGACATGCTTTATTTGTCTGAACATTTGACGAATGTCAGCAATGAACACAAAACGGAACAACCGAGACCGAAGCACTACAAGACATATATGTCCTGTTGGAGCTTGGGACCTACTTCTAAGATTTAGTGGAAGGCCATTTGATGTGCGTTGCGAGGCACTGAATACCACTCAGATATTGTTTGGGGGGTCGCCAGAACGTGCACAGCATGATGCCGTATATAATAATGGGGTAAGTCCAAAGGCACATGCGACCCGAATCTCTATACTCGTGAATGAACTACCGGTAAGACTGAGCTAGAAAGGGATCCTTTCTGAACTTGGACTCGAGTCGGTAGAACTGTTGAAGAGTGATCGCGCGAGAAGCACCTAAAACAGTATGGTCCTGGGCAATGGGCAAAGGAACTACATAACGCCCACTCTCGTCATGGCGAGTTTGACTAACAAAGAGCTGCTCCGCCTCTAATTCAACTGTGGTGCATCAAGACTCAATCACGAGCATTTGACGAAGAAGCTGATCTGTCTCGCACATCAACAGAGACGGGCGTGGCTGCCACGTCGAAACGAGCGGGGTTCTGAGAGAAAGGAACAATGGAGGGAGAATCCACCAAGTGACCAATTAGGATTTGAGAACAAGATGGGATAATATTGAAGCACAGGGGCTATGGAGAACAAGTTTCGCACAGCCATCCGAGCAGCCTTGGACAGAGATGCCTGGACCTTAGGAAAGAACAAGGGTTTACGGGAATGGGGCAGCTTGGTATGCTGGGGACAAGAATCCTTGATTTCACGCTGGGGAGGGTCCGAATAATCACCAGGCGCAACACCTGAATATCTTCTTTTAAGGCCTTGGGGAGGTGCAATCTGTATTTTCGAGTCCATTCAGGACAAGACAATTTTTTGATCTAAATGCAACATGAGACTCGTGTCCCAAAGAGCGTGGTGTCTGATGGAGAGGACTGGTTCATCCGAGTTGAAGGTTTGCAGTTCAGCGAGTGGACTAAATTGAACAAACTCCGGATGCAAGTGGCCCACCACAAGCCACCCCAGTTCAGAACTAAGAAGCCAAGGAGAGTTCCCTTTTTGAGGGAATTGTTTGAGACAGAACTAGCTGCATATAAGGATCTACGCCAGAAGAAAGATCGATGTCATTCCGCTCACTCAACAAAGAGTCCGCAAGCTTAGATCCCACGCTTCAGGTATGAGACCAACGATTTAACGAGAAACTAGAGGAGGTCAAGGGAGCTGTGACCTGATCTACATCATAGGCTAAAAAGGGCAACCTGTGCCCAGTTCAAGTATGCCGAAAAAGTGATGACATGCTGTCTGCGGCTGGGCTCCCACGCCCAAGACTACATAGTTGATCGGCGTCACCAGTAAACTGGCGCAAGAGCCAATTTGTGGTAGATCAATTGGATTTCAGACCCCGTGTCAGCAAAGCCCTGCAGACTTCACCAGGAGAGGTAACGTCTGAGAACACCCGAACTATAGCAGTGGGAAGTAGTTCCCCCTTTGACCGTGGGAAATGAAAGGAAGACCTTTTCTTTGAGAGAAGTGAGCTAGACTTAGAATGATCCCCATAAACATTCCTACTAGTGGACGTATGAGAACCGAAGTTACTCGCTATGATCGATCGGTGGGGCTCGCTAGACTTCGCAGATAACGTGGGCCAGGCCTATGACCTAGGGCGGTTGGTGGCACAACAGGTCCAATAGGGTTATTAAGATCTACTCTATTACTAACCAAAAGAGTAATGCAATGAATCCCACTTCTCCTGTGTATGGCACCATTAGGTTTCAGCAGAGAAGGGTCCTTCAACACCTGAGGCAGTTCCAAACAGTAGGCCTTTGGTGTTTCAGTCTAATTCGCCCAATGATCTGCTAGTTCTTACGCCCTGTCATCTCCTGGTGCAGAGGCCCCCTACCGCTCTACCGGAAGCTACGGTCAGCCCTGATGTTGGTTCTCACTTATGGGATTGGTAACGTTATGAGAGCTGAAAGGGAAGCGCAAATTAGAAAACAGGAGCCTTGGACTCTACCCCGCCACTTATCACTCCCTGCCAAGAGCTGAGCTTGAACATTGAGGTAGAACCTGAACCATTGAGCTTTACTTTGCGAGTACTGGCTCTGGCAGGAATTTCAGATGATGGGCATCCACAACGACCGCCAGCAAGGTCCTAACTAGACAAACGGGAGCCCTCCTTGGGAGCTGGGGCCTGGGAGCCTAGGGTTTTGTTTTCCCCGTATACCCTTTTAATGTTTTGATGGTGAAGGCAGATCGTCCGGATTCCTCGTCGACATGGAGTAGGATGTGGTGTGATCCTCCGCAATGGTGCTGTTGGAGTGAAGTACAGTTCTGAGCGGGGTTGTGCTTCCACAAAAAGCAATGAATGGGGAGTCCAGTTGATCTGATGAACTCTCGACGCTGAACTACCGGAACTCTTCGCAGTGGTATAGGGAAGTGAGGTCCTGAGCAGTGATGACATTTGAACCGCTCCCTCGTGACTGACCGAGCGAGGGTGGTCGATCTGTTGTGCGAGGAGTGGGAGGGGGCCTGGGTTTTCGCTGCTTACTGGAACCCCTTTCCTCAGAACTTGATCTAGGTCGTGACCCCTGGGGAATCATCTGGGAAAATGTGAGCTATTTCGAGGAGCTGCTTATATGAGAAGATCTCGTCTTCCAACTCCCCCCTGGTTGAACTTGTTCTTAATAGCCGGATCCAATTACTGAGAAGATCTTCGAACAGAAGGAAGCATGCCAGTTCATTAGTGGAAGTCCCTCCATTGAACTCACCCAGCTCAAGGCAGATGAGAGAAATCCGTCAATCTGTATGGCATCCAGCTGCTGCAACCTTGGGATGAGTCTACGGTTGGCGAGCTAACCTATACTTGCCCAAATTTTCAGCGCACAGTGCTTCATACAGTTCGGGATACCTGTAACCAGATCGACGGAATGATGATTGCACTTCAGGGCTAAGTTGAATGAGAAGTGCTTGGTACTTTATTTCATCAGGCCATGGACCCAGAGCTGCCCTTAGGTTCCAAAGGAGATAGGACGGAACGGGTTTCGGGACCAAAGTCAAGCGGACAATCAGTTTGCTTACCTTAACAATGAGGATCTCCTCCATGGCATCCTCAAAACCCGCCTGAGCCACATCGTTTGTAAGAGATCGACCCTGAACTACAAACTGCTGTACTAGATTTTAGAGGGCCATTGATCTGCAGTTAGAGCTGGGCCCACCTGAAGGCTCCAGGTTTGTAAGGCCTTGTAGATCCTCTTTTGATCCGTGTTCAGCAGAGCTAAAATGGCTTACGTCGAGGATAATTTTCAAAGATCTTGGGCTCATTATGACGTCCAATGACAGCCTGACTACTGATTAAAAACTACAAGTTAGGCGAATGACCGCAGTTGAGCTTAACCTCACACGCTGGATAGTCACTCAGCCATGGGGCAGAACTTCCCGGGTTTCGGCACCAATGAAAAGTTCTCAGGATAAGCACAAGCTCTAGATCGATCATGAACACTACTTTATATTCGACAAAATACAGATCTGTTTAGGTACAAGTTCGGACTATTTAATATACTAATTTCGCAAAGTCAGAAATTCACATGTTTGTGGTGGCGTCTTAATAATATTCACACAATGAATCACAATATTAGAACTCACCCCGGGCCCAGTGCTGCCTACCCAGGCACGAGATTGCCCCGTTCATTCCTATATTTTCTCGCTCTTAAGATCAGTTCAAATTGCACACCCAATCAGCTCGATGATCCTAGAACAATGTCCCGCTCGATTGAATAATGATTCTAAAAGAATAATCTCAAGATGAGCTACTGAGCATGGATCAAGAGTTCCGTTCATGACCGAATCATGGCCTCATTTGACGGTATCCTTATATGGCGGTCAAACATTTTGAATTTATGTATGTTTGAAGTATTGTGGTTTGAATAAAATGAAAAAGAAAACGCTGCAAATCCCTGCACAACGGTTTATTTTGTACAGAATACCCTTCTGTTACAGATCAGAGCTCTCTGTATAGATAACCCGTCTATATAATATATTATGTGAATCGCAGACCCTACGTAGGTTAGTACCTAACCCCGTACTCGTTACTAGGTACCTACCTAAATCACGAGTCAAATGTTGCTAAAATAATACAGCCTAAAGGAAAATTGTTTATGTGGAGTGAAATAGATGCCCCTTCTGCGTTGATCACTGTTTTCTGTGGTCAATACCTGTAATGAACCGTTGTGTAATAACTTGCCCATCAATAATACTTCAACGGTTGTTCAATTTGCAAAAGTACCGATCAACAAAATCCAGACCCTTCTTGGTAGATGAACCGTTGTGTGATAATTTACCCTTGTGTAATAATTGCCGTTATGTATAATTTACCGTTGTTTAATAATTTACCATTGTATAATAATTTACCCATCAATAATACTTCAACGTTTGTTCAAGTTTCACAAGTACCTAGTACCTACCAACAAAATCCAGTATAGTCCGTCACTCATATCGCAGAACAACCAACTCGACTTCATACAGCCATCCTTGATTATAATCAGGTGCTCCCTTGTGATGATATCCCGGCCGGATTTATACCGTTTGATTCACGATCGTGTTGACGAAGTTTTTTGGTGCACAGGAACGGCTGGACATACTAATGCTCCGGGTGGCCTCAAAAAAATTGTTTAGCTCAAGACAAATATAATAACGAGACACGCTGGCTCCTGTCTGGTTGGAGATGATCATTTTAAATTACAATCATAATGAAATATTTTCATAGGTAGATTAATATCTCCCCATTATGCTTGGGTGAGAATCAACATTTCGAACATTCACCTTAATATTATTTGCATAAGAAACTCCACTGTTTGGAGTTTCAAGTAGGTGGGTAGGTATTCATGGTCAAACAGGATTTCCAGTAATTCCGAGGGACTTTATTATGCTTACCTGATACAATTAAGTAGGTAGGTATTCATAATCAAAACGGAATTCCAGGAATTTCAACATGGTGGAAGGGGGTCTTCATTATGGTTATCTGATGGAATTAAGTAGGTAGGTATTCATAATTAAAACGGAATTCCAGAAATTCCAAGATGGCGGGAGGGGGTGGGTGACGTCATTATGATTACCTGATACAATTAATTAGGTAGGTATTCATAGTCAAAACGGTATTCCAGAAATTCCAAGATGGTGGGAACCATCCCTAACCTGCTGTGCGCTGGGCGACTGATTGTTTTCAGGCCACTAGGGCCCATTCCAATCTTGCTGCTTGGATTCTGGGCTGCTTGGATATATATAAATCCCTCCTTTCATTTCAGCACAGCAGGTTACCCCTGTATTTGCCTCCTCCGGCGTTGGTCATGTCTAGCATGTCCGGGATGGACCACGTGGCGGTGCCGGTTTTACAGGGTGTATGGAGGCAAAGGGGAACACTCATTCTGAGTGCTAGTCCTTCAGCCTCAGTACTAACCGCCTCTTGAGGATTTTGCGGTCTTCCATCATTGGCAGGATGCTTAACAATTGCAGCAGTTTAGCACGGCCTCCGTACTCACCACCTCTTGAGTATTTTGTGGCTTTCCATCATTGGCAGGCTTCATATAGTAGACTCTATGCGTATGGTTCACAGCTTGCAGCTCACGATTCTTCACAGTTCTGTCCATAGCCCACAACACAACAACTTCACACAACACATAGATCACAACCTAACTTAACACAATGACACCAAAACACAGACATCCACTCTGTAATCCACATCCACTCTATAAATTACATTCACACCACACAAATAAATTAACACTGAATACACAAAAACCTAATTCTAATATCACAGATGTCAATGGCGAGTACTCTTATAAATATTCCTCCCATTGACTTACAAAGCACTCTTACAACTACTATTCCTCCCACTAACTCAAAAGTTCAAACATCCAAGAGTTCATCCTGGGTTCGGCTCCACCATGAGTTGGCCCTCCCCTCTTCGGCTGTGCCAGGATCTTGCATAGGTCTCGAGTCTTGAAAATTGCTCCCTTGCCATGACCAATTCCCCTAAGGCTCCTCTGAATGCCATGCAACCCAGCTCCCTCCTCCTCAGGTCTTCGTACAGTCTGCATTCCCTCAGTACATGTTCAGCAGTCTCCTCCTCTTGCTCGCATGGGCACACCGGGCTGGATCTCCTCGCGAAATAAAATAACTTTGCTGAGAAATTTCCATGCCCAGTGAGCAGCTGGGTCACAACATAGCTGGGGGCAATCCACTTCATTTCCAATCTTGCTGCCACATCAGGGAATATTTTATAAGTGTGCCTGCCTTTGGTTGAGGAGTCCCACCGACTCTGCCACTGATCCATCGCCCACTGCTGAATTGCCGCACACTTACTCTCAGAGGAGCCCCCTCCAGCAACCAACCTCTCCAACTCACCCTCCAGTGGCACACAGACCCTGCTTGGCGACTTGACGGAGGTATATGCAACCCTTGCATCCATAATCAAATCCAGTGGGAGGGCCCCAGCCACCACCTGCAGCGCCTCCGTCGAGCACGTTCTATACCCCCTGGTCATGTAAAGGAGAGCTGGTCTCTGGATCTTCAGAATCTTCTCTCGAAGGGCCTTTGTAGGAGATCTCCACCAAGTTGAAGCCGCATACATAACCGACGGGAGGAAGACAGTGTGGTAATAGTTCCACTGGCACTGGAAAGGGATACCCCAATCGGCTCCAGAGAAACTTCGGACGCCTGCAGCCAACTTGATCACCTTTGCCTCCACTGCCTCCAGGTGCCTCCTACAAGACAGCTTCCTATCCAGATGGACCCCCAAGTACTTGACCGCCTCCAATGCTTCCACTCGTCCGCCACCGGCATTAAACCTGAAAGGGTGCCGCGGGTCTGCACTCCCCCTGAACAGTATGGCTTGAGTCTTCCCGGCTGCCACCTCCAGTCTTGCTCCCCTGCACCAATCAACCACAAGACCGGAAATCGCCTCAGCTGCAACCACCAACCCGGATCTCGTGCGACTACTCAACAAAATGGCCAAATCGTCCACATAAGCCACGGAGACACACTCCTGCCCGTCCAACAGCCTCAACAACCCAGAAAACGCCAAATTCCATAAAGCCGCTCCCAGGACCGAACCCTGAACCATCCCTAACCATCCCTAACCATCCCTAACCACCCCTAACCACCCCTAACCACCCCTAACCACCCCCTAACCATCCCTAACCATCCCTAACCATCCCTAACCACCCCTAACCACCCCTAACCACCCCTAACCACCCCTAACCACCCCTAACCACCCCTAACCATCCCTAACCATCCCTAACCATCCCTAACCATCCCTAACCATCCCTAACCATCCCTAACCATCCCTAACCACCCCTAACCACCCCTAACCACCCCTAACCATCCCTAACCATCCCTAACCATCCCTAACCATCCCTAACCATCCCTAACCATCCCTAACCATCCCTAACCACCCCTAACCACCCCTAACCACCCCTAACCACCCCTAACCATCCCTAACCATCCCTAACCATCCCTAACCATCCCTAACCATCCCTAACCACCCCTAACCATCCGTAACCATCCCTAACCATCCCTAACCACCCCTAACCACCCCTAACCACCCCTAACCACCCCTAACCACCCCTAACCACCCCTAACCACCCCTAACCACCCCTAACCACCCCTAACCACCCCTAACCACCCCTAACCACCCCTAACCATCCCTAACCATCCCTAACCATCCCTAACCATCCCTAACCACCCCTAACCACCCCTAACCACCCCTAACCACCCCTAACCATCCCTAACCACCCCTAACCATCCCTAACCATCCCTAACCATCCCTAACCACCCCTAACCACCCCTAACCACCCCTAACCATCCCTAACCATCCCTAACCATCCCTAACCACCCCTAACCATCCCTAACCATCCCTAACCACCCCTAACCACCCCTAACCACCCCTAACCACCCCTAACCATCCCTAACCACCCCTAACCACCCCTAACCATCCCTAACCACCCCTAACCACCCCTAACCACCCCTAACTATCCCTAACCATCCCTAACCATCCCTAACCACCCCTAACCACCCCTAACCATCCCTAACCATCCCTAACCATCCCTAACCACCCCTAACCATCCCTAACCATCCCTAACCACCCCTAACCACCCCTAACCACCCCTAACCATCCCTAACCATCCCTAACCATCCCTAACCACCCCTAACCACCCCTAACCATCCCTAACCATCCCTAACCATCCCTAACCACCCCTAACCACCCCTAACCACCCCTAACCATCCCTAACCACCCCTAACCACCCCTAACCATCCCTAACCACCCCTAACCACCCCTAACCACCCCTAACCATCCCTAACCATCCCTAACCACCCCTAACCATCCCTAACCATCCCTAACCACCCCTAACCATCCCTAACCACCCCTAACCATCCCTAACCACCCCTAACCACCCCTAACCATCCCTAACCATCCCTAACCACCCCTAACCATCCCTAACCATCCCTAACCATCCCTAACCATCCCTAACCATCCCTAACCATCCCTAACCATCCCTAACCACCCCTAACCACCCCTAACCACCCCTAACCATCCCTAACCATCCCTAACCATCCCTAACCATCCCTAACCATCCCTAACCACCCCTAACCACCCCTAACCACCCCTAACCACCCCTAACCACCCCTAACCACCCCTAACCACCCCTAACCACCCCTAACCACCCCTAACCACCCCTAACCACCCCTAACCATCCCTAACCATCCCTAACCACCCCTAACCATCCCTAACCATCCCTAACCATCCCTAACCATCCCTAACCATCCCTAACCATCCCTAACCATCCCTAACCATCCCTAACCATCCCTAACCATCCCTAACCACCCCTAACCACCCCTAACCACCCCTAACCACCCCTAACCACCCCTAACCACCCCTAACCACCCCTAACCATCCCTAACCATCACTAACCATCCCTAACCATCCCTAACCATCCCTAACCATCCCTAAACATACATAAGTTCAAAATGTTTGACCGCCATATAAGGATGTAGGCGCTTAGGAGATGATTTTTGTTGTTAGTTTTTCTACCTCGTTTTTATATTTCCGCGCCACATGTTTTCCTCCCAACGTAGTTACCTCTGATAAATAATAAAATTCATTCGAGTCCAGACAGAATTGATCAAGCGAGTTCGTCATATCAAAAGATTTGTACAAACGTACAAGGATACCGTCAAATGAGGACATGATTCGGTCATGAACGGAACTCTTGATCCATGCTCAGTAGCTCTTAATCTTGAGATTATTCTTTTAGGATCATTATTCAATCGAGCGGGACATTATTCCAGGATCATCGAGCTGATTGGGTGTGCAATTTGAACTGATCTTAAGAGCGAGAAAATATAGGAATGAACGGGGCAATCTCGTGCCTGGGTAGGCAGCACTGGGCCCGAGGTGAGTTCTAATATTGTGATTCATTGTGTGAATATTACTAAGACGCCACTACATACATGTGAATTCTGACTTTGCGAAATTAGTATATTAAATAGTCCGAACTTGTACCTAAAAAGATCTGTATTTTGTCGAATATAAAGTTGTGTTCATGATCGATCCAGAGCTTGTGCTTATCCCGAGAACTTTTCATTGGTGCCGAAACCCGGGAAGTTCTGCCCCATGGCTGAGTGACTATCCAGCGTGTGAGGTTAAGCTCAACTGCGGTCATTCGCCTAACTTGTAGTTTTTTGTTGGATCTCAGCGAGTGGGAAAAACTATTGCGAGATATGTGTGAAAAAGAAAAAATGAAAAATTAACTGGATAAGAAAATAAATTGATAGCAAGGGAGGGGGAAAGGGCGAAAAAAAATGTTGTAGGGGTAAACTAAATGAATACTTCTTCAAAGTTTGGGTCTCAGCTAGTGAGATAAAAACTATTGCGGGATATGGGAAAAAAAAATAGGGGGAAAATAAATTGAATAATAATAACTGAGATGGGAGAAGAAAAAAAAAACGAGGTAATTTAACCTAAAAGAAGGATGAAGAAAGAAAGAGAGAAAAAAAAAAAAAAAACGCAAAGGGTTTGGGATGCTACTAGAACCAATGATCCTAACAATGAATATTAATTAGGGATTACCTATTTAATCTTCCGTAGTTGAGGAGATGGGAGCAGTGGCAGGCAGGAGGACTTTCTGTGTTGAGAACTCAGAACGAAGTGTGGCTGCTGAGGGACTCCAGCTCCTTATATAGGGGTGAAGGGGAGTGCCTGTTCAGACCTGCTGAGGCAGGTGGTTCAGTGGCCTGGGTGATTGTCCAGACCTTTCCAAACTTGATTAGATCTGTTTACACAAGTCCTTCCAAGGTGGGTGAGTGGCCTGGGTGATTGTGGTATTGTGGATTGTGGGCTTGTGAGGGTGGTAGGAGGTTGATGGGTGATGATGGATGATGGGTGGGGGGGGGGGGGGTGATGGGTGAAGGTTTGTGGGCGGAGGGGTAGGAGGTGGTGAGGGGGGTGAGGGGGTGAGGGGTGAGGGGGAATGAGGGCTAGGGGGGTGAGGGGTGTGAGTGGGTGAGGGGGTGAGGGATGAGGGGGGGTGGGGGGGAGTGAGGGGGGAGTGGGGAGTGAGGGGGTGAGGGGGAGTGAGGGGGTGGGGGGGGGGGGTTGGTAAGGGGGTGGGTGAGAAGGTGGACTCGCCCGCTAAGGCAGGAGGCAGCTGGTTAGACTGACGAGCATGTTCAAACAGGAATGTCCCAGAATCCCCATATTGACTCTACTACCGGGTGTTAAAGTTTCATAAAAATGCGCGGGATTCAATAATTCATTAATTAATTATTTGAGTTATTCATGAAGCATAAGGTCAATAATAAACCGTAGTGTAGTAATTCATCTGTATAGATGCCCCTTCTGTGTAGATAGTATAATAAACCGTTGTGTAATAATATACCCTTGTGTAATAATGTATCGTTATTGTGATGAATTTAAAATTCTCATCACGGTGGCGTGGAAGGTGAGTGAGTGAATTTTAGGTAAAGGAGAGAGAAGGAGGAAAAGTCGCAGGCGGCTGTAGTCAACCGAACATCTACGACTTTTGGAGGAGAGAGAGGTGGTGTGGAAGGAAGGTGAGGAAAAGTCGCAGGCGGCTGTAGTCAACCGAACATCTACGACTTTGGAGGAGAGAGAGGTGGATGAGGGAATTTCACCTAGGCGGCTGTAGTCAACCGTTCATCTAGGTGAAGGAGAGGAAAGGAGAGGTCCCTTGTCTAGGCGGCTGTATTCAACCGATCATCTAGACAAGGAGGAGGAGAGAGGAGAGAGGAGGTGAAATTCCCAGGCGGCTGTATTCAACCGATCATCTGGGAGGTAAGGTAAGAGAGAGAAGAGAGAGCTGGTTAGAGGAAGTGTCGAATGAAGCTTGAGCGCCAGGATCCGGGGTTATATAGTACTTGGGGGCCTCTCCCTCCAGCTCCTTGCTGGGAGCTGGTAGTGGGGCCCCAGGTTGAGTAACCCTGGGTTCTGTCGCCTGTCCCCACTCATGTCTTTATTTACGGAGCTTTTAGTTTGGCGTTTGAATATTGGTGAGAACTTAATATGATAGGAGTGTTCCCGGGAGGGACTCACGACAGAGGTCCCCCCAGTTTGAACCAATATTGGTGCTGAAGGCGCAAGATGACAGGAGCTGAGGGCTACGGCAAACAAGAGGTGGTCGCTGAAGGCGCAAAAATGACAGGAGCTGAGGGCTACGGCAAACAAGAGGAGGCGCGGAAGGCGCAAAGAGACAGGGGCTGAGGGCCGATGCAAACAGAGGTTGAGCTGAAGGCGGTGCTTAAAAACTAGTAATATGGTAGATAAGTAACATAGTAGATAAGTAGTAACATGTTAGATGATAAGTGAGTAGGTGGTACATAAGGCAGGTAACATGGTAGTAGATGATAAGTAAGTAACATAAGGTAGTAGATAATAAGTAGATAATAACCGAGTAGATGATAAGTAGTAACATAAGGTAGAATAAGTAGGATGAGAAGGCGAGAGTATGTACAGTGCAGTGGTCATGATCCCTAAACATTGGCGTTTAGGGGAGTGATCGGCAAGGGAGAGATGAGGTAGATGAACAATATTTACAATGAGATGAGATATGCGTGAATATTTACAGTTGGCGTATGATTATTTACAGATGGCGGGTGAGGATGATTATTTACAGAAAATACAGTATGTACAGATATTTGGTTACATTGTGGTAGGCGGTTGCGAGGGTCCGCCGTTTCCTGGGTGTGGCGCGGCGAGTGTGTGTGTGTGTGTGTGTGTGTGTGTGTGTGTGTGTGTGGGGCAGTCGCCGGCGGCCGACGCGTTGAGGTGGCCACGGAGGGGCCTCGAGTTCCGGCACAGTGCGAGTGGGTTGATGAAACACCAGCACTGTTCCGGAATCTCAAGGCCCCGCCGTGATTGCTCATAGCGGGGCGGGGGGCTTGGCCGCCGGGACGAGGGGGGCGTGGGGGCGCTCCCTCCGTCCGTTCCGCCGCCCGGGCCGTTTCGTCCCGGCGGAAACTATTGGGGATATCCCCGACGATGGAGGGGAGGGAGGGGGGTCGAAGATTGAAAATTGTGGGGTGATCAAAACGGGGGGCCTCGAAATCGGTGGTTGGGCGGGAGGCGATGTATTCTGGGGTGGTATTGGGAGGTTTTGAACGGGGTTTCGAAGGCGGATGGTTGAAATTTGAATGGGGGGGGCTGAAATTTGGACAGGGGGGGCTGAAATTTGAACGGGAGGCGGGGGAGGCATGAGTTCCGCAAGGCGGAACTCGTGACGGATGGAATCCATCAGGGGGTCGGTTGGGGTGTAGGGGGGGTGTACCCCCGTGGCTTGTGCTACGCGAAATTCGCGTAGAATTCGCCACTGGGGGTACTGCCATCGTCGGGGCCGGGGAGGTAACCCGGAGATCCGTGGCGGAACAAAATAAAGCGGTGTGGTAGGCCCGGGCGAGGGGGGTAGGGGGGAAAGCGGTTCCGGGACAAAAACGTCCCGGAGAATCGCCGCCATTTCCGGATCCGAGTCGAAATCCGGAAACGACGGAGGTGACGGGTGTTGCGGGAAGAGCTGATGGTGCATCGTGAACGGACGGCGGGAGACTGATCGTGTTAGGTGTTGGGGTTAGCACAGGTGCGGGTTTACACCTGGCTAACGGGACTGTATGTGGTTTGCCGTCAATTAACAGGGTTGCGGTTGTATGTGTTGTGCGAATGACTTGAAAGGGCCCGGCGTAAAGTGGTTGGAAAGTTTTATGGATGCCGGGCTCTTTCAGGTACATGTGTGTTGTGGTGAAAAATCGTTTGGGATAAGTGGTGTCGTTTGTCGGTGTTGTTGAGTGTAGTGGTTCCCTGTTAAATGACGGTGTGGGGTGTGGAGTGAAAATATCGGCCGGTAAACGTAGTGGGTCTTTAAATGCATTTTGCGCGGGGCTAGTTTGGTCTGATGGACGGGCGGATGTTCGAAGGCTGAGCAAAATGTAGGGAAGGGATTTAGTCCAGGAAGGGGAATTTGTTGAAGTAGAAATGGCCTGTTTCAGGACCGAGTGCCACCGCTCTATTTTCCCGTTGGATTGGGGATGGTACGGGGTGGTGTGGATCTTTTGGATCCCGAGGGAGCGTAGTAAATCGGAGAAGTGGGCCGATTCAAACTGCCTCCCTTGATCGACCGTGACTGTTCGCGGACAACCGTAACGGCTGACCCATTGAGAGAGGAAAGCCGTTGCGACGGTGTCCGCGGTGATGGAGGAGAGGGGGATGCACTCCACCCAGTTGGTGGCACGATCGATCATCGTGAGGCAGTATTTCTTCCCCTCGGATGGGGGAAGGGGGCCCACTAAGTCCAAATGTACATGCTCCCACGGGAGGGAGTCGGGGATTGGTTGAGGAGGTACATGCGGGTGGGCCGAGACTTTGAAACGCTGGCACTTCTGGCACCCGAGAACCCAGTTACGAATATCTGTATTCATGTGGGGCCAGAAGTACCGCGTCTTGATGAGGTCCCGGCTCGCCCGAATGCCGGGATGATGGAGGGAATGATAGTGGACGAACAACTGCCTCCTCAACTCCGGTGGGACGTAAGGGCGCGGTGTATCGGCCGTTACGTCACACCAGAGGTCGAGGGGCGGCAGTTGTTCCAATTTGGAGGCGGAAATGAGGTTGGAGAGGGCGGGGTCGGAATGTGGAGTTTGTTTAGATTTGAGGATTTGGGGTGAAGGGAAAGGCAGTAACTCCGCCACCGGCGCGGGGGTAGGGGTGGGTCGGGATAGCGCGTCCGCCACGCAGTTGTCGGCCCCCGGCAAGTATCGGATATCGGACGTAAATTGCCCGATAAACTCGAGTTGCCGGAGGCGACGCGGGGAGGCGGATTTGCGATTTTGTAGGAGGGCGTGGGTCAGGGGCTTATGATCAGTGACGACAGAGAACTGCCTGCCCTCCACGAAGTCACGAAAGTGCTTGATGGCTTCGTGGATGGCGAGGAGTTCTCTGTCGAACGTGGAGTAATTTTTTTGGGTGGGGGATAGCGTTTTGGAGAAGAATCCTAGGGGTTGGGGGGTGGCGCCGGTGTGCTGATGGAGCACTGCCCCGATGGCCCAGTCGGACGCATCGGTGGTGATGGATAGTGGGGCGTGAGGATCGGGATGGGCCAATAGAGCGGCGTCTACTAGGTCCTGTTTGCAAATTTTGAAGGAGGAGATAAGGTGTGGGGTCCAGGTAATGGGGCGGTTGTCGTTCTTTTTGGAGGGTTGGGGAATGGCGTGTATGAGTGGTTGTTGATGTTGTGCTGCGTGTTTGATGTGTCTACGGTAAAAGTTTAGCATACCCAGGAAGCGGCGGAGTTCCGTCACGGTGCGGGGTTGCGGGAAGTCGGAAATGGCGTGGACCTTGTCAGCGAGGGGTTTGATGCCCTCAGACGAAACGTGGTGGCCGAGGCAGCGGACGGAGGGTTGGCCGAGAACGCACTTCTCTGTATTTACCAAGAGGCCTTCGGAGGAGAAGATGTCGAGGATCTGTTGGAGATGGCTGAGGTGTTCTTCCGGCGTCCTGGAGGCTACCAGGACGTCGTCGAGGAAGCAAAAGACGAACGGTAGGCCTCGCAGGATGCTGTCCATATAGCGCTGCCAAGTTTGTGCAGCGTTCCTTAACCCGAAGCCCATCTTAACATACTCAAAGAGTCCGAACGGGGTGATGATGGCGGTTTTCTGGACATCGGGGGGGTGAATGTTGATGTGGTGGAATGCCCGTGAAATGTCGAGGGTGGAGAATATGGTAGCGCCATGGAGGTGCGACGAGAAGTCTCGTAGGTGGGGAACATTATAAAGGTCTGGTGTGGTCTTTGAATTTAGTCTCCGGTAGTCCCCGCAGGGGCGGATATCCCCATTGGGCTTCTGCACGATGTGGAGTGGAGAAGCCCAAGGGGATTTTGAGGGGCGGATGATACCGTCGGCTATTAGTTTATTAAAATGTTGTCGGGCTTTAGATAGTTGTAGGGGGTGGAGTCGTCGGGCTTTAGCTGTGATGGGGGGGCCGGAGGTCTCAATGTGGTGTTGAATGGTGGAGATGTGGGCAGAGGGGCGGCGCTGGGGGCGGTAGTTGAGGAGGAGGCGTTCAAATTGCGTAGGGGGGTGGTTTATGGCATGGATGAATCCGGGGATGGGTGTTTTTGTGGCGGGGTCGATCAGGCGCGCGTTCCGGACGTCGACCTGGAGACCGAAATATGCGAGAAAATCGGCCCCCAGGATCGCCTTCTCCACGTCCGCCACGGTAAACTCCCACTCGTACGCGAGTCCGCTCATATAAACAGAGGAGCGGTACGTCCCGTACGAGGGGATGGTGGTACCGTTGGCGGCGTAGAGAAGCTGCCGGTAGCAGCGCGCCTGACGACGGAGGATGTTGTTAGGGAATATTGATAGCGCCGCCCCTGTGTCCACCAAGAACGGCACATTGGTTTTCCTGCAGCGCAGGAAAAGTCGCTGGTGGGTCGGAAGGGCGTTGGGCACAATTGCGGAGGTGGGTACGTTGGTGGGTGTAGGCTGGTCCGCTGCGAAGGAGACGCGAGGCGGTTTCCCGTTGTTCCGGGGAGGGGGAACAGTAGTGGTGGGCTGTGTGGCGGTTGGAGGGATTTGTGCCCTGGAGGCGGGCGTGGAGGTTCCGTTCCGTGGTGGGGGAACGGCTGCGGCGGCGTGAGTGGCGGCCGGGAGGTTGTCTGCCCTGTTGACGGGCAAGGAGGGGCGGTTCCGGGGTGGGGGAACGGGAGCGGCGGCGTGAGTGGCGGCCGGGAGGTTGGCTGCCCTGTTGGCGGGCGTGGAGGGGCCGTTCCGGGGTGGGGGAACGGTAGCGGCGGCGTGAGTGGCGGCCGGAAGGTTGGTTGCCCTGGTGGCGGGCGGGGAGGGTTTGTTCCGTTTGTGGTGGGGTGAGGGTTTTGGCGGCGCTGCAGGCGCGGCCGGAAGGTTGGCAGCCGTGGCGGCGGCGTAGGAGGGGTAGCGCGGCTTGGTGGTGGTGGCTGTGTGAATGCGGGCGGGGGGGATATGCGCATGGTCCCCCCCGTGTTGGCGAGGAGGGGGGCCCGCCGGATTTACCGGCGGGCGTCTTCGTTTCCCTGCTTAGGGGCGAAGGAGCAGGGGGGTTGGCACTTGCGGGCCTCCCCACCGAAGTTTACGTGATAGAAACAACGGTTGGGGTGGTCCGCAGGTAGGTAGGTGGGGTTGGTGGGGCGGGTTGAGGTGGGCGCGCGCGCAGCCGCTGGGGATCGGCCCCTGCGCTGGCGGGGAGGGGATGCGTTGCGGCGCTCGGGTGAGCGCTGGCGGCGGCGGTCGGCGGACGAGTCGCGTCGGCGATCCGTCGAAAGGGGTCGACGTCCGTCGAGGGAGGGTGCCCGGCCGCGGTCCCGGGATTTTGTGCGGTCCCGGAAAGGCGGGGGGTGGCGCGGCGTACGCACCTCACTGACGGCGGCCGCAGCGGCCAAGTCGTGCACGGTGTCCGCGAGCCGTAGGAGGGGCTCGTCGGGACCGTCGAGATGGCTGGCAAGGGCCATCTGGATGGGGTGGGGAAGGGCACGTAACCAGAACGTGCGTGCGATGTCGGCGGTCATAATTCCTTGCAGCTGGTGACGCAGCCGTCGGTAGAGGTGGGAGGGCTTCTGGTCGCCGAGGTGTTGAGGTTGGGAGAGGGCGGCTACTCGGGCGATCTTCGACGGCTGGTAGGTGTTGATGAGGCGGCTGCGGAGGTCGTCGTACGCAGCGGCGGCGTCGGGGGAGATATCCGAGGTCTGCAGCAGGATCTCGTAGGGCAGAAGCGAAATGATCCGGGAGTACCGGGTTTTCTGGCTGCGGATGTTGGCGGCCGAGAATGCTGCGTCTACTTGAAAAAACCACAGCGCCGGGTCGTGCGTGTAGAAGGGGGGCAGCGACAGAGGGAACGCAGCGGACGCCGTCATGACGTCGGCGGCGGCTGCGGCCGTGGCGGCGGCGGCGGCGGCGGCGGCGGCGGCGTCTGATGACGCAGAGGTCGGTGGGGAGAGCGTGGAGAAAGGGTTGTCGGCCAATGCGTCGGATGTCGCAGCGGCGGGAGGCTGTAGCGTGGCTGGTCGCAAGAGCGGCGGCGTCGGTGAGTTCGGGTCCATTTCTGTAACTAAAATTCAAAAATTTGACTTGGTTTTGAATTTTAAAATTCGCAATCGGCGGGAGCGGTGGTGCGTTGAGTTGAGAGGTGAGTGTTGAGGGTTGGGCCAAGAATTGCGAATTTAAACTGACTGGTTAAAATTTTGAATTTAAAATGCGGGACACCGAACTACTTGACTGGGGCGACACATGAGGTGGGAAGGTGGGAAGGAAGAAGGTTGAGTGAACGTCGGGTTCACCACTGTGATGAATTTAAAATTCTCATCACGGTGGCGTGGAAGGTGAGTGAGTGAATTTTAGGTAAAGGAGAGAGAAGGAGGAAAAGTCGCAGGCGGCTGTAGTCAACCGAACATCTACGACTTTTGGAGGAGAGAGAGGTGGTGTGGAAGGAAGGTGAGGAAAAGTCGCAGGCGGCTGTAGTCAACCGAACATCTACGACTTTGGAGGAGAGAGAGGTGGATGAGGGAATTTCACCTAGGCGGCTGTAGTCAACCGTTCATCTAGGTGAAGGAGAGGAAAGGAGAGGTCCCTTGTCTAGGCGGCTGTATTCAACCGATCATCTAGACAAGGAGGAGGAGAGAGGAGAGAGGAGGTGAAATTCCCAGGCGGCTGTATTCAACCGATCATCTGGGAGGTAAGGTAAGAGAGAGAAGAGAGAGCTGGTTAGAGGAAGTGTCGAATGAAGCTTGAGCGCCAGGATCCGGGGTTATATAGTACTTGGGGGCCTCTCCCTCCAGCTCCTTGCTGGGAGCTGGTAGTGGGGCCCCAGGTTGAGTAACCCTGGGTTCTGTCGCCTGTCCCCACTCATGTCTTTATTTACGGAGCTTTTAGTTTGGCGTTTGAATATTGGTGAGAACTTAATATGATAGGAGTGTTCCCGGGAGGGACTCACGACAGTTATGTAATAATTTACCACTGTGTAATAATTTACCGTTGTATATTAATACACCCAATAATACTTCGACGTTTGCTCAAGTGGCAACAAAATCCAAAAGATTCATCATTTTTCAAATGAAATCATATCACAGAACAACCAACTCAACTTCATACAGCCCGCCGTTATTATAATCAGCTCCCTAGTGATGGTATCTGAGCTGGGTTTAAACCGTTTGATTCATGATCGTGTTGACGAAGCTTTTCGGTGCAAACGAACGGCTAGTCGTACATGCTCCGGATGGTCTCAAAACAAACTACCCTCGAATTTGGAGGGTAGTTCAGGGAAAGGCGCGGCGCCACGCTGGAACTACTGGTGCCATCTGTTGGAAAAACGTGTTTGGTACAGTTTTCCAGCACGCTGATTCGAACGGAATAACTTTCAAAGCTCTACCAATCATCCTTACAGCAATTGATAAATATATAGCCATAAAACGTTACCAAAACCAGCTATTATTGAGCGTGGTACATAGGCAGAATTTGAGCATATTTTCAAAACTGCGAGAGGCACCTGGTCAGCGGACCCTCTAGTTAAGTAGATTTAGGTATTAGTGCAGACATTTTCAGCTCTTCATTTGCTGTAGCGACGCTTCAAACATTCTTGCTTTCAATGTTTTACACATTCGCCTTTCCGCACTTTCAATCCGCCTCACCAATTTCAACCAATGATATCTCCTTCTCAGTTATCCGATGCAAACGGACCATTAACGAAGTACATTCGGCATTTCCCTTTAGGATCCGCCATTAGAATGAAGTGTTTCGCATTCGTTTGGTTTATTTTTTAATCAGGCCAACGGTCGGTATGCTAGCCAGCTCACCTCTCGTATATGTACTGACGCAGCGGATTTAAATGGGGTGAAAATGAGAAGTTGACTTTCCGCATTTAAAACCAACAGTTTATTTTAATATACCCCTTACTCTGTTCTACCCTATTCATAAAGTTTTATCTTCACCAAATAAACATACAAATTCCTTTGCCACGCTCAATTATTCATTAAACTGGAGGAAACCTCAACCACAGGCCCTGCTGCAGATAAGTTACCTACAATAAATTACAGACAGATACCGACGGAAATACAGATAACCCCACAAAATACGTAATAAAATCCCAGCCTACCTATCGGGAAAATTACGAAAGTTTCGGAATACTCATTCACGCTGAGATTATTTATTATTTTGTACTGGCAATTTCGTCTCAAACAAATAATGGTAGATTGTCTTTGGTTTGAACACGGCTTCACCGTTACACTTTAAATCAAAGTCAACACGTTCAGCACCGTAGGTCAGACGTAGATACGAGTATAGAACGGCGGCATTCAGATTGAGCTGGTTTTCATGTTATGGGGAAATATCGTAAATTTAAATGTGTAATTTATATAAATCACAACGCACAGACACTTCGTGGGATACGTAAACGAAGTCGAAACCACTAGGAAAGTGATTCATTATTCATTTATCGACATGTTTCCAGAGACGCAAGATATCCGGCTAGGAGGATGGTGCATGAATCGGTCGTACTTTTTAAGGACATCCTATGAATAGCACGTGCTATGGCCAGAAACGTGGCCATCGTATTGGAAAAACCGCATCAAAATCGGTGTTGGCGTTTGAATCAGAATGATCCTCTCACATAGACAGACATATTCTTTGTCGTCATAGACTATAAATAATACAGAATCTATGAATGTATTTTCAAAACATATAAAACAGTTTTCGAGCCAATATTGATCACCATCTTCATCCCTTGGTGAACGGATCATTTTATTAGAAACTCCACACCTAATATTGTTCCCAATTCCTCAACTGAATACACAATGATTAAGAAGACACTCGAAAAAAACACTTTGTATTTTCTGAGGGTTAGAGCGTGAAATGAGTCTTCAAGACGCTGTATTCATTAGGAGCCTTGGAAGAGAGAAAAGAGAAAACTTTTTCTCTCTCGGCAAAGTTCCGTGGTCTAATATTAAACTCGCAAACACTCTAATTTCGTGACAACTAAACTTGGGAAAAAGGGGAAGAGAAAATGGAGTAATATGATCTTCGAAGAGAGCTTATTTAGATAAACTGGTTTCGGGAAATCGAATTGAAATATAGATAACATATCTATATTCGATTCCTATGTTCGATGCCCACATAATATGAATATTATGTAAGCCCGCATAGTATTATTATTATGTGGGCATCGAACATAGGAATCGAATATAGATATTATATACATTTCAATTCGATTTACTAAAATCATTTTATTTAAATAAGATATATTTAAATTATTTAAATTTAAATCAAATAACGTTTATTTAAATTATTATGTGGGCATCGGCCATTGGAAATCTCGAATAATCAATATACTTATTCGAGAGGCTGTTCTGAGTCAAAGGAGTGAAGAGCTGATTCAAGGGCTGGAGCCGAATCGGCAGAGAGTCCTCCGGCGGGTAATCGGCGCATCGCAGTGGCTATCGGTGCTACCGACAGCTGCAGACGGGTTTGACTTATCAGCCACTCAGTTCAGAGACGCTCTATCCTTAAGATATGCCCGTACTCCCCAAGGTCTCCCAAGGAACTGTGACGGCTGTGGATCGGCATTCACTCTCTCACACGCCCTAAACTGTAAGAAAGGAGGCGTGGTAAAAAGAGGGCATGACGACGTACGGGACGAGGTAGCAGGGATAGCCAACCTTGCCTGGGGTGGTGCCGTAGTCGAGCCGGTCATGCGAGGGGCAGCCAACGGTCAGCCTGCGTTAGTGGGCGACGTAATGGTAAATGGGGTCTGGGAGAGTGGGAGGCCAGCGTTTTTCGATAATCGCATAGTTAATGCTGACGCTGCCTCCTACCTCTCCCAAGACTGGCAACAGACAGCACGAACTGCAGCGCTAGCAAAGCACACCAAGTACGACCGAGCAGCTTAGGACCACCGAGGGTCGTTCACCCCCCTAGTGTGCTCATGTGACGGAGCCCTGGAGCGAGAGTTTGGAGTTTTCCTGAAGCGGGCTGCGTACGTCCTGGCAGAGAAGTGGAACCGGCCATACTCACAAATTTCAGGATGGGTGAGGGTGAAGATCCAATATGCCATCATTCGGGCGGTATCCCTTCGGATAAGAGGTGCCCGGAGGAAAGTGCGGCCACTTAAACTGGAAGACGGAGCGGCCGTGCCCCGGTTGGTCGACATTTGATAGCAGACGTGCCCCCCCCCCCCCCCCCAACTCAAAGCATCAAAAACCTCCATTCCCTATCTGAAACCCTCCAGCTACCCAGACTATAGAAAATTTATGTTCCTCAAATGAAAAAAAAAAATATTAGGAGCTGAAAAAAAAAAAATATACTTATTATTATACAAAAGAAACCGTGCTCCGTTCGTGCCAAACCATCCCCGTAGCCCCATATATCTATATGTATATGGTAAGATAGCACTCCACCCGCCATCTATGAAGAAGGTTTCGGTTTGGAATTGAAGGGTTTGGGTTCGGACATAATGTGGGTGTCAAAAGATGGCTCCATCAAAGGGACTTCCTGTTCCGGAATGTTCATGAATGTTCTGGATCTTCGAAGAGAGCTCAGAAGGGTGATGGCTATGGCGAGGTACATGCGTCAGTACACAATTAAATCGATTACCCAAAGCGGATCATGGAGAAATGATAGAAAGAGCATTGTAGTGAACAGAGTACAAAGTGTTCTTTTTTTACAATTATCTAATGCCATTTTGACACTGGAGGTGTTTAGGTAGGTACGATCACAGAGCGCAGAGCCATTCTGATATTGGTAAGTTAGGTGAGGTGAGTTTTGGTTCCCATCCATTTCAGTTCTTGGGAAAGTGATAGAAAGTGAAATAAAGTTTTAAACGTAATTAGTGAAAATGAATTGCTTGGTAGTGAACAGCGTACCAAGTGGCATTTTAGTTACTTCCTGCTATCCAGTAGGAATTTAGAAAATGAATACTCGTGCGACGCCGTGGAAGTACCTACTCCAGCTAGTACTCGTATAAAATACTATGAACTACGTCAGAGCATTTTTTAATAATCGAACAACATCACATATTGCAATCACTGTGAATGGAAATTGATAAATTGAAATCATTCCATACTCAATCTAAGAATTGCTTTTGTACCTAGTAGGCAAGTTCTTTCGAAGGAATACCTGATTAAAGGGCGAGCTCATTTATCACATCAATCCCATCCATTCACTGCTACCACACAACAGTTTAAAAAAACATCTTCAGTAACAATCGCTGTGAATTATGTATATACCTCAGTGTAACAGCATAAACATCATTTTTGTATGGGGAAAATGTTTCACTGTCAATCTCACATTTTGTTCCATTCCCTACAGAATTATAGAAAATTTGAATCTCGTTAACAACGTAATTCGAGAATGAACAGGATGCTGGATCCCCGTTATCTTTCATCCTATTATCTTTTATGTTTGCCCATCGTGGTGAGAGTTGTCGTGGTCCACCTATACCACTGAACTCTGTAATAGATTATACTCAATAAACCAAGTGGAAGGAAGGAGTCTATCTGAGACGGGAGGCGTCCAACCGCCGGCTCTCCCCACCAGTCTCTAACGACTGTGGGTTGCCAGGGGAGGGTGGAACAAGCCCTATATAACCCCTACTCCCGACCAGATTTCTTCATTCTACGGGCACCTCTAAGTCGATGACTTATCTCTCTCTCTCCCTACCTTCCTTCCCTCGAAAAGACCTCGTGAGTGGTGGAACCTGCCTAGGTGAGGCCAGCCCGTGTGGTATAACCAGCGTAGTGGCACCTTCCGAGTAACTCCCTTCCAAAAGATCTCGCTGAGTGGTGTAACCTGCCTGGTGAAGCCTTTGGGTATAATCGGTGTGGTGGTAACCTTCCGAGCATGTCATCCGATACCTTATGCTCCATCACACCCTCTCCTATCCCAGGCTCACCAACCATTCACCACAGTGGTGACCCCCACATCCGAACCACTACAAGAGTAATTTATGCAAAGGTGCATTATGAGATTGTCCAATGAGCAAAATGTTACCGAATATGTGTTCAGGATGTCCAGCTGGCCTACTTGTGTCACGGCCCGCCCCTGCCTGGGGGACCTACTCCCCCTCACACATACAAGATACGAGATGTACAACCCCTCTTACAATCATTAAGAGTACACAATAATGTAGCTCCATGCAGTATGTATTCGAAGACATTGTATCCATTCAAAGGTACACATGACCTGTAGTGAGGAGGTAGTTACTAAAAAATCTGATACATAAAACGACGTACGACGATACGTATGTATTCAGTATCGTCTATTGCATTTCTATGAATAATAAAAATGCATTTCCGGCTGTATGATGCATGCAGTAGCTTGAGTGTGCTTTAGCAACAAGAGGATAGAGCTTTAACGAAAACACACAGACATCGAGGTTTTTGCATACCGTCATAAAAAACGCTGCAAAGCTCTTGTCACGTGAGTTTATTATTCTATTAGACATGCCTACAGAAATGCTGGCTGTTCATTTATTGAATCTTTCATGGGCGATAACTGAAATGACTATTTTTGATAGTTTACACCAATTTTTGCCCCCGAAAACTTCAATTAGGCTCCTATTTTTGACATTTGAGCATTGATAGTGCAATTTTGTCGTGATTCCTCGGTTACTATTCTATTAGAGTGACAATACAAATTTATGGTCATTTCATACAGTTTCCCAGGTTTTTTAATCATAAAAAATGAATTTTGGGAGCTGAACTTTCGTTACAATCTCAATTCTTCACTCTTTGGTCAAAATCAACTTCATATTCGGTCTTCTTGCCCTAAAAAACATGGAAAACGATACCTCCCAAGCACAGCCCTGTGCGTATTCCGATCGGGCTGCCGAGCTTCGGAGCACAACTAGGACCCAAATACGTTCCCAAATGAGGATCCAAACTGTGTGATGAAGAACGATGATTTTAGACCAAGAGTTAACGTAAATTTAAGGCTGAAACTTCGCTAGAACTTCAATTTTCCACTCTTTGGTCCAAATTGACTTCATATTCTCTCCGTCATAAAAAACATGGAAAACCATACCTCACAAGCTGATTTTACTTAAACACCAAAACACCGTATTTTTACACCCATAAGACCCTTGGGCACCTTCCGATCGGGCTGCAAAGTTTCGAGACCCAACTGGTGCTCAAATGAAACCTGTGTGCGAATGAATTTTTTAGACCGAAAATAAAGCAGATTTGGATGAAACGGCGTACGACGTAAGGCGGAAGGCGGGCGGCGTACAGCAGACGGCGTACGGCGGACGGACATCTAATTTTTGGAACCTACGCACCTTGAAAAAAATCTTAAACTAAAAATTTTGAGGGGGTGTTATGAAAATGTTTTGCTGAGCGAATACATAGGTGTATGATTGTTCACAGAATAATAAACCAAAATAGTAATGTAAGTAAGCACTCATCAATATCGAATAAGTACTTTAATGATAGGAAGACCGCGAGTTCGAAATATTGTTTCCTCAAGGAAGAGGCTCAAAACGTCGTCTACCATTCCCACTATTTGCAAGATGGTGGTCCAGTTATGCGATACCAGTAACATTTACCTATCAATAAGAAAAGTGACGATGAGTATATTCGAACCTACTCTATCGAAGATCGAATATCTTCTTAATTTACTTAATAGAACGTTTCTTTCAATACCAGTTCGAGTAGGGGGATCGCACGTCACTAGGTATATAAATATTGATACGAATAAATCTAATAAAAATATCCGTCAAGATTGGAGAGTTGGTCTGGGACTGGTTTCCTCTTTGGAATACGTGATAGGCAATGTAATGGGCCTAGAGGGGAATACTGTAAGGTACCTGTCGGCTCCACTCGGTGCTGCCTTTAGCTCACTCCCGCTTCTGTGAACCATGTCGATCCTTGATGAATAGGAATCATGTGAGGCGATAATTGAGTTATGAGTCCCCCGTGGCTGAGTGTTGCTCCATTTTATCAGATCGTGGAGGGGATTGATGTACCAACCTACTAGGGACCAACTTGGGTAATCAATCAACGGAACCTTCCAGGTCGATAACAAGTAGCTAATGGCTATTGCGGAATTCATATTCGAAATTTAAATAGAGATACTCGAATTAGTAATGCGGATAGTGCTACTGAAATGTAGGTACCCATAATTACTCCTCAGTAATGTGCCGTGGCGTTCTAATGACTAATCTGATGACCGTTGAAATTCAATTACTTGCTACTGAATTATTTTTCGCCCAAGTTTTCAAACCCGGTTTTTCGACATTTGGTATTATACGATGTGTCACTTATTATAAAAAATCGAAAACGCTGATCATCAAACCAAGTATTTGCCTTTTCTGACCATCTTGAAGTCTAATTCTACAACAAATTTCTCACAGTTCTGTGGTCAGACCCAAGCCGTTTTTGAAAACGCCCGCTGACATCCTCATGAAAGCAGATTTTAAGATATTATGGTCAGGGAGGGAGACTGGTAGGTACAATGTGGGAAACATCTCCTCCCGCAATTTCCTCTCGGGTGAAGTGTGATGGGAATGTAAAAACGTGTACGTGTTTATTAACTCTCACTCCCTATAGAGATGGTACAGCCCTGATAATATAGGTATCATGGTACCCCTCGGCAGTCTCTCGCGAACCACCGAACGGTAACCATCTATCGGACAGAGCTCTTGTGAATGTTTACAGTTTACGTACAGTGTGCCGTGAATGTTTACCAAACAACGATGAACGACGGGACGGAGGAGCCCGCGGATTGGGATTCGTATTACGTTCAAACCAAACTATGGCTTGCGCAACACAGAACGGGAACCCAAACCTACCGACAACAAGACGACAAAGTCAATTCATCGTTCAACGAATTATACGACTGCATTCTACGCTTGTGAGAGTATGTAAACCATACTCAAATTAGAATGAAATCTGTCACCAAGGAATTGGAAGACATAAAGAAAAAAAATGAACTTAATAACAAGGAGACTCACCAACAAGTTCCTATTCAATATAATGCAGATGATGAAGAACTTGCAAGGGAAACCGATTGGATTCTGAAAAGAAGCCGCAAAAAGCGTAAAGCCACTTCTTCCCCAGAAGTAGCTGGTCCTTCTAGCAGGCCAGATACAGACAAGGCTGGATCCAAAACTATACAGAGTAATAAAACTAAAAAGGAAGAACGCCCGCCTCCGATTACAGTCACTGGAGTAGCGGAATACAGTGTGATCCATCAATTTATTAAAACAATAACTTCAAAGCAATGTAGTGTCAAGGCATTATCAAATAATGTTTGGAAAATTTTCGCGCCAGACAGCGGTTCATACCGGGAACTAACCACTGGGCTGAAAGATAAGAACTTCCAATGGTACACATATGAGGATAAAAACATGCGACCCGTTAAAGTGGTTGCAAGAGGGTTGCACCACTCGTTCGAGGCTATGATATAGTGAGTGACCTCAAGGGAAAAGGTTACAAAATAACTGATGCAGTGAACCTTATAAAGAAAACTAGAGAAGTTGATGATAAGGGAGAATCGGTGCTGGTAAAGAGGAGCCTTCCTCTTTTCATCCTCAACATTGACAACCCGAGGATATCAATAGAATTTATGATATTAAAACGATCATGGACATGAGGGTCAAGATTGAACCTCTGCGAAAAACGACGAATCTCATCCCGCAGTGTAAAAACTGCCAAGGATTCAATCATACAAAAACCTATTGTCAAAAAGAAACTAGGTGTGTTAAATGTGCAGGTAAGCACGATACCACGTCATGCCCTCAACAGGTGAACCCGAAATGCATAAACTGCGGCGATGCCCATCCAGCCAACTATCGTGGGTGTGAAGTTGCTAAGGAGTTACAAAAAATCAAAGATCGAGCAAAACATCCCCATCCTGGAAAATCGGACAAAAAATGTTCATCTAATAATACTCAAAAAAACCAAACTAGCATCGTACACAAAGTATAGAATAGAATAGAATATGGTTTATTGGCACAGTGGAGAAATAAACAGCAAACATAATTTAACTAAATAAACAAATAATTGAATCAGAAAACTGAAAATAAACTAATTTTACAAATTGATGAAAAAGTAACGCAATCTGCTGAAAAACGAATAATTCAAAACAAAATGTTAAACTTCAGAATAAAACAATGCCAGTGCCCACGGCATGCTAAGTTCTTAGTGAACTTGTGTTATGCCGCGGAGTCGCCTGCGATACCATACTATTAATCCGTAACTTCCTACCAGCAGACTATCCAGTCAATCAGTATTTCTCACATTTGAGTATTGTTAAAAGTCAGAACAGAGCAGGAATATGCATTATTAATAAATCAGGACTCGTTAGATATCCTTACCATTATACATTGTATATCTCTCTTAAATGTGGAAAAGTTAGCGACATCCCCTATTTTTACGCCATGCTTATAAAAAAAATTTAATGCCGTCACATATGCGCTCCTTCTATACAGTTCTATGGCAATTTTTGGTAGTCTTATATTAGACCTAATGGCATTTCTTGTGTGATATCCGCTTTCACTCACATGACATTCATCAACGCCTCTAATAAATACCATTAAGCAGGATTCCTTAATAAATATATCTTCCACCTTCATCACATTAAACAGCCTATACAATGTCTTAGTACGGAACCGGAAGGGCTTGTTAAGCATAACTTTAATTACAGCATTTTGTGCAGTTTGAAGCTTTTTCAAATTTGTTTTATTTGCTCCACCCCACACTACGATACCATACTTTAGCTGGGAATGAACGAGGCCATAATAAATCATTGTCAATAATTTAATGCTTAGGATGCCCCGCAAGATTTTAAAAACGTAGAATAGCTTCCGTAGCTTCTTCACCAGTGCATCAATATGGACATCAAACCTTAGTTTCCCGTCAAACGCAACTCCCAGGTACTTACTATAGTCAGAAAACGGTAATGAACGACATGGGCATGATAGATCATTACTAATACAATCATAATTATGAATCTTATGAATCTCATGAATTATGAATCTCATAATTATGAATGAATCTTCTTTTTGAGATAAAGCGTTTTCACGAGATGAAGGCAAAAATTTGACAATTGACGTTTTATCAATATTTAAACTCAAAAAATTGCAATCCATCCAGGTTCGAATTAGAGTAAACTCCTTGCTACTTTCGTATATGAGTTGTTCACAATCGTTGCCCCAGCTGATAAAAGCCGTATCATCTGCAAACCCAAATATCTCACCCCTAAAATCAATGTTAAGCAAATCGTTGATGTAGACTAAAAACAGTATAGGACCTAGGACTGTCCCCTGTGGCACCCCACAGTTCAGTATTTTAGGCTGACTAACGCTTTCACCAACCCGCGTCACTTAAACACGGTTGGTCAAGTAAGGTGTCAGTAGATCCAGCGGTAAGCCTCTAATTCCAAATTTTGACAACTTAAGCAACAAATTCTGATGGTCTAAGGAATCAAAGGCTTTTCGTACATCTAAAAAAATTCCCATAACAAATAAGCCTTCATTAGATTTTTCCACAATTAATTTATTCATTTCATAAGCAGCTTGTTCTGAACTCAACCCCTTCTGGAAGCCAAACTGCCTTTGAGAATATAGTTTATTGGCTTCAAAAAACCCAACCAATCTGGTTTTAATACATTTTCCCCATATCTTTGATATAGTCAGAGTCAAGGAAATCGGCCTATAATTGTTCATAAAATCCCTTCTACCGTTCTTATACAGTGGTATGACTGCTTTTTTGAAAATCTCTGGGTATTTTCCGGTCATGAAAACCAAATCGAAAATAAATGCCAGAGGATAACTAATAAAGGACGCCACCACTTCAAGTAAATGATTTGTTGCACGACCATAATTATGACTGCTGTTCTTCCTGAGATTCCTTAAATATTTGTGAACTTCATTCGGCTCCACCGGAGTAAGAAAGAATGAAGAAGATGGACTTTTTGTGCGTTGAGTGTTTTTATCACCCAAAACATTTTGTGCACGCGCAGGAGGCGGAACTATACCTTTCTGAATTTCTAATCCGATGTTTGCGAAAAAAGCATTGAACTGCTCTGCAATATCACTATCAAGAGTATGAGTATTACCATCTACGCCAATTATACTTCCACATCCGGCAGAGACTTTGGTTTTACGAATATTAGCAGCAGTTTTAACTGTTTCCCAAATTGTTTTCATATCACTACCAGCTTCTTTAATGATGCTGCCGTAATGATGATTTTTGGTTTTTCCTATTAATGAGTTCAACAAATTTTGATATCTTGTATAATAATATTTCAATTCCATATTAAAAGGTTGCGATTTCAAGGCTTTTTTAATTTTATCTCTGTTCCTAATCGAAACCAAAATACCCGAAGTTATCCAAGATTTTATTTTTCTAAATCTGGAACTAACACGAAGAGTCTGAACAACTGTACTAGACTCAATATGACTATCCAAAATACTTGAAAAAAGATGTACTGCCTTATCAACATCGGTTTCGCAGAATAGCTTATCCCAAGACTCCCGAGAAATAGATTCGCACAACTTATCATCATTTACGATATTAAAATTCTTCATTATTGTACCGGCTCCTACGCTGCTCACAACTTCTAGACACCCAACTGTCATCATATGGCCTGATAGTTCTCCATCGTACGTTATTCCAACTAATTCATCGACAACACAGCTCCTAACAAATAAATGATCTAAACAACTTTTCGATTTAGCGCCTATTCTCGTGAATTCATTTATCAGTGAAACCACCCCATGCTTCGCTAACATATTAAGATAGTCGTTACTCAAGCAAGAATCTCTTAGGATATCAATATTAAAATCACCACCAACAATATAAATATCCGAATTTTTACAACTTTTATCGAGTTGAATGTCCATTTGCTCTATGAACGTATACGTGTTACGTCCAGGAGATCTATAGACCGCCACAACCGCTACTTTAAGATTTCTATATTTAAAAACTGCAAGTATTGAGTTACATTCAAGGATGCAATCTATATCTACATTTATTACCCCCAAATCATCTTTTATATATAATACCACACCCTCAGCCATGTTGAGATGTGATCGACTATAAAACCCACAATATCCCGGCAATTCAAAATTATAAAGTTTCTCATTACAAGTTTCAGACAAAATAATTACGTCTATGCGAGTATTCAAAGATTCAACAAAAACCCTAAATCGGTCAAAATTTTTTCTTAAACTCCTAATATTCTGGTTAACAATTGTAAGGCCCTGCACTCTGGTGATTTCGAGCTCAACACTATCCACTGTTTCACACTTCTTAGTAGACACCTTATTATAAGAAAGTAAGATATTATCTAATTCTTCCATAGGAGAACGTCAAACACAACCTATTAACTTCAACTAGACAATTCGAGAGTTACATTCATCCTCCAAGAAGATTCTTCAAATCGTCCTCGCTACTAATCTTGAAAGCTCTCTCACCTTCAGTCTTCCTTGCATATACGTTGAAGTTTTTAACCCAGACGAATCGGATGCCTTTTTCCTTTGCGAGCAGCTTAGTCTTACGCAGCAACAGTGCCCTAAATCCAGTCAAATTCTCATTCACATAGATGCGCGATGTGGGCCACGACCCTACAAGCCGTTGTGCCACTAAGTCTTTATTCTGTTTAGCGGCACCTATAAATTTGTCTCTTCCATCTTCTGATTTCAATTTAACCAAGATTTTTCTCGCTCGGTCAGGGTTCACCGGTCCCACGCGGATAGCGTATTGAATACCAACATCTATATCCAATATTTTTGAGATGACCGTAACAATTTGTTGACAATTCTCATTTTTCGTCTCAGGGACTCCATGAATTTCAACGTTACCCCGACGCGCATCCTGGTCCAGATTATCCACACTAAATTGCAGATTTTCCACAATCGCTTTCAACTGATTGTTTTCTGTTTCCAACTTAACCATATCCACTTTCATCTGTTTCATTTCTGAGTTAAAGGAGTCAAACTGATCACTCATGAATTCCACAGATTTCTTCAGCCCCTCAAGATCCGCCGGTATCGCCCTCAGCTTATCGATTTTTGCTGTCAACACCTTCAGCGAGTCAGCAATTTCCTTAAAACCCAGCTTATTTCCCACTTCCTCGCCCGACTCGTCCCCGGACCCATCATCTGTATCTTTATTATTCTTTCCGTCTTTACAAAGATCGCACAACCAGGCCATCCTCAACTCCTTCCTTAATTTTTTATAGTTTTCGACCGACTTGAGGTGGGTACATGACGGATGATACGAAGCGTTACAGTAGCTACATGTAACCGTCTTCCTTGGAGTGTGGAGATGGACAATCCATGCCGTCAGACACAGCACCCTACCAGATTTCCAAACTATACGTGACTAATCCAAGGTAGAATGAGTCTCCCACTCACAACTCCTATCGAAAGGCCGGGAGAGGGAACCTCGCAGAAGTAGTGTACGTTTGTACTAATATTTTTAAATGACGCACTCGCTTGATCAATTTTCGGAACTCTAATGAATTTTATTATTTATCAAAGGAAACTAAGTTGGGAACGAAAACATGTGGCGCGGAAATATAAAAACGAGGTAGAACAACTAACAACAAAAAATCATCTCCTAATCGCCTACATTCACTCCCCCCTTAGCGTTTTCTCCGGGTACCGAGCTGGAAATCTGACCCGTCTCCCAAGGCGTGTTCGTGTCTCTTGGTGTGTTGTTCTGTTTGTGTTCTCTGGCTTTGACTTCTGTCCGGTGGTCTTCTGTGTAGTGAAATCGTCGGTGTCTTCTGACAGGATGTATGCTGGTTTGAGTCTGTCTACTGTTACGTTGACATGTTTGTTCCTGATGTTTAGTGTAAAGTATTTTTCTGCTCGTTGTATTACTGTGTATGGTCCTTCATACGGTTTTTCAAGTGATGCTTTCACTCTGTCAACTCTTAAGAATACGTGACTGCATCGGCTGAGATCCTCGTGAACAAACGTTGATGTCTGGTTCCGATGCTTCGTGGGAATTGGTTTTAATTTCTGCATTTGTTCTCGCAACTGTTGAATAAATAGTGTAGGCTCCACTGTTGTTCTTGACTGGTCCAAGAAATCTCCAGGAAGCTTCAAGGCTTTTCCATAGACCATTTCCGCTATCGTAGCTTGTGTTTCTGATTTGATGGCACACCTTAGTCCTAATAGGATTGTTGGGATGACTGAAGTCCATTGGTTTTTTCCATGTGCCCTAATTTCGGCTTTTAATATGCGATGGAATCTTTCAATCTTTCCATTGGCTTGTGGGTGGTATCCAGTTGTGTGGTTTATCTTTGAACCGCATATCTTGGCCAGTGCATGGAACAGTTCGGATCGGAACTGCGCTCCTCGATCACAAATTATGTGGGTTGGAGTTCCGAATCGACAAATCCAATTTGAATAAAAATTGTCTGCTACTGTTTCCGCAGTAATGTTTTTCAGCGGCACCACTTCAACCCATGATGTGAATCTGTCGATGCGCGTCAGGCAATATGAAAATCCTTCTGACGGAGGCAGAGGTCCCACAATATCAATGTGCACCGTACTAAAGCGATCGTCAGTTTGGGGCCATTCACCAATCGGGGATTTGGTGTGTCTCGTGATTTTACTTTTTTGACAGTCTTGACAAGATTTTGCCCACAACGCTACATCGCTTTTTAGTTTCTTCCAAATTACTTTTGTTGAGATTAGTTTGACTGTTGACTGTACTCCAGGATGTGCTAAATTGTGGTATTGTTTGAAAATCGCTTGTCTGAACTGTAGAGGAATGTATGGCCGAATATTTTTTGTAGAGATGTCACAATACAAGGAAACATTCGGGGATAAGGCGTATTGTTTGAATTTTAGTGATGAATTGTTCATGAGATCTTTTAATTCCTCGTCATTTTGTTGTGCCTTGGATATTGCTGAATAATCAATTTGGTTTATGTCTTCGATTCGTGAAAAATGATCAGCCACAACGTTTTCGTCTCGCACTACATAACATAGATCTGTGGTGAACTGTGATATAAATTGTAGGTGTCTCAGTTGTCTTGGGGAAGCTTTGTCGTTATTTTGCTTAAATGCATATGTCAGTGGCTTATGATCTGTGTATATAACAAAATTTCTTCCTTCTAACATATTATGTCTAAAATTCTTGATGCCTAAGTACACAGCCAAAAGTTCTCTATCATACGTACTGTACTTCCGTTGTGCTTCGTTCAACTTCTTTGAGAAAAATGATATGGGCTTCCAACCACTGGGCTCTTTTTGCTGCAGCACTGCGCCAACTGCAAAATCAGAAGCATCCACAAACAAGGCTAGTGGGTATCTTGCGTCAGGGTATGTCAACAATGCTGCATTTGCGAGTTCTTCTTTGCATTTTTCAAACTGCTGGATTGTTTCGCCTGTCCATTCTATTTGCCTGTTGTCCTTTTTCTTCGCGCCGACCAAATAGTTGTTCAAGAGTGCTTGGTGTGTAGCTGCATTTTTTAAATATCGCCTAAAAAAGTTCAACATTCCAAGGAATCTTCGAATCTCTCGAATCGTTTTTGGACGTCCATGTTGTTGTATTATTTTTACTTTTTCCGGGTCAGGTTTTGCTCCGACAGGAGTTAACAGATGACCCAGAAAGATTGTTTCTTGGAGTCCAAATTCTGATTTGCTGACATTAATTTTTAAACCATAACTATTCAGTCTTTCAAAAATTTTGATCAAATGTTCTTTGTGCTCTTCTTCCGTCCGAGATGCAATACAAATGTCGTCCAAATAGGCGAAACAAAAATCTAGGCCAAAAATGATGCAATTTATAAAACGTTGGAATGTTGATGGTGCGTTCCTTAATCCAAATGGCATGTAATTGTACTCGAATAGGCCGAAAGGTGTTATGATTGCTGATGTTTCCTTGTCTTCGTCTGCCAGTGGAATTTGGTGGTATGCTGACAGAAGATCAATTTTGGAGAAGATAGTTTTACCGACAAGAATATCATTGACATCATCAATGTGGGGAAGAGGATATCGATCTGGAATCGTCCTATCATTCATCCGTCTGTAATCCCCACAACAGCGCCATGACCCATTTTTCTTTTTCACCATGTGTAGCGGGCTTGCCCATTGAGATTTGGAGGGCCTAATTATATTGTTGTCAAGTAAAAATTGGAATTCCTGTTTTGCGACTTTCAGTTTTTCAGGATCTAATCTTCTTGCCTTGCTAAAAACGGGAGGTCCTTGTGTAGTTTTGATGTAATGTTTGACATCGTGAACATTTTCGTGGGGGATTAGCGATGGTTTGGTTAGACCTGGATAATTCAGTAACAGGCTCGCAAATGGGCAATTTGTTTGAACCGTGCTGACAACATCTAATTCATTAATTTCGGTTAGGTCTGCTTTTGTGGTTAATTTTGTTTTGCCATCAACTAATCGTCTATTTTTGAGATCAATCATGAATTCGAAATGGTGTAGAAAGTCCGCTCCAAGAATACCCTTGTTCGTTTTTGCAATTATGAACGGCCATTCGAATTGTCGTCTTAACCCTAAGTCCAGATTTAGAAGCTTGGTTCCATAGGTTGGTATCTCTGAGCCATTTGCAGCATATAACTTGTAAGTTGAAGGCTCTTCCTTTGCTTGCTTCTTAGCAGGGAGAACAGACACGTCTGCTCCACTGTCTACCAAGAATTGGAGTTTGGTTTTTCGGTCTCTTATGAATAAACGGAAACTACGACCATCCCTTTCATTGACAGCACTCAGGGTCGTTACTGAGACTGTCTGCTGGAGTTTCCCTGTTCCGACCATTGACAAGGAGGTACGCACTTGCCTGGCAGACATCTCCTTCCAAATCTGAAATGCGCATAACAGAACTTACCATTCGGGTTGAACCTACGTCTGTAATTTCTGCTACTGGACCGACTACAGCTGCTCTCGCGGCTTGACCCACTGGACCTTGACGAGGATCTTCGGGGCTGCTTAAGCTCCTGGATACTCTTTCTCAATTCGTCGATCTGAATGGCAAGGGCTTGAAAATCTAGGGTTGACATAGCAGATTGAGATGCGTTAGGTTTGCTTACTGCATAAACTGTTTCAGGATCCCTAGTTTCACATATTCTATCAGCTAGCTCTGCTAATTTGTCAAGAGTTCCTTCTGCTATCACGAGAATTGATCGAACGTTTTCCGGCAATTTTTCCACGTCTACTCTCGTCCGATACGCAAAAGTACATGCTAATAGTAATACTATGTCGTACGCCAGTGTTGTGAGTGGCAATAATACGAATTCATCTGTCGACAAAATGCTTACCTTGATGTTCGAAATGCTAAATGAACAAAAGCATACCAACAGACTCTTAATTGAAAGAGTAGCCACACTCGAAAAGAGTATTAAACCTAAACCGTCCTTGAAAAAACCATGAAGATACAAAATACATTTAGAATAGCAGCATAGAATGCGAATGGACTTGAGCGGCATGTCTCAGAACTAGATATTTTCCTGAAGCAAGAAAAAATAGATATACCTATGTATTTTATCGGAAACACACTTTACACAGTCATCTCACATTAAAGTCAAAGGATATGAGTGCTATCGTGCTGACCACCCATCTAGAAGACCACCAGGAGGGTCAGCTGTCCTTATCAAGAATGCCATTAGTCACTATGTGCAGCAAAGTATTCAAGAAGAATGTATGCAAGTCTCCACTATAACAGTTTTAGTAAATAGCAAAAATACAATATAGCAGCGATCTATTGCCCACCATGCTACAGTCTTAAAGAAGAGGACTTCGCATCTCTATTTAAAAGCTTGGGATCAAATTTCGTCATTGGTGGTGACTTCAATGCAAAAAATACGTACTGGGGCTCCCGTTTAACAACAACCTAGGGCCGAGAGCTATTCAGTGCCGCGAAAAAAACACGTAGTGATTTCTACTCCACTGGAAAACCTACCTACTGGCCCTCAGATAGAGCAAAAATTCCAGATCTGATTGATTTCTTTGTAATAAAAGGAATATCAAGCAACTTCATTCACGTCGAAGACTGTGGAAGTCTCATGTCAGATCACTCGGCAATAGTTCTCACAATTAGTGACACGATAATAATGAAAGAAAATCCCCCACAGACTAGTTACACAACATACCAACTGGGATATATTCAGAGAGCACATATCTGCTAATATTAATTTTGTCTGTGCCCCTCAAATGTACAGAGCAATTAGAAGATGATGCTGAGAACTTCTTTAAATGTATTCAACGAGCAGCTTGGGTTAGTACTCCACCAGAGACTACATATTATGCAGCTAATAATGTATCTTATCCCCGTGAAATCCGTGAAGTGATCAGGGAAAAGAGGAAAGCTAGACGAATATGGCAACGTACCAGAGCCCCATTTGATAAAACCAAATTGAATAGATTGAAGAACCACCTGGATAATTTATCAGCAGAAATGAAGCAAGAAACGCACTTAAGACTAATTCATAGATTGAATCCGGAAAAAGATACGGAATATTCCCTTTGGAAGATTACCAAATCACTTAAGCAGCCGAAGGAACATACACGTACCTCCCATTAAAAAAGATGATGGGGAATGGGCAAAAATTCCTACTGAAAAGGCAGAGATTTTTGCTGACCTCGAGATCACATTTGTGCCACTCCCCAGGAACAGTGATGAAGGAGGCTTACCGATGGTATCCTCCTCCACGGATATATACTTCATACAACCAGTAACGCTCAGTGAACTGAAAAATCAAATTCGCAATCTCAAAACGAACAAAGCTCCTGGATATGATCTCATTACAGGAAAGGCAATTAAGCAACTTCCAGAGGAAGGCATGCGAATGCTATTGTATCTGATAAACGCGGCATTGAGACTGAAATATGTACCCTGCTGCTGGAAAGTGGCAGAAGTTATCATGATACTGAAACCTGGGAAAGAATCCACGAATAAAGAGTCCTACCGACCTATATCATTACTACCAGTAATATCTAAGCTCTTTGAGAGATTACTGATACAAAGATTGAAACCAATCGTCAAGAAAAAGAGCTAATCCCCGACCACCAGTTTGGATTCAGGGAAAAACACTCTACCACAGAACAAGTGCATCGTGTAACTGATGTAATAGAGAATTGTCTAGAAAAGAAACAAGTTTGTGCAAGTGTCTTCCTGGATGTTTCCCAAGCTTTTGACAAAGTCTGGCATCAAGGGTTAGAGTACAAACTTGAGAGAGACTTACCGAAGCCATTTTTTCAAATTTTGAAATCATATCTTTCCGAAAGACATTTCAGAGTGAAACACGAAGGAAAATAAGGGCAGGTGTCCCTCAAGGAAGCGTGCTTGGGCCCTTACTATACCTTCTGTATACACGTGATGTACCTAGCAATGAAAACACGACGATCGCAACTTTTGCTGATGATACTGCCATACTTTAGGTTGGTGACTCAGTAGAGGAAGCAACTAGGAAATTACAGCATTCTGTTGATGATGTAAGCGCCAGGACCAAAAAATGGTGACTGAAGCTTAATGAACTGAAATCTACTCATATTAACTTTACGAACAAGAACATAACAACGATACCAGTCATGATGAATGGCCAACAGATCCCCTACGCTAATACAGCAAAGTATTTAGGGATGACTCTTGATGCCAAATTAAGATGGAAGGAACATGTGATTAAAAAAAAAGATCAGTTAAACATCAAGTTCAAAAAAATGTACTGGTTGCTAGGCCGATATTCTGAACTATCTGTACCTACACAACAAATTGCTAATCTACAAGCAAATCCTAAAACCTATGTGGACTTATGGTATCCAGCTCTGGGGCTGTACTAAAAAGACAAACAGCAAGATTATACAAACTTTTCAGAACAAGGTACTGAGGAGTATTGTCAACGCCCCTTGGTACATCAGAAGATGACCTCCATCGAGACCTCAAAGTGGAATCCGTCAGCGAAGTGGCCAAGCAACATGCGATTAAATACGAACAGCGGCTTCATGAACACATGAATCCAGAAGTTCTTCGACTCCTAGACAACAGCAACGCCACCCGGCGGCTTGATAGAACAAAACCTTTCGACCTTGTGATGTGACAATGTGACAAGTGCAGTGATGAGTGTTCTCTTCAGTTACAGCCACTGGGCTAAAAACTCTACAAACAGTTGAATAATATTATAGCAAACTAACTTGATGGGCTAAGCTCAGTTGTTATGTTACTGATATAGCAAATATATCGATTATTAAAAAAAAAAAAAAAAAAAAAAAATCGGCGCTTCGCGCCTCGGCAGGGGGCCAGCCCCCTGCACCCCCGGTTAGTTCTACTTAAGCCCTACCGGCTAAAATTAAAAAACATGGAACATGCTTCCTTCCGTATCATCGACTAAGCAAAATTTCGTGACTCGATACCGTTCCTAGTTAATTTTCTGTTATGGTGCGCGTCTACAATTACTATAACCAAGATTAACTTCTCAACCAAGTGACAACACAACAAGCGGCATTGTTTACTATATCCATTTATAACATAAATAATTATAAAAGTACGACATAAATAGAAGAACAAGTATGAAAGATATGCGTCATAAATCGAGAGCTTTCCAACGAATGGAGAACGATTTTTGTCCGATGAAAACTAAAGAAGTTTCATTCCCCCAGCAACGGCTCCGTTGTAAGCGGAAATCATTAGAAAATTTCGTCACCCGATTTCGTTCCCGATAAACGTAACACTTTTTGCCAGTTAGGTCAAGGCTAAAGCATGTTCCATGCTAAAATGGTACCCCTCAAGTATACGAAACTCCGATGATATAAGATTTAACCAAATAAACGAGGAGAAAGACGAGCTGGGGTAACGCATCGGGAAAGGGACTAGAAGGGTCCCCTCCATCGAGCTCCCCCCAACGATCCGTTCAACGGTCGTAACAGCCGTTGGAAGATGGGGAGAGGGGTCCTAATAATGACGCCCGGCGCCCCAGCTCCTCATTCAACGGACCACTCTCCTTGCGACTTCTCTCTCGACCACCCTACTCTCTGCCTCTCTCCTACCCTTCCTTGCACCTGCTGTGGTGATAGCCGCGGGGTGCTCCCTTCTTGAATACTCGCTGTGTTGTTAACCACGGGGCACGGGAGGGGCCTTCTTCTTCTTCTTCTTCCCGGCGTCTGCTGTGGTGATAACCGTGGGTCGCCTCCTTCTCCTCTAGCACCTGCTGAGGTGATAACCACGGGGTACTAGCCTCCTTCTTCCTGGCGCATGCTGTGGTGATAACCCCGGGGCGCCCTTACCTCTAGCACTCGCTGTGGTGATAACCGCGGGGTAATAGCCTCCTCTTCCAACTAACGCCTGCTGTGGTGATAACCGTGGGGCGTTAGCAAAAGACTCCTATGGAGCACCTCCTCTCTATCTTTTACCTACCCAAACCAGCCCTAACAATCACCAAAATAGGTATTTCTGAAACTGTCCAGACAAGTGAGTGCATACCTACTTCACGGAGTTGTAGAGAGGATGATACTGGAACATAATCATGACAAAGTTTATAAATCTCGACTTTGGGTTTCGATATTTTAATGGCAAAACGAACTCCTTGAATATAACCCATTTACCAATAATTAATAAATAGTTTAATCAGGCTCCCCTTGAGCTGATATCACAATGTGATAATAGGGACCTACTATATTCATCATATTAACCATATTAACAGTACAGGGAGGGACATAATAGCAATGCTGGTTTCTTAGCTGTGCATGCAGTCAGGTCTTTAAAGAATAAAAACGGAGTTATTTAAAGGCTGTCTATTTCTACTAATACTCGAAAAATACCGGTTATAACAATGAGTTGTTATACCGGTTATAACAATGAATTGTAATTGTCTATTACTGACGATGGTTTGATCACTGCAACCGGTATAACAGTGTATTTTTCGTTTATTAGCGGAAATAGACAACCTTTCAATAACAGTAGATCACCCTTTGTCCATTGTGAATGGACAAAGGGATTGGCGACAGAAACAGATTTCTGCCAATGAGAGTCTTACATAGTCAAAATTGAATTTCGGTTAGTTGGAGAGTACGCCGCTACGTCTGCTCCTAGCGCTGCCTGCTATGAGTAAACCACGTATATTCATGGTTATTTTCAAGCTTGAGATTTTTTCCTCTTCATAATTCCAAGTGAACCAGCTCTCGCACTCTTCTCCCGTTGCACATTTCACAGTTTTCAGTGTTTTCGTTTTGACGCGGACTTTAGGCTTTCTCAGTCGTTTCGTTTGATTTCGGCTTTCGTTCTGTTTTGCCTTCCCGATCTCGACCATTGCTTTGTAGGTATTCGATTTCGTTCCCGATTTCGACCCTCACTTTTGACTTGGCTTTCGTTTTCAATGTTGTCATCTTGATTGATAATTAAGTGATTTTTATATTTAAAAAACCTATTCGCGCGATTGATTGTGTCAGAAAAAGTGAAGATTCGTGACTCAGGCCGGCCTCAAGATCGCCGCGCAATCTCCTATCAGAAATTTAATAATGTTGAACAGTATGCCATAACGCATACACCTACACCTACACCTTAATTAAAAACATACTTTTCGCATTAGCAACTCTAGTACACATTGTTCCTAAAACTAGGTACCTGACGGACAACACACTCAACATTTCCTTTGTGCACCTCCTCTGCTTACAGGTACGAGCGGCCACTGCATCTTTCCTGCATTATGATGAAATTCTTCTGTGTTTCCCACCGTAGCTGTTTGTAGACAACGCTCTTGCAGTTCATCCCGTTGAAGTGGCCATCCTCTCGCTCATGTGAACAACTGGGTGCCTGTAACATACTTCAGAAATCCCCCTACGGGGATTTACCGCTTTCTTTTCTTTTCTTTAATTATTTCTCCCAAACTGTGGTTTCCTTCTCTTGGTTTGACCTCTGTATATCTCCTCTAACGAGTTGGAGCTCTTCTAACGATGAGAGTCATCCTGATCTCTCTCATGGTTGCTCTGGAGATGTAATAATGGTACAAAAAAAAACAAAGGACCGTCGGAGCCTTGTTAGGCTTTCTTAATGGAACGGATTCTTGACCCACGTAGGGGTACTCATCCAGCAACACAATGTGCTGCGAGCGGGCTCTTTATTGCACACAGCAAAAGTTCTGCCTGTGAAAATGTTGGTTTCCTTTTTCTCAAATTGGAGAAAATTCAACTATCACGATGGTTCAACGTTGTACGTCTATGTTGTGGAACCTAACTTTGATTGGTTACCTACTAACCCTTCAGGTCTATCTGAAGGACTGAAGAACAATGGTGATAAAAGCTCAAAAATAATTTAATTCGGAGGAAAAATGTTTCTCGAATAAGGACAGATATAAATTTTAATGTTTTTTCCATACCGTTCAAGTCGATAATTTGGTACATATATATACGACCAGCAGATCGTTCACTACCAGGGCTTGGAATTAGGAAACAATCAACGTGAGCTTGAACCTGACGACGAGCGCAATCACTGTTACGATGATTATCATTAATCATGAGGAATAATGTTAGTGTTGTCGTAGTGGGGCTGGAGCAGCTGATTGAAATCATTCATGGTTTTATGGAATAGGCTCTTCGGTTTATTATTTTCATTAATGAACCTTTGGAATCGGCATGAAAGAACAGTTGTCTCCTCCCTCCTCCACTCTTCACAATTTTGATGGTTTGCGTTTCAAGGGAATTAGAATCCAAATATGGAATGAAAAACGCGGCAAATTATTACACAGTAGTTTATTATTTTCCTTCAAAAATTACCCCTTCTGAGTTGTTAAATGTTTTCTGTGGTCAATAAACCTACCTACCCTCGTGTTTCCCCCAGGAAAGCCCTATATCTAGGGACATACACAGAGACACTAACAAAATGCCACTAGAGTCGCTGTCTTTAATTAGAGTTAGATAGTAAATATTATGCATTTTTCCACCGCCACCTTCACTTGTAACGCGCCATTTCGCCTCCACAAACCCCCACCCGATCATCTTTGAAATTCTGATGTTCGCAGGGTCCTCGATATATCACCATGTTTTCAGCTAATTTAAACGATTCGTTTGGCAGTATGAACAACGAATAATAGTAGGTACCTATCAACAAATAGGTTAAAAAAGTCCCTTTTCCATCAACAGAATCCAAAATAACCAACTTTCGTCAAATGAAATAATATCACGGAACAACAAACTCGATTTCATAAAGCCATGCTTGATTATTATTCCCTGTTCCCTGTCATATTCGAGCCGCAGATATCTGGGCTGCAGTTAAATGTACCTGTTGGGAACTTCTCTTATACTTACTCTTACTTTGTTCAGCAATTCTATTTTTTATCTTTATAATTTTTGTTAGAAGAGGGATTTTTATATTTTTTAATAATTAATAGCATTTTTGTTAAAGAAATCCCTAGTTTTGGTGAATGCGGCATTGTCATTTTTATTCTATTGGTTGTCGTCTACAATTTAGATCGTTAATGTTCGTTCCTTGAAAAAATGTGATATTTTTAGTACGTTTCGTTTAGATCGGCAGTTTAAGTTTTATATATAGGTCTGCTAGAACCTTTTCCTTTTATTGAGATCAGCTTGTGTCTGTGTTTTTGTTATTTCTTCAATAAAGGCTGACGCTTGTGAAGTTGATTGGACTGGTGTTTTCTGCGATTCGCCCCGTGCTCTCCTTCAATAAGTTTGTGTTTATTGACATTTTGGCATCCCTTGTGGGGAAGGAATTGTTTCTAAATTCATCATGACTGAAGACTTGATCGCGTTACGAGCTGAAAGGACGCCGCTGAGAAGATTTTTCACGTTGTCTGTCAAACTCGTCGAGTCTGCTTTGACTACACAACCGCTGGATCCAGAGAAGGTTAGTGTTGAGTTTGCAAAACTAGCAGATAAGGCAGAACGATTATTTGCGGTCGATAACCGAATAAGAGAGGTTTTGTTCGCGGATTTGGAGCTTTATTCAGATGAGGAGGAGTTGGAGAAGGAATTTCTGGGTGTTGAAGAGTACCGTGACACGTGGTCTATTATAACCACCAAGCGTGAGTGTCTGTTGGAGAAAACTCGTCAGCCACCCCTGTCTGAACCAACAGCTATATCAGCCAACTCGGAAAAGCTTAAATTTAGCTAAACTCGACATTCGGAAATTTGACGTGCAACCATGAACATGGATTGCATTTTGGGCTGCGTTCAAGAAAATAGACGAGCATGAGGATCTTGACCCGGAAGACCAATTATTTCAGATCTTGCTCCAAATGACTAGAGAAGGTACATCAGCCCGTAAGCTTTTAGAAAAATTCCCCCCATCAGCACCTAATTACCAGAAAGCACTAGACCGCTTAAAGCAACGTTTTGGTCGTGATGAGCTTCTGATAGAGGTATATGTCAGGGACTTATTGGGTCTTGTTGTAGGACAAGCCAAAGGTATTGATGCATCTTCAGGCATACACGAGCTGGTAGAGAATTTGGAAGCTAAGTTGATGGGGTTAGAAAGCTTGGGTGTCACGGCGCTTGGCAGTTTTCAGTGTTTTCATGGACGCCGAACCTTCAACAAGTGTCGTTTTGTCATCTTCGGAGGACAGTGAATCCAGCGAAGATGAAGCCATCATAATGTACCTATTATTACATTAGGTACAGAAAGAGAATGAGCAGAAGGTTCTGGGTCCACCCTTATCTTGAAAGGAATTTTCACCACCGCTTGTTCGTTGCTGCAAAGGAACTGGAAATCTCAGATGCCAAGTTCTTAGCATTCTACAGAATGTTTAAAGAAATTTATTTGGAATTGGTGAGATAAGTTTCTCCTAAGATTCAGAAATTGGATACGAACATGAGGGAGTCTGTGGAACGTGAGGAACGGCTATTGATCACTCTCAGGTAAGAAAAAGTCGTATATTTATTCCAAAGAAAATTATTGAATTGTCTGGGAACAAAGTATTAAACGTGACAGAAAAAAATCATTCGGTGGGGCGGTAGGTTTCTTGCCGAAAAGCTGACGAATTGTAATCTGCTAGTGAATAGCCCTCGGTGAATCCTCTGGCGGAGGGCGGAGGCATCTCCTGGACCTCTTGTAGTCCCGAAATCGAAGAAGTCCTTGACGAGTTTGATTCCGACGGAGGGGAGATGAGAGAAGACATTGGTAGATAATTTGTGGGCTTGGCTGAAAGAATTTCATCGATAGCATCCAAGGCCTTTCTCTTGAACTGTCGCACTTGTTGATCACTCATTTTCTGAAGGTCTGGCAGCATGCTGAGAACGAACATTTTTAATCCTTCTGTATGGGAATCCTTGGCAACTGTCTGCTCTTTGGTCTGCTTTGCGCCCTTTCTGTCCAAATATTGTATCAACGCTCGGTCTACAGCAGCATTGTTCGAATCACGTTTCTTTGATGGTATACGGGGAGTGATTGTCTCGGACTGTTGTTCGTCGGGCAGTGGCAATCCTACAGCCGCAGATGAGCTGCCTGATGACGATGCTACTACACGTTGCAGCATGGGAGCCAGTGGTGAAGGTGGTTCTGATTCCATCAGCGCATCTAGACTGGTTTCATCGTCCTCGGCGGCTCCTTCTTCTTCCTGCAGTAGTCGTGGGGGTGGCAGATTTCCTGAAGGCTTTCCAAGTGCCTTGATGTAAGGAATCGTAAACTCCATTGCATCTGAAAGGTAGTATGCCTTCTTCTCCTTTGTTCCAGCGCCACTTGGAGGGGGTTTCATGTGTCGAACAAAAACAGCCCTTATGTTTTTCCATCTCTCCTTACATTCGTTTGCTGAAAAGAGAGAAATAAATAGTATTAATGGATGATGTCGAATAAAATAAGTTAATAATGCTAAACAGGTAACCTGTAATTAAGAGAAATAATAATAGTAGGTGCCACTTGCAGCACTGTTATACAAAAGTGCATTTTTTGCATTGCAGGTACTTGGGAACTGGTGGAACATTTACATCGATTGCTGTCTACTTCGCTAGAGGAGAGTCCACGGTTGGTGGTATCGTAGCCCAGACAACTCCAATGATTTGGCAAGTACTGCACCCAACATACATGGCCGTTCCAACAAGAGACCAGTAGATAGCGATAGCAGAACGATTTGATTCGCTGTGGAATCTAGAGAACTGCATAGGTAGGTGCCATCGATGGGAAACACGTGCGCATCGAGAAATTTGCCAACACTGGCTCTGCTAATTTCAACTACAAATCGTTTCATTCATTAGTACTAATGGCTTACTGTGATGTCGATGGCACATTCACGATGATTGAAGCAGGTTATGCTGGACGAAACAGTGATGGGGGCATATTTCGTGCATCTGCAATGAAACATTGGATTCAAAACGACAGACTTGGAATCCCTGCCCCTTCCCCACTGAAATACGATCCAAATGTTAGTCCTTTCCCGTATTACTTTGTTGGCGATGAAGCATTCCCGTTGACACGGTATCTGATGCGACCCCACCCGTCGAGGATATTGGATAACGTGAAAAGAATATTCAACTACAGACTGAGTCGAGGAAGGAAAACAATTGAATGTGCTTTCGGAATGGCGTGCGAGAAATTCTCTGTTTTGGATGGTCCAATCCGCGTCCGCGACCCTGAGATCGTGACATTCGTCATCAAAGCGGCTTGTGTCCTACACAATTTTGTGAGAAGACGAGAAGGCCTTCCCTACATGCCAAGTGATACAACTGCTGCTACAGGTGACCACGTCATGGTGCATGCAGTCTCTACCAGAACACCAGACCATAAACAACAACTCTCGTCCAGCAGATCTCAGAGGCTATTTAGCGAACTATTTTCTTATCCCAGAATCTTCTCTCCCCTGGCAGTGGAAATACGCGGCATGAGGTGGCCAGCTCCTCTGTTCTTTATATCTACTTGGTACACGAACAACTGTACACGAACCGTTCACTATGAATTATATATATGTGCATAAACTTCTGCTGACTATTTATTATTTCTATTACACCACCTCTGAACGGAATATTCTATTCATTACCTACAATCAAGTCAAAGTATAGCCTCACTGCGTTCGCCAACTACAGACCTAGGAAGTATATTCTCAAAAATAAATAAATAAATAAATAAATACAAAACAAAAAATATTCTCCACATTCTAAGTCAAAAGAGCCAGTAATGTGGGCTGTATCGTGGAGCAAACAGACAGAAGGGCACACAAGTGCACGTCGAGTCAAAGTACAGCCTCACTGCGTTCAGGAAAAATGTTAGAACATATAAAATACGTTTTACTTATTACATACTTGGCAATTTCACCGCGTTGCCGACTTCAATCCACGCCTTTTCGGTTTCATGCTTCTTCGAGTACCCCGGAACATGAAAATTGTACAAAATTGGACGTTTTTCAACTTCCCCCACCAGCAAGAGGTTGACTTTTTGGTCATTCATCCTGGAAACCGGAAAGAAACTGCAAACTCAAATCACTAGGCGACACGACATGTCAGTCTCCAGGCGACTAGTTACTAACTGGTTTCTGTGAATCACAGACGAGTCCGTAATCAGTAGCCCCGTCTGCGGCGCTCCATTTGATAACACAGAAAGTGACTCAAAACGGACTGGTTGGTAATTCGCGTCACTAATCAGTTCCTTTTCAGTAGCTCCGTGTGTGGATGGCCTAAATCCTCCTCAGGTGGGAGTATGTTGGGAATTGCTCTTATATTCTAACTCTGTTCAGCAATTCTATTTTTTATCTTTGTAATTTTTGTTAGAAGAGGGATTTTTATACTTTTTCATAATTAATAGCATTTTTGTTAAAGAAATCCCTAGTTTTGGTGTTGGCGGCATTGTCTTTTTTATTCTGTTGGTTGTCGTCTACAATATAGCTCGTTAATGTTCGTTCCTTGAAAAAATGTGATATTTTTAGTACGTTTCGTTTAGATCGGCAGTTTAAGTTTTATATAGGTCTGCGAGAACCTTTTCCTTTTATTGAGATCAGCTTGTGTCTGAGTTTGTGTTATTTCTTCAATAAAGGCTGACGCTTGTAAAGTTGATTGGACTGGTGTTTTCTGCGATTCTCCCCGTACTCTCCTTCAATAAGTTTGTGTTTATTGACAGTACCTTGCCTATACCACCTGATTCACACTCATGTTGACAAAGCTTTCGGTTCGGATGATGGTGGGGGGGAGGGGAGGTTTTTTTTGCTCTGTTCACAAGGTTCTGTATTGAAAATGATAAACCGAAATAGGAACATTGAATTAATAAAACTGGCCTCCGGCTCAAGTATGAATTGGGCGAGCCGGCGGGAATAACCTGGGAGGTTACTGATATTTGCGCTCTCTGGCGATTCCTCAGCGAACTCTTAGTTTGCAACGTTCCTCGGCAGATCGTGCTGACTGTCTCACGACAGGCTTCATTCGCAGGGTTCCTCCTTGTAGTACCTTGGACTCTATATTCTTGCGACATAATTATCTTGGGGTGCAAACTGAAGGAATTCGAGAAAAATGTACCATGACTACCAGAAATAACAAGGTAGGTGCTTACGAACCCTCCCCTACATAAACCCCAGACATTTTGGAAAAAATACGTTAGGTAGGTACTTGCCTATAAATAAGTCCAAAATGTTGGGTAAGTATAATATAAGTTCGAATTTTGGAGGTCAAAAAGTAAGCTAAAAATATGAATGGCCAAAGATGGCCATAGCGATTTATTGATGACTTGAAATGGAAAAGACTATTTCAGATGTCAAAAAATATTTAATCCATAAAAGGTGGGTCAAATTCATAATTTTGGGCGTCAAGAATCGGTTAAAATGACCCAATTGACCAACAGTGGTATGGAATGACACCAGAGATTTTCACCGAATTTGGGTGATTCATTTGGCCGTGAACTTGTACCTATTAACAAATCTTAGAAAAAGTTTACCAATCAACACGATCCAAGATAATCATCCTCCTTCAAATGAAATAATATCACGGAACACCAAACTCAGTCATACTTACAGCCATTCGTGAATATAATCAGCTGCTCCATATCATTGGTATCTGGGCTGGAGTTATGTATACAGTGAGATTCACACTCATGTTGACGAATTTATTCGATGCAAACTCAGGTCCGTATTGTGAACGAACGGCTGAACGTACAATGCTCCAGGTATCCTAAAACAATTCTTGATTTTATTGAAAGGTTATTGAAAATAATCAACCAAAATGGATTCGCCCTTATGTTGATGATATTCTGTCCGTTCAAACTGCGAGACATTTTTACGGCCGACCGGCTGACCGTACACCATTCAAGAAATAACCTTTCGACGCGGGAGATTAAGATCTGTTCACCGAGAGATGTATGCAACCCCCCGATCCTCCTGATACCTTCCCAATCTTAAAATAAATTTCGAGTACTGATATTCTGAGTAGGACTTGACGCATTTACAACTCAAGAGAGAGTTAAAGCCAACAGACGAGGAAGGGTCGGAATCGCTTTTAATTTCTCGGTTGGTATAGGTATTACGAAAATGTTTTGAACTGAAAAAATTATTAGTTATCAAAAAAATGTAGCAGGTTACAGCTTTTTTCCGTCAGTTTAATAAACACACATTTTAAACTTGAACCCATTTAAACTTTATTACCTAACTTATATTTACACTTTTTTAACTTATTTAATTTTTATTAACTTTTTTGCACTTTCCTAACTTTAATTTAAACTTTATTAACTTATATTTATTTTTTAAGGTTGTTTAACTTTAATTTAAACTCATATTCGTCGATGAAGGGTATAAAAGAAAAGAACGTGAACACAACATTTCATGCAGTATGTGGATTTCATTCTCTTCATGATGGCAGCCAAATCTAACCCTCGTAGTCGCAAAATGATAGAAAGTGTAGTTTATTCGGAGGGCTTATTTGTGAGAGAAAGTAGTCAATTCAGAAATATACTATGAGTGACAGAGATTCGGATGTTTCATCTGTCAGTGAATTTGACGGCGGACGTTTTTCTGTGCAAGCCGCATCTCCTCGTATGAGGAACCGTAGGGGGAAGTACAGTGTAGTAGGAGAATGCCGAAGAAAAATATTTATGCGGTTAGTGGGTTCTTACATAAAGTTACCACAACGCCAAAACCGCCTAAGTGCTTATAACTAGTTTCGAGAAAAATGCGTTTTGTGAAGTTACAGTATAAATTGAAAAATGACTTTGAAGTAACGGCACTTTCATAATTATGACATTGGTTGTCACTCGTAACACTCCACTGTCAAAAAGCCACTTCGAACCAAAAGGGGTGGGGGTACATATGCGACTTTGGCCTCATGCACTTCGAATTAAATCGCAATTTCATGATTCAGTTATTTTCAACAACGAACGTTATTTGGATCTACTTTTGTCTCTATTGACACTAAAATGTTTATGGGCACCACTGAAATAGTTTTGAGGATATCTGCTGACTGTGGAAGAAGGGTTCCTCTTGAGGCACTTACGCGATTCTGGAAAGGTCAGATTGTCCATTTCTGGAGACAGGCGAATTTAATACGTATTATAATGTGCCACTATATATCACTTGGGCGATTTTGGCATGGTCGTATTGTTCACTTCTGGGGTTAGGCAGTACTAATTTGTTACTTTGTGAATAGCCTGTTTGAAATAGGGATTTGGGCTATTGGCATGATATAGAATAATAATACAGTGAATCACAAAACTCAATAAGGTGAAACTGGCCAAAACTACACTTAGGCGGTTTTGGTATTGTGGTAACGATATATCAATTACCTCTCACCCTACTCTCCTTTTCTCAACCCAGCAGAGATTATTTCATGCAGTGTTAATACCATAATCAGCTTCATACCCCTGTCATTATGTGATGGAAGTTACGCAAAAATTGCCTGCCGCAGCCGTGTAGAGGGAACACTGACTTTTGTACCATAGATCGGCGAAAATAAGATTAAATATAAGTTAGAAAAATTTAGAAGTAAGTTCAACAAAAGTTAAACATAAGTTAATACATTTTAAATATAAGTTTAAAAAGTTTAAACTGGCGCAAAAAAGCTGTATAACCTAATAAAGTTAGTAAAATTAGTAAAATTAGTTAGGTACCTTCGAATTGATCATAGTTATAATACTTAATTGAAACTGCTAATGATTAGGAAGCATACAGGTTGAATGTTTCTTCCGAGACATGAATAATAATTTTTGAACTTGACCATTTCCATCAAAGGAGGCTAAAAAATGGTTCAATGTTTTATGCCAGGTTCTTTACATTCCGAAGCGTTATCGAGGTCGATGACATTCGTCAGATTCGATAATATCCCATCACACTATCTTCGGTTCATCACCTCCCGTCTGAGAGCCATCCGACCCTGCATCCACCCTGGCTCTATCTCCTATTTTTTCTGGCTTCGAACTTTTCCCCGCCTTTATTTCAACCGCGAGATAATGAAACGATAAGCCAGTAGGAGACAAAAAATAGTACGATATTTTTCCCTACATCCGACAAAATAGGAGCCAAGGACATTATTGGTTGAGCGTTTACGGCACAGTGATATCATCTATTCATCAAGTGAGGAAGAGATGTCATTCGCTACAGAAATGAGCGAAGACGAAGAAATCAAACATGAGAAACTAGTGGAACTGGGAGAACTAGCAAGCAGTAAGTACAACTTAAAATTGACCTGATTATTCGGTTCTTAACATCATATTCTGATCATAATATTATGAGGTGATTGGTACCTACAGATAATTCACTGACGATGATCTACCTACCTGTATGATTCAGTTGTTGAAAACAAGCAGGTTACTCCACAGTAGAGATACCCCAGTAGCTAACAGATAACATACGACTACCTACATAGTAGATGGGTAACTCCTACCAAATAATGGAGCGATGTAATCTTGTTCAAATAGAAGATAAGTAGACGTAGGCACAAATCCCAGACAGACGTTCTCTGGTAGGCAACTTCTCACAAATTATTGAGTACGCTGATTTAATGTACTTATGGCTAAAAATGCAAAATAAATAAATGGAACTAGAATACTAATCGATTTTTGTAGTATGCGTAAAACGGTTTGCCGGTTGCAGTTCAGAAGGCCTCCCTTCGGTTTTCTCAGGTACTCGTTCTTGTGAATTTGTTACAGATGAAACGGGGCTGTATATAAATAACGATGAAAAACTTCTTCTTCGGTTCCTGCACTATGCGGATTTTGACGTGCCAGCAGCTCTACAGAAAGTGAGTTGCCATCGGATTTGATGGAAAATCACTGTATTAGCTTATGTTTTTTTACATAATATAATGCCATTGTATGTGTCCACATTTATCGTCATTGTAAAGGTACAATGACGGTAATTCGCTATAAATCATAAATCATCCTCATTGGGAAAGCGCAATGAACCATGCGAGAATGCCCATCCACACCCACGTATACTTATTTCATTCAAGTTCAGCTGACGTACAACGTACAAAACCTAATCATTGTCGCCATTATCAGACGAAAAGCTGCTAATTATTACACATCGCTTTATTATTTACCTGTATAGATGCCCCTTATGCGTAGATCACTGTTTTCTGCAGTCAATGCCTACCCTCGTGCTCCCCCCAGGAGAACCCTAAATCGAGTACTGGAGCCGGCAAGGGGAATGACGCATACAATATGCGGTGGATTCAAAAATTCTATCATTGATTAGGTAGTTGTTGCTATTCGTGAAGCATAACGTTTGTAAACAACTAAAAAATTAACTATTAAACGCTGCAAATCCCTGCACAACGGTTTATTATTTTGTTTATACAGATCTTCTTCTTCCTTCTATTATACAGATCACAGCTCTCTGTAGAGATAACCCGTCTATATAATTATAATATGTACTATTCTATACATATTATGTAGATCGCAGTACCTAACCCCGTACTCGTTACTAGGTACCTCCCTAAATCACGAGTTAAATGTTGCTAAAATATTTCTACCGATGACAAACAGTAACTAAAATGGCAAAAAGAAACGCAAGTAATGAAGTTCTGAAGGAAAATTATTGTTGATGTGGAGTGAAATAGATGCCCCTTCTGCGTAGATCACTGTTTCTGTGGTCAATACCTACCTTCGTGGTCAAGTATAATGAACCGTTGTGTAATAACTTGCCCATCAATAATACTTCAACGGTTGTTCAAGTTGCAAAAGTACCTGTCAACAAAATCCAGCCCCTTCTTGGTAGATGAACCGTTGTGTAATAATTTACCGTTATGAAATAATTTACCGTTGTTTAATAATTTACCGTTGTTTAATAATTTGCCATTGTGTAATGATTTACCTTTGTGTATTAATTTACCAATCAATGATACTTCAACGTTTGTTCAAGTTTCGCAAGTACCTACCTACAAAATCCAATAGTCCATCACTTTTCAAATTAAATAATATCGCAGAACAACCAACTCGACTTCATACAGCCATCCTTGATTATAATCAGGTGCTCCCTAGTGATGATTATCTGAGCCGGATTTATACCGTTTGATCCACGATCGTGTTGACGAAACTTTTTAGTGCACACGAATGGCTGGACGTACAATGCTCCGGATGGTCTCAAAAAATTGTTTAGCTCAAGACAAATTTCCTAGTAACGTAAGAAAAAAAAACCATACCCTTCCATCGAAAGTTTTCGAGCTACGGCTTTCTGAAAATTTCAACCGACTTCGAGGACCAACTAGACCCCGAACGGTAGCTATAACCGGAATTTCATCAATTTTGTTTCATGGTAACTAAGAAAAGTGGCCCGTACGGCGTACGGCGTACGGCGGACAGACAGAATATTTTGATTGCATTTTCGGATTCTACATACTTACCTTGAAACGTAAACCATCAAATTTTGAGGAGGGCTTAGAATTTTTTTTTTAATGCTCGATTCCAATGGTTCATTATTGAAAATAAAAAACCAAAAATCCAAAATAACCATCATTCTTCAAATGGAATGACAGTGTTCCTATCTCGGAACAACCAACTCGATTTCATGCAGCCATCTGTGATTATAATCAAGTGTAGGTATCCTAGCAACGATAACCTGGCCGGATTTATACCGTTTGATTCACGATAATGTTGACGAAGCTTTTCGGTGCAAACGAACGTCTGGACGAACAATGCTCAGGGTGATCTCGAAAAATTTTCATGTTCAACATCAGTCTTTTAAAGACATTAAAATAAGCTGCAAATTGTTATACACCTTTTACCTTACCTGTACAATTTCATATAAATGCGCGAGATTCAGTAATTCGATCAATAGGTAAATATTATTTGTTGTTATTGATGAAGCATAATAATTGTTAAAATTACGAAAGTACCTATCGACCCAAAGGGCCATCATTCTTCGTATAAGATAATATCACAGAACTACCACCTCGATTTCTTCAGCCATCCAGGATTATAATCAGCTGCTCGCTAGCAATCTGGGCCGGATTTATAGCGTTTCATGGTTTCATTCACGATCATGGTAGGTACAATGCTCCGGGTGGTCTAAAAAAATTCTTTAGTTCGAGATGAATGTAAAAACGTTAAAAAAAACCATAGGTACCCTTCTGTCGTGAGTCCCTCCCGGGAACACTCCTCTAACTTAAGTTCTCACCAACATCCAAACGCTGAATTTAGTTTCCGTCAATAAACGAATGAGTGGGGAGACAAGCCACAGAACCCAAGGTACACAACCTGGGGCCCCACCACCAACCCCTAACAGGGGGTTGGAGGGAGAGGCCTCCATTTCCTATAAAACCCTGGATCCTGGGGCTTTAGCTTCATTCGACACTTCCTCTAACCAGCTCTCTCTTCTCTCCTCTACCTTGCTCTCTCTCCTCCTCAAAAGATCCTAGATGTCGGTGGATATCCGCCGCCTGGGCAAAACCTCCTCTCCATCAAAAGATTCTAGATGTCGGTGGATATCCGCCGCCTAGACAAAACCTCTTTCTCTAAAAGATCCTAGATGTCGGTGGATATCCGCCGCCTGGGCAAATTCTACCTATCACCTCCACCTTTTCACTCCCTTAAAAGATCGTAGATGTCGGTGATAACCGCCTGCGCATATCCTCACGCCACCGTGATGAACCAATTTTAAATTCATCACAGTGGTGAACCCGACGTTCACCCAACCTTCCTTACCTTCTGTGTCAACCCCAGTCTCAAGTACAGTTCGGTGTCCCCATTTCAATTTCAAATTCGGTCAGTCAGTCAGTTTAAATTTCGCACTTTTCGCCCACACTTCTCAACCGCTCGGAGATCGCAACCTCTCACACCTCCGCTCAACCACACACATCTCCGCTCCCCATTTGCGAATTTTGGATTTGAAATTTAAAATTTGAATTTTTTCAAATTACAGACTCGACCATGGACCCGCACTCATCGCCGCCGCCGCTCCTACGGCCATCCACGCTGCAGCCGCCCGCCGCCCCGACAACGGACGCAGCGGCCACTGTCGACAACCCGTTCTCCACCCTTTCACCGCCCGGCTCCACCTCATCACAGGCGCCCGCCGCCGCCGCCGCCGCCGCCGCTGCAGCCGCGGCCACCGCCGCCGCCGCCGACGTCATGACCGCCTCTGCGTCCTTCCCCCTCACATTACCACCGTTTTACTCTCATGACCCCGCATTATGGTTTTTCCAGGTGGATGCAGCATTCTCGGCCGCAGGGATCCGCAGCCAAAAGACACGCTACTCCCGCATCATCTCCCTCTTGCCGTACGACATCTTGCTGAAGACGTCAGATATTTTCCCCGACGCCGCAACCGCCTACGACGACCTCCGCGGCCGCCTCATCTCCCTCTACCAGCCGTCTAAGATCGCGAGAGTCGCCGCCCTGATGCAGCCGCTACACCTCGGCGATATGAAGCCCTCCCACCTCTACCGGCGCCTGCGACATCAGCTGCAAGGCATCATGACCGCCGACATCGCCCGGACGTTCTGGTTGCGCGCCCTACCCCACCCCACCAGCCACCTCGACGGCCCGGACGAACCCCTCCTCCGCCTCGCCGACACGGTGCACGACCTCGCCGCTGCCGCCAGAGTCGGCGAAATACGCAACCCCCGCACCGCACCCCCTCCACGACAACGCGCCGCAACGTCCCGCGAGCGCGGCCGGCCCCACTCCACCGAGCGCCGCCGGCCCCCTCCAGTGACAGACGCCGTTCCCCCTCCACGGAACGCCGCCGAACCCCCTCCACGGACCGCCGACGCCCGCCTTCCCCCGAACGCCGCCCCACCCCTCCTCGGGAGCAGCGAAGAGGGAGATCCCCGCCCAGCACGACCCCCTCCAACACGCCTCGCCCCGCCAGGACGAGCTACCTCCCCGCCGACCACCCCCACCGATGGTTCTACCACGTGAACTTCGGTGGGGAGGCCCGCAAATGCCAGGCCCCCTGCTCCTTCCCCTCCGGGCAGGGAAACGCAGATGGCCGCCGGTAAACCCAGCGGGCCCCCCTCCTCGCCAAAACGGGGGGGACCACCTCCCTTCCCCCCCAGCCAGCATCTACTCAACCACCGCCACCAAGGCCTCCTACCCCTCCTACGCCGCCGCCACGGCCGCCAACCTACCAACAGCAACTCGCCACGCCACCACCCCCCTCCCCCGACCACGCACCATTCCCCCACCCAAGAACGGACCCCGCTCGCCAACCGCCACGGCCGCCAACGTCACGGCCGTGCCTCGCTGCACCGCCGGCCCCACCTCCCGTCCGGCCACCGTTCCCCCACCCCCCGTCCGGCCACCGTTCCCCCACCCAGGAACGGCACTCCCTCCACCTCCCCCACGGCCGCGCCTCCCTGCGCCGCCACCAAACTCCCCCGGACACTCACCGTTCCCCCACCAGGGAACGGCCCCCTCCCGACCACCTCCACAGCCGTCAACCCCACCACCACGCCACGCTGCGCCGCCACCACCCTCTTCCAACCAACAACCGTTCCCCCACCTCGGAATGGGCGCTACTCCCTCCACGTCTCCTTTAAGGAAGTCACGCCCCCCCCGCTGACCGAAACCGCCACCCCTCTTGCCACCCCACCATCGGACCAACCACACCCCGCCCCCACTGCCGCAATCTTGCACAACGCACTCCCCACCCATCAACGTCTTTTCCTCCGATGTAAGAAAACCAATGTTCCCTTCCTCATCGACACAGGGGCGGCGCTCTCCATATTTCCAAATTCCATTCTCCGTCGTCAGGCGCGCTGTTATCGCCAGCTTCTCTACGCCGCCAACGGTACCACCATCCCCTCGTAAGGGACGTTCCGCTCATCAATTTACATGAGCGGACTCGCGTACGAGTGGGAATTCACCGTGGCGGACGTGGAGAAGGCGATCCTGGGGGCCGATTTCCTGGCATATTTCGGCCTCCAGGTCGACGTCAAAAACGCGCGCCTGATCGACCCCTCCACCAACAAACCTATCCCCGGCTTTATACATGCGATAAATCAACCCCCCTCTAAATTTGAAACCCTCCTCCGTCAATACCGCCCCCAGCGCCGCCCCACCGCCCACATATCCACCATACAACACTACATAGAGACCACTGGACCCCCCATCATAGCCAAAGCCCGCCGCCTCCACCCCCTACAACTTTCTCAAGCCCGCAAACATTTCAACCAACTAATCGCCGACGGCATCATCCGCCCCTCCAAATCCCCTTGGGCTACCCCACTGCACATAGTGCAAAAGCCCAACGGGGATATCCGCCCCTGCGGCGACTACCGCCGCCTCAACGCCAAAACAACGCCCGACCTCTACAACGTCCCCCACCTCCGCGACTTTTCCTCACACCTGCACGACACACACATCTTCTCCACCCTCGACATATCAAGAGCCTTCCATCACATCAACATCCACCCCCCAGACGTCCCGAAAACCGCTATCATAACCCCCTTCGGCCTGTTCGAATACGTCAAAATGGGATTTGGCCTTAGGAACGCTGCCCAAACGTGGCAGCGTTACATGGACAACATATTACGTGGCCTACCGTTCGTCTTTTGCTTTTTGGACGACGTACTAGTAGCATCCCGCAGCCCCGAAGAACACCTGGACCACCTACGCCAAATTCTAGACATCTTCGCCACCGAGGGGCTACAGATCAACGTGGAGAAGTGTGTGCTCGCCCAGCCCTCCGTCCGCTGGCTCGGCCACCTCGTCTCCTCCGAGGGAATCAAGCCCTTACCTGACAAAGTCCACGCCATCAGCGATTTTCCTCAGCCCCGCACCGTCACGGAACTCCGCCGTTTTTTGGATATGCTGAACTTTTACCGTAGACACATAAAACACTCAGCACAACACCAACAACCCCTCATACACGCCATCCCACAACCAGCCAAAAAAAATGACAACCGCCCCATCCCTTGGTCCCCCGAACTCACTAAAGCCTTTCAAACCTGTAAGCAGGACCTGGTCGACGCCGCTGTATTGGCCCACCCCGACCCCCACGCTCCCCTTTCCATCACCACCGACGCTTCCGATTGGGCCATCGGGGCAGTGCTCCACCAGCACACCGGCGCAAACCCCCAACCCCTCGGCTTTTTCTCCAAAACCCTTTCACCCACCCAAAAAAACTACTCCACAATCGACAGAGAGCTCCTCGCCATCCACGAAGCCATAAAGCACTTTCGTGACTTCGTGGAGGGCAGGCAGTTCTCTGTCGTAACGGACGACAAACCCCTCACCCACGCCCTCCTCCAAAGCCGCAAATCCGCCTCGCCTCGTCGCCTCCGGCAGCTCGAATTCATCGGACAATTTACGTCCGATATTCGATATTTGCCGGGGGCTGACAACTGCGTGGCGGAGGCGCTCTCCCGCCCCACCCCCGCGCCGGTGGCGGAGCTACTGCCCTTCCCTTCCCCACAAATCCTAAAATCCCACCAACAACCCGACTCCGACCCAACCCTCTCCAACCTCATCTCCGCCTCCAAACTCCAACAGCTGCCGCCCCTTGAGCTCTGGTGTGACGTAACGGCCGACTCACCGCGCCCTTACGTCCCACCCGACCTCAGGCGGCAGCTCTTCCTCCACTACCACTCCCTTCACCACCCCGGCATCCGGGCCAGCCGGGACCTAGTAAAAACACGGTACTTCTGGCCCCATATGAACACGGATATCCGTAACTGGGTTCTAGGGTGCCAGAGGTGCCAAACTTACAAGGTCTCGGCACACCCCCACGTCACTCCTCAACCCATTCCCGACTCCCTCCCGTGAGAACATGTCCACCTCGATCTGGTCGGCCTCCTTCCCCCCTCCGAGGGGAAGAAATACTGCCTCACGATGATCGACCGTGCCACCAACTGGGTTGAATGCATCCCGCTCGCCCACATCACCGCGGACGCCGTCACAGCGGCTTTCCTCAACCAATGGGTTAGCCGTTACGGTTGTCCGCGAACAATCACGGTCGATCAAGGGAGGCAGTTTGAGTCCGCCCACTTTTCAGATCTCCTCCGTTCCCTCGGGATCCAAAAAATCCACACCACTCCCTATCACCCCCAATCCAACGGGAAAATAGAGCGGTGGCACTCGGTCCTGAAACAAGCCATTTCAACGTCAGCTACATCCCCCTCTTGGACTAAAACTCTCCCCTATGTATTACTCAGTCTTCGCACTTCCGCCCGTCCTTCAGACAACACAAGTCCCGCACAACACGCTTTTAAAGATCCCCTCCGTCTACCAGCCGACATTTTCACCCCACACAACACACCGTCAATTAACAGGGAACCGCTACATACCTCAACACCAACAAACGACACCACTTACCCCAAACGATTTTACAACGCCACTCACATGTACCTGAAAGAGCCCGGCATACACAAGACATTTCAACCCCTTTATGCCGGGCCCTTTCAGGTCATCCGCTCAACACACTCCACCGCTACCCTGTTAATTGACGGAAAGCCCCACACCGTGCCATTAGCACGGTGCAAACCAGCTCCAGTCCTCCCCGACCAATCACAACACACCACCCCCCCCCCCACCCACCCCCACACCAGCAACACCACACATCACCTCAATCTCACCCACCGGACCCCGACGTCGCGTCGCCGCCTCTCTCCGCGACGTCCCGGGTACCGGCTCCCACCAGCTCACCCCCTTCACCGCCGCCCTGGCAGTGAAGGGGCCCCTCTATCAGTCTACACCAACGTGAAGACTGTTAGAGGGAGTCGCCTCTCTCACCCCATCACCTCACCACCCATACACTGCCACATCCACACACCACACCCATCCACGCCCCACAACCCATCCATACCCAAAGAACGGCGGACTCCCGCGGTTCCTAAATTGTACCCCAACCCACCTACCACGACCTAAATTGTACAACTGTATATAACCAAATGTATATAACAAACTGTAGATTAAGCCTAAATGTCATGTTAAACTAACTGTATATAACCAACAACTTTGTAACTGTAACTTTGTAACTGTATCCTATTCAACAACTGTACATATTCTTACTCTCAATATTGTTAGTTTTAAGAACACTATTTTCCTATCAACAACTGTACATATTCTCCCTATAAATATTGTTAGTTTTAAGAACACTAAGGCGCCTCCCGCCCCAAGTATGTTTGCCGTGGCCCTCAGCCCCTGTTAACTTTCGCCTTCCGCCCCATTTATGTTTGCCCTAGCCCTCAGCTCCTGTCACCTTGCGCCTTCAGCCCTCCAATTTCTGTTTCATTATCATCTTCGGCCTTCAGCCCTACTTATGTTTGCCTTGGCCCTCAGCCCTGTCCACTTGCGCCTTCAGCTCCACGAATCTTGGTTCAAACTGGGGGGGACCTCTGTCGTGAGTCCCTCCCGGGAACACTCCTCTAACTTAAGTTCTCACCAACATCCAAACGCTGAATTTAGTTTCCGTCAATAAACGAATGAGTGGGGAGACAAGCCACAGAACCCAGGGTACACAACCTGGGGCCCCACCACCAACCCCTAACAGGGGGTTGGAGGGAGAGGCCTCCATTTCCGATCCTGGGGCTTTAGCTTCATTCGACACTTCCTCTAACCAGCTCTCTCTTCTCTCCTCTACCTTGCTCTCTCTCCTCCTCAAAAGATCCTAGATGTCGGTGGATATCCGCCGCCTAGACAAAACCTCTTTCTCTAAAAGATCCTAGATGTCGGTGGATATCCGCCGCCTGGGCAAATTCTACCTATCACCTCCACCTTTTCACTCCCTTAAAAGATCGTAGATGTCGGTGATAACCGCCTGCGCATATCCTCACGCCACCGTGATGAACCAATTTTAAATTCATCACACCTTCTATTGAAAGTTTTCGAGCTACGGCGTTCTGAAAATTTCAACCCCTATTTTCCACCCCTTAGAGATGACTGACAGTAACGACGAGCTTCGCGGACCAACTAGACCTCAAATGGGACCAACAAACCAATTAAAGTGCGAAGTACAGTGTACGGCGTACACGGAGGTCGGCGGAAGGCGGAAAATTGTTTTATTCCATATTTGGATTCTACATACCTTGAAACGGAAACCATCAAATTTTGTGGTGTGGAGGGGTTAATATTCTCCCCCCTTGAAAGTAATAAACCAAAATGGAGTTTCTCCATGACGGTTAATCATAAGATTTCCATGGTTTCCCAGTGGTAGAAGAGGAAAACACCAAGTCCACGCACTGTGCGGACGCCCATCTCTGCTAGGCCTATCATTCCCCGCTTTAAGATTTGAATAAAAACTGGATTGTTGGCTAAAAAAAAAAAAAAAAAAATTATAGAAATGATTTTTATATATTCTTGTTTGCAGGTTATTGATTTTTGTTTATAGCTTTTAGTTATCTAGTTTACAATCCTTTGAATTTTAGATGAAATCATGGTACAAGCTAAAAGCACATAATCCTGACTGGTTCGCCACTCAAGTTTTCACTGAGAGGCAAAAGCTGGCGATGTCTCGTGACGTGCATTGCCTTCTGAAAGATAAAGATCATCTTGGAAGGAGGGTTTATGTTTTGAAGCTCGGTATGTGTATTTTATTATGAGAAGAAACACAATAGGTACCTATAATTTATTCTACATAGTAGGTACCTAATACCACTCATATTTATACGCCTGTCACACTTGGAAATAACTAAGACGTGTACGTATAACACCTTGTACCCAGATACACATAAGGCTGCAGTCCACCAATAATGACCAGATTTACTTCATTTGACATGGTAGCAGCTACCAACTTAGCTAATATTTAATTATTTATCGTATTTTACACTTCAAGGCAAATCCTGCTTTCAGGCAAATTTGGGTCGTCAAGGTCCCTGTTTTCTTTTCACCTGCTTCCCTCCATCGTGGTACACCTAGTCTTAACAAGAATAATCCCAGCCAGAATGTAGTGCTGTTGTAAACCACTTGCTCATGCTGAACGCACCTAACATAAATTTTAAATTTTGTGAACCACTCATTCCTCAACACTTGGGATGAGGGAATCCAGAATCGACGTTCATTGTGGGAAAAAATCAATAGAGTGAATATTATGGGGCATACTTTTTTGTCAATTTTACACAATTAAATCTAACTAATAATACGTACATAATATGTACTTTGTAGGTATATATTTGGTTAGCTTGCGGTATCCCTAAATGTGTTACTTCCAATGCTGTTGCTTATAATTATGGTGGATGAGGAAATTCCCCACTTCTTGCCTAAACATTTTCTGGGTCCGCCAACTAATATTAATTATTATGTGCATGGATATGGTGTCGCGGTGTGTTTACAAAAGAAAGGAAAGGAATCGTCGCATTTATTGAAAGTTGAAACCGTCCAAACCATTGTTCATGCTCACTAAGATCGGCAGAGAGCTCATTTAACCACAAAACCTCTCACTTATCTTATATTCGAACTGATAATGAGAAAACCTGATCGTACAAGATCGCTGTTCCAATCCTTGTTGTCCCATGATGAATCTAACGATGGAATCCTCCCACAGGAAACGTTGTGGTCGGGGAGTGCGAGCCGTGGGAGAATTTCCAGGTGGATGACCTGTGGCTCGAGCTGGCCATGGATGAAGAGGTAACGCAAAAGAACGGACTGGTTTACATCTTCGACATGAAAGGCCTCAGTTTCAAGTACCTGCGCTATTTCACGCCGCTCAACTGTAAAGTGGCGTCCACGAAAGCTGAAGTAATAATTATGTGCATGCTTTATTTTTAAGACGCTGCAAATTATTACACAACGGTTTATTATTCACATGTATTAAGGTGCTCCTTCTGGGTAGATCACTGTTTTCTGTGGCCAATACCTAACCTCGTTTTTTTTTGTCAGTACCCACCACGGAAGCCATAAACCGAGTACTGGGGCCGGACCGGGAGTTACAGTTTGTAAACATGCGCAGGATTCAATCATTCCATAATTAATTATTTGTTGTTGTTCATGAAACATAACGTGTGTTCAAGTAACATAAATACCGGGACTGTATTCAGAAAATACTGGAAAACTACTTCGCTGGTAGCGCAATTCGTTATTTCCTTCTCCTGAACTTTTTCGAAAGTGCCCCTTCGGAAAATCACTCCTCAACTAGGATTGTATTTACGTACGCTATCTAAACTTTCTAGTTCCCATCATGTGAGGTGGTGCCAGGTATGTAGTTTATTGACCATCTAACATACGAAAAATGCTTTGTGTCAGCTTACTTATTGTTTATCGATAGCTAAAATGTACATAATTCATATTACAGAACATACCTATCCGTAAAATGGAATATCATGTGGTGAACTCGGGATTTCTTCTCAACAGTATGGTCTCCATAGTATTTCCATTTCTGAGCGGTTCCACGAAACAAAACGTGAGTACCTACTCGCTGCATCACAGTACTACATAACTGTTATGTAAAAACTAATGTGGCACTAAACGTGTGTATGGTGTCTTGATCTAATTCAAGACGTAGTAGGTAATAATTTTTCATTTTCTTTAAATTCATTTTTTAAATTTTCATTCGTATTGATGATTACGTTGTTAGATTCATTTCCATAAAACAAACTGGCCATCTCTGCACAAGTTTGTGAGCCCTGAAATACTTCCAGAGGAGTACGGTGGGAAGTTAGCTCCGCTGGATTACAAGAAACTGAGATCGTACATTACAGATCGGCAGTCCAGATTGGAGGGTAAGCAGATTTTTTTATTTAATTTTATTTATATTATTTTTTTATTTTTTTTAATATTATTATTAGTAGGTAAGTACATATTTATATTCGGTATTGGAAGGTCAATTTCAATGTTATCCATCCATCTTCGGAATGAACTGCCACCCGCCAACCGTAATAAGCTAGGTACCTACTGCTATGGTGAATCACAGAAATGGCCGTTCGGCTCACCCTCCGCCGTCAATACCTTACCTACTCAAATTAGTACGAATATAATAGCAATAAATAACACATAAACACTAAACATAGTTATATAGCTACGTAACATACACCAGTTTCATTTAGTTTCATTTTCCTCGATGTTACAGAAATTGTAAAATACGGCTACCGAGACTGAGGAGTTCTGAGGTTTGTTGAACTGAAAAAAAATGTACCTACCTAAGGGTACACTCTGACTTGCGTTCAGTCCTGCTCAAATTACCAACTTGCGGACCATTTCACAGCTGAAACTGTTTCATATTTTCTAATAAATCATATACCTAAGTCATCGTCAACTTGGAATTTCTTTATTTTCTAACTCCCTGGTGCAAGTTGTCTACCTTGGGCATCTTTGCAGGAACTCCATGGTGCCATCGTCCGCGTCCAGCGCGGCTAGTGTTTTAACTGGTCGTCATTTCATGAGGGTGCTTGAATAGACTAAAAATATAGTGTAGGTATTTTATGGACATAAATATGTTTACTGCACAATAAACGTTACTGTTATTAGATGCGCGAAGAACGAATCGAACATAGCAGTTTTGTCCCGAAGGTTCGTCTCCGACGAAATGCCCATTTAAAAGTGTGCATATAATATTTCATCAAAACGCTCGGCTGTTATAAAAGGATTAAATCAATTCAATGAAGAACGCTGCAAATTATTACGCAACAGTTTATTATTTACATGTACCCTTCTGTGTAGATCACTGTTTTCTTTGGTCAACACCTGCCCTCAACCTCCCCCAAGGAAAGCCCTAAATCGAGTACTGAAGCCTGCCCGGGAATTATGTTTCATAAAAATGCGCAGGATTCAATCATTCAATCATTAATTTTATTTGTTGTTATTCATGAAGCACAACGTTTGTCCAAGTTACGGAAGTACCTATAAACTAAATTCAAAAGAGCCACCATTCTTCAAATGAAACAGTATCACAGAACAAACAACAACTTCATACAGCCATCCGTGACTATAACCAGGTGTCCCCTGGCAATTATATCTGGGCCGGATTTGTACCGTTTCATTCACGATTATGCTGACGAGGCTTTTCGGTACAAATTGTACGGCTGGTCGTACAACTCCGAGTGAACTGAAAAAATTCTTTAGTTTGAGATCAATTTAAAAATGTTAAACAAAACCTTTCTACTGAATGTTTTCCAGCTACGGCATTCTGAAAATTTCAACCCCCTACTTTTTACTTGTTAGAGATGACTGACGGTAACGCCGAGCTTCGCAGACCAACTAGACCCCAAATGGGACCTACAAACTAAATTTCATCAATATTGGTTCATGGTAACTAAACTGCGGAGTACGGCGTACGGACAGAGATTTTTCCATTCCATTTTCGGATTCTGCATACCTTCTAACGGAAACCATAAAATTTTGAGGGGGCTACATATTTTTTCCATGCTCGATTCCAAAGGTTTGTTATTGAAAAAATGAACAAGAAAAAACCGACTAAAAACAACTGTTTATCTAAATAGTAGAGATTAATTATTTGCATTTTGAACAGACGTACATAATAATTCATTCAAATCCGATACAACATTTTTACTTCACAAGTTTTTTAAGACTGCGCCATATTTCAATTCTGAATGAAAAAATAAATAAATAAAAAATACAATGAATATAATATGAAGGCTGTGTGTGGGATTTTTAGTATAAATCTGGCGCCGACTTCAAAAATTTTGTTTCATCCATCGGTTTTGAACAAATTATGTACCCACTTTTGTTCACCATAAAAATTATTCTTTACTTTTTACTCGTAGTTTTATACAGCTTTCTCTGAAATTCATTTTTACATAGCTTTCTTTGGAATGTTGTACAGATTTTGATTATTAGTGCGATCAATAGATTAATTATTATGAAAAACATTTAGTTCCGAAAAGGTGTTTTTGAATTGTTATATTGCTTATGAATTGTTTTTCATTGCGTTTTTCGAAAAAGGTTTTTTAATTAACTTTTTTTTATATTGCTTATGAATTGTTTTTTCATTGCGTTTTTCGAAAAAGGTTATTTAATTAAATTTTTTTATCACCTAAACTTTTCTATGCAAATGCAAATCGTGACCCAATATGCCTCACACTATCAACTAATGATACGGTCATTACTGGGGCATTCACAGTCATTGGCACGCTGTTTTATGTCGTCAAATTGTACAATGTCAGTCAAAGCACTAGAAATTGAACAGTATAATTGGCGTAGTACAGGACCAGTACTTACTAATTTTTTACTTTAAAAACTGGAATGGGACCACAGGGGGATGATCCTCTTTCATTTGAAAAAAACATTCATCGAAATCGGTCCAGTAGTTTTGAAATAATCGCTGGAAAAAAAGTAGGTACATAATATAGAAGTAAGAAAGGAAGGTATATGTAAGTATATGGAACTCAAAATATACTTTGTCTTTCTTATGGCAGTTCCAACGTTAACGATACTGAGAGAAACATCAAAAGGTTGTTGAAGAGATTTTTAATTTATTAAATAGGTAGGTACCTACCCATTCAGAATGCCCCTAGGAAAACAGTTAGGGAACATGCATATTAATTTTCGAAGTACTAATTACTCGTATCTAGCAATTTTCTCAATTTTTCTTGAATAAATTTGATATTCATCAAGTATTAACAACATAATTAAATTTACATGCTATGCACTTACTGCTTATCACCGTTTTATTAATCTAGGTAGTGAACTATCTTATCTTAAATGTTATTCTGGAGGTGAAATGAAATAAGTTTACGCTATGATTATGAAACAGTGCTTAATCATTATTTATTACAAATCCGTGGTCCTAGTAAGTAACTTTTTTAAATCGGATGTTTAACAAAATCTCAATGCTACGACCATCTTGAGCCAAAATAACTATCGACATTATGTCGCCTTACAATCAACCGCGTTTACTGACACACCTCAGTAAATAATCGATCAATAACGTTGTACGAATGGACCAAAACTTTTAAACTACCAAGTTGCCAAACGTCCACAGACTTATACGGGAATAAGAGTGGAAACATTCACAAAACTAGACAAGTCTCTACCAAAGTGTTCAAACAGGCACCAATACTTTAACACAATGCATAGTGGTCTTACCACCAAGGAATGCGAAAGAACAGAAATTTAAAAAACAAATTTTCGTTCAGTAGTGGTTGCTAAATTTGTATACAGCTTCAAACGATTCTCACGAACAAAAGTACATATCTACCCAAATAACAGTTTTATTTATTTGATAATCAATCACGGAAGAACCTCTAAAATCATTGGATTGGACAGCGCGATCAAACCATAAAACTAAGTTATTATTGTCAAACATTATACCTAGTCCAAAAAAATTGTGGGCACAATATTAAATGGAAATCTACACAGCTATAAGTAGAAGGTACTTACTTACACAGTTATGAAACGAAATAAAAACGTGGGAAAATAAAGGTGTATTGATCACATGAGAACAAATTCGCACACCATTCTAAACATTAAGAGAAATATCACAAGATTCACATCAAAATCCAACCACTAGTTGATAATCATTTGTTGGCTCCTTCCTCTGTTAATTCCTTTTCTTTCTTCTCTTCTGGATCATAAGGTCCTCTGGTAAGGTAACCAAGCCGTGCCATTTCTGGAAAATATGGGCAGGTAGGTACATTAAGTTACAACATCCACTTGTCAACGTGATGAATTGTAAAATAAAATGTGGGAAATTGAGTAAAGTTCAGGGGGCCCCAAAGAGCCAGGAAGCTACAAGCGGCCCTGCAGATCTAACTTCAGTCAAAATCTAAAAACGTCAATGAACATTTTAGTTTATAATAATTGCAGTCACCTAACAGGTATTACAACACCAAATTACACATTAATTATTTTTATTCACGTTTACTGGTGATGAAGTGAAATGGCACCGTAAAAGGAGTGTGCAGATTTCTGCATTAATAACAAATATTCTTTGAACCACTATTCTTGAAAATAACCAAGTAGGTAACTAATTAGCTTTCCATAAAAGTCCCAAGAAACCTGGTGAGACTGACAGCAACGACAGCGGTAGGTTCAACATGTTAAAGTGAAATCATAGACCTGTGTCATACATGTTCATAATACCTGAGTTGGGGATCACATTTGAAACTATTCCTCAATGATATTGGGCAAATAACTGATAGTTAGGTATGAACAGATCTTATTATGTCATGAATAATTATTCATGTTTATTTAATTTAGGTATTTAATTATAATTAAATTGACTGTTGTAAAAATCCGGTGATTGGTGTGATTAATTCACAGACACACGCTCTGAAGACAATAAATTATAGAGAAGATAAGAGACATTGCGATTCTCACGATATTCCTTACAGATATCGCCTCACGAGATCTGGCTTCCCATCCAATGTGCAATGAACTCGGTAGCGTCTATAGCCTCGTGAACAGAAGCAACGTGAGAAGCGTGGAAAATCCATTTAAGGTCAAGGTAACCCTCTACATTCATCCAAGGCCAAGGAAAATGAACGTAATGTAGGTAGGTACCTACCTTCATCCCCTTCCAGTGGCTTATGTTACGATTCCCATTTTCAATTTCCAGTGTCTGAAGTTTTTGGAGACTCAAGCTTGAAATAATATTTTATTGATAACCTGAGTCAGTCAAGCTTGTTGGATTATTTATTGACTGAAAGTCCCCATGAGACTTGGGAACTTAATTTTCCAAACTGACTCTCATAAAGTGACTGACTCTGCAATTCATCGGGATAAAAATTCTACATAGAACACACTTTACTCATATGAACATGAATATTATTTGGAAAATATCCGCCATTTTAGAGTCAGTCCTCATTTTGGAATCAAATATAATCAAACAGTGTGTGACGGATGACTAGTAAACAGGGTGATTCTGACCAAGCCCAAAAGAAGGAACTGAGTTAGATTTCTCACAAACGGCAAAGGATACCAAAATACTTCTTTTTTTTGCAATAGATTCAAGTGTCAAAAGCCAGTTTTCCTCCAGTCTCGGAGGCCTGAGAATATCATTATTTGATCCAACCTGAAAAATTGTGTTGAAGTCGGTACCGAACTTCCGAAAGTCATAATCAGGGTCAGTTCATGCAAAGCACTCGATTCTGCCGAAAATCGTCTGTTTTTCCGCGTTCACAGACGGTCCTGAATAGTACCGCAGTAGATCAAAACGAACTGAAATCGATCCCCATTGCTTGGTATTATTTGCCGTTTTATGCGAAGTTTCACCTACCTACCTAATTCTGTTTGATGATCTGAGTGGAAATCACTGTTCAGCACATATACCACCCCAAGGTAACACAGTTATTATTGACATTTTCATGTCTTTGCCCTGGCACATAGCACAAAAAACTGTCACGAAATTGCGTAACGAAATTGTGTTACAGTGCCTTTATAATGATTTCCGCTTACAACGACCCCGTTGTTAGGTTTGTTCATTTTCTACACTTTTTAACCCACAAAAATCGTTCACCACTCGTTGGAAAGCTCTCGATTTAACGAACATTTTCATGTTCTCCATAACATATTGACTATACGAATAGCGGAGCTATGGGCATAACTGTTCTCATATTTTGTTTACAAACTAATGATCGTGAGTGTAGAAGATAATTAATCCGGAATCGTCTATTTTATTGAAATTAGGTACCTACCTCTTAATATTAATAATGTCAAAAGCAATAGGTAAAGACATGAAAATGTCCCAATGCGTTGCAGACTCGTATGCAAGCGTTTTGTATGCAGTGTACCATTGCTGTTTCAATGAACATGATTAGTTTAAGTAGGTATATATTTTATAAAGAGTTCATCAAGTATCAACTCTTGGATCTGATGAAATCACCCAGTATTTGAAATTTCAACTTATTCAAATAGATGTTTCATGTTTTCAATGGTCCGTTACCTTTGACGACTCTGGGGTCCCGAGTTAGTGAGATGAACCACTGTTCATAGCTGTATTCCGGTCTCGTTCCTCCGTATACAACAGGTAGATATTTTGACTCGACGTGCTTATGGAGAGAGCTGAGGTCATCCCCATGGAAGTAGCACTGAAAGACAATGTATAATACTATTATTCACATCATTCCAAATTTTAATTTTTTTATTCCATGCAATTTATGCTTGAATGTGATTATTTATAATTTGGTCGATTCCAATATTTCACGCTCTGTTAGAATCTGTGAATTATTATATCTGTGGGGGAAACGGAAAAAAGAGGAGAAAGCATCACATTATATCCTGCAGATATGCTAGCTGTGCGTCCCTACGGTCACGGTGGGTGCAGTAAACGAATTAGCGAATTTCATGGTTTGTTACTGAAAATGTTCCTTGGAAGGAAACAGCGCATGAATACGGAAAAAATTAGGATTTTTATCGAAATCAGAGGATATTGCTCACCATTACCTATTATTATTTTATGAATAACGTTTATTATGGAAGGCCTATGATTCATATACGGGAGGCAAAATCCTCAATAAGAAATATTCAGGAGTAATACAAGAAGTATCATAAAACTGACGATAATATAGCTGAGGCAGGGATGTGACAAAAACAAAAAAGTTTCCTTTAGAGATAAAGAAAGTTCTTGTGAAGCGGAATACCCATTCAAGGCACACACGAAGAGGGTTATATACAGAGGTTCACTACTTCAACCAGGTTCAACTATTTTACCGGATTTTTGTTTTGTTTTTGTTTTGGTTGTAAGTATAACGATTGAAGGCGTGGCGTTTCGAAATTATATCTGCTACAACAGGTTACACACAAGGTAGGTAGTTTGCAAGGTACGCAAGGTGAAACCACGACAAGAAAAGACATAAAATAGTCCGAAGTCTGTGGTTAATCAAAATCGTATTGCCTAACAAGAAGGATGAAGCGCGGATGATGAAGCTTATTGTTCAAGTCATTCTCGGACCGTCATCTTCCGAAATGTCGAGTCAACGTCTGTCTCAGTGAAAGTGAATGCTGTAACTGCAGTCTCGACCTTGACAGACATTCACTGTTTACAAACCTTCGAGAGCCTCCGCCTCACACGATGTGTCTAAAAGGTTGAAATTATGTTGGAAAACCACCTATTAAAAATAATTAATTTCATCGGATGAGCGCTGATCAGCATCCTTGCCGGGGACAGTGTAACCTGCAACACTCCTAGGGGGCCTATTCACTAAGCAAAAGAGATGCCTCTTTTGGGAAAATATTTTTTTAATAGCATCCATTACAGGATTATTTAGTAACTTCTAAAAGAGATAGTTGGCGGTCATCTTGCCATTTTATATCTCTTTCAAAGGATATACCTAATTTGGTGCATTTTCTTTCTTTCTCATTTCTATTTTGCTTGATAGTGATACCGTGTATCATTCTTCGTTCATCCGCTACCACGCTGGTCATTTTCATCACCCTTAGTTCATTATGATCGTGTATCTTTTTTCATATCATAAAGGTAAGCCGATTGTTCATTAAAAATATATAAGTACATAATAATCATTGATTGATGAGTAAAAACGTCTAAGTACGGGAAAGGCAGGTAGGTACCCCAGAGTGGGCGTTCATTTTGGTTCATCATTCTGTGAATATTACGCCTATATACTCGCACACCAAAAAAATTGTCCAAGACCCCCCTCAAAATTTTTTCTTTTACGTTTCAAGGTGCGTAGATTGTGGGTTCATTATTCTATTTGACATGCCTACGGAAATGTTGGCTGTTCTTTATTATTTCCTTCATGTGCAATAATTTAAATAGCCGTTATTGATGATTTCCACCAATTTTGGCCCCCAAAAACACGAATTAGACTCCTATTTTTGACAAATTATCTTTGATCATTGATCGTGCCATGTCTTGATTCACCTGTTAACACTACTTCTAATGTTATTATACAAGTTTATGGTGATTTCAGACAATTTACCAGGCTTTTGACTCATAAAAAATGAATTTTGGGAGATGAACCTTCGTTACAACCTCAATTCTTCACTCAATGGTCAACATCAACTTCATATTCTGTCTTTTCGCCCTAAAAAACATGGAAAACGATACCTCACAAGCTCATGTTCACTAAAACCTCAAACAAAACCTCGAAAAATCCTGTTTTTACATCCATTTTTCACCCTTAACACCCCTGGGTGTATTCACATTATTCATCACCATATCGCTTTGAGAAAATGTTACGTACCTCATGCTTTCCATGTGTCATTTTCAGGCCGACAATGTAGGTATACATATTATGTTTATGTAGGTAATTATTGGTTTATAGGGAGAATAATTAATATTCATAAAAAACTAGGGGCTCTGAGAAAGGGTTTTAAAGCAAATTAAAACTGGAAATATTGGTTACCTATTAATTTTGCCGAAACACCTATATTATCCGAACTATTCATTATTATTATAATTATTATATTACCTATAATATATCACCTGGAGGCGGTTCAATTGGATTTCCCCATGTGATCAGGAAGCTAACGGTGGTGTTGATTGTTCAGCGACGATTTTTCGGGGTCTATCAAGTCTACCTTTATTATTTTAATTCCAAGTTGTTCAGATCTTTAGTCGATTTGAACATTTTGCTACGACTTAACACGACACTTGTTTCGACAACCTGGTACCACGGAACTTATTCAATGATTTTCAGACTGCAGGGGAAAAAACGGGGCTGTCTTACAGACACCTAGGGATCATTCATAATGATTAATGTAAAATGAATATCAAACCACACATGAATGTCAAAGATACCTTTGAAACCATTTCACTGAATAGTCTGCCCATAATTATTGTGAATGATAGTTTCTTAGCAACGGCTCCTAAAAGCAAACATGGTGTCTGTCGATCGGTTGGAAAATTTACACTCAATAGCCTGGCCATAATCATTATGAATGATAAAAAGTCTTGTGATCAAAAATTAGCTGGTCCAATGATGGTGCAATGATCAAACCAAAGCCACCACCAAACCAAAGTTTGCATAAGTTTCTAGAAAACATTTAGGTTAATGTAATAATAACCATGATCACGAATTTTCAGGTAAGAAGACCAAATCGGTGCCACGGCGCCAATTTAGGCATCGTTTTGCCTCCACAATTTGCAGCTTACCTGCAGCCACAAGTCGGACTACCCTCTCGAAAATAACGGACACTTGTAAAATTGTCCTCTGATATTAGACACCTAGTGTAGGTAGGTACCTACTTACTACAGGACGGGATTTTCGAAAGCAGGTGTCAACGCCTCTTCATACCAGATCAACCGTTTGTTTGGTCAGCGGACAACCGAAATCCATTGGGAAGAAACAACAGATAAACCAACATTGTCTCGTGCGTCGTGATATTGAAGCAATAGACCAAGTGAGTAGATAGAAACGGTTAGCGGGGGAGATAACGAGGGCAAAAGCTGTTTGAGATGGCTCAATGACCCCTACGGTTGTACTCATCGAGGGACAGATTAGCTCAAAACAATCTCGAACGCATTCACCGCTCTCGACCCCCCCCCCCCCCCCCAACACTTCAAGCTATAATGGTCCACTAATGATCGCCATTAGTGAGCCAGACAGAAGCAAACGATAATTACAGCTGGATAACTATAATGAGTAATTCCTGGCGTTGATTCACTGCGGACTCCCGAGTGGATATTCGAGGTTTTGATGAAATCTGATTAATATGGAAATTACTGAGCTAACGTTCGAACTTCGAATCCATTCAACACTTTCTTTATGGTACGAGTCTTATACCAATATCCGATGATTTCATTCGTAACAGTGCCTGCTTACCTAGTTCAGATCTATGAAGTATATAACTTCATTGATCTTCATTCATTAGAAAATTAATTAGTATCGTATTTACTACATACAAATAACTTGGATTTTACTGATTTTACAGTGAATATAGCTAACTAGGTAGTTTGTTATTGTCAGTTACTAGTCCCCCTACTTATCGTTCAGGAAACCATCTATCAATGTTGTCGGTCAACGTTGACGGTTTGAACAATTTTTGAAAATCACTCCACTTCGTCGACGGGGCCTTTACAATGCATTTAATGACTCAACGGACATAGGACCTTCATGATTTTCCACCACGCGTTTGGAATTATTATGAGCTTTGTAACAGTTCCTAATGCATGAGCACGCAGAACTGTTACTCAGGAACGGTGCCACCCGTCCCAACGATAGAAGGAGAACAATCAATCCGTTTCCTGCCTTCAACAATGTAAGATCACACCTCCCTCATTTTTATTTATTTATATCACTCGATATTTAAACCACTTAATCCTTTTAACAATTCTGCGGTTGCCCGATAGGTAGTCCCTTGAAATTGTCACCCTTCGAGAAATATATAAATCCACCCCCCTGGGGTAAATTTAGCTTCCCCTTAATTTTCGCCCCTTAAACAACCTTCTAGGAGCTTCATTCCTTAATTACCCAATAAAAGGGTACCGAGTCAGAGCAGAATCGTTGTCTACTTAATATCTTCCCTTCTCCTATAATAGCACCTAATTTAAAAGACATTAGTTTATTAGTGCAATTTAGGAGATTGACCCAATCCGAGCAGAGTCGAGGTAAATGGAAGTAAGAAAATTAGTCGATCACACAGTGCTAAACATTTGAAATTTTTCCACTTCATGGAAAAACATTGAATCATGGATAGGTATGTTTTTGGGCGCTGTATTTTCACATCCACTTTTCAATGTTTTTCCATGAAGTGGAAAAATGATATAAATTTTTGAATTGATTGATAATGAAAAAAGTGCAATTGGTCAAATTTATTGTACAGAAATTGGGTCAGTAATAGACAGTAACGGACGATGATAACTAAAGTAAGAAATATATAGTTTCGTTTCGAGATGATAACTAAAGTAAGAAATATATAGTTTCGTTTCGAGATGATCAATGTGAGATCGCTACCTACCTTCCAATTCGTTCAATAAAATGGTTTGTGCTCATTTCATTATTGTTTCGCTGGGTATTGTCGGTAACTACACACGCACATCTCCGAATTGTTTATCGGTTGCAGCGTTGCATTTTTTTCGGTCGCAAATTTTAGAATGACCCCCCAGGGCAAAAACATATCCATGTTATTACAGCTTGAATGTCGCCATGTTACAATGTAATCAAAATAATCATCTTATAATAAATTACTCAAGTGGTAGTTTAACAAAACATGGTATCCTATCGAAAGAACAATGGTTTGGTTCCCTTCTATACTGAATCAGAGATATCTCGCACATTTAACTGAGATTTCAAAACGAAAATGATGATTGTCCACCCCGAAAAAGAGCAACAACTTGATCACTTCACTCAGAATGAAGGCGGGTAAAGCTCTTGTAATAGCATTACAAGCGTTACATTACCCGCCCATTGAACGACTACGTTTTTGGCTTCTTTATGATTTCCTAATAGCTAACTCCCAATAACTAATTACCACGAACGCCATGACTCGCGTAATCCTCGATCGAGCATAACCTTGTACCACAACTGGAGTTTATACAGCAGCACAGTTGTAGGTCAAGGGCATTTGTGGTATGTATTTATCTAGCTTGACTCGACATTTTTTGAATCGTCCTGCGGTTAATTCTTAAACGAAGAAGCTGTATGGACGTCTGGCTTTGTTGGGTTTTTATCGTGTGTATAATTTTTATATCAAACGTCACTACAAAACTATTCCCATAGAACGGGAAAGATCTATGGGTACGACATTCTTTCACTTCCGTCAAGATTCAGCGTCCACAGCGTTGAGAAACTTGTGAGTTTTCGAGAGGTAGTTTATTACACCCATGTTTTTAATAAATAGAGAGACCGAGAAGTGAGCAAGTGGGTAGGTGAGAAGACCGAATAGGTGAGAGAATCCTGAAAGTTAACAGCCGACTCAATTGAAATGTTAAACACGATGGTTAATTACGTGAGTGGAAACTGATAAATGTAGTAATGCAGTCGTTAAAAACACTCAAGAAACCTGAGTAGCATGTTTGGTTATAGAATAACTGAATCCCAATCAAGCAATTGATGTTGTATGGTTGTAATATTATGTAACTAGATACTCACGGTTTCTTTATAACGAGCAGGCAGAAGGGGCTTAAACATAGTGAATATCTTTTCAAATACCCATGACTCGTGGAGGATGTGTATCGCCGATATCTTGTAAGGGAAGCTTGTCTGAAAGAACCATATTATAAGAACATACGTGAATATTGTTATAATTAATTTTGTCGACTCATGACGTTATTCAATCTACCATTCAAATTATTACAATTTTAATGATAATTGAACTGACATTGTTCGATCAACTATTCAAATTATTATATCTTGAATAATAATTGACTAGACTGAATTGACTAGAATTATAACTGCTTTAAGCTCTAACTACCTGCGATAGAATCCTATAAGGTGTGACTGCATAATTTCAAATTGTTTCATCATTAGGTACTGACAATCAAGCCTGCGACCTAGGAGCTGTTCCTAACTTCTGGTTATACCTATGTCTGTGACGTATTCCACGCAGCAAAAGTTGGTACCTGAATACACTCATAATAAGAGTTTGACGAACATAATATCTCAAATTAATATTGTCAGTCACAATGGTATGATACGACTTTCCAACTTATGTAAAATGTATAATGATTTTGTCTGTTACATAGGTCTGTACCATATTGATTTCTTGATAAATGAGATCAATTACCATGTAATTTTTGTACCTACGTTTGCTAGCCGTTGGTTAAATAACCACATAATAGTTATATTATACGTATAGGGTTTTCCATTCTTAACTATAATTTGAAATCTCTATAGCGATAATTGGTGAAATTTTGTACTCCACTTAATCACAACGATCGCATAGGAATGATAATGATGTCCAGATTGTTTAGGACGAATTTGTGGAAATTTGAGAACGGAGAGAAATATACCAAATAGGTCCAGAATGTTTAGGACAAATCTGTGGAAATTTGAGAACGGAGAGAAATATACCAAACAGGCAATAACTAAAATATTGGTAACTACCTACCTAGTACCTACACAATCCACGACAGAGAACTACATAGAGTAGAGATACATAAAAACAACATTCGTGCACGGAATTCAGAAATTTTTATAATGATAACAATTATTATTTATGTTCAAAGTTATTTACAATGATTAAACAATAATATGAATAACACCCCCTCCCCCCCCCCCCCTCACCATATAACACACCCTATATCGTTTCAATGAATAGGCGTTATAAGTTGGTAGGCTTAATAGTTACTGTGGTGATGGATGGTTTGGGTAGGTGAGGTCGAGAAGGAGAGCGTAGATTATGAGGTAGCTAGTATCCAGAAAGGTTACACCACATTGACGAGGCCAGAAAGGTTACCACCACGCTGGATACTAGAGGTTGTGCCCAGTAAGGTTATACCACACATTGACTAGGCCAGAAAGGTTACCACCACAATGGGATCTTTTATGAGAAAGGTTGAGGAGGAAGGTAATGTGTGAGAGAGAAGTCATCGAGTTCGAGTGAGATCGGTAGAATGACGAGCCGGGCAAGGAGGGCGCCTTATAAAGGCGCCTCTACCCTCCCCCGGTCATCCGACGGTCGTTGAAAGCTGTTGGAGGATCGATGGAAGGAGGCTACCTGGTTGCGCCCCTCACGTCACGTAGCTAGCCTTCTCCTTGGCTTTATTGGCAACAATCTTAATTTTACATTGAGTGGCATATTATAAAGAGGTACCAAAACAGTTATTATACCTAACACACGTTTGCTTGGTAGGCTACAATAAACTTGCTCCCACGTATTACTAGTTATCTTAATCACCCTCAAATTTGAAGGCCAATGTTTAATTTTCATTTCCCCTTTGGTGGAAGTTTGTCATGAACCTAGATTATCAGTTTATTACTTGTATGTGATGAATGGGTACCCCATGCGTCCCGCGGAGTGACGGGAGATTACTGACTATACCCCATGCATCCCGAGGGTGAACACAGCACCTACCCGATGCGTCCCGGCGTTTTCGTTGATTGTGAGCGCGCTGAGGCTGAACTCTATTTTGCTGTTGCCTCACGACCTTGAAATTATTTGCAATCTCACAACAATACTGACGAAGATAAATGAATCTACACATGAATGGACAAACGTCGAGGTTTCTCTCTCCTGTATTCGTCAGTTTCGTTTTCCACAGTAAATTCAGCAAACTATTTTACGCCGACGTTTTCAAGTTTTTGAATGCCTTGCGGTATGTACAATTTGACGCGGAGGTCAAGATCGGTTCTGCGACCACCCCAAAGCAAGTGAGGCGCCCACCGAAAGCTCCGGCCGAAAGCACCCTCTGACCGGGGAAAGACCACAACATCCACAATTTTGACGGAGCGGGCAAACTCTTAGGGGTGCGGTCCAATTTGCCTTCATGCAGTATACTAACTTCAATGACTGAAGGTTCAATTTATTAGTAGAAATGGAATAATAAATGCGAATTTAATTTATTGTTTATAACGTGCTTAGATCATATCAGTAAATATATACTTAGGTAATTCCTATTTTCATCGGAGAATAATACTCACCACCATGATTTCTACGGCTTTGGATACTGTCGCGGGTGTGATATGCCAAGCGTGAGCCATGCTGAGTCCTTCAAGGTCGAAGATACAGACTCCGCCAAGGATCTGGGCCCGAGGTTCCAAAATGCCAGCTTCGAGAACGGCAAGCGTTGCAGTAAAAAGTTTGTCAATTGATGTCGTATTCGGATTCCATTTTCCTTAGGAAACAAATTGTACCTATTTATTATACAGAACAACTATGCGGAGAGATGTCGAGGTATATAAGTAGGTAAGTAGGTGAAGGGATGAAGTAGAACAATGATCCCCGAAACCTTGCACACGAGAATAGCCAGTTTAGAATAGGAATCTAAACGTACGGGTTTTATTATAAACGAAGAACAATATCTGTAAATAGCAAAGCATCTGTGAAGTCCCCCATCGGGTAAATTCTTCTAAGTCCCCATGTTTTCATAACTGATAAATAAAACCCTCAAATAATAGAACCTAATATATATAAAGTGTGTTTGATGTTTCAAAAAAATTCAAACCACGTTGTTTCAGCGAACTAACGGGTTATGTGAATGGGACACAAACCAAGTAGATTCCGGTCTGAGAACGTTGAGGCCAACCGCAATTTCATACGATAAGTAGTTGTTTTTCCATGATTTTTCGAAGTTTCTACCAGTCCTGACGTCACATTCGGCAGGGGGTAATGTAATGACGGGTGTATGTAATGACGTTAGAACTGTTGTAAACTTTTAAAAATCACAGAAAAATAACTAGGTACTTATCTTAGCAACTCCGCCTACGGGTGGTGAGGGGGGGGGGGGGAATCTGCCTCTGGTAGCCTCCCAAGTCAGGATAAAAGAGGAGGGACCCTCTGCAGCAGCTGCAGCAGCACTTACACCATCGTCCCAGGAATTACGCGTGCAATAACAACTTAGAAGTCCAGCCCACTTACTCCAAGCTAGGGTAGAGCAGTCTAATCCATCGCTTAACCGGAACTCATATGATTAAGGAAGTTCAGAGAAAGAAAAATAGAACTGACAAACATGGTAAAAGAAAACTCTCACGTAAACACAAACGGAAGAACGGTTTGGCAGTTGCAACATGGAATGTAAGGAGTATGTACCAAGCAGGCAGATGTCGATGAATCGGGGAGCAGTTGGAGAAATACTACATAGACGTTGCTGTAATACAAGAAAAAAGATGGGAAGTTGTTGGGATGATGGACCTACAGAATTATACCCTTACTGAGAGTGGAAATGTAGCAAGTGGAATAGCCACAGGCAGGCTCATAAAGAATAGCATAAAGCACGCCATCAAAGAACACAAGACAGTGGAGCGATCACATATGTGTACTCAGACTGCAAGGCCACTTCTTCCGGTCTACCTTCATAAGCGTTCATTCTCCCACAAAGGACAGTAATGAGGAGTTAAAATCATCAAGTCATGTATCAAGTGCCAGCTAGTGACATGAATGTTTTAACAGATGATATGAATGCCAGAATATGCAAAGAAGATGTACACCATCCAACTATTGGCAGGTTCGGCCTCCACGATGTCAGTTCTGACAATGGAGAAAGAGTCACTGATTTTGGTGCAGGGAGAAACATATTTCAAAAACCGATCCACAAAGCAACGTGGGTGTTCCCAGATGGGGATGACTATAAATCAGACTGACCACACATAATGATTGGCAAGCAGCGAGCATCAGCAGTCACCAACTGTAGATTCTACAGAGGGGCGGACTTTGATAGTGACCATTTTCTCGTCAGAGGCAGAATCAGAAAGAGACTACCAGTAAATTCAAGAGGAGCCGGGGAAAGGGTAGCCGATCCATATAATGTTGAAAATCTGAAACACGAGACAGAAAAGGACTAAGGCGCTACCAAGAGGCTGTCAAGGATATATTGAGAACAGCTAAACCGAAAGATGATATTCATGAATTCTAGGTGCAGCTGAAAGAGCTGGTTCACAGGGCCACAGGTGAAACAGTTGGTACACAAAACGAAGAGCTGACATGATGAAGAATGCAGATTGCTGAATGAGAAGGAACAAGGCTAGGATGAAAGATCTTCTCAGGACAACCAGAGGAACAGGCCAAGAATTAAAAGCAAGAAGGCAAGTAGCATGCGAGATGTTCAGAGCCAAGGAGAGAAAAGGGAAAATGAAACTATGATTCGTATACAGGAAAATCATGAGACTGAAAAAGCCAGAAAATTATTCAGAGAAGTGAAAGAAATCAGGAAGGGATTCACACCAGTTTCTGGGGGGGGGGGGGGGGGGGAGTGAAGCAGAGGTGCAGAGAAGGTGGTAGGGATATTTCGAAGAACTTCTCAAAGCTGCTCCCCGGAATGATATTGATGAAGAGCCTGAACTGGTACAGAGGGATGGAGTGCAGGATGCAGAACTACCAAAACACTGGATGAAATCCAGCGTATTGTTGCCTCTCAAGAATAATAAAGCTGCAGATCCTGACCCTCTCGAAGTCCTACATAAATTAAAATGCAAGATCTGCAGGAATAAAACGATTTCCGAGGAAGGGAAGCTAGCTGCTGTGGTACAAAACCACAAGAAAGGCGACAAAACAGACTGGGGAATCTCTTTCTGATGTAGATTACAAAGTGCACAAAAATATGATAATCATGATGATGAGACGATGATGATTACAAAGTGTCACAGCAATGAAAGAGCTAATTCAGCAGAAAGCAGAAAAATCCTGGGGGAATACCAAGCTGGCTTCAGAGCACAAGGGTCAATGACGGACCAAGTCTTCTAGCTCAGAAGACTAATGAACAACATGTAACACTGCTCGACTTATTTATCCGTTTCTATAAAGCATGAGCAAAGCTATAACAATCCTAGGAATACCATATTACCTTGTAAGATCGTCGAGGTTGATAGGCAGATTGCCAGGCCTTTTCTCCTGACATCAGGAGTAAGACAGGGGGACCCGATTTCATCAGTTCTGTTCAACCTCGTTCTAGAGTATGCCATTCGTAAGCTAGAACTGAACATTTCTGGGAATATTTACCAGACAATGACGCAGATACTTGCCTTTGCAGACGATATAGGATCGGCTGCGAGATCGACGAGGTGCCTGGAAGAAGCCTTTATACATTTTCAGGGCACAGCTGAGGAAGCAGGACTCGTAATTAGCAAGGAAAAGACCCTATATTATATGAGGACGCCCCGTAGTGATCATGGCTATCCCGGTTTGCTAAGGTTCAAGTCAACAAAGGAATTTAAATACCTAGGAGTGCTGATAGCCAATGACAATAACTGCACCAGAGAGATCCAGGCTAGGCTAGCAGCGGGCAACCGATCGTATTTTGCCCTACAGAACCTACTCAAGTCAAAAATGTCAAGAGATATGAAAATCAAGGTCCACGAAACCATTCGCCCTGTCGCCACATATGGTGCTGAGTGCTGGGCGCTGACCAGTCGTGACATGAGGATCCTGAAAGTATGGGAAAGTCCTGAGAAAAACTTCCGGACCAGTGTGGGACCAGGGAGTACGCAGAATCCGAAGAAACGATTAATTTCGGGCATTGTATCGATGGCATGGTATATTCTGCAATGTGAAGAGTGCGAGGCTGCGATGGCTGGGCCACGTCATGAGGGCTGATCCTGACAGCCCATTGAGGAAGGTAATAGAAGGTAACACCGGCGCCCGTAGACTTCGTGGAAGGCCGCGGAAGAAATGAATTGAAGATGTGAAGAACGACCTCATGGAGCTGGGTGCGAGACTGTGGAGGAGAAAAACGCGAGAGTAATCAGTCTGGGGAAGATAACTGAGCAGGCCAAGGCTCTTCAGTAAACTTATCGTAGGACAGTGCGGTTGGTGACAAAATTGGCAGGATGGAATTTACTTTCATTTAAAAAAAATTAATTAATAAATAAAAATAATATCAATAACAATAATAATAATAAATTAAAGCACATATTACTGAGGTTTTAAAACGGAATGACAGTATTAAGAACCACACCAGGGCTCTGTTCTTGAGAACCTGACCGATCCCAAGAACCGAACCCTGATGTAATCACATACCTACGATCAATCACTCCCGGTACAATCAGAGAACATCATGTACAATCCCAATAAGTATAGGTGAAACCGATGTGACTTGTGAGTTTACTATCGCCTTCGATATTTTTGATGACGTTTATCACTGTAACTGAATAATTTATGCAATTTAATACATTCATAGAGCGATATTTTCTTTCATAACTGCAGCTCCTCAGTTCAGACCTCAGGATAGCCTTTCAATAAACCATATCTAAATAACCTATGGGCAACACTAAGTTCATGTCACCTTCGATTTTGGAACGAAAATGGTGAAATATTGGTTGTTAATATGGTTCGGTGAATTTGAAATCAATAGAATTTAAATCGCATCGTCTTGAAACAACGATAGCCTTTGTTTGTGTGTCTTTATTGGGAATGTACCGAACACCCGACATAATCATTCTTCGTTGCTTATAACTATATTTTAAAATCAAGTCCACTTCCAGTTAAGACTTCTTGTGTGCACAGTATCAGGTTCTACGAAGTGGCTATGACACATTAGGTACAGTTACCTACAGTCCATATCATTCATTAATCTTTGTCCTACAAAAAACGCTGCAAATTATTACACAACGGTTAAGTATTTACCTGTAGTTGCCCCTTCTGCATAGTTCACTGTTTTCTGTGGTCAATAACCTCGAGCTCCCCCCAGGAAAGCCATAAATTGAGTACCTACTGGAGCCGGCCCGGGAATTAAATTTTCATACAAATGCTCGGGATTCAATATCTCACTCACTAATTATCTGAGTTATTCATGAAGCATAAGGCAAATAATAAACCGTTGTGTAATCATTTACCCGTATAGATGCCCGTTCTGCGTTGATAGTATAATAAACCGTTGTGTAATAATTTACCCGTATAGATGCCCGTTCTGCGTTGATAGTATAATAAACCGTTGTGTAATAATTTACCAAATAATATTTGCCAAATAATAGTTGCAATAATTTACCAAATGTTAGTTGCAAAAGTACCTATAAACAAAATCCAAAAGATCCATCATTTTTCAAATGAATTAATATCACTGACTCGACTTCATACAACCATCCGTGATTTTAATCAGGTGCTCCCTAGCGATGATATCTGGGCTGGATTTATACCGTTTGATTCACGATTATATTGAAGAACATTTTCGGTGCAAACGAAATGCTGGTCATACAATGCTCCGGGTGGTCTCAAAAATTCTTTACTTCAAGATCAATTTAAAAACGCTGCAAATCCCTGCACAACGGTTTATTATTTTGTATAGAATACCCTTCTGTTACAGATCACAGCTCTATGTATAGATAGCCCGTCTATATAATATAATATGTACTATTCTATGCATATTATGTAGATCGCAGACCCTCCGTAGGTTAGTACCTAACCCCGTACTCGTTACTAGGTACCTACCTAAATCACGAGTTAAATGTTGCTAAAATAATTCTGCCGATGACAAACAGTACCTAACAAAAAGAAACACACATAATGAAGTTCTGAAAAGAAATTGTTGATGGGGAGTGAAAAAAGTTGCAAAAGTACCTACCAACAAACTCCACCCCCTTCTACGTAGATGGTATAATGAACCGTTGTGTAATAATTTACCGTTGAGTAATGATTTACCGTAGTAATAATTTACCCATCAATAATACTTCAACGTTTGTTCAAGTTTCACTACCTACCAACAAACTCCATCATTTTGGTTTATTATTTTCAATAATGAACCATTGGAATCGAGCATGAAAAAAAAAATTCTTACCCCCCCTCAAAATTTGATGGTTTACGTTTCAAGATATGTAGAATCCAAAACTGCAATAAAAATATTTCTGTCTGTCCGCCGTACGCCGTACGCCGTACGCCGTACGCCGTACGGGCCACTTTTCTTAGTTACCATGAAAAAAAATTGATGAAATTCGGGTTATAGGTTCCGTTCGGCGTCTAGTTGGTCCTCGAAGCTCGACGTTACTGTGAGTCATCTCTAAGGGGTTCAAAATAGGGGTTGAAATTTTCAAAACGGCTATACCATTTTTTTACGTAAATATTTTTACGGTTTTAAATAGTTCTTGAACTTGCGAGTTTTTTAAGACCATCCGGAGCATCGTACGTCCAGCCGTTCGTTCACAGTAAGGCCCCGAAGTTTGCACCGACAGGCATTTTCGACTCCAGTGTGAATGAAATTGTATACAATTCAAACCAAATCTCGTAACCAGAGACGCGCCCACAATAGGAATTTGTGAATACGGCCAATCATTGGTAGGGATCACCTGATTATATTGGCGGAGTATGAAGTCGAGTTGGTTGTTCTGTGATATTATTTCATTTGAAAAATGATGGCTCTATTGGAGTTTGTTGGTAGGTAGTGAAACTTGAACAAACGTTGAAGTATTATTTATGGGTAAATTATTACTACGGTAAATCATTACTCAACGGTAAATTATTACAGAACGGTAAATTATACCATCTACGTAGAAGGGGCTGGAGTTTGTTGGTAGGTACTTTTGCAACTTTTTTCACTCCTCATCAACAATTTCTTTTCAGAACTTCATTATGTGTGTTTCTTTTTGTTAGGTACTGTTTGTCATCGGCAGAATTATTTTAGCAACATTTAACTCGTGATTTAGGTAGGTACCTAGTAACGAGTACGGGGTTAGGTACTAACCTACGGAGTGTCTGCGATCTACATAATATGCATATAATAGAATAGTACATATCATATTATATAGACGGGTTATCTATACATAGAGCTGTGATCTGTAACAGAAGGGTATTCTATACAAAATAATAAACCGTTGTGCAGGGATTTGCAGCGTTTTTCAAATGAAATAATATCACAGAACAACCAACTCGACTTCATACTCCGCCAATATAATCAGGTGATCCCTACCAATGATTGGCCGTATTCACAAATTCCTATTGTGGGCGCGTCTCTGGTTACGAGATTTGGTTTGAATTGTATACAATTTCATTCACACTGGAGTCGAAAATGCCTGTCGGTGCAAACTTCGGGGCCTTACTGTGAACGAACGGCTGGACGTACGATGCTCCGGATGGTCTTAAAAAACTCGCAAGTTCAAGAACTATTTAAAACCGTAAAAATATTTACGTAAAAAAATGGTATAGGCGTTTTGAAAATTTCAACCCCTATTTTGAACCCCTTAGAGATGACTGACAGTAACGTCGAGCTTCGAGGACCAACTAGACGCCGAACGGTACCTATAACCCGAATTTCATCAATTTTTTTTCATGGTAACTAAGAAAAGTGGCCCGTACGGCGTACGGCGTACGGCGTACGGCGTACGGCGTACGGCGGACAGACAGAAATATTTTTATTGCAGTTTTGGATTCTACATACCTTGAAACGTAAAACATCAAATTTTGAGGGGGGGTAAGAATTTTTTTTTTCATGCTCGATTCCAATGGTTCATTATTGAAAATAATAAACCAAAACGTAAAAAAACCATACCCTTCTATTGAAAGTTTCAGCCCCTATTTTTCACCCCTTAGAGACCTTCGAGGACCAACTAGACCCCAACCGGGACCTACACACCAAATTTCATCAATTATGGATCATGTTAACTAAGAAAAGTGCTAAGTATAGTGTACGGCGTACAGCGGACAGACAGACATTTTTGTATTGCATTTTCGGATTCTATATGCCCTACTGCTGACCGCTAAAATACTGTTCTATATTTCCCAAGGTAACGCTGAACATTACTTCCGAATGGTCCTCAAAGCTGAGTGCTGAATATCAATCGTATATGACATGACACAGTCATAAAAACACTCAGTCCATATAACAATCCTTGCCGCCCTCCAACCGCGGAATCAGCTGCCAACTCACAGTAACATAGGTACGTACCTACTTGAACTAACGAACTTGAGTGAATCAGAAGCACATGATTCTGTACAGTTCAAACCTTAATGACCCTAAAACATCAAACCCTACACCCTAAAACCAGCAAAGAACCACCGTTACGAAAGAATGGGTGCCCGTACCTATTTATTTTATTTTATTTTACATGAAAGTAGATTCTATCTTGAGAAGTTTGACACCAACCGCACTGTCCTGCGATAATTAGACGTATTTTTCTATGATTTTTCGAAGTGTCAACCAATGCTGACCTCACTGCACCTCTCTCGCCTGGGTGGGACCCCCCGCCATCTGTGACGTCAGAAATGATTGAAACATTGAAAAATCATAGAAAAATTACTGCTTATCGTAGGCAAGTGCGGATGGCATCGAAGTTCTCAGAACGGAATCTATTTAGTTTCATTAAAAACGCTTTTGTGACCCTTACCATACCCCATTCTTGATGGTAATGGAGAGTGTGTCGGGAATTTTACGTAGCCTACTGCACCCGCCGTTGTTTCAGCACAACGTGGGAAGAAACTGCATGAAGCTGCTAATCATATTCACGTAGTTTGATGTATTCAGTTATGATCTGTGCTCACTAATAACACCCTGGCACTGTAATCTTGTTTGGAATACGTCGTTTTTGTTTGGAATATGTCTTTGAGCCATTAGGTACTCACCTAGTTTGAAAGTGATGATCCGCCTACCAGTTTGTTCCCTGTAAGGGAAAACGTTGAGAATATCGGCATCACCAATGTCAGAGAGGTCGGTTGGGGAGACGCCTTCGTAGTAACTTATGTTTCTTTCCCTGAAGTGGACATAATTTTCCAACTGTAACAAACAACGAAATGATGAAACTAACCGTCTCTACAGTTGGAGAAGCGTAATGAGAGTTTGAAAAATCTCACTAAATTTCTATAGGAATATTCGAAATTTATCTGCTAGAAATGTATAACTTGAGAGAAGAAAAAATAGGAATTTATTAGGCGCTGTCCAAATTTTTTTTTGTGCGAGTGTTTATATTGATAGTTCCTTATTTGCAACACAAGGAAAGAAGCAATATCCATACGCGAAAAGTGAAACCTCATCCTAACAATATTTTTGATTGCATGGCTCGTATGATGATAGAGGTTATAAGGCATCACGGTCCAATGGTAAAACGCTGCAAATTATTAACAACGGTTTATAATTATTATTATTATTATTCTGTATAGATACCCCTTCTGCGTGGTCTCTTTTCTGTGGCCCTTCTCTTGTGACGCATCATTTAGGCCCCACGAATTCCCCAACTGGTAATTTTGAAATTCTGGCGGTCGCTTAACCCAAGTAGGGCCCTCAAAGTTGTGGCCCCACTCCAATTAATTGTTGCGCGTTGCTTACGTCGAGTTGCTTCCACCGAATTGCATGTGTGAATAAACCAATTCAGTTTTGGTTTAGAAGGATTCACGTCTTATTAATTCTGGCCTCAAAGGTGGAACTACTTGGCAAAATTGAAACACCCAAAACTGTTACGGGATTGCGCCGATTTCTAGGACTCTTCAATTTTTACCGCCTGTTCGTACATACAGCTGCATCCTCATTTCACCCCTCACTGGCAAAATTGTTTGTACATACTTGGCAAAATTGAAACACCCAAAACTGTTACGGGATTCCGCCGATTTCTAGGACTCTTCAATTTTTACCGCCTGTTCGTACATACAGCTGCATCCTCATTTCACCCCTCATTGAGCTCTTCAAAGGCCATGCAAGCAAACAGAATTCCGAAATCCACTGGAACACAGAGACATTGGATGCATTCCAAAGCTGCTACTCTCAGATCCTTGAAGCAACGTTTCGTCTGGCCCGCCATGGCTAATTATAGTGCCGAATGGGTCAAAAGTTTTATACCCTGTCAGAAAGGCAAGGTTCAGCGGCGTACTCATGGCCCCAGGGGTGAGTTCACACCTCCATCCGACCGTTTTGCACATGTTCACTTAGACCTAGTTGGTCCACTTCCCCTTTACGCGATGGCCAGAGGTTGTGCCCCTCGCAGATATTCGAGTCCAAACCGTAGCAGAAGCCTTTTGTTTGGGATGGATTAGTCGGTTTGGCACACCTCAGAAAATTACGACCGATCGAGTGCTCCCTCGCACAGCTTGAATTCCCACATTTTCACTGGATGTGGATGATTCGTTCGGCCATGAAGAACAAACTTGTACCTATTAACAAATATATAAAAAGTACCTACCAACAAAATCCAAAATAACCATCCTATAATAATGAGCTGTTCCCTCCCTACCCATGACACTGGGCTGGACTTACTTATACCGTATGGTTCACTCTCAACTTCAGGGCCTAACTGTGAACAAAAAGGTGGACGTACAATGCTCCGGGTGGTCTCAAAAAATCTTAAAATTTGGAACCCATTTAAAAACATCATAAAACCCTGTAACAGAAAGTTTTTTGCTACAGCGTTTTGAAAATTGCAAGCCCTATTTGTCATCCCTAAGAGCATAACTTACAGTAACTGCGAGCTTCGCGGGCCAACTAGACCCCAAATAAGATATACAAACCAATTTTCATTATTATTATAGCTCATATCAAGAAAGTCGGCGCAGGGAGATAAATTTGTGGTTCAAATCAATATTGAACCGTTGGAATCGAGCATGAACAGATGTGTTTTAACCCTCCGCAAAATTTTATGTACGTACGGATTTCACTGTACGTAGAATTCGAAGACAGAATTTACCGTACGACATACGAGACCGCTTAAAACGACCCTACTAATTTACCGTCTTACGCTATAGGTCCACGCAAAAGGGGTATCTATCCAGGAAAATAATTAACCGTTGTGTCACAATTAGTAGCGTTCTTTCATTCGATTTTCGGATTCGACGTATCTACCTTGAAATGCAAACCAAATTTTGAGAGGGTAAAGTTTTTTTTCATGCTCGAACGAACGGTTATTTATTGAAATTATTGATCATAATTGATGTTATGGTAGGCCCATCATGGTACTAGATATGTATACTGGTGCGTAGATTTCTCAAAGAAGACTCGAATGAAATGTACGAAAAGGCTATAAAAATGGAGAAACTTTCTTCACCGCTCACGATTTTGACGAGCGATTAGTCGTTTGCGTGCTGCATTATTCGTCAGGTTCGAAAAATATGCAATGAAGTGTTTCTCTGAAAAATCGTCATTGCGTAACACATATTACGAAGCCATGGTGACAGTTTTGGTTTTTGCCTACTCCAACAATTACCTACTACTGCAATGACAATAAATTGCAATCGGACTTATACGTCTGTCTGGCGTTTCATCGTTTCGTAACGTGCCTGTTGAAGACGGTTTGATAAAAACAACCTTAGCTATTAGGCCGTGTGTTAGTTTGGCCGAGTGTTAGTTTAACACGAAGGACGTTTGTAGCAAGAAATAGTCTAGAGTCTAGGTATAATGAAATCCAGAAATGATATATGCATTTAAATGGTTTAATGCATAATTACGCATTTTACGTATCATATTGTCGGAGAGAACGAGTTCGAATACTGTTCTATTTCAATGTGTTTCAATATATTTATAGTGATAAATTCTGCCTATTGTAATGATTTTCTCGTGATTCTTACCTGAGAGTTTCCAGTGAGAACGAGAACTGACAGTTCCTATATACATAGTCCATTCGACGGAATGTTTCATGGCTAGACGTTGTAAAGTGAGCTAAGCAAAAATCGTTCTATGCGAGACCCACCGAAGTGGGACAAGGCTAGCTACCTACAGTCGGTTCACGAGCCGAACTTCCCCAGCTTCCATTACTGGAAAAATTAGTTGGAGCTATCGGGGATTTTCGGCATTCCAATAATACCAGTGAAATAACTCTAACTGAAGGAACGATGAACACAAGTAAGTAGACTAGCTAATGACATTATTATTACTCCTATTAATAATATCATAAGTTGATCGAGATTTATTAACCAGTTGCCTGAACAATGTCAGCTGCGAGGAGTATTACGTATCTGCATACGCGCAAACAAAAGTGGCAGCCTGATATTGTTAGCTCCAAGGCCAAACCGACTCGATTTTAATGCGAAATTAGTAGATGGTAAATAGGGGCAAATTCACATGGCAAAATATTCCATGAAAATAAATCACTTGCGGCGGAGTAGTGGAAATCCACAGCAAAAAACTACAGTATAAAAATATAATAGTCTATTTCCACGTAACTAACAAAACTATGGACCGGTTTCGGTTGTTAAACCATCATCATTACACAATTGTGTACTGATGATGGTTTAACAACCGAAACCGGTCTACAGTTTTGTTAGTTACGTGGAAATAGACTATTCTATTTTTATACTGTAGTTTTTTTTATTCCTTGAAAATCTTGCTATTTCGATTCTGTTAACGATTTTCGGAGGTGTATTTTGCAATAATTTCGTTCATTTTGAAACACAATGTGCGGTGGCCGTTTTTGGAAGTGTTTCAGATCGGTTTCGTATTGGAGCATTTAAGGGTCCATCACCACTAACCATCAAAATCAGGGGACTAACAACTGTCGTTTCACGCAAGCGCATAGGCAAAAATCGTATTAGTCGTGATACAATTATTACAGGACCCTTCCTCTCCCCTGTCAGTAGATCGAAGTTCCAGTCATGCAGCAAGGCTATGAATGGACAGATATTTCAGAGAAATATTCGTGCTATTGTGTAAAAAGATGATATAGCGAGAAACCATGCCACTTTTCGTGAAATCATGGAACTTTTCATGATTTTACCAATTTTTGACCCTTATGAAGTCAAATTTGCTTCTTTGCGAAAAATATTTTTATCGTCGAAATAGTCCCTCCGTCGGGAATCACCATCGCACACAGCGTCAGGTGAATAGTACCTATCGATTTTAGCGCTTAATACAAATGTTTACCCCCCTCCCCCCCCAACGAAATTTTACCCCTATTCTGTGTGAATTGTACCCCCTGTTCTGTTTCGGTATTTTTTTTTTCTACACTCACTCTTCCATTCCAGTTTCAGTGATTTTTATTCCAACTGTTCGCAATTTTAGCCGTTTTACTGATTTGTAACCCATAAAACTCGAATTTGACCCCCGTAGGATTGTTGAATATTGCTAATCTTCGAACTCAACCTATCGTTTGGCAATTCGTACGTTTTGGCGAAATTTGGAATTTTCATCACGCACCCAAGGACAGATATTGCCTGGAGTGGAGAGATGCAATAATAAATAAATAAATATACATACAAATGTTGTTTTTTTTTTAATCTAGGGATGGATTCAGAATGGTCTGAAACGGATTTGCCTATAAGAAAAATGTCTAAAGTCCATGTTCCGAAAATTTTGGACCCACTGCAATAGGGGGGCATAGCATTACATCATTGCGAATGTGTAAAGATGCCTCTGGTTTTGACAGAGCTCGTAAGGCTGGGAACTCGCAAACCCCTGTAAATTATATGTAAATTCTAGCTTATGTAAATAATTCTTTCGTAAGTACAGTTAGTTGGGTGGCCAGGATTTGGTCATATATATATATCAAATTTCACGGAACCTGGAAGTTTAGGTGTTTGGAGGACGAATCGTTCCCTCTCCAAAAGTGATTGCAATGGGTCTGTGACCTCAGCAGGTCGAAAGCAATACCTAGATTGTTTTCTTGACGTAGGTAGATTCCTATCACTGGAATTACAGGAGTCAGCTAGTATTTCGTGATCATCGATCACCGACTTTGAATGTCACCTGATAGTATCACCTTTTTACTTACTCAATTTCGCATCTTACTCCATTTCATCATAGTCTATAATAATCCAAGTGTTTGTCTTGGCTGGCTGATGGATTGAAAAGGACGCGCACGTCACGAGTAAACACACAGTTATTGAATGTTGAGTTGATTGTTTTCCACTTTTTGTAGAACGGCGGCGAGCCTGAAACTTGAAGCTCTAAGTCGCACATAAATTCCTTCTTGATGTGAGTCATGAACTCGTTCGCTTCATCGTTAAAGACGTTGGCAGCCTTCGTGGAACTGGCAGGCTGTTGGTAATTATTCCGATTCATGGGTTTTTAAGTTCTTAGCCTCCAGGAGAAAATTTTGATAAAGTATTTCAATACTCAAAATTTATGTTGGTACCTACCCAAAACTTCTGTCTTCGAGTACGATCCACTCGTTCAATTCTGCTTTGTAATGGAATTTAATTGGCCGAAGGCCTAACTAAGCTATTGTTTGTTACTGCGATGGTTTGATCACCGAACCCGTTATTTGTTGTTAGTGAAAAAAAGACAACTTTTCAGTAACTCCGGTTTTTTTTAAATTATTATTTTGAAATGAGTTAGGTACCTACACGATTTCAGCGCGAGCGATTCAGTTCGTACATGGGCCCTTTATACTTATACTACTCATATTATTCTTTTTAGTCGAAATAGCTCAGAGAAGACCAAAATCGAACATGTGAAAGTAGTATGTGGGCTTCCCGAGTGAAGATGCGAAGTTTCCACTCACAAAGGACGAGCTAAACCAGTTTCTGCAACCCCGCCGATGCTCCACAAAAAGGTTGTAGACGGACCAGTAACCTTGGGAGTACGAAGTTTATTTCATCCTTTTATCGACAAGAAACTTCTCACAACATATTAAATATATATCGGAAAATCAGGATCAGACAGCCTTAGCTTATTCATATAAAGCTGTATAAAGCAGCTACTCTGCCAGTGAACAATCAAATCCCTCTTCAACATTGGTAGGACCTTTCCAGTCGGAACCTACCCAACTAGTACCTGTTTTTCTTCAATACGTACAACTTTGCTGTACCTACGTATACTGACATTATTTTTCTTGATAATGCCAAAACAAATTCATAGAAAGTTAACATACTTATCTGCTTCTTTCATGATTACAATGTACTAAATATTTAATTAAGAAAAAATATTCGTTGCAACATGCTCCTACCAACCGTGCCTCAGTGTTATCACCCCAAATTCCCATACAAACATGGACTAGAACAAAAAAGTTTGATGATGCCTTAATTATGTGCACAATTTCTTAAAAAAATACACGTTTTCCAGTGAACTTACGGCATTAATGAACTTATTTTTTTCAAATTCTTCATAATGAGATGAGCTTTCCAACGATCCTCTTTGAAAAAAGCTATATGCAAGGTGTCTCAACTGAAGTCCGCAGGACTTCAGGGATCGATTCTACAAAGAATTTGCAACAAAATTGTTTCCCAGACTTTTTTTCAAATTTCTAAATGCCACTTTTTCCACTTTAAGATTTGTTCGTGGTTTCGACCTTAAGTCGTTAAAATGGCCATAACTTCCTTAATCCGTCAAATAAATTCAAATCTAAGTAATTATACCATTGGAAAGTGCGTTAAATTTCTCATCACCCTAATGCACAATCAAAATTTTTTGAGCGGGTTTAATGCTTATAAGACGAGATCAAAGTGCAAATTTTGAGAATTTATGAAAATCTGACGTTTTTCTATCGGTTCTCTCATTTAGTATTTTTTTTCGGCGGGGCGTCTATGAGGAAAAACTTGCTTGAAATCTCACCTTTCCAACGGTGTAGACAAAATAAATTAGCGAACGAGTTTAAGGGAGAAAACGACGTTTTAATGCCAAAAAAACAGGGTTATGCCTTGGCTGATATCTCAGACAAGGCAAAACCGAGAGTTCCCTCAGTCCATATTATGGAAAGATGAAGCGATGTTTACTAAGAATGGAGTTGTGAATATGCGGAATCCACATCAATGGGCCCACGAAAATCCTCATGGAACGATCGTCTCCCACTACCAACAACAATTTAAGGTTAAAGCTGTTAGTTAATACCAACATTTTTCAATTTTATTTTATAAGCTACGACAAAACTTTAGGTACCAACTAAGGGGAAAGCACCAGTAGTGGACATTTTAAGAAAATCTTGTGCGTTTGTGTGTTTTCTCATAATTTTTAGTTTTAAAACTGTTTTTTGGGTGTCTGCAGGTTCTTCAGACATTTTTCATTGATTTTAATCGAGGGAATCACCAATTTTATAAATGTTTGAAGAAATAGAGTCAACATTTGTGGAATAATAGAATACACCAGTTGTGGACAGCTAAAATGTTCTAATGTTGATGATTTGGTTTATAATCATGTATATTTATTTACTCAATCATTCAAACACACGGAACACATTTTCGCAAGGCACTGAAATCACAGAAAATATTAAAATAGGCGTAAGATAAATTGTTTTAGAAGAACTTGTTTTCATGATACATGAAACAAACAGATCTTGATTTTAGGATACAATTAATTCTTTGTATGGTAACTTGAAATAAACAAATAAGTACTTGATAATTATGCAGGACGTCCCGCTCGATGTTAAACGGACGTCGTCGTTCCAGATGGATGGGTGTCCAGCCCACTCTGCCAGAGTTGTTAGGACGTGGATGGACGAACATTATCCACAAAGGTGGATCGGAAGATACCGTCCAGTGGGTTGGCCGGCCAGGAGTCCTGATGTGAAGCCAATGGACGTCTGCGTTTGGGGAAACCTAAGTCCAAAGCTTATTCGAACCCTGTCGGTTTCGGCTCGTCGCGAGGATCACGGAATGATGTGGCGCGATGAGAGTTCAACCTCGAGAAATCCTACGAGTCAATACATCGGCTGTGAGGAGGGCAACACATTCAGGTGGGTGGGGGTCATTTTGAGCAATTTTTGTGACGTGAAATCATTGAGAAATTGTAAAAGTCAATTGCTTTGCAAAATTTTTATTTTATTTATTTGTTTAACGAGAGTACCTCCCTGTCTAATTTTGTAAATTTTAAGAAGAGCATCAAAATTATTCATTATTACTTATTATTAAATAATTATTCGTAAATTGACACATCAAATAAATGTGGTTGGAATGAAAACCCTTCAGCCGATTGTGGAAAATTTAATGCTATCAACCATGCCAGTCCTATCCGAACCAAATGCCATCTTCATGCCAAACCCCAATTTTGCTGAAAAATCTCCTGTTTTTTGCCTTAAAACGTCGTTTTGTCCTTTAAACTCATTTGCACTTTGGTCTCGTTTTATACGCATAAAACCAGCCTAAAAAATTTTGATTGTGCATTAGGGAGATGAGAAATTTAAAGCTCTTTCCAACGGTATAATTAGATTTGAATAATTTATTTGACGGATGAAGGAAGTTATGGCCATTTTAATGACTTAATGTCGACACCACGAAAAACATTTAAAAGTGGAAAAATTGACATTTAGAGCGGATTTTTAAAAAGTCTAAGGGACACATTTTGTTGCAAATTCTTTGTACAGTCGATCCCCGAAGTCCTGCGGACTTAAGCTGAGACATCGTGTACTGCTGCTATATTTGTTTCTTTTCTTCAAACCTACCTTAAACTCGTCACGGGTTTTGCATGAGTCTAGGTAAAGCTGCTTAATTTTAAAAGCTGTAGAATGGAATATGTCTCAAATGCTTTTGGGTTGTTTGCAAACAACTGCCAGCGGTTCAAACAGCTAGTTGTGCAGACGCCACATTCGGTTCAGAGTCATTATGTTCATTTTTGTCCTCTGATAGAATTTATATTTACATTGGCAATCCATGGAGGCACTACCAGGATAAGTGATCTTATCTGCTTTTGCCATGCTTTTGAACGACTTAAATTATTAAAATCTCAAGAAAAAAGCTTTGAATTTACTTTCTTCATTTTGCCAAGTTGAGGAATTAGTTGGCTTTCCGAAACGTGAAGAGGCATAAAGTATTATTTACTTGTAAAACACTTTGCCCTCTTTTACATTACATAGTTGATAGCTAATTTCACAAGCTGACAAAAGGCGTTATGACGGCTTACTCTGTTTTGCCATCTTATACGAGTATAAACGCGTTTTATGACATACCATGCCAGAGCCATCTCCTGTTTGTCTCGGCGGTGCCATTCTTTGCCAGATTTTAGATACAAACAAAAAATACCTACTGTAAACTGCAGAAATCTGGGTTTCGAAAAAAAGTGACTTATCGACTTTCGCCATCTGATCACAGAAATATAATTAGAAAAGTAATGTTTTTGGCCAACGATTCACATATGTGAGACACTGTTTTGTATTCTTTTTTCTCTCCCGACGGTGATTCGTTAACTTTGTGCAGCAGTGTATGTGTAGAGAAAGCAAAACGTTGTGGAATAATGAGTCCCTTGAGTTCTCTCAAAAGATTGTGAGGAAAATAATGCTCGATTTAATAAAATCTTCCCTTGAACCTTCAGTCGAGTTATTGCCAAGTCACAAAAATAATTTGCTCCCACGGGATAGCTTCTGGGCTAAAATAATAATTCAACGAGCCGAACCTTTGAGTACACGTTTTTCACCATGCTCTGGGTCTCCATAATTTCAGGCTTAATGTGTATTTAGGTAGGTATAATACAGGAGTAGGTATACGCCCTAGAAATTATGGAACTATGGAAAAAGAGGTCTAATGCTTCTTGACCGTGTATCACCGACGAAGTGCCCTGACCCGAATTTCTTCTTCCACATCTCGGTTTTTGCAATACCCGCTCTCCGGCTTTTTCACTCCTTTGTCCCCTCGAGAAGGTTAACCCTTCTGAGTTGAGTCTGTGAGTCACGTTCCTTTATCACTGGTGATCCCCCACTCGCCGCCATTGCCTGTACGGTCGTTTCATCTCATAAATCTATAACTGGCGGTAGCCCCTCGATGGTTCGTCCTAATCTGAGCTTTCATCCCCCGCTTATCCGAAGATTGAGATAACCTACTTCGGAGGAAAATGGAGCTCTCTTCTTCAAGGGCGGGCGATAAAGGGACGTCGAAGGTATCAAATAATGACGAGGACCCGGTTCTACTGAACGTTTTCACGCAGTAGGGGCAAATCGATCAAACGCCGAGCCGCAGCTCGGTATAATACGAGTATATAGTGTAGCCGTTCTTAAGACTGGATTGATTTACCTAACGAGACTCGTCACTGAAAACTCAGCGATTGCCATTTGCGTACCAAACCGTGGTAACGACGCCAGTTTCATCAAGTCTACTTTTAGTTTATTAGTTGTTGGGGTTTGATTAGATGGCGCGAACTGTATGCTCTCATCAAATACGTGGCGTTCGCGGGAGGAATACCAAAGGAAGGTTGTTTTGGCATCACTGATCCTAGCTCTACCTCGCACTCCAAATAAAATCCGGTGCAAGAAAACAAACGGGTTTTTTTCTCCACCGAATATATTATAGTAGGTAAGTAATAAATTGCAACTACACTGCAGTCTTATTCATCGTAGGACTCGTTCCTGAAGCCCACCATAAGAACATAAAGTGAAAGCAATAAGAATAAGAACCAACAACCCTTAGCGCACATAGTGCTTCAATTGTCTCGATCTGTTTTCTAACACCTTTTTCCAATTTCTTGTCATATTTTAAATCAAATTTGATAGTCAAATTGTGGGTCTCGTTCAGTCAAGGGGGTGGGGGATTTCGCAAGGCTCAACGGAGCGAACACTTTGAGCTATGCGAATTCGGGATGCGGAACATCGGGAAGGTATTGCAGAGCAACGCTTTTACCAGCAAAACTCTCATTTTCTTGGGCAATACCTGAGGACGACGAACTCGGATACTCCCTGGCTTCCCAAAACAGAGGTGACTCCGCCTTGCGTAACAGCTGGCATGAAATGACGTCTCCTTAGCTTTTATAACATAGCGTGGGTCACGGGAATTATCCGAGGATAAGTTAGGGGTTTTGTTTCCTCACTAAACGACGAATAATTACGTCTTCCGAATACTACGGATGAAAGAATCAGGGTCATGAATGTTGTATAATATAAAAATGTAATAGGTAAGTAGACTGAAAATAAATAAAGGCAGATTTAAAGGAGTGATAGGTTTTCAGTTAAGTTTCCTGAAGCAAATTTCTTGATGCCATGGCATTTGATAAAATTAAATGTTGACTTGTTCACATAGTTGGGTAGGTAGGTAAAGACCATAGGGTGCATAGTACATAATAATGTCCACCTTCCTCACCTCGTTCACGTAGACCATCTCTGCTCATATAGTCCTACTCTACCCATAGAGCGATCAACGCACGATCTTACCTAATACATGTATCAGAACCTAATAAAGGTACAAAAGAAAAGATAAAACCTGAATAACAATCAACTATTGTAGGTACCGTCTACCTTAATTTATGTAGGAACATAAGGCTACAATTATACATGAAATTTGTTAGAAACACGAACATGAATTACAATTAAACGAGCAATATTACTCTTACCAACATTATTATTATATTATATTTTGACATAGATATGCCTGATGGCTGGGGGTCATCCTGCAAATTTGCCCGTTCAATTTTTTGTCACATTGGTCATGGAACGATTTTTACTAATGATTTTCGCTTACAATCGAGCCATTGCTATGGAATAAATTGTTAACTCAGTCAGTTTTCATGCCACAGAAATCGTTCATCACTTTTTGGAAACCTCTGATTTAGTAGAACATTTTTGTGTTACCCATAACCCTGTACCTGTACCGGAAGCTGAGCTGTGCAAGCAGGTACATTGCGACCCCCTTTCTGTGAAATAAATGTATAAAATGTGTTCTGTGCATTCACATCTCTCCCTTAACATTTTTAGACATATCCATGAGCCGATGTGCAGCGTGGAGATTTAAATTTTTTTAAATTGTTTTTATCATTCAAATGATCAGAATAACATAATTTTTCTAGCTGTACACATTATGTTTAAAACATGCCGAACAGTTAACCTAGAAATTAGGGTGTAAGAAAGTGTGCTTATTGTTATTAGCAGGAGATAGCTGTTGGTTGTATAAAACATATTTTGTACATGTCAAATGACACGTGGTGTTGATAAATAAACCATTGTGAATTGTGTTTTTGAAGTTGAAAGTCGTATTTAAATAATGATCAAATCCGATAAATCAGTCGCAAGAGATATGGTTCATGCTTGAGTACAATGATGTCTAACTTATACTAACTGACAAATACATATTTTCATCATACGAAATACAAGTAGTTTTCGTAAATAACGATTTATGATGAAATATTTTTGTACTGATCTGTACTTACCACAAATATTATCCAGGGAGGCCAAAGAACCATAACAAATTAATATTGATGACGAACAATATAGAATTGCATCGGTTTGGTATATAAAGGTCTATTAGGTATATAAAGTGATACGGAACTAATCCCTAATAAGTAGGTAATGTGAGATATGGAATAAACCATATTCGGAACACAGAGTGGACAATTATGTGTCACTGGACCCATCACTCTCATAATAATGGAAAATTACTCACGAGTTTGTACGATGGCTCCAATTTGAAGTTTCTCGCCCTGAGGAATCTGAGGAGGTATTCGTCGTCCATCCGAAGGGGTTCGAAGTCTCCACGTTCTGAAATTGGTCAAAAGTTGGGCATTTTTAACATTATAGGGCAATAATTAATCAAACAAACTGTGGTGAGGGAACTTTTCTTTAATAACATTTACTGAAGCAGTTGAAGTCTGGAGCACGAAATTGGTTATGCTTGAATTACTTTCATACGACTGTCGAAACCAGAATAATGAGGACCTCATTCAGTATTAACCTTGCAACATAGTTGATATTCACCTTGCTAGTGTAGCACACAATAGCATCTGATCCATGATACGTTCAGAACTGACAGTTCTGACCGTCACGATTCAGTTTCAGACCAACCAAATAATTTCACGGTTCTTTCTTACGATTTCAGATAGATACTGCAAAACCTCACGGCTTTTATAATAGCGCGTTTCCACGTCTTTAGGTACAGCAGAATCTTTCAAATGAAAGATTATACCCCGATCTGACCAGTGACCGTGAACGACATCACTTCGAACATTTTTTCGTGTCATTGGCTCCGGCCCCGTTTGACTGTCGGTGATTACAGTTGAGGTTAAAATCGCGTTTCTCCATTTTCCTTACGAGAATATACTTACTTCAACAGTGAGCAGAAACGAAATCATGTGTTGCAATGTGCCCAGGCACGACTATAGATAATACCATGAACGTAAAGCTCGTAAATGAACTGATTTTACTATTTTCTCACCTGCCTCTGATCTCAGCTGACCAAGAACCACGAATTGAGGATTATAACATAGAGTGACGTATCGGCAACATAATGAAAAAGTACTTACTAGCAAAAACCTTGTTTCGGGATACATATTTATGTCGATGAAACTCGATTGTTCGGATGCACTTTATGTAAATATTATTATTCATATTTCTCATGATTGGACATTTTGAAGGACCTAGGTATTTTGAATGAGAGGATCTACCAATCCATTTTTTTTTCAAAATAATTTCATTGTCATTTTATTTATTTATTTTACTATTTTCTATTGTGGACTTGCACACCGAGATGAGTAGGTGTAGTGTCCACTTTGTGTTTTCACAGAACAGAAATAATGAGTTGATGACGTCACTACATTCACTTAGCACATCCATGATGTTGGTTGACGTGTGTTATCGATGGTAATCACGTTCGGAACATTGTAACAAGGTGGATATCCATTAAAAACAGTCTTTATAAAGTTTTTGACTTCAAACCAGCTGAAAGTCAAGTTTTACACTACGTCAAACTGCGGTTTGGAGGAATGACACGACTATTATAGTCACAGATAAAATTTGGGAGCTTGTGAATGGGAAAGCTGAGGCCTGCCTTAAGAAAATAGTGTCTTGTCTGAGTTCTATGGGAATGATGATAAATTTTTCAAAAACTAATTTTCTAAATTTTGCTTTTAGGGAAAATGATGATGTATCGGACACATTAAATGCGATAGCGAGAAGTGTGCTCAGATTGACTGTGCTTGTCCTGAAATAAGACAAGTTGCGAGCACACGTTATCTGGGGGTGGAATTTGATCAGTGTATGAGATGGGACAGGCACATCAATTCGTTGGTAGCAAGACTACGTAAGCTAATTTTCATTTGCCGTGAGGTGGGAAACTTTATCTCTAAGGATGCCATCCGGATGTTGTACTACGCCCTAGTACAGCCGATTATGATGTATGGAATCTCTGGATGGGGTGGATCTGGTGTGGGTCTCCTTGATTCTGTTTTTGTAGCTCAAAAATTGCTAATTAAAGTTTTACTTTAAAAAAGTCTTAGATACTCCACTGTTGAGCTGTTTAGACGGATTCAGGTTCTTCCATTCCCGGTCCTCATTAATAAAATAACTGTAACTAGGATCCATAAGTCACAACATACGACAAAGGAGTTACAATTCCTGGAGGAGGGTGTTCCCAGGGCTCCGAACTAAAATCTTGTCAGGTTACCTTTTCGAAAAACGGTTCGTGGCCAGATGGCTCTTGACTTTAGGGGGGCTAAACTTTTTAATGACTTGCCCGATAGCTTGCGCTCAATTTCTTCGCTTACTGTCTTTAAAAAGAAACTTAAGTTACATTATCAGCAGCTATATCCCATCCCTTAGAACAAATGTTTACGTTTTTTTTTATTCAGCAATTTTTTTATTTTTATAAATATATTTTTTTCCAATGTACGTTTTAGGTGTTAGACAAGTTAGTTTGTAAGGTAACTCCTCCCCACAGCACAAGTCCTGGACTTACAGTGGGGAGTAGCATTTGTACTAAACACCATTTTGTAATGTTGTACATTTATATATGTACTACATCATTAATGATGTACATATATAAATAAATGAAAAAAAAATAAATAAAAAATAAAAAATTACTATGTGTAGGCAGTGCTTGTACCTAAAACTTGACCATGAACGTGTCCCACGGTAATTAATCCCACTGCTACTAAGTAAGTAACTATTCACTCTGCGCATGCCATAGCCATACATGTCGTACTAATCGTTGAGCTTCCACAACAATTATTATTACCTATGCATAACCTAATCATTCAACCACGAGCTGGCAAAAGATAATACGTACTTGTTGTCAACTACAACTCATCAGGGAAACCAGAAGCAAGATTTTCAGGTAATTACGATTACCTAAGCTGGTTACTGTCGGTTGGACGTGCATAAGCTGAGCATTAAAAACTTCATTATGTTAAACGCAATATTCATTATTAAACTATTTGCATAATCACTGAATTGTTTAACATCATCTCATACGAGTGAAGAGGAAAGAAGCAAATAGGTAATTGAATTGAGTTGATTTCGTGGAATTGAGTTGTTTTGAATAATTCAAAAGAATTACCACAATATAACAAGATGTGTATTCTTCCCGTTTCACACAAACTCAATAACCAACTTTCATATTTCGACAACTCATCAACAGAAAAACAAATATTTTATGTTCAGGGTGCACGTTTGGTCGCCACCACGCTGCAATATTCTCTCCGTTGGAATTATGGATACCAACTGTGCGATTTAGGCAGATAGCATTAGTTTTACGATTCGTCAAAAATCAAAATTTTAACTCCTATTATGTACCTAGAAAATGTTTTAATGAAAAACGGAGGGATGACAGTGATCCACTCTCCGATTCCTCAGTTACCTACTGTGGGTAAGTAAAAGCGCATTGGGGTACGACCATCATGATCAAATAAGATGCTTACTTGAAAACATACCCACATATATAATGAAATAAACAGGAAATGCGTAGTGAATAAAATGTAGAATGATTAGCTCAACAGAGAGCCGAAGAGTTTCTCGTTCTTTTAATATTCTTCAATTCTCGTGTTTTCTAACGACAGAGCAAATGGCAATTTCCGTGCATAGGAATGTTTTATTTTTTATATCAGAATCAGATTTAGCTCCCTTGAAACCCCCCCCCCCCCTGTCAATTTCCATCCGCATAGTTTAGGCAACGAACGGATAGAAAGAAAACGAAATGACGTCACAAGTGAATGGTGGAGTGGGGGGTGAGGGCCTTTTCCTAAGATGTAGTTTTGCTTTCTTTCCACTGGTTTATCGCCCAGTTTCGATCATTGGATATCCCTCATGTAGCACCTTCTCGGAAAGCACCCGCCGAGATCTTTTACTTAAGAAAATAAAACAGGTGAAATTGCCCATTATACCGCAATACGTGGGCGATTGTGACTGATGACAATCGCCCATACCATTATCAAGGATTCGGGTGATTGAAGGTGGGAACGGCTCATTGTTGAGGCATCAGAGGCCACATTATGAGAACGCGATACCCCGTTGCGTCTTTGCTTCCTCGATCCCGGCGCGACCTTGCCGCTCTACCTGACTAATAATACAACATGAGACCGTGACAGCCTCAGACGGCTCATCATCTTTGCTTTTACATTCATCGTAACGCATCCATCACAACACATCCCAGTCAGAACCAGTCTTCACGGAATAATCTTCATCCGCACATTATACAACAAGCACAATTTTACAAGTACACAAAACGCGATCATGCATTTTTCATGAAACCTGTCCAGCTCAGATCACTTTTGCAGGTAGCGCGTCTTTTTCTTCAAGATACGGTAGGACTGCAAAAGAAAGATCTTGATGGCCCGAACAGTGAGATTAGAATATTATGAAGCTTTGCCCCCAAATCGCCATACGTTGACCGAAATCTGACTCCAGATACACCTGGTGTACTCTAGATGATCTTTGCAGATGCGAAGGTTTCCCTGAAAATCCTGTGTGCTTAGGAAACAAATGTAGATAATAGTTGGGAACTGGCTCAATAGTGAGTTCACTGTTTTCAACAATACGTTCCGGTCCAGTCATTATTTACAAACATAAAGTTGGTACCTACCTAACAAGTATAATTCGAAATCACGTTTCTTTTACGGTGAACTCAAACAATACCAAGGAACTACGAACCCGAGATCAAGAAACCATTCACTGCAGATATTATGACCTGGACCTTGATCAGAAAATTCATGTTCTACTCGGCCTGTTAGCAATTGACCCTCTGTAGTTCGGAGCAAATTAATGTACTAAGTAAACGATTGAAGATGAGGAAACGAAACCTTTCGTCTGTGATCAATAACATATGAAATCATTTTGGGAACCAACCCGCACGTAACCATCGTCAATATTTCAGCCCCTCGAATCGGTTCTACATTTAGTAACTGACGTTAAAACGGTATTTTTACACAAGGGTCATCGTACAGAAAAATTATTGACCAACGTGGTGGGAGGGGATGTAGTTGGAGGATACAATATGGTGACCCCCATCATCCTTAAGTAGATACTTACTTACATCAATGTAACAGAATAAGTTGACATGAACGAAGTGTGATGGGCATATACAATATGCACCTTCTTCATTTAGGCGATCTAGCTCTGCGTCAATCTCTACTAATGTTACTATGATCTATGAATAGGCTCGCAGGTACCGAGATATTATGTAAGTATTACGCTATTGGTAGGTACCTGATATTTATGAATGGTGGTGGGCTGAGGGTTCAATGATTATTACTCACGGTAAATGAGTTCTCGCAGTTCGTCTACCATGAGGGATTTGGTTTCGTCATTTTCGCCAATACGCGTTCTCGCGTACTCTAGAACATCTTCGGGAATCCCATCGAGGTCGAGGGACGGTTCCACGTCTCCGACTGGGTCATATAACACGCACTCCGGCATCCTGTAACATGAATAATTACAATGATTTTGGTTGACTATCTTCAATAATGAACCTCTGGAATCAAGCATGAAAACAAGTGTACCATATCCCACCCCCTCACCACAAAATCTGAGGGTTTGCGTTTCAAGGTACGCAGAATGCCAAAATGGAATAGTCACATTTCTATCCGTAATCTACCATGAAGAAAAGTTAATGAAATTGGGTTTGCAGGTTCCTTAGGGGTCTAGTTAGTCTGCGAAGCTCATCTCTAAGGGTGAAACGAACGCCCTACATCGAAAACTTTCGACACAAGGGTATTTTAACGTTTTTAAATTATTTCCGAACTTAAGGATTTTTTTTAGACCACCTGGAGCATTGTACGTCCACGAATTCCAGAACGTTCCGATTACCCTTTGAGGATGCACAAATACAAAATCTTGGGTACCTACCTAATTACTTATGAACCTATGGCTCGATTTTGAGGAGCTTCTCTCCGAACTACGCGGAGTAATTTTCTTTCACCTTTTTTGGTTTATTATTCTGTGAATATCAAAGGGACTTCGATGAGCACCGGCATTCCGGAACTCCTGTTCCGGAATGTTCTAGAGAGTTCCTGACGGTACTGAACCATCGAGGGAACTTAATGTTCCCCAATGTTCCAAACGGTTCAGGATCATCGAAGGAGCTTCCTGTTCCGGTACGTTCCAGAATACTTTTGGAAATTGATTAGAACGGATCATGAGCAAGTGATGTGATAGTGCACTGTGGTGAACCTACTAAGTTGCAGTGGCCATTGGTGGCAGTTTAGAAACATACTTAACATATGAGTTAGCATTCAGTTTTAAGTTCAAAACGGTGGAAATTGTAGCAATATGATAAGCTCCTGATATATGTCTAGTTATCAGAGATAAACGCTGAGAGCTGTTATCAGAGATCTCTACACGAAGCGAGCACTAGACATGGCCAGAACACCAGGAAACCAGAGATGGAGCAGAGCCATCAATCTTACGAAATTGGAAGCTACTAGAAAGTTCGCATGCGGCCCCTGATTCGACGAACTGCTCTCTTTCGAAAAGGAAAAAACCCTGTCAAGTCCTTGTCACATGGGTTTATTATTCTATTGGACATGCATACAGAAGTGTTGGCCGCTCATTTACTGTTTCTCAAAAACATAGATTAGCCAACTATTTTTGGTTTATTATTTTCAATGATGGACCTTTGGAATCGAGCATGAAAAACAAGTTTGTTTGCCCCCAAAAATTTGATGGTTTACGTTTCAAGGTATTTAGAATCGGAAAATGCAATAAAAAACTCTGCAAATTATTACACAACTATTTAATATTTCTGTGCAGATCACTGTGTTGTGGGTCAATACCTACCCACCTGGAGCCGGCCCAGGAATTACAGTTTCATAAAAATGCGCGGGATTCAGTAATTCAATTATTCATAAGCCCTCGATAATTTCCTCTTCTCCGCTTCCAATTTTCTAATTTCCTCATCGCATTGAACTGTATGCAATCCACTGAAAACCATTAATTTCCAAATGAATTCCAATAAATTGACTGATTGAATGATTGAAATCCAATTCCAATTAAAATCAAATTCCAATTGAAATATATATTGGAATCATTTAAAACAACTGGAAATCATTGAAAACCATTGGAAACGACGAACAACCCCCCCCAATATTAAATTCGATTAGATTTAATTTGCAAATTAATATAAACTCCCATTCTCAATACTGGGTACAAGATTGTTGTGGCGTCCCTAGCAATCATATATGGCCTGAATGTATACAATTTGGTTCACCCTCCTGTTATCGAAGCCTGTCGGTGGAAACTTCGGGGCCTTACTTACTGGCTGGACGTGCAATGCTCTGGGCGGTCTCAAAAAAGTCAGAAGTTCAAGAACTATCTAAAAACGTTTAAAAAATGCCAGGTAGCGACGTCCTGTATATTTAAACCCCTATTTTTCCCCCTTAGATATGATTGACAGTAACGACGAGCTTCGAGGACCAACTAAAAACCAAATTTCATCAATTTTGGTTCATGATAACTAAGGAACGTGCGAAGTATGGAGGACAGACAGAAACTTTTGGTTTATTATTTCCAATAATGAACCTTTGGAATCGAGCATGAAAAAAAAAGTTAACCCCTCCTCAAAACTTGATTGTTTGCGTTTCAAGGCATGTAGAATCCGAAAATGCAATAAAAACTCGGCGCTTCGCGCCTCGCCAGGGGGGCGAGCCCCCCTGGACCCCCCAGATGCTTACCGTTTGGAGCCTGCGGCTAAAAATCGAGAAACATGGAACATGCTTTAGCTATGTCTTCTTTCTCTGTTTGTTTTTTTATTCGAAAAATGTGATCAAATACGAGGATGATAAAATATGCTATTTAAAATAGCACTTATGATTACTCACTACTTCTCAACTCACTATTTCTCACTACTTCTTATAGTTGTCATGACGGCAATGGATACGGTGTATGTTTTCTAATTAGCTTCCCTGGTAATGAAGCTTCGACCCTCGCACATAAGATTGTTTACTAACCATTTATAACATCGCATTGTTGGATTAATATCTCGTAGATAAAAATATAAAACTGCGACATAAATGCGTGATAAATCGAGAGCTTTCCAACGAATGGAGAACGATTTTTGTCCGATGAAAACTAAAGAAGTTTCATTTCCCTAGAAACGACTCGGTTGTACGTGAAAATCATTAAAAAATTTCGTCTCCCATTTTTTGTGACCAATTTTTCGTGACACATTCCGCGTGACATTTTTCGGCTAGTTAGTCCAAGGCTAAAGCATGTTCCATGCTAAAATTTCTTTCTGTCCGCCGCACGCCGTACTTTGCAATTTGCCTTACCATGAACCAAACGTTTCCTTAGTTACCATTAAAGAAATCTGGTTTGTAGGTCCCGCTTGGGGTCTAGTTGGTCATCGAACCTCGGCGTTACTGGCAGTCTAAGGGGTGAAAAATAGGGGTTGAAATTTTCAGAACGTCGTGGCTCAAAAACTTTCAAAGGAAGGGTTTGGGTTTTTTACGTGTTTTAATTGATCTTGGAGTAAAGAATTGTTTGAGATTACCCGTAGCATTGTACGACCAGCCGTTTGTTTGCACCGAAAGGTACGTTAACATGATCGTGAATCAAACGGTATAAATTCTGCCCAGATATCATTGCTAGAAGTTGGATTTTTTTTTTTTTTCCGGGCGATGGTCATGCGCTGAACCTGACATGGATAGCCAAAAGGTCTTGAGCTAGTTATCCCAGAAACAAGGTTACCACAGAAATATATTACTTCACTACTGCGGTCACTACACTGCGATTACCGTTGCGTCAAACCTGGTGTGAGAGATCTCAACACAACTTCCACTTTCGGTTATGCGGATCTCTATCCGCTGTTTGAAACATCCAGTGCGTCGAAAGTAATAGGAAATTATTGCCACTTCATTATTATATAGTTTAGTGGTTATCTCTATTAATCCTGGTATGTGGCGACGACTCTGCTCACCTAAGTAACGCTGTTAGTAGCTTCCTATCAAATACAGGACTTTCGAACACGAAAAACTGATTAGGTAGATTTCATTAGGACTAACGAAAGCGAGGCTTCAACGTTCTCAAATCTATTATTATGATTCACTACTGCGAATCAGCACATTGAAGGCCGCACGTGGATTGCTATAAAATGCATTGACAATCATAAACGTTAAAACCAGAATTTTTTTATTTTAATAAGAAACAATCAGGGAACAAAAAGTGAAGATCGTACATTATTAGTTCCTAACAGGTTTCCACTCGATGGTTCGAATATAATAGGTACATAACGAATACTGAATTGCTTACAAAAGAGTATGAGTGAGTGGGCTCTGAGAACTAAGAACATTGTAGAAGAAAAGAATTAACAATAAATATCTGACAGTTACAGCGGTAGGTTATTGTTGACTGAAAGGCAAAATATGGTTGGATGTTGTGATTTTGGTGATAGGGGAAAAAAGCGTTGCCGTAGGGGGCGTCTAGCCGCCAGTGGTTTGTGTTCATGACGGTACGTTTATTGTGGAATGAAATCTGGGGGAAACCCCCAGACCCTCTGATTATAAGAGTTTAGATCAAGGATCAAACAAAGGAAACATGGAACATGTGATTCAAGCAAGCAAAAAAACTTCGTGGGATTTCCAAGCCTTGGACCAGCGACCTAACTCAATGAAATGTAATACATGTCGTCAGCTGCTTTCGGCGTTTTTCGGGTAGGTAGAACCCCCTCGGCAGTTTTCGGCGGAGTGGGGTCTGGCGGTGCTCTCATCGGGAAGGTGTGGTAGGAGAGGAGGTGAGTTGTGTGGTAGGAGTGGGGTAGAGGGAGAAGTGTGCGGTTGACGGGGAGGGCCGAGTGTTTACGCGGACGCCAACGGGACGCTCTCCAGCCCGGTGTACTCCCGTAAAAACATGTTCCATGTTAAAACTAGTTCATGAGTACAAGCTGCCTCCGCGGCAATGAAGGAGTACGAGAATGTGGCCTAAACCTCTGTGAAACGGATGAAGATGGAAGGCATGAAGAGATGGAGGATGTTGTAAAGAGAGCGTTATTTGCTACAGGATTAGATTACTATTGCGGTATTTGAAAAACAGAGCCATGAGGGTTCTTGAAACATGATACGGCGGTACCTACTAAAACAGACCGAAAACAGGAAGAAAGGATTAATCAGACAATTTATCACCCATGGTTGTCAAAACGTCACGAATATTACCGAATACCTGGTTCACCATCACAAAGTACCTAACTACTTAATACGCTTACACACACCTCGACATGAAACACGATCTTTTTCATATACCTTCAGTGACGAGGACTGGTAAAAATCACCACATCAAACACCAAATACATAAATACATTTCACTACGTCACACATACATTTCATGTTTTGCAATGCTACGTTGTCATTATTACTTACTATAGTCGAACGGTGCCACAAATGTTTCACTTTTTGATTCTACGTACTTTGAAACGGAAAACTATCAAATTTTTTGGTTGAGGGAGGGGCGTTAAAAGAAATTCATGCTCGATTCCACAGGTCCACTACTGATAATAATAAAGCAAAATTGAGTAGCCAATACCTATTTCCGCGTAAAAAATAGATTGAAATTTCAAAAATGGTGGAAAGGTTTTAAAAAACCCAGTTAGAATAAGGTTTAAAGGTATTAGTTTGAGGAGATACGTTTTCTTGGAAATTTGCCCATTTTTTCTTGAAAACTGACTCGATATAATATTATCGTCTAGGTACTTCTTGTCCTTATCTCTGAACTCACTAATTTCGTACGCTTACCTACTTGATTAGATATGAGATTGTATCATATTCAAGATAAACTTCCAATAATAATGTATGGTATGACGAACGGATATTCCCAAAATACTCACAGAGAGACAATTCTATAACTTGGAATGTTAGATACAGATTTTTAGACGGTGTATATATATGATCCAGAACATGGAACAATTAAACATAATCCCCAACAACATCAATGTTAATTCGTCGTTTGGTTTATTATTTTCAATAATGATCCTTTGGAATCAAGCATGAAAGAAAAAGATAACCCCCCCACCCATCAGAATTTGATGGTTTACGTTTCTAGGTACGCAGAATCCGAAAATGCAATGAAAAAATTTCTGTCTGTCCGCCGTACGCCGTACTTCGCACTTTTCTTGGTTACCAAGAACCGAAATTAATGAAATTAGGTTTGTAGGTGCCGTATGGGGTCTAGTTGGTCCACGAAGCTCGGCGTTACTATCAGTCAGTCATCTCTAAGGGGTGAAAAATAGGGTTGACATTTTCAGAACGCCGTAGCTCGAAAACTTTCAGTAGAAGGGTATGGTTTGTTTACATTTTTATCTTGATCTTGAACTAAAGAATCTTTTGAGACCACTCGGAGCATTGTACGACCAGCCGTTCGTTCGCATGGAAAAAGCTTCGTCAACATGATCGTGAATCAAACGGTATAAACCCGGCCCAGATAGTATCGTCGCTAGGGAGAGCCTGATTATAAACACGAATGGCTGTATGAAGTCGAGTTGGTTGTTGTGCGATTCTATTTCATTTGAAAAATGATGGATCTTTTGGATTTTGTTGATAGGTACTATTGCGACTTGAATAAACGTTGAAGTATTATAGGGTAAATTATTACACAACGGTTTATTATTCATCTTATGCTTCATGAATAACTACAAATAATTAATGAATGAATTATTGAATCCCACACATTTATATGAAACTTTAATTCCCGGGCCGGCTCGAGCACTCCTTTTAGGGAGCTCCCTGGAGGGAGCTCGAGGGTATTGACCACAGAAAACACTGATCTACGCATAAGGGGATAAATATTAAACCGTTGTGTAATAATTTGTAGCTGTTTTTCGGGTCTGTTCGTTCTAAAATTCAGTGGGAGTCCTAAACAAGTACACGTTTTTCAACTTTATTTTTCGAAGTGGTTCCAAATACAAATAAAAAATTATTCCAAAGCCCGATCAACCGTATAAGAGGAAGGCACGTGCCCAGCTCGCCTTTCGAATGATATCTACGTATCGCCGACAACGCTCCTAAGGAAGCTAGATCCATTAGCGGTGAAGGTATCGATCTCTAATCACCGGTAATTAACCTCAATGACTAACGGCCCAAAATACTCACAGAGAGATAATTCTATAACTGGCATTGTTAGATAAGATTTGTTGGTGGTGAGCATGATCCAGAATGAGTTTATGAACCAATAATATTTTCTAGTTAAAAATAAATTGGAAATCCATCAAGTGTATATATTATTACTGCATATTATAACTAGCGAGAGGGAAGTACGTAGTCTGAGGAAATTCAGGAATCTATTTTGGGCAGGAAGATTTATAAACGTAATTAGAACAACATCCCCCATAACCAATTCACGTCTTTTGTGTAGGTAACTATATGTACGCAAGACACAAACCCGCATCGAACTGGTATGTTGATGTTGGAACGGGTGGTTAGCGGAGGCTACGGTCGGCCTACGAAATTTGTGTTTTGAAAATAAACAATACAAGAACATAGGTTCTCATTATGAACCATAATAGTTTTTCTTCGTTGAAATCTGTCACTTCAAGAACTCGGCAACATCGTTATACTCAGCAACGTTATTGTAAGCCATTTTGCTGCAGATTCACTGCTAGCCGAGCTCATGATTTTGCAACGGTTGCTACACTTGTTTTTGAGTTTTAATTCCTAATGATGTTTTCCAGATTATCAAAAGCATGTGACTGGAATTTTCGTTTCCTACGAGTCAGTTCGACTTGTAGCGAATTTTCAAAGAAAGTGAAGCTACTGCATTGGGTCCACAATTTTCAGAACATGAATTTTTGAAATTTTTTTATAGGCAAATCCGTTTCAGAGCATCCCGAATTCGTCCCTAGATTTTAACAAAAAAATTATGTAATAACTAGGTATACATTAATATTAAAAATTTATATTAAACTCAATATTTTATTTAAATTTACTACCTACCTATATATTAAAAATTAAAAACCTATTTATATATTTGATTATGTGTCACTCCAGACGATACATGTCCTCGGGTACACGATAAAAATTCCAAATTTCGCCAGAACGTTCGTATTGCCAAAAATAAGCTTAAGTTCTAAGATGAGCAATTTTCAAAAATTCCAGAGGGGTCATATATGAGTTTTTAGGGGGTCAAAAATCGGTTAAAAAAAGGGCTAAACTCGCTAAAAATTGACATAAATACACTGAAAGTGGTATGAAAGGGTTAGTAAAGCCGGAAACTACCATTTCAGTAGTTTTTCATACAGAATAGGGGTCAAATTTGGATTGGGGGGGGGGGGTTAAACAATTTATTAAGGGCTAAAATTAAATTCACAAATTAAATGAATTTACCTGACGTTGTGTAAGATGGTGATACACGACGGAGGGGCTATTTCGAGATAAACATATCATTCTACAAAAATAGTGGGTCAAATTTGATTTTAAGAGTAAAAAATCGCTAGAAATGGCTAAAATCACGAAAAAATTATATCATGTTACGAAAATTAGTATTAGTATTAGTATTTATTTGAAAATTCGCTCTTAAAGCCATGGTGCATGACTAGGAACCTTCACAAGTCTCCTCTCAACTCCGTTTGCGTTTTGCGTCACGTTGCAACTTATTTGGAATACAATGATATTTTTAGTGCCTTCAAATCTTTACTACTGATCCAAGTAGTATTGTTGAAGGTTCGCCTTCGAAGAGGTGACCCCTGTAGCGGATGCTACAATTTCGAGGAATCAATCGTAGGTGTATTATTATGATGGTCCTATTATATAAACGTTAAGTCTAGTGCACTTCATCGATCACTGGGTTCCACGTGAAACAACCTAACAAGCAATGGTAGCAAATAGAGAAAATGGGTTAATGTCTGATTTTTATGAAATTGAACATCCGGACTCCAACCCGCACTCTTTCTTAACTCCGGAAGTTTTCAATGGTTTTTTTCCGCAATGCGAATACGGAAGTCACAGTCGGAATTCGATAAAATGTATATAGATTGACATCAATCGATCATTCACCACCCTAAATAATCATTATTGTGGCTTTTTTCTTCAACGACAGTTGTAACAAACTCTACTGATTAATAAATTGGTACGAACCTGAAACAGATGCACTGTTTTTCCGGCTTATTAAAAACAACATGAAATCAACTCACTTAGCATAATCTGCTCCCATTCTTTTGAAAATGGAGAAATGCTGCGGAGGCACTAACACACTAACACTCAGTTGACAACGGTGGAGATAAACCCTTCTTCGCTCGAGATAGGTCTTATCGTTAAACGTGACCCGCCAACGGAAAACGAACGAAAATACTATCGCCAATACCGCTGCTCAGTCCTCTGAAATGGCTCACATACGACTGACCAACAGAAGTCGTGTACAATCAATGGTAAAATGTATGCCGTAAACGATTTATTCTCCCATCATTTTCTCACAACTCGACGCAGTCGTTATGCTAATTTCGAAGTTTTTTTTTGCGTTCACATAGTTGGCAAGACTAACAGAGGTGTGTCAAGGACTGATTTTATCCACGAGGACTTAACAGTAATTTTCAAGTGGAAAACCTCTGCGGATCAACAATGCAATAGAATAATGTTATCCTGGGTGACTCTGAAGGAGTAATTGGTACAATGCGAGTAGGGTGAATGTAAATCATGTGCAAATGCTGGAGTTATTATCCGCCGAGTCTTGAATGTAAAAATGCAGTAAGTATAATAATTATGCGTATATCCACGCTGCACGTTCAAACGGCTCTTCAAATCTTGAGCTTGTTTTCCAAGGGATAATAACTCAGTTCCTAGCCAGGTTATGGTGATAATGGGTAACGTCCATGTTCATTTGAACTTCCTCCGTCATCTGGACTAACCCCAATCACTACATGATTTGTAAGCAAGGCCGGATAATGAATGATGACTGCATTTTCGTCCATATCCTGAGCTACAAGTGCATACTACTATAATTATTTATTGTTATGCTATTTAATTGGTTTCTCTTTCATTTACTAAAATGAATTGAATTTTCGGTTGTGAATTCATTCATCACTGTGTGACGGTATATGGGAATCCCGTCCATCTTGGATGCTGGCTCTTCCCGATCTTTTTGACACGCGGCTGAAGGGGCGGTTGATTCGCGGAAACGAATCATCAACTCCTGGAGGCAACGCGTTATAATCTAACCATTGTCTCCGGGGGCAGCTGTCACACTGCCTCCCTACCTTTCTAGAGGATGGAGAGGGGGAAACTACGCTGTATGGGCGGCGTGGTTAAACCCCTCATCCATTACATGGCAGCAGAGCGTGGTTGGTGGGTATGTGCTGGATTTTATCCTCGGTACCCCCTCCACTTTTTGAGAGCTTTTCCAGAAGGAATAGCTCTGAGGTTTTCCAGAAGGAATCCTCTTTTTAATACCCCTTTGTTTATCAATATACACTTCGGCCATTGGATTTTCTATTTTTATCAAATCAACCTCATGATTATTATTATTACAATCAACCTCATGATTACTACTATTAATAATATCAAACCTCATGATATTATTCTTAAGGCTGTTATGCCTGGCGTTCAACGCCTATTTTTGTAATTGTTCCCTTTGTTTTCCCAGTTGTTCCATCATATGATGGGGGTTGTCACCCAGAGGTTGTTCAGATGAACTTTCCTGAACCAGAACCTCTGACAACTACTTTTTTCTTTCCTTTTTGTCCAAGTGCGCCAAGTGATATTGATAGGAGCTAAGTTCTCCACCAGTAACAATAAATTCTCAGTAGTACCATTACGATGGAAGCTGTCAGCTTTGGAGTTTTTCAGATGAATCTTCCTGAATTAGAACTCCATACTACTTTCAGTCCCGTGTCTAACTTCACATACTTCTTCTTCAAAGAAGTATGTTTTTAAGGGGAGGAGTGTGAAGGTATATGGGAATCCCGTCCATCTTGGATGCTGGCTCTTCCCGATCTTTTTGACACGCGGCTGAAGGGGCGGTTGATTCGCGGAAACGAATCATCAACTCCTGGAGGCAACGCGTTATAATCTAACCATTGTCTCCGGGGGCAGCTGTCACACTGCCTCCCTACCTTTCTAGAGGATGGAGAGGGGGAAACTACGCTGTATGGGCGGCGTGGTTAAACCCATCATCCATTACAACTGGTACTGTCATAATTTACAAGTAGGATCTCCAAGAGTAACTAGACATCGAATAATCTTCTATCATACTCTGCTGTTAGGCTAAAATACATCTTGCCCTGGTTAGCCAATAATAGCAATTTCAGGTGATTTTCAGGTATCTTTACCAATTGTAAGTAACTTTCGACCCTTCACCAATTTTTTACCTCTAAAAACTCCATTTGACTACCGATTCTGTGGGAACTATTATCTGATTATTGTAACAGATACACAGGTAGTCCTTTTCTGTTCGTCACCACGCTATAGATACACTTTTGGTGAATTCGTGTATATTTTTGGCGATTCGACCAATTTTTACCGTCTACAGATTTCTGACAACAAAGACTCAAATATGACCCTAAAATATTTAAATTTTTTCACTTTTTATTTTCAAACATCTTACATTCTGAAACTCATCATTTTGTTTGATTTTAGAAACATTTTGGCTACATTTCGAATTGTTTATATCGCAGCCAATATCAGATTGATATCGTCCGGAATGACACATCACTGTAGTACCAGCACATACGTATGAAAATCGTCAAGGTGTAGAAGAATGCTACAGAAGAATGTAGTAGAATGCTTCGAAACGAGAATCATAAAGTTCAAAAAATGCATTTCCAAATAATCTGGACCCATTAATAGCGTATTTTCTAATAAGTAAGTAAAGTAAACAGCCATTCCAGGATGGGAATTTTCGCCCGACTGCCCTGCCAGCGGCTTGGACGTAGAGATGGTCATATTCATATATTCGTAAATACGAATATGAATATATTCACACGGCGTATTTTCTATGAATACAAATGCGAATATATTCGTATTTACGTGGGTAAGTGGGTGGGAACCGGTTCATTCCACTTGATAAGGCCGTTGGATTAGCTAGTATTTTCTAATGAAACAATCGAATAGTATTCACAAAAGCAGGCAAAATGACATTACATTCGCTGCAGATGAATTTTAAAAAATAATGCAAAATAATGATAATCAGTTGCTAATTAATTATTCTGAGTTGTACTCCGAACGGGGAATGTGACTGAATATAAAGTAGGTACTAATACATGCATAACGTTACGGTTTCGCAAAAAGAATGAGTATTTGAACCATTTTTTTCCATATTATTCGGCGGTCTCACACTGGTGATCCCAGCCTTGAGTATATGTATTTTGGATACTGATAATGACGTCTGATTTCCCATGGAACGACGGATTTCCTAACAAGGGCGGATTTCATTCTTCACATTCCCGCTGGGTGCCTGTTATCTACGTAATTCGGAGCAATCATAATGGACAGGAAAAGGACCGTCAAGTGCAGCTGTAGGTAGGTACGGTCAACTTGAAGAAACATTCACCGGAGTTTACATTTACCTTGCCGAGAATCCTTTCATGTAAACTCACTATCCTTTAAGCCAGCCCTTCTATTCTTCTCCAGCTCCACCTTTCAGCCATGAAAGCCATAGTCCATGTGAACTCATATTAGGTATGATCTTCATTTACTTTTTTCCTTAACACTATACTTACATTTTTCTTCAACCTAAGTTCAAGACGTATGGTACAATTACTTCTTGAACTGTATCTATAACCATTTTGAATGGCGTAGTACACAATTTTTTTTGGCATAACATTATGAAGTCGTACAAACAATCCAGATTAAGTTAATTTGTGTGCTGACCTGATTGTAAAGCAAACAGTAAAACCCATTAAGGACCACGGGTGCCGTTTGGCACCCACAAAAGTAAGTCCGTTTAGGATTTTTCAAATGCCTCCTACACTTCCGATCGTGTTCATCACTGCCTGATCATGTTCGTGTGACCATACGGACCCGTGTAAAGGGGGTTTACAACTCGCCATTTCTAGCTTTCCAAGATGGAGCAATATTGCAACCTAAACCTAACTAGCTCTAGCAAAATTATATGTGACAAGATTATATATTTGTATCCAAGTTTTTGTATTTGTGAGCTGATGAAACTTTTTGGGTACCGTTTGGCACCGCTCGGCCCAAATGAGTACCTACTGGGTTTTTAACGGCCTGGAGGTTGTGGTGCTAATAAGGGACTCTGTGCCTGCAAATAGTCAGTTGCGGTTTATGTAGAACCTCCTCCACCCTCAGCTTAAACCAAAGAAGAATCTGGAGATGGAGACGACCATGGGACGTCCAATATCTCTACCAGCTGCTGGCACCAGTAAAGCTAGTTATGGTGAATATCGACCCAATTCGGATGAAGAAGATGTAACAAAGGCTCCTGGTTACTGATGCACTGCGTCGCAATAGAATGCTACCCACAGAAAAACGCTGTGAAGTCCTTGTCACATGGGTTTATTATTCTATTGGACATACCTACATATAATGATGGCTGTTCACATGTTGTTTCTTTCATGTGAAAAAATTTAAATAGCCGTTTTTTGATGGTTTTCACCTATTTTTGCCCCCGAAAATTCGAATAAGGGTAGCTATTTTTCACGGATTATCTTTGATCAGTGACAGTGCCATTTAATTGTCTTATTCACCTGTTGATACGACTTCTAGTGTTATTACACAAATTTATGGTGATTTCTGACAATTTCCCAGGTGTTTTAACTGAATTTTAGAAGCTGAAACTTCGTTACAACCTGAATTTTCCACTGTTTGGACAAAACCAACTTCACATTCGGTCTTCTCGCTCTAAAAAACATGGGAAACGATATCTCACAAGCTCATGTGAGATATCCTCGAAACTTCTACTTTTAAACCCATTTTCGCCCGTAACACCCCTGGGTGCATTCCGTTCGGGCTGCCCAGCTTCGGAGGACAACTAGGGCCCAAATGTTTTCCCAGATGGGGACCCAAACTGTATGCGGAAAAATACGAAATTATACCAATTTTTAACGTAAATTTAAGGCTGAAACTCCGTTGGAACTTCAACTCTTCGCTCGTTTTTCAAAACTTACTTCCTATTCGGTCTCCTCCCCCTAAACATGGAAAATGATACCTCACAACATCATCACTAAAAAACGCTGCGAAGTCCTTTTCACATGGGTTTATTTAATTGGACAAACCTAAAGAAATTTTGGCTGTTCATTTATTGTTTCATTCATGTGCAATAATTGAAATAGCCATTGCTGATGGTTTTCACCTATTTCGGCCCCAAAAAATTCGAATTAGGCTAGCTATTTTTCACAAATTATCTTTGTTCATTAACAGTGCCTTTGTTCATTAACTGTCTTGATTCATCTGCTAATGTTAATCGAGACATTTAAATGACACTATCAATGATCAAAGATAGGAGCCACAATAGGTGCCTAATTTGGGTTTTTGAGGGCCAAAACTTGTGGGAACTATTGAAAAAATAATTTTTTTGTTATACAAATAAATGTATGGTGATTTCAGACAATTTTCGAAGTATTTGATTAATAAATTATGAATTTTGGGAGCTAAACCTTCTTAAAACCTCAATTCTTCCACCACTGGTCGAAATCAACTTCACATTTGGTCTTCCCGACCTAAAAAGCATTGAAAGCTCATGTTTACCTAAACCTTTTAAAAAACCTTAATCCCTATTCTTAAACCATTTTTCACACAGAAACCCCCTGGGTATATTCCGATCGGGCTGCCGAGCTTCGGAGCACAACTAGGATCCAAATGGAGCCTGTCTGGGAAGAAAGAAGATTTTAGACCAACATTTAACGGAAATTGAATACTGAAATTTTGTTAGAACCTCAATTCTTCGCTTGCTGGTCAAAATCAACTTCATATTCGCCTCCTCGCCCTAAAAAAAAAACATGGAAAACGATACCTCACAAGCTCATGTTACTAAAACACCAAAAACTCTATTTTTACACCCATTCTTCACCCATAACACCCTTGGGTATACCCTGATCGGGCTGCAAAGTTCAAGGACACAAACTAGGGCCAAACGGAGGTTGAGTGCGCAAGAACGAATTTTTTAGACTGCAAATAAAGAAGATATGGATGATACGGCGGACGGACATTGCATTTTTGGAATCTAAGCTACTTGAAACGTAAAAGAAAAAATGTTGTGGGGGGGGGGGGGGGGGAATGCAATTTTTTTGCTGAGCGAATACATATGTGCATTATTCAAGGAGTAATAAACCAAAAGCGCTTCTCCGTGGATCACTGTTTTTCGTGGTCAATACTCCTCCTCGTGCTCCTCCCAGGAAAGTCATAAATCAAGTACTGGAGCCAGCTGGTCAATATTAGGTACAGTTTCATAAATAAGCGGTGGATTCAAGAATTCTATCACTAATAAATTATTTGTTGTTATTCATGAAGCATAACGTTTGTTGACGTCACAAAAGTACCTAGCAACAAAATCCAAAAGAGCCACCAACCATTTTCCTATGTATTCGCTCAGCAAAAAATTTTATAACAGCCCCTCAAAATTTTTTCTTTTCCGTTTCAAGGTGCGTAGATTCCAAAAATGTCCGTCCGCCGTATCACGTGTAACGGCTTCATTTTCGGTCTAAAAAATTTGTTCTTTCGCACACATGATCCATTTGGGCCCTAGTTGTGTCCCGAAACTTTGCAGCCCGATCGGAAAATACCCAGGGGTGTTATGAGTGAAAATGTGTATAAAAATATGTTCTTTCTATGTTTTAGTAACATGTTAGTAAAATGAGCTTTTGAGGTATAGTTTCCATGTTTTTGGGGACGAGAAGACCGAATATGAAGTCTATTTTGACCAAGGAGTGGAAAACGGAGGTTGTACCAGATGTTCAGCTCCCAAAATTGATTTTTTATGAGTCAAAAACCTGCGAAATCGTCTGAAATCACCATCGATTTGTAGAATAACACTAGAAAAAGTGTCAGCACGTGGATCAAGACGATTAAATGGTACTGCTATTTCAATTATTTTACGTGAAAGAAACAATAAATAAACAGCCAGCATTTCTGTAGGTATGTCCAATAGAATAATAAACCCACGTGACAAGGACTGCAGCGTTTTTCAAATGGAATAATATCACAGAGCAACCAACTTGACTTCATGCAGCCATCCGTGATTATAATCAGGTGATCCCCAGCGATGATATCTGGGCCGGATTTATACCGTTTCATCACGATCATGTTGACGAAGCTTTTAGTGCAAACGCGAAAAATTATTCAGTTCAATCAATTTAAACGTAAAAAAACCCATACCCTTCTACCGCAAGTTTTCGAGCTACGGCGTTCTGAAAATCTCAACCTCTAATTTTCACCCCTTAGAGATGACTGACAGCTCCACCGAGCTTTGCAGACCAACTGGGACCTACAAACCAAATTTCATTAAATTTGGTTCATGGTAACTGAGGAAAGTGGGAAGTATGGCGCACGGCGGACGGATAGAAACATTTGGTTCATTACTTTCCCTTTAGAATCGAGCATGGGGAATAAAACGTAAACCCTCCTCCCTCTGAAAATTGGATATTTTCCGTTTCAAGGTATGTAGAATCCGAAAATGGAATGATAAAACTTCCGTCGTTCCGCCGAACACCGTACGTCTCACTCTTCTTAGTTACCATGAATAAGAATTAATGAAATTTGGTTTGTAGGTCCCGTTTGTAGTCTAGTTGGTCCACCAAGCTCGGCGTTACTGTCAGTCATCTCTAAGGGGTGAGAAACTAGGGGTTGAAATATTCTGAAGGCCGTACCTCGAATAATTTCAATAGAAGATATTGTTTTTTTTACGTTTTCAAAATTGATCTCTAACTAAAGAATTTTTTGAGACCACCGACGATCAGCCGTTCGTTTGCACCGAATACTTCGTCAACATGACCGTGAATGAAACGGTATGAATCCAGCCATAACACCTGATTATAATCACGGATGGCTGTATGAAGTCGAATTGGTTGTTCTGTGTTATTTCATTTGAAGAATCCAAACCCCCATGTCTGTGTCTTTTGGATACTTGAACAAAAGTGTGTTAGTACTTTTGTAACTTAAGCAAACGTTATGCCTCAAGAATGACAACAAATAATATTAATGATTGAATTATTGAATCCTGATTATTTTTATGAAACTGTAATTATTCCCGGGCCGTTTTAACTACTTTTAAGTTTACAGTAAATTTTTGGTTTATTATTCTGTGAATAATACACCTATGTATTCGGTCAGCAAAAAATGTTTATAACACCCCCTCAAAATTTTTTCTTTTCCGTTTCAAGGTGCGTAGATTCCAAAAATGCAATGTCCGTCCGCCGTCCGCCGTCCGCCGTACGCCGTCCGCCGTATCACGTGTACCGGCTTCATTTTTGGTCTAAAAAAGTCGTTCTTTCGCACACATGCTCCATTTGGGGCCTAGTTGTGTCCCGAAACTTTGCAGCCCGATCGGAATGTACCCAGGGGTGTTATGAGTGAAAATGTGGATAAAAATATGTACTTTTTGTGTTTTAGTAACACGTTAGTAACATGAGCTTTTGAGGTATCGTTTTCCATGTTTTTGTGGACGAGAAGACCGAATATGAAGTCGATTTTGACCAAAGAGTGGAAAATTGAGATTGTACCAGGTGTTCAGCTCCCAAAATTGATTTTTTATGTGTCAAAAACCTGCGAAATCGTCTGAAATCACCATCAATTTGTAGAATAACACTAGGAAAAGTGTCAGCACGCGGCTCAAGACGATTAAATGACACAACCAATAATCGAAGATAATTTGAAAAAAAAAAAAGGAGCGCACCTAATTCAAATTTCGGGGGCCAAAATTGGTGGAAACCACCAGAACAACAACATAAAAGCAACAATAAATGAACAGCCAGCATTTCTGTAGGTATGTCCAGTAGAATAATAAACCCATGTGACAAGGACTTTGCAGCGTGTTTAACACAGGAAGTGTTTTTGTTGTGATTAGCTGAATCGAAAAAACCAGTACCTACCCAATGCGGCGCAGCGGTGCCAAACGGCACCCAATTGTTGAGCATCTCATTTCACTTGTGGTGGCGGGGGGAATTCCTAAACATTTTGTTTAGTTCCTAATTCCCAATAGTACCACCAAATTTAAAGAAAAAATACCGAACGAAAATGTTTACGGGTTAACATCCACTTCAGGGTATGGGGGCTCGAAGACCAACTGCCCTGCCGGCGTTGCTACGGGATCAGCTCTCCTCCCTGGAGGATCAGAATTCGATCCAATCATTTCGCTCACGGCTACATAATTGCCTCACTTCTCTATGTTTGGACAATAGGCACACTCTATGTTGGGATTCGAACCGAACGACGCGCTCGGTCATCGGCTAACCCCTCACCTGACGTAAATTTATATGATCGTCTCATCCATGTAAGCACGTGAGTTTGCTTTGCCTACCACCTGCTTAGTCCACAAGAATGCGGAATCAACTTGAACCAACGCGGAACTACTAATTTAGTCGGAATCACGAGCAAGAAATTACGCTCAAACCGGCGGGAACAAAAAACGGGACCTTGGCTCCGAATGCAGAACGACCTTCAGAACACCAGCGGTTTCTGGTTCCTACGATGAAAAAAACGCTGCAAATCCCTGCACAACGGTTTATTATTCTGTACAGAATACCCTTCTGTTACAGATCACAGCTCTCTGTATAGATAACCCGTCTATATAATATAATATTGTAATACTCCCGGAGTAATGACTGTAATAACCCCAACGTAATTATTCAACTTTCTCCAATTTTATTGCACAACTCAAACACAACCAGAACCATAACACAACAACCACATTTTCGGGAAAAACACACCCACGTAACTACACAAACACCTGTAACTTTTAGTGGGGTTACCACACTACCCCCCTTTTCCTTCCTTGAATAGCCCGACCCCGGGCTTGACGTCCGCTGGTGCCAGTCTATTGGCATGGATGAGGCGACGTTTCCTCCCCAACTGCACTAGGAACAGCACGTCACTCCTTTTCTTCGCCACCACCCAGGGCTCCGTCCACTGCGGCCAGAACCAAAACACAACAACCACATTTTCGGGAAAAACACACCCACGTAACTACACAAACACCTGTAACTTTTAGTGGGGTTACCACAATATGTACTATTCTATACAAATTATGTAGGTCGCAGACCCTCCTTAGGTTAATTCCGAACCCCGTACTCGTTACTAGGTACCTACCTACCTAAATCATGAGTTAAATGTTGCTGAAATAATTCTGTAGGTGACGAACAGTAACTAAAATGGCAAAAAGAAAAGCAAATAAGGAAGTTCTGAAGGAAAATTGTTGATGTGGAGTGAAATAGATGCTCCTTCTGCGTAGATCACTGTGTTCTGTGGTCAATATCTACCCTCGTGGTAAAGTATAATGAACCGTTGTATAATAACTTGCGCATCAATAATACTTCAACGGTTGTTCAAGTTGCAAAAGTACCGATCAACAAAATCCAGCCCCTTCTAGGTGGATGAACCGTTGAGTAATAATTTGCCTGTTTTGTAATAATTTGCCGTTGTGTAATAATTTACCCATCAATAATACTTCAACGTTTGTTCAAGTTGCAAAAGTGCGAGTACCTACCAACAAAATCCAATTCCATCACTTATCAAATGAATATAATATCGCATAACAACCAACTCGACTTCATACAGCCATCCTTGGTTATAATCAGGTGCTTCGTAGTGATGATATCCCGGCCGGATTTATACCGTTTGATTCACGATCGTGTTGACGAAGCTTTTTGGTGCACACGAACGGCTGGACGTACAATGCTCCGGGTGGTCTCAAAAACTTTTTTAGCTCAAGACAAATTTAATAACGTAAAAAAAAACCATACCCTTCTATCGAATGTTTTCGAGCTACGGCGTTCTGGAACTTTCAACTCCTATTTTTAACCCCTTAGAGATGACTGACAGTAACGCCGAGCTTCGAGGACCAACTAGCCCCGAACGGAACCTATAACCCGGATTTCATCAATTTTTTTTATGGTAACTAAGAAAAGTGCGGCGTAAGGCGTACGGCGTACGGCGGACAGACAGACTTTTTTTATTGCATTTTCGGATTCTACATACCTTGAAACGTAAACCATCAAATTTTGAGGGGGGTTAGCATTTTTTTTTCATGCTCGATTCCAATGGTTCATTATTGAAATTAATAAACCAATAATGTTCCACGAAATCATGTTTTGCGTTTTAAACAATCCTAGAAAACATATTTTTGAGTCCGTCTCTTTCTTATGCATACGCACAAACGCTGAATTCATTCAAAGCTCAGTTCAATTGTTGATTGTGATGAAATTTCCAAAGGTCACGAAGGTTGGACATCAAATTTGATCTATTATTGGATGTCAAATTAATGATTGGGGCAACAGTGGCCAATGCGCATGCACTAAAAAGAGCTCAAAATTCTTATTCCCGTCAACCGATGCTCGGATGGGGCCCCGAAGATGCAGTAGTGGATTCGAGAAAGCCATGTGTCACACCTTGGCAGACACGTTTTGAAGTCCATCTAACTGAACGAATATTGGAGCAGGATGGAGGATAATACTCTTATAATTCTCACCAACTCAGCGAAAGGATAACAAAGGATGTGTACTCCCCGATTTGATTCTCTCAACAAACGACCAATTATATACATTGGTTCAAGGTATAAGGAAGAATCATACTGCGAATGCGGATGTTGATAATATCCGCAATTCTAGAATATTCTGTTGGTTGCCCTGCGATTTAGTGCGTAATTTTCCTCTGAAACCTTGATGAACGTTTGGATTACGACAAGATATCCTACAATCCTTAAAATAAACTCTTGAGATACGACCTAAGCACCTGCACAGAATATTTTTCTACTGCACACAGGAAGACATCTTGTCTATGATCGTTTTGGCGCTCGTTCTATTCCTTGAAAGGCCGTCAAACTGGTTTCCTATTGAGTGAGAATCCAGCGTTCAGAACTGTGAATGACAGTGGAGGGATCTTAATGCCTTTTGAATATTTTCCCATCAGAAATTTATCGCATTTCATAAAATCAAAGCAATAAGCAGTTTGCAAAAATAAATGAAATGAAATAAACAAATATTCTGTATTTCAACATGGCGATGAAGGCCTCGCGAAGCTCCGCTTTCCTCAAACGTTATGGTGAGTTCTATGTTTTATGTTTTCAGTCATACCAAGTAGCTAGAAAACATTAATGCTCTATTATATACATCTTCAGCAGATTCAAATAAGCATACGGAATACCACCATCGCAAGGAATCTTGAAGGACAAAATGCATAATTACCCACTTACTTCTATGAAGCCGTTTCCAATTTGTTCTCATGAGGTCACTACCATGCGAGACACCATGCATGCATGCATGACCTTTGGAAACTTTGACAACCGAAAGGATGTACATAGTTTATTATGATGAGGACTCACTTTTGCGCATGCGCAATTAAGTTATTAGGTGACCACCCACAAATTTCATCACAATTTGATGAATGGAATGTGTAACGAGTGGCAAGTATAGCACGCGTGAGTATTAGCAATTCAGCAAGCAGCTGGCTTTTGACCAGAATCGTTTGAAATCATCTACCTAGACAACGTGTCGTATTTTTCAAAAAATGATTTGGGTTGACAGAACTGGAGTTAGATGCGTAAAAAGAGATGTACCCCAGTTCCGGTCTGCGTATGAGCAGTCGCAAGATCAATTGTACATTAAGCTCTGACAGACAGGTGGACGGGGACAAAACCAAAAATGTGTACTGAAAGTCCGAATTGCAAAATGAGAGCGGAACGTGAGGGACGAGTCTCCTAATTTTTGTGTTTTGATTTCGGGGAACAACGCTTTCTTTCCCACAAGAGTGATCACAAGGCTCGCGCTAAGCATCAGACTAGGACATAATGTAAGAACGATCTAGGTATATGTAGGAACTAGGAAGTAAGTGTATTTTTTTAATTAGCGTTACCTACCTTACCTACGTTACCTACCTTAACACTTATTTATTATTATTTCATTGTGAAACCTACGAAATAATGATAAATTACAGAAACTATAATTCATATCGAGGTTATCTTGGAATATATCCAGTGGAATAATACATCACTGATGACTTGCCATCGGCAGTTTGGTGAGTTCTGCCGCAAACCTTTCCCTCCTCGTCATTAGCAAGGTCAACACCGCTCTAGTGTAACGACTCGCGGCTACTGACTCCTCCCAGGACCCGCTCGACAGTAATCCTATAATTGCGTTCACCATAGGAGATTTCACCATCATCATAATATTATACGTCTGCTCACTAACAGACCGATTACATGAGCTAACCAACGGATCCGAACAAACATTAGCGCGGGCTCTGTGGTAGTGCTGAACTCCCTGAAACACCTGCCTCACTGAAGTGAAGTGAAGGATTATTATCATTACGAAATTCAAAAATATTTATAAAAACCATAATAGTAAATTACGTATAATTACACGTAATATAATACACCCCCTCCTTTTTTAAATTGTAAAAGGGAGGATTTTTAAACGGAGGGTTAAGAAGTTCTCAACCACTCAGAACTGAGCTGCAGTTATACCGTTTGATTCACCGTCATGTTGACTGTTTTTTCGTTTACATAACTTGAGAACCATATATTATTGTGAACCAACGGATGGTCGTCCAATGGACTGGGTGGTCCAAGAATTCTACAAATCGGAATCTATTCAAATTTTCAAGCACAACTTTTATCGCAAGTACATATTCGAGCTAAGATGGAAATTTCATAAGGCAGAAAGAAAATTCCATCCCCTGCTTGCCGAAGGTTAAGAGAACTTTCAAGGATCATGTTGGTTGCAATTTATTGAAGCGGCGAAAATGTCAATGTTATTTGTTCGATTACAAGGGGCGTGTACAGTGAATGGAGGGATTTTTTGTCCGGATTTCATGTTTTTGCTTTGAAGAATAAATCAAACTATTTTGAGGGGTAAATAAAGTTTTAATGGTCGACCTAAAAGGTTCACGATTGAAAATAATAAACCTAAACCTTCAATCGTAGCCAAAAATCAATGATGCTTTCATGTTACAAACCGCTGTTTCGAGCAAAAATAAGTTTCCTTTCTCAATTTCAGAGAATCCCTTGGAAGGAGGAATTTCACGCTTTACGTAAAGTGTGAATCATATACCAAACTGTCATTTCTCACTATGGTGAACGCTTTGGCTTTGTGTCTACCACGGCCCTTCGTTATATATGAAATACCGAACTGTTTATGAGAATATGAGATATTTTAACCCTTTGACTGCCAATCTCTCTCCCCCCCCCCCCCCCCCCTCGCGATATATTCATACTAGCTATTAAATATTTCTACCTTCAGTTGCTTATGATGATAAATTGAAATAACGAAGGGCTCTAACAACATAAAGCGTTTATACGCTACTGATCTACGCAAATACTGGTGCTTCTACCTACTAAGAACTGCATCAAGTTCTCTTGGACTATCTTCTCCAATAAGGATTTAAGTTATTCAAGTAAGAATTATATCGTTGGACTTAGCTACTGGTTTGAATGAATGGTAGTTGTGTAGTTAAGATATTTATTTGTGTATCATTTCAGTAAGTATTTACCTGATTACTATTATTATTATCAGTACCTGATTACTATTATTATCAATACGCATTTCTCCATGTAACCGACTTTGGGTAGCTACGTTGTATATTATGATTCTACCTACGACATTTCAGCTATAACCAATGAATATGAGTGCGCTTGCAGTATTAATGAACGCTACGGACTACACAACATGATATATTATTATAATGATTTACAGGGATCTAGAGAATACCAGTGTACATAAGAACTAGTAGTTTCATACTAGACATGTATTGGTGGTTGCCGAACTCCTAGAAAAGCATCATCTATCAGGTTGCAGTTTTTCATTAAATTCTTCTGTCAAACATTTCTATAGCCAATATCACAATGGGCAATTATCATGTGTCCACAAAGAACACTTTTGGTATTGATTTTATAATCATCTTCCCATACGAATGGAAGTTGAAGAAGATTTAAAGTTCAGGAAAAAGTTGCTTTATATCCGTACAACGTCACAGGCAACAGCAGGGCCCATTCCCCCGCCTCTTCATATTTGAAAGTCTCTCAAAATAATTAAGGAGGCATATTTTCCAAATGCAAATATTACAGTCTACACCTCACATCATAAACTAGGTATTGAGGGAAAATGCAAACAGAATTCATGATAATTTCCCTTTCATGCAATATTATACCTACTCAATTACTCAACCTATAAAAACCTAGTTTACTTTGTATCCAGTGTTAGTTCACGGTTTTAGCTTTATAAAGCTGGCCCCGAGTCAACACCAGTTTGTTCATTCAGGCCGGATTTGCTGTAGTCCAATCTAATCCAAAAATGTGAGCACCACATGTTAAAGAATGTACCTATGGACTTAAGTATATCGGGATTTGTTTACTCTCATCCGCTTGTGCGGCAGAATTTTAGGTACCCACTTACTAAAACAATATCTCATTCTACACAGGAAGATATTTAATTGTTGTTTATTAATTTGTAAAGTTTTTCCAAACTCAGAGACTGAAATCATTGTTTACGCTACGAAGTTAACAAAGAAACTCACCTGTCTCGAATGTCCGCGCACTACAACCGGCGAGCGAGCGGATACTGGCGAGTTGTTGTTGCGACCTCTGGCGCACGGGTGGACCTCCTACCATACACCTGGAATCTTCCATCCCCGCCACCACCGGAAACGGGAGAGTTGGAGGATTGGTACATATCGCCAAGTCGCTGCGGACGGGCTTCCTATCTAGGACTAGGTCCGTGCTTCCTGCTTCTTCAGATCAATGACCTACACGCCCTCCCATAGCATGGCGAACTTCTTGCAACATTCACAGTAGGCCATTGAAGACGAAGAAGTCCTGTGGCTCGGACGCAGCATAATATCGACACCTGAGAGGAAGAAGGGCCAATCTGATTTTTTCCCAAAAGGCCAATATATTTTTCCGGTTCAAGGACAAAAAGCGAAAAAGGGCCAATATGTAGAATTTTTACATTGGCCCTTTTAACTTCCGTGACCGCCTCCTGGGATGCAAGTAAAAAGGGCCAATCTTCACAGCTGTCTAGTTGAAACAGTATAATTTGCATGTAATGTTGAGTTTTATATTGCTAATAGGTCGTTTTCTACGGTTTGCACATACGGGATTTGATATCACCATGGTGATTTTCACAGAAACAAGTTTCAAGTGAACTATGAAGATGTTTACTCGGTTACTGCCCTCGTTTGTGATATTCAGCGAGATGTGATCATGTATCATATAGGGCCTACTATTTTTCTATCATTCTTTTGATGTTTGATTGAAACGGCTTGATAATTCTTTAAATTCGCTATGTCGAAGACAAGAGGAGGTAGCACGGGGACGGCTTTTAGTTGAAAAAGTACACCATGGATGCCAGAAAGGTAAGTTATGAATCCGTTTCGTTGTCAGTTTCATCTACACGTTTCATAAAGAAATACCGTTATAATTACATTTTATTTTGGTCTGGGCTTCAATTGATCAAATAAACAAATGAATCCACAAGCACAACCACAACAAGTATGTCTATTATTGATCGTACCTATAGATAATTTGTTGATATGCATGATCATCCACAGAGTCAAATGACGGCCCCATATGAATTTCATGCTTACTTCACGCGGGACCATCAAATTGGAATAAAAAATGCCACATAATGTAATGTGAATAGCACATGATTATTCATATTTGAACTTGTTCACTAGGATCGAGATTGTCTGGATATTATCCTAATATTAGCCACTTGTTCGTCGCAGCTCCTCTTGTGAAGATCCCTGGTCGATATGATCCTCCACGTTTTAGTGATTATGACCCAGAACATTTTATTATTATGAACCAGAATATATCAGTTAGAAGGATATAACACCGTCCATGATTTCGCATCCCACAAAGCAATAGGGCCACAACTCAAAAATCCCAACTTTTTTTATTCAAGGCACAGCGTTGCAGGAGATTACATTGTAGATACTGCAGTATCACTCTACTACTGTACCCAAGTTCTGAAACAGTTTTTCGTGGTATCGCAAAATCTGTAGGTGAGGCGTAGCTGCGATTGAAACTGTGCCGCTCAGATGCGGTATTACCTACCACTTCAACTACTGGAGGAACAGAAACTTCGAGAAATCCTTGTTCGGCAAACTACCCAGGTACCTAACTACTACTGTTTTCCATCATTCATCCCAATAATCTCAACGCCCCACGGTGCATGGAAAATGCTCAAAACATCTGCCCAAATCTCGAAAATTCGATGCTGCGATCTAGCTGTGATAACAGGTATTTAGAACAAACTTTTAGATAAGTAATGAGACCTGATGTCGGAACTGGCACGACGCAAAACAATCTTTATCAAATAACCATTGAGATAAAGTCAGGCACCAAATTCAGATGATGAGCCGCGACAGGCAGGGGTAGACATATTCCATGGTTCTGATCAGTGTTAATACGGATACGGAATTACAATTTTGATATTTTAACAGGTTTACAAGGGCCGTGAATGAAACCCTTTGTTTTGGCACGATTAGATTTTGTGATCGGGATGGGATGTTCGAGACAGGAAGGCAAGGGCGACCGGGGATAAAACCGTCACTTTAACTTATTTAGAGTTCGGCGGAAAGGACCCAGGAAAAAGGGGGACGACATCGTTCTATAACCTGAAGACAGTAAAACAACGACCGGCCACGCCTTGAGACCACAAATTTCTGACAGTCAACTCCTTGTAAATATTTTACATCAAGGTGGGCATTCCATCCGAACCTTCACCCCAAGGAGGAGGTTCCTTTGACCTAATTTTCTCCTTCGCTGTTTCAACCACTAAACTAGGTAAAAGTTGTTGCTTTTTCCTTTGAATTTCCATTGCCCGTGCATCGAACCATATTTCGATCATGAGACGAATATGGTTTCATATTTCTTCTTCCTACTTTTCTTCATACTTATTTCTTCAGGTTTTTTCCCCGTTGACTTTTCTATCGGACTGGTTCAATAGCTGGTACAGTTAATTCAATTGAGCAGGTACACGTATAAACTATAGATATATTATTGAGTTATTACATATAAAACCATGCATAATATTTATATATTATTGTTACTTTTTGTTTGTACGGAGGATGTTACTACATTACTTATAAAAATATATACTACCATATACATTAATACCTACAGTAGAGTAAAGCCCGAGCTAGGGAGAAGAGTTATTTTTATTTTTTTTACTACGGGCGATTGCCCAATTCAAAGATACAATGAATGATAGTAATATTTAGTTAGGCACTAATTTAAAAAAAAAATTGCCAGCTGGCTATACGTTCGAGAAAATTAATTATAAACAGTAAATATGTTGTACAATGCACGCGTTAGCAAGGTAAGTATTTAATTAGTATTTAAAATTAATATTTAAAAATTAAAGAAGAAATCGATGCGTTTTTCAGGATTATGTGCTAACATTTCTTGAGGCAGATCTATCGTTAGTCCTGAAGGAACGTGGGGAACTGTGGAAGAAGTCAGCGATTCAAGTGAGGAAGCTTTTTGCCCTCCAGACGAACGGTTAAAATACGTAGTTCTAGAACTGAATTTTATCACGTGGAGTCAAAAAATCGAACGTAAATAAAGTGGAACGATAAGGTTATGTTACTTTATACATTTATGACCAAGAACGTAATGTAGAGTATCTACCCATGACTTCTGTTTATACTTCAGAATTTTGATACCACCGCACTCTCTATGATGAATAGTTCTATTCCTGTGAGCTTTCAATTTTTCGACAATATTATAAGTGTCGTCACGCCGGGCAAGGGGGCCCTGCCCAGGCGGGAGGAGTGCGATGACGTCACTTGTTGTCAAAATTGTTGAAAGCTCATAGGAAGTGCTGCAATTATTACACAACGGTTTATTATTTACCTGCATAGATGCCCCTTCGGCGTAGATCACAGTTTTCTGTGGTCAGTAGGAACCCTCGAGCTTCCTCCAGGAGAGCCCTAAATGGAGTACTGGAGCCGGCCCGGGAATTAAAGTTTCATACAAATGCGCGGGATTCAACAATTCAATCATTAATTATTTGTAGCTATTCATGCAGCATAAGGTTAAGCATAAACCATTGTGTAATAATTTACCTGTATAGATGCACCTTCCTCGTAGATAGTATATTAAACCGCTTTATAATAATTTACTAGTAGCAATAGTACTTCAACGTTTGCTCAAGTTGCAAAAGTACGTATCAACAAAATCCAAAGGATCCATCATTTTTCAAATGAAATAGTATCACAGAACAACCAACTCGACTTCATACAGCCATCGGTGATTATAATGAGGTGATCCCTAGCAATGATATCTGGGCCGGATTCATGCCGCTTCATTCACAATCATGTTGACGAAGCTTTTCGTTGCAAACAAAAGGCTGGTCGTACAATGCTCCGGGTGGTCTCAAAAAATTCTTTAGTTCAAGACCAATTTAAAAACGGTAAAAAAAACCATACCCTTCTATTCAAAGTTTTCGAGCTACACCGTTCTGGAAATCTCAACTTCTATTTTGAACCCCTTAGCTATTACTGACAGTAACGCCGAGCTTTGAGGACCAACTAGACTCCAAACGGGACCTTCAAACTAAATTTCATTAATTTTGGTTCATGGTAAGTGCTAAATGGACGGACGGACAGAAATTTGTTATTGCATTTTCGGATTCTGCATACTTTGAAACGGAAACCATCAAATTTTGATGGGGTGTTAAAGTTTTTTTTTCCATGCTCGATTCCAAAGGTTCATTATAGAAAATAATAAAATAAACCAAAAGAACTATTCAGCGCATGAGATTGCGGTTGGTCTCAAAATTCATAGAATGGCTTTCAAATAAAATTGGAAAGGTAATATATAAATAGATTTCATGGGTACTCCTCATTATACTAATATGTTCCTACCTACCCGGGGGTAGGGAGCCACCTCATGAGATTGACCGCAAAAAGTTTTATGCTGATCAAAGAAACTGGGATCACCTTCAACGTGGAACATGCTTTTACGATGACCAACGGGTCAAGAACGTATTAACTGGTCAACAGCTTCGAAAGTACAATTACACACTTGCGTCCATACTCGCCCCTTCATACAGTCTGCCGGGAAAACAAGATTGAAGTTAACAAATCGTCTCCTATGCTGCATTACATGAGGCTCTTATTTTCGACTATTACAACAGATTTTCTAATTCAAGCCAAGGACGTGATACTACCCGGCGATCTCAGCCTAGAGAATGGAATCAATTTTCTTCCAATCTGGGAAATTTATAGGGGATTTTTCCGAATGGAATGTCTGACCACAGTGGCCTTTCTACACGGGGCTGTGAGTTTCAATTATCGGCGGTAATAACGACCGGTGGACGGTGATGTTTGTGTGAAAAAGCGTCGAGGTGTTTTCTTTCCATTGGCTTTGGTGGCCTTATAGATCCCACAATTCGTCCTTTACACGTAATAGGAAAGGGGAAGGATCATGTCTTATCTATTTCTCGATCAACAGTCAACTACCCTTTCATTCTCCTCGCGAATGCTATCGTAGAATAAACGGTTGCCCAGTAGCTCCAATTTACTGTTATCATTGTCCCCTACCACTATAAACTAATACTATACAACCACTATCTATGAGGTACAGCGGCTTTATCCAAAAAATGCTTAGCTTTCTGCGTAGGTTCCTATGTTTTCATCGCTAGCGCTGTTATGAAATAAAACCAATCGCTGGTGTGGCGCCAGTATGACTCCCATTGAATTTAGGTTATGAAAGTGATACAGTTGTAAACGTGAATCAATATATCTGGGCAATTCAAAATAAATTTCATTTGGAATTTTGATGGAACGAGCCACAAAAATCTATGATAATGAAAGCCATTTCTTACGCAGTTTCTATGAACATTTCTGTGATGAATTTAAAATTGGTTCATCACGGTGGCGTGAGGAAGTGCGCAGGCGGTTATGAGCGGATCACCACCGACATCTACGATCTTTTGGGAGAGTGAAAAGGTGGAGGTGAGTGATAGAATTTGCCCAGGCGGCGGATATCCACCGACATCTGGGATCTTTTGAAGGAGAAAGATGAGAGGTGAGTGGTAGAGTTTGCCTAGGCGGTTATGAGCGAATCACCACCGACATCTAGGATCTTTTGAAGGAGGAGGTTTTGCCTAGGCAGCGGATATCCACCGACATCTAGGATCTTTTAAGAGAGGAGGAGAGAGAGAGAGCAAGGTAGAGGAGAGAAGAGAGAGCTGGTTAGAGGAAGTGTCGAATGAAGTTAAAGTCGCAGGATCCAGGGTTTTATAGGAAACGGAGGCCTCTCCCTCCAACCCCCTGTTAGGGGTTGGTGGTGGGGCCCCAGGTTGTGTACCCGGGGTTCTGTGGCTTGTCTCCCCACTCATTCGTTTATTGACGGAAACTAAGTTTGGCGTTAGAATATTGGTGAGAACTTAAGTGTACTAGAGGAGTGTTCCCGGGAGGGACTCACGACAGAGGTCCCCCCAGTTTGAACCAAGATTCGTGGAGCTGAAGGCGCAAGTTGACAGGGGCTGAGGGCCAAGGCAATCATCTGTAGGGCTGAAGGCCAAAGGTGACAAGTACCAAGATTTGGGTGCTGAAGGCGCAAGGTTACAGGAGCTGAGGGCTAGGGCAAACATAAGTGGGGCTGAAGGCCAAAGGTGACAAAGGCTGAGGGCCACGGCAAACATAATAGGGGCTGAAGGCCTCGGACCTAATGCTAGCTGATGCATGTTCTTAAGACTAAGGGTGGCATGTACAATGGTGGGGGAGTAGGATGAGGACTTAATGCTAGTTGACGCATGTTCTTAAGACTAAGCGTGGTATGTACAATGGTGGGGGAGTAGGATGAGGTGTTATTTACAACGAATGGGTGTGCACGATGGGGTGTTGGGACTGGTACAATGTTAGGTAGTAAGTTGATAATGATGCATATTTATAGTATTTTTAGTATTAGTATAGTGGTAGTATTTACATAGTATTAGTATAGTGGTAGTATTTACATAGTATTAGTATAGTGGTAGTAGTTATGGTATTTACAATATTATTTAGAAATAGTATATACAACAATTTTATAATGATGGTCATGGGGTGGTGGCACAATACGGGGACCGCGGGGGGTGGTGTGTGGATGGGTGTAGGTGTCGTTTAGGTGGAGTGTGGGGGCGCCTCGGTGATGCGGAAGAACCCCTGATAGGAGGAATGATGGACCTACCGGGAGGGTCCTCCGCCTCGCCGGTGCGCCCGTGCTGTATCCGTGCGCGGTGGCGGTGATGGGGCGGCCGCGGCGGGGTTGTGAGGGGCGGCACAGTGCGTGTGGATGATTTAGACACAAGCACTGCCCCGCCATCTCAAGGACCCGCCGTGATTGCTCGGGGTGGGGCGGGGCTATTGGGCCGCCGGGACGTGGGGAATTTGGTGACGCTCCCTCCGTCCGTTTCGCCGCCCGGGCCGTTTTGTCCCGGCGGGAACTATTGCGGATATCCCCGGTGGTGGTGGGGGGGTAGGGGGTCGTTGGGGTTTGATGATTTTGGGGGGTGGTGGGGCGAATTCTATTTTGGGGGGGTTGAATTGTTGAGGTCGTTGGGGGTTGTTGAAGTGGGGGGAAGCGGGGTGTATGGGTGGTTGGGGGGGTTGAAAATTGGGGGTTGTTGGGGTTGAAAATGTTGGGGGTGGGGGGGGCATGACTTCCGCGAGGCGGAACTCGTGGAGGATGGAGGACATTAAGGGGTCGGTGGGGATGTATGGGGGGTGTACCCCAGTGGCTTGGGCTGTGCGAAATTCGCGCAGAATTTGCCACTGGGGGTACTTCCACCGCCGGGGCCGGGGAGGTAACCCGGTGATCCTTTGCGGGAAGAAAAGAAGCGGTGATGGGGGCCTGGGCGAAGGGGGTAGGAGGGATAGCGGGTCCGGGACGAAAACGTCCCAGAGAATCGCCGCCATTTCCGGATCCGAATCGAAATCCGAAAACGGCGACGGAGGTGACGGGCGTTGAGGGAAGAGCTGGTGCGACATCGCGAACGGACGGTGGGAGACTGATAGGGTTCGTTGGTTGAGGGAGCACAGGAGCCGGTTTACATCTGGCTAACGGGACTGTGTGGGGTTTTCCGTCAATTAACAGGGTCGCGGTGGTTTGTGTTGAGCGGATGACTTGAAAGGGCCCGGCATAAAGGGGTTGGAAAGTTTTATGCATGCCGGGCTCTTTCAGGTACATGTGAGTGGCGGTGAAAAATCGTTTGGGGTAAGTTGTGTCGTTTGTCGGTGTTGTTGTGTGTAGCGGTTCCCTGTTAATTGACTGTGTGTGTTGTGGGGTAAAATATCGGCTGGTAAGCGGAGGGGGTCTTTAAATGCATTTTGCGCGGGACTTGTGTTGTCTGAAGGACGGGCGGAAGTACGGAGGCTTAATAAAACGTAGGGAAGGGTTTTGGTCCAGGAGGGAGATGTGGCTGATGTGGAAATGGCTTGTTTCAGGACCGAGTGCCACCGCTCTATTTTCCCGTTGGATTGGGGGTGATAGGGAGTGGTGCGGATTTTTTGGATCCCGAGGGAACGGAGCAGGTCGGAGAAGTGTGCTGATTCGAACTGCCTCCCCTGATCGACCGTGAGTGTCCGCGGACAACCGTAGCGGCTGATCCACTGATTTAGGAAGGCCGCGGCGACGGCGTCCGCGGTAATGTGGGCAAGTGGGATGCACTCAACCCAATTTGTTGCACGGTCGATCATGGTGAGGCAGTACCTCTTCCCCTCAGAGGGGGGAAGGGGGCCGACCAGGTCGATATGCACGTGTTCCCACGGGAGGGAGTCGGGGATGGGTTGAGGAGGTACATGGGGGTGAGCCGAGACCTTAAACTGCTGGCACTTCTGGCACCCCAGAACCCAGGTACAGATATCTGTATTCATGTGGGGCCAGAAGTACCGCGTCTTGATGAGATCCCGGCTCGCCCGGATGCCGGGATGGTGTAGGGAGTGGTAGTGGAGGAACAGCTGCCGCCTCAGCTCCGGTGGGACGTAAGGGCGCGGTGTATCGGCCGTTACGTCGCACCAGAGATTGAGGGGCGGCAGTTGTTCCAATTTGGAGGCGGAAATGAGGTTGGAGAGGGCGGGGTCGGAATTTGGAGTTTGCTTTGATTTGAGGATGTGTGGGGAGGGGAAGGGCATTAACTCCTCCACCGGCGCGGGAGTGGGGCGAGAGAGCGCGTCCGCCACGCAGTTGTCGGCCCCCGGCAAGTAGCGAATATCGGACGTGAGTTGTCCGATAAATTCGAGTTGCCGGAGGCGACGTGGGGAGGCGGATTTGCGGTTTTGGAGGAGGGCATGGGTCAGGGGTTTATGATCTGTTATGACAGAGAACTGCCTGCCCTCCACGAAGTCACGAAAGTGTTTAATGGCTTCGTGGATGGCGAGGAGTTCTCTGTCGAATGTTGAGTAATTTTTTTGGGTCGGGGACAAGGTTTTAGAGAAAAATCCTAGGGGTTGGGGGGTGGCGCCGGTGTGCTGGTGGAGTACTGCCCCGATGGCCCAGTCGGAAGCATCGGTTGTGATGGAGAGGGGGGCGTGGGGGTCGGGGTGGGCCAATAGAGCGGTGTCTACTAGGTCCTGTTTGCAAATTTGGAAGGCCGTGGTAAGTTCGGAGGTCCAGGGGATGGGGCCGTTGTCATTTTTTTTGGCGGGTTGGGGGATGGCGTGTATGAGTGGTTGTTGGTGTTGTGCGGCGTGTTTGATGTGTCTACGGTAAAAGTTCAACATACCCAGAAAACGGCGGCGTTCCGTCACGGTACGGGGCTGGGGAAAATCGGTGATGGCGTGGACCTTATCCGGTAGGGGCTTGATTCCGTCGGAAGAGACTTGGTGGCCGAGGCAGCGGACGGAGGATTGGGCGAGTACGCATTTCTCGATGTTGATTTGCAATCCCTCGGCGGAGAATATGTCCAGGATTTGTTTGAGGTGGTCCAGGTGCTCTTGGGGGTTTCGGAAGGCGATCAGGAAGTCATCCAAAAAACAGAAGACAAATGGGAGGCCGCGTAGGATATTATCCAAGTAACGCTGCCACGTCTGGGCGGCGTTCCTGAGGCCGAAACCCATTTTGATATACTCGAAAAGGCCGAAGGGTGTGATAATAGCGGTTTTCGGTATATCTGGGGGGTGGATGTTGATATGGTGAAAGGCTCTTGATATGTCTAGAGTAGAGAATATGGTTGTGTCGTGTAGGTGGGAGGAAAAATCTCGAAGGTGGGGGACATTGTATAGGTCGGGCGTAGTTTTAGAATTTAGGCGGCGGTAGTCGCCGCAGGGGCGGATATCCCCGTTTGGCTTTTGGACGATGTGTAGGGGGGAAGCCCAAGGGGATTTTGAGGGGCGGATAATACCGTCCGCGATTAATTTATCAAAGTGCCGACGGGCTTGAGAGAGCTGCAAAGGGTGGAGGCGGCGGGCTTTGGCGGAAATGGGGGGGCCAGTGGTGTCGATAAAATGTTGGATGGTGGAAATATGAGCTGAGGGGGGTGGTACCGTTGGCGGCGTAGAGAAGTTGGCGATAGCAGCGCGCCTGACGACGTAAGATTGAGTTGGGGAAAATGGACAGCGCCGCCCCTGTATCTATGAGGAAGGGGACATTGGTTTTCCCGCATTTTAAAAACAGGCGTTGGTGGGTTGGTGTGGAGTGGGGTAAAATTGCGGAGGCTGTGGCGGGGGGCGTCTGGTCGGTAGCAGGGGTGTTGGAGTTGAGGGTTGGTGGTGGTGGTGGGGGTGTGTCCCCTGCAAAGGAGTCGCGGTTGGTTTTTCGCCCGTTCCGGGGTAGGGGAACGGTGGGGGGGGGGGGGGGGGGGTGGGGCTCGCAATGTTGTGGTGGGGCTTGGTGGTTTTCGTGGGGGGCCCGTTACGGGGTGGGGGAACGGTGTGTGGTGGGGGGTGGGAGACGGCGGCGCGGCGAGGCGCGGCCGGAAGGTTGGTGGCCCTGGTGGTGGTTGTGGAGGGGCCGTTCCGGGGTGGGGGAACGGTAGTTGGTTGGGGGAGGGGCTTGGTGGCGCCGTGAGGTGCGGCCGGCAGGTTGGTGGCCCTGGTGGTGGATGTGGAGGGGCCGTTCCGGGGTGGGGGAATGGTAGACGGTTGGGAAAGGGGTTTGGCGGCGCAGCTAGGCGCGGTTGAAGGTTGGCGGCCGTGGCAGCGGCGTAGGAGGGGTAATATCGTTTGGTGGTGGTGGTAGAGTGAATTCGGGCCGGGGGGGGCTGGCGGGGGTCCCCCCCGTGTTGGCGAGGAGGGGGGCCCGCCGGGTTTACCGGTGGGCGTCGGCGTTTCCCTGCCCGGGGGAGAAGGAGCAGGGGGGTTGGCACTTGTGGGCCATGGTTGAGTCTGTAATTTGAAAAAAAATTCAAATTTTTAAATTTCAAATTCTAAATTCGCAAATCGGGAGCGGAGGTGTGTGTGGTTGAGCGGAGATGTGAGAGGTGTGCGATCCCCGAGCGTGAGGGAGTGTGGGCGAAAATTGCGAACATTAACTGACTGACTGACCGAATTTGAAATTGAAAAGGGGACACCGAACTGAACTTGAGACTGGGGTTGACACAGTAGGTAAGGAAGGTTGGGTGAACGTCGGGTTCACCACTGTGATGAATTTAAAATTGGTTCATCACGGTGGCGTGAGGAAGTGCGCAGGCGGTTATGAGCGGATCACCACCGACATCTACGATCTTTTGGGAGAGTGAAAAGGTGGAGGTGAGTGATAGAATTTGCCCAGGCGGCGGATATCCACCGACATCTGGGATCTTTTGAAGGAGAGAGATGAGAGGTGAGTGGTAGAGTTTGCCTAGGCGGTTATGAGCGAATCACCACCGACATCTAGGATCTTTTGAAGGAGGAGGTTTTGCCTAGGCGGCGGATATCCACCGACATCTAGGATCTTTTAAGAGAGGAGGAGAGAGAGAGAGCAAGGTAGAGGAGAGAAGAGAGAGCTGGTTAGAGGAAGTGTCGAATGAAGTTAAAGTTGCAGGATCCAGGGTTTTATAGGAAACGGAGGCCTCTCCCTCCAACCCCCTGTTAGGGGTTGGTGGTGGGGCCCCAGGTTGTGTACCCTGGGTTCTGTGGCTTGTCTCCCCACTCATTCGTTTATTGACGGAAACTAAGTTTGGCGTTAGAATATTGGTGAGAACTTAAGTGTACTAGAGGAGTGTTCCCGGGAGGGACTCTCGACAATTTCTTATCCGTGATAATAAAACCGTTTCTTAATTAGTCCCTACAGACCATGTCAGACGTATTGAAAAAGGCATATTAGAAAGTGGTGACTCGTTTTCGTAAACTTAATACATGTAAGAAGTTTAATCTGAAATTAAAAGGTCTCGTCGGAAAAAGCCAAATGCCTATCTGTTGTATCTAGCTATGTAAGTATTCCGTAAATGTGCATAATTATAAGAAGGGTAACTAAAACCTTGAGTTTGGCTGAGCCCAAAATTATGGTTAAAGGAACTCCGGTCGAAGGCTCCAACCAAACAGCTTGCCTTGATGTAAAGGAAGTTCCACAGCACCCCTAGCAAATGTTCGTTGGAAATACGCAATCGGTTTAAATTTTTCAGTCACTACATGAATTATAGACACAAAAATTCAGCAAAAATGTTTTTGATGGCAAACAAAAGAATGATTGGAAAGTGGGCAAATTTTAAAACTGAAAAGTGGATTAAATGAGAGATGTTGTTGATTCAAAAATAGCTAAAAGTGGATAAATCCACCAAAATAAGTATAAAAATGATGACTCGAGATGAAATAGATTTCAGTAAGAAAATTTTTTCGCGGAATTGGTGGTCAAAATTTGAGATTTTTGGAGTCAAAAATTTTGATAAACATCGAAAACATCCAGTGTCTTTACGACTGCGTATTGTGGGTTAGCATGCAGAAGTTCTACCTCTTCAACTAATGGGTCATACTTGGATCATATCACATGCTTTTTCATGAGGAATCTTTATCTGGGTGTTGTGAGCCAAGATGGTAATGAAGTACCGTTACTCGTTCTTCTGGGGTGACTGAACATTCTAGAATGAGGAGTCTCATTAGTGGCAATGCATAGGAGCGAACGAATAGAGTGTAGTGCTTCAGGGATGATGGTTCTTTGGTCCGTGAGTCCTTAGATCAAGACAATACATATCGCTCTCCAGATAGTGCCATTCGCGCGCTCCAACTGTCCATTATCCCTCGGATTATAGGGTGTTAAACAGGTAGTAGCCACACCCTTTGAATTAAAATAATTTTTGAATTCAGATGAAAAGAAACGCTGCAAATCCGCGCACAATGGTTTATTATTTTGTACAGAATACCCTTCTGTTACAGATCACAGCTCTCTGTATAGATAACCCCTCTAAATAATATGTACTAGTCTATACATATTATGTAGATCGCAGACCCTCCGTAGGTTAGTACCCTAACCCCGTACTCGTTACTAGGTACCTGCCAAAATCACGAGTTAAATGTTGCTAAAATAATTCTGTCGATGACAAACAGTAACTAAAACGGCAAAAATAAACGCAAATAATGAAGTTCTGAATGAAAATTGTTGATTTGGAGTGAAATAGATGCCCTGCTGCGTAGATCACTGATTTTTGTGGTCAATACCTACCTTCGTGGTCAAGTATAATGAACCGTTGTGTAGTAACTTGCCCATCAATAATACTTCAAACGGTTGTTCAAGTTGCAAAAGTACCGATCAACAAAATCGAGCCCCTTCTTGGTTCATGAACCGTTGTGTAATAATTTGCTGTTGCGTAATAATTTGCCGCTGTGTAATAATTTACCATTATGTAATAATTTACCGTTGTGTAATAATTTACCCATCAACAATACTTCAACTTTTGTTCAAGTTGCAAAAGTACGAGTACCTACCAACAAAATCCAATTCCATCACTCTTATCAAATGAAATATCTCCTAAAAAAAACACTCCCTGTAAAAAAAGATGCCAAGCTACAAAAGGTGTGATATCCAGGTTGTGCCAAGCACTGTGCCTAATAATCTTCCGTCCACATCCGACAGTTCATTTTCGACGTTAATTTTGAGGTATAGACTAGACTTAGCTAACAGGGTGAGGAGTGAGTTAATCTAAGTGTGCTGCTTGGCCGGTCTAGTTACTGATCTATTCAGTTCCTACACGAAGGATTCGAAGCCATCAAAATTAATGATTCACATGCTATGTGCCTGATATGTCGTAGACAGACAAGCAGCACACTTCCTAACGATTAACTCACTCCTCACCTCAAAATTAACGTCGAAAATGAACTGTCGGATGTGGGCGGAAGATTAGTAGGCACGTAGAATTTGAATCATTAATTTTGATGGCTTCGAATCCTTCGTGTAGGAACTGAATAGATCAGTAACTAGACCGGCCAAGCAGCACACTTCCTAAAGATTAACTCACTCCTCACCCTGTTAGCTAAGTCTAGTCTATACCTCAAAATTAACGTCGAAAATTAACTGTCGGATGTGGACGGAAGATTATTAGGCACAGTGCTTGGCACAACCTGGATATCACACCTTTTGTAGCTTGGCATCTTTTTTTACAGGGAGTGTTTTTTTTTTTTAGGAGATATCACAAATTTTGAAAGGTCGCAAGTAAGTTTCGAAGCTGAAATCAATGTGGCGCAACAATATCCGAAGCCTGAATGAATGTGGTGCAACAATATCTGATCCGAAGCCTGAATCAATGTGGTGCAACGACGATATTCTCACACAAGCAATGCTAAAAATGCTTGACACTTCACATTGGAAAGGGTAGACCTCCCGTTATTCGCCATGTCAGTTCGGCGTTACAGTTTTTAATTTTCGTTTTGACGGAAACACCCAAAATCACTTCACGTATTAACATGATTTGGATCGGTACTAAATTTCATAAAGATCGGTCTAGGGAAGAGGGTATATAAGTGGCGTGACAAAGAATGGGTGGAACAAACAAGCCCCCATCCCCCGGAACCCCCCCTTTGCTTGTGCGAAAACGGTTACAACTCCCAAAAGGTACTTCACCACGCCAAACCTGATCTGCATACCAAATTTCATAAACATCGGTCGAGGGGAAACGGTAGAAGTGGCGTGACAAAGAATGGGTGGAAAAAAAGCAAGCCCCCTCCCCCGGAACCCCCCCTTTGCTTCCGCGAAAACGGTTAAAACTCCCAAAAGGCACTTCACCACGCCAAACCTGATCTACTTACCAAATTTCATAAACATCGGTCGAGGTAAAAGGGTTGAAGTGGCGTGACAAAGAATGGGTGGAAAAAAAATGGGAAGAAAGTCACCAAACACGTATTTTGAGCCCTATTTTTCGCAGGTTTTCGAAACACCTACCGCTTCGAATTTGGTGTCAGGCGACTCAGGGTGTTTGCCCCACAAAATATATACGCGCGAATAAAATATAGAAATAACGGGGAAGGCCCGGGAGGGGGCCAAAGTTGGCCCGATTCTTCGCTCAGTTATATTAGGCTCTGGGGCAGCCGGGCGCGGGTTCATGCTTGGCATCGCTCGGCTACCGCCTCGCTTGATAATATCGCAGAACAACCAACTCGACTTTATACAGCCATCCTTGGTTATAATCAGGTGCTCCCTAGTGATGATTATCTGGGCCGGATTTATACCGTTTGATTCACGATCGTGTTGACGAAGCTTTTTGGGGTGCACACAAACGGCTGGACGTACAATGCTCTGGGTGGTCTCAAAATATTGTTTAGCTCAAGACAAATATAATAACGTAAAAAAAACCATACCCTTCTATCGAAAGTTTTCAAGCTACGGCGTTCTGAAAATTGCAACCCCTATTTTGACCCCTTAGAGATGACTGACAGTAACGTCGAGCTTCGAGGACCAACTAGACCCCGAACGTAACCTATTACCCGAATTTCATCAATTTTGTTTCATGATAACTAAGAAAAGTGGCCAGTACGGCGTACGGCGGACAGACAGAAATTTTGGTTTATTATTTTCAATAATGAACCATTGGAATCGAGCATGAAAAAAAACAATGCTAACCCCCTCAAAATTTGATAGTTTACGTTTCAAGGTATGTAGAATCCAACGGTTTATTATTTTGTACAGAATACCCTTCTGTTGCAGGTCACAGCTACCTGTATAGATAACCCATCTATATAATATAATATTTACTAGTCTATACATAATTATGTAGATCGCAGACCCTCCGTAGGTTAGTACATAAGCCCGTACACGTTACTAGGTACCTACCTAAATCACGAGTTAAATGTTGCTAAAATAAGACAGCCGATGACAAACAGTTACTAAAACGGTTAAAAAGAAACGCAAATAATGAAGTTCTAAAGGAAAATTGTTGATGTGGAGTGAAATAGATCCCCCTTCTGTGTAGATCACGGTTTTTGGTGGTCAATACCTACCGTCGTGGTCAAGTATAACGAACCGTTGTGTAATAACTTGCCCATCAATAATACTTCAACGGTTGTTCAAGTTGTAAAAGTACCGATCAACAAAATCGAGCCCCTTCTTGGTTCATGAACCGTTGTGTAATAATTTACCGTTTTGTAATAATTTACAGTTGTGAAATAATTTACGAACCCCCCGCAAAAATAGCAATTTGGATTTATTAGATGATACAGCTGCCACCTGGGGATCGGGAATCGTTGAGGATCCAGGGTTTGGATCAGAAGTAGAAGCAGAGATGAAATCCTGAGAGTCGGAGATAGAATAGCTAGCTGATTGCATATGAGCAGCCTCTAAGGAGCGTGCTGTATCCACCACTGCATCTAAGGTCAATTTTGTATTGTCAAGAAGTCGTTGACGAATACTAGCAGCTTGAATTCCACTGATAAAGGGGTCCCTAATACTAAGTTTCCCTGCTCTTCGGCGGTTACGTCTGTGAAAATTCAATCTTTATGTGGAGATACTGTAGATACTGATCGATAGACTCTCCCGTTTGTTGTCTACGATTGGCTAGCTTAAAACGAGCATAGATCTCACTCTTCGGTTCATTATATTAGGCATCAAGAATTACTTTCGCCTCAGTACATAACATACTCGAATACCTCATGAGAGACGTGGTTCATCAGGAGATGAAGCTTCATGTCTTCATCTAGAATGTATTCATCTAGAACCTTAGCTTCGTCTTTGTCGGGAGTGATCCTGAGAAGAAAATTTTCGAAAGTCTTGATCCAGTTAGACCATGCTTTTCCAGCGCCCGGCAAGTTCAGATCTGTTTCGAACTTATCTGGTTTGAGATAGCTCCCCGTTTCCGAACTGAGTAAAATGTTATTAAGTAAACCTTTTGGTTTAAGGGTAGTCGGAATTTTTTTCACGGTTATAAATTCCCGTTATAAAATCAGCTTGGTGTACTTTTTCTCAAGCTTCACTCATCCTATCACATTATTTTTTTTTTTTGACCAGAATATTGTGCTCCATGATCCGTGCCAACAGAATCTCTGTTAGATGACAGGACGAAAAAGTGAGAGGTTAAAGAAAAACCTCAAATTTAGGCTTCGAACCTGGGTGCTGTAGTACAAAATTTGAAAAACCACGAATTGTGTCTCATTTATTGATGAACAATTTAAAAAAAAATTAAGCGATAGCGTTTAGGATAACGGATAAAAAGGTACATAAGCGATGAAAAATGTGATTGTTCAGGAAACGCGATATTCTAAAAATGAACGTTGTCCCTGACGACGTCTCCCGAGGGCTACAAACTCTTCCACACTTATTGAAATGCCCATGTCCATCATGGCTGCATTCTGAACACATAATAAGAACTAATCAGCTGTGTTATATTCGTTTTACTTTCTGTTTCTGTGTTCTCTGTTAGCTGGTTTCCTAAAGTTTTTGGTTTATTATTTTCAATAATGAACCTTTGGAATCGAGAATGAAAAAAAAAAAATTCTAATCCCCCTGAAAATTTGACGGTTTACGTTTCAAGGTAGGTATGTAGAATCCAAAACTGCAATTAAAAAATGTCTGTCTGTCCGCCTTACGCAGTACTGAGCACTTTTCTTAGTTACCATGAAAAAAAAAATTGATGAAATCCGGGTTATAGGTTCCGTTCGGGGTCTAGTTGGTCCTCGAAGCTCGGTGTTACTGTCAGTCATCTCTAAGGGGTTAAAAATAGGGGTTGAAATTTTCAGAACGCCGTAGCTCGAAAACTTGTGATAGAAGGGTGTGGTTTTTTTTACGTTATTTAATTTGTCTTGAGCTAAACAATTTTTTGAGACCGCCCGGAGCATTGTACGTCCAGCCGTTTGTGTGCACCCCAAAAAGCTTCGTCAACACGATCGTGAATCAAACGGTATTAATCCCGCCGGGATATCATCACTAGGGAGCACCTGATGATAATCAAGGATGGCTGTATGAAGTCGAGTTGGCTGTTCTGCGATATTGTTTCATTTGATAAGTGATGGACTATTGGATTTTGTTGGTAGGTACTTCTGCAACTTGAGTAAACGTTGAAGTATGATTGACGGGTTAATTATTACACTATGGTAAATTATTACACAACGATAAATTATCACACAACGGTTCATCTACCATAAGAAGGGGCTGGATTTTGTTGATTGGTACTTTTGCTACTCGAACAACCGTTGAAGTATCATTGATGGGCAAGTTATTACATAACGGTTCATTATACTTGACCACAGAAAACAGTGATCTACGCAGAAGGGGCATCTATACCACTCCACATCAACAATTTTCCTTCAGAACTTCATTATTTGCATTTGCGTTTCGTTTTGTCATTTTAGTTACCGTTTGTCATAGACAGAATTATTTTAGCAACATTTAATTCGTGATTTAGGTAGGTACCTAGTAACGAGTATGGGGTTAGGTACTAACCTACGGAGGGCCTGCAATCTACATAATATGTATAGAATAGCACATATTATATTATATAGACGGCTTATCTATACAGAGAGCTGTGATCTGTAACTGAAGGGTATTCTGTACAAAATAATAAACCGTTGTGCAGGGATTTGCAGCATTTTCCGCTTCAAAATGGGTCGATCCCAACGAATTATCAAAAAGAAGAAAGCTGTTCCTCCCCCAAGAGGTGGCCGATTATCCAACCTTGAAATTTCCTCTGAAGTGGAACCACCAAATGCCACTGAAATTTGTCACTCTGCAAGGCCATCTACGAGTACCAGTTGTACTCCTAAGCCTACTAGGGCAAGTAGTACTTCTCAGGTCTTCCTCTGCTGCGACGAAATTCGGTTCACTTCTGCTGAATTATGATGATTTAGAAAGTGATAAGATGTACTGTTGACATCAAAGAGTTCGGGGACAAAATACAAGAGGAACAGTTTGCGGATGATGGTGGTGATGACCCAGCGTACGGAGCAGGGCTTCACTAGCGACCGCTAGTTGGTAGTACGTTCCGAAATATGTTCGTTAAAGGAACATTAGTAAAGGTAAATTCAGTTCGAAATTACACGCATGAATAATCATGATATATGACTTGGAAGTTATTGAAAAGCTAGGTTCATATAGAAAACAGCTACAGTGACAATAATATTGAGTGGAGGTGTCAACCCTTGTTCCACACATGGTACCTACTTTGCAAATTCTCTCAAATGGTCATGCTGCATGACTGATCCCCGAACAAGCAGTTGAATGGGAGATAATTAATAGTGCAGCGGTTTCTTGCTCGTTGTCGGTTTCTTTCACTCGGAAAAGGAAGGGGAACAGTTTTTCGTTTGTCCCAGAGCAAGTCCGTATGCCGGACCCCCCCCCCCCCCCCACCCGTCAAACTATTTCGCTCTCGGTTTTTTCTCATTTTCTCTGGAATCTAATTCCTTTTAGGCCAGAAGCTGATGGCGAAGGGCCTGTGGCGGGGGGAGCTGGAGGAATTAAATCAGCCTGTAGACAACACAGGCGCAGGAAAGTCCTTCTGGAAGTCGGTTGAATATAAACGAGCACAGCTGGAGTGGGATTGGTGAGGGGGGGGGGGGGGGGGTTGGAGAGACAAAATGAAAACCAAAAGGCCTTCGAGAAGTTCCAAGTTATTGCGTCGGCGTTGGGTTGTGCCCCGAGGAACAAGCGATTTTCGGGGTAAGGGAATCGTGCCAGTCTGTGCCGTTCAAATCAAGGTGGTCTGCGTTGTTTCCGCCGTTTGATAGCTCAGCACGGAAAGGATGGCAGGGGGATCGTATGAGAATAACCGCTCAACTGCCCTACATCAATCTCCCTGCTAGTGCACAGGTTACGGGTTTTTATCTTTCCCCAAACAGCAAGACGATAGATTTGAAATTGTAGGGATTTGGTTGAACAGCTAGGATTTGTAATCATCTTAAACACCAGCAGTTCAATAAACTTTCCACCCAAATGATTCATTGCGTGGTTTATGGATGCACACCTAATCGTATGCCATATCTGTATGTTCAAGACGAATGCGTGCCTTGATTACCGGACGAGTCTCATTCAACTCATTTAAATAAAAACAAGAATAGACTCAGTCATTATGGTGAGATAATAACGAGCCACTACCGACACAAAGACTAGTAACAGGGGGTTTAAAGCCGTATAAGAGGATACGTAAACTTGTTACGGCAATGGAAGGATTTTTGGAAGCCAAATGAAATCACTAGTCAGCATAATGAGGGAAAAATGTAAAGATATCCAAGAAGCCCTCTACCATACGAACACAAACTACTAAGAATAGGGATTATGGATTTCAAACCCTACTTCTACGGCGCATCATTTTTATGTGTTGTTTAACTTGTTGAAATATTTAAAATGACGCCAAGTACTCAAGGGATGAGGACAGGAAGCGGTCATTCCATATTTACTGGCCGTACCACGTACGTGATTATAAACAGAAACATAGTAGGCAACAATCAGCTCAAGTAGGCATGCTGCCAAAAAGATACCTACAAGACCGCTTTCATGAGGAGGGGGATAGGAGGAGGGAGTAACTATCAAATTAATTAATGTCACTGAAGAACCAACTCGATTTCATACAGCCATCCCTGAATATAATAAGGTGTTCCCTAGCAATGATATCTGGGCTGGATGTATACCGTTTCATACACGATCATGTTGACGAAGCCTTAAGGTGCAAACTTCAGGGCCTTACGGTGAACTAACGGCTGGACGAACAATGCCCCAGGTGGTATCCAAAAATTCTCGATTCGAGATCAATTTAAAAACGCTGCAAATCCGCGCACAACGGTTTATTATTTTGTACAGAATACCCTTCTGTTACAGATCACAGCTCTCTGTATAGATAACCCCTCTAAATAATATGTACTAGTCTATACATATTATGTAGATGGCAGACCCTCCGTAGGTTAGCACCAAACCCCGTTCTCGTTAATAGGTACCTATCTAAATCACGAGTTAAATGTTGCTAAAATAATTCTGTCGATGACAAGCAGTAATTAGGACGGCAAAAAGAAACGCAAATAATGAAGTTCTGAAGGAAAATTGTTGATATGGAGTGAAACGGATGCCCCTCCTGCGTAGATCACTGTTTTCTGTGGTCAGTAGGTACTTACCCTCGTGGTCAAGTATAATGAACCGTTGTGAAATAACTTACCCATCAATAATACTTCAACGGTTATTCAACTTCGATCAACAAAATCCAGCCCCTTCTTGGTTGATGAACCGTTGTGTTATAATTTACCGTTATGTGAGAATTTACCACTGTGTAATAATTTGCCGTTGTGTAATAATTTACCATTGTGTAATAATTTACCCATCAACAATACTACAACGTTTGTTCAAGTTTCAGAAGTACCTACCAACTAAATCCAATACTCCATCACTTATCAAATGAAATAATAATATCGCAGAACAAACAACTCGACTTCATACAGCCATCCTTGATTATAATCAGGTGCTTTTCTTAGTTACCATGAATAAAAATTGATGAAATTAGGGTTATAGGTTCCGTTCGGGGTCTAGTTGGTCCTCGAAGCTCGGCCTTACTGTCAGTCATCTCAAAGGGGTTCAAAATAGGGGTTGAAATTTTCAGAAAGCCGTATCTCGAAAACTTTCGATTGAAGGGTGTGTTTTTTTTAACGATAATTAATCTGTCTTGAGCTAAAAAAATTTTTGAGACCACCCGGGGCATTGTACGTCCAGCCGTTCGTGTGCACCAAAAAGCTTCGTCAACACGATCGTGAATCAAACGGTATAAATCCGGCCGGGATTTCATCACTGAGGAGCACCTGATTATAATCAAGGATGGCTGTATGAAGTCGAGCTGGTTGATGTGCGATATCATTTCATTTGATAAGTGATTGACTATTGGATTTTGTTGTAGGTACTTGTGAAACTTGAACAAACGTTGAAGTATTACTGATGGGTAAATTATTACACAACGGCAAATTATTACACAACGGTCAATTATTACATAACGGTTAATTATTACATAATGGTAAATTATTACACAACGGTAAATTATTACACAACGGTAAGTTATTACACAACGGTTCATCTATCAAGAAGGGGCTGGATTTTGTTGATCGATACTTTTGCAACTTGACCAACCGTTGAAGTATTATTTATGGGCAAGTTATTAAACAACGGTTCATTATACTTGACCAGAGGGAAGGTACTGACCACAGAAAACAGTGATCTACGTAGAAGGGGCATCCGTTTCACTCCACATCAACAATTTTCCTTCAGAACTTCATTATTTGCGTTTCTTTTCGCCATTTTAGTTACTGCTTGTCATCGACAGAATTATTTTAGCAACATTTAACTCGCAATTTAGGCAGGTACCTAGTAACGAGTACGGGGTTAGGTATACTAACCTACGGAGGGTCTGCGATCTACATAATATGTATAGACTAGTACATATATTATATAGACGGGTTATCTATACAGAGAGCTATGATCTGTAACAGAAGGGTATTCTGTACAAAATAATAAACCGTTGTGCAGGGATTTGCAGCGTTTTTCTTTGAAAACTGACACTGAGATGAGATGCTAGGGATCTCCTTAGGAGGAGACATGAGTAGTTAATTTTCAGTGAAATGTGAAAGTTTCAATGATTTATATGGGTACAGCTTGTTTTTTTAATCCACGATGTTGAGGTGAGCACATTCATGTTGGCCCAGCCAGAGTACTGCACGAAAAGTCGCGGTGGCTTTGGGTACTGCTTGTCATCGACAGAATTATTTTAGCAACATTTAACTCGCAATTTAGGCAGGTACCTAGTAACGAGTACGGGGTTAGGTATACTAACCTACGGAGGGTCTGCGATCTACATAATTATGTATAGATTAGTAAATATTATATTATATAGATGGGTTATCTATACAGAGAGCTGTGATCTCTAAAAGAAGGGTATTCTGTACAAAATAATAAACCGTTGTGCAGGGATTTGCAGCTTTATTTATTGCAGTTTTGGATTCTACATACCTTGAAACGTAAACCATCAAATTTTGAGGGGGGGTTAGAATTTTCTTTTTTATGCTCGATTCCAATGGTTCATTATTGAAAATAATAAACCAAAACGTAAAACTCGGCGCTCCGCGCCTCGCCAGGGGGCAAGCCCCTTGGACCCCCGGTTACCTCTATTTACGTACTTCGGACGAAATTATAGAAACACAGAAAGTGTTTTAGCTCACGCGTTTCACATAAACCCGTCTTCAATCTTCGGTTGAAGATTGGTTAACTTCCTCCCACTAATGTTTCGTCGTAACTGGTGGTGCCTTATACACACCTTCTTATATACACTCTCACGAGTGCACTTCATAAAAATTTTGTTAAACATAAACACAGTCCGAGCTTCATCTCCAAGACTCGTACATCTCCAAGAGATAATTCGTTTATCGGTTGTTTGGTCTTAAAATTATGTCTTTACTTATATAAAGCTTGCAATCGTGTTCACAATATAAATTATTGAGAATGATCACCTGTTTGTAAACAATTATTTAAACAATCACGCTCATACCGCAGCTTCTCGGCCACGCACTCCGCATTGGTTAACGTAATATGGTTAGGTAAATCGAGAGCTATCCAACGAGTGGTGAACGATTTTTGTACGATGATAACTGGCGAAGTTAAAGTTCCGTAGCAACGAATCGGTTGTACGTGAAAATCATTAGAAATGTTGTCGTCCCAGATTTCGTTACGAAATGTCGTTAGCTTTTTTGGCTAGTTAATCCATGGCTAAAACACATTCTGTGTTAAAACTCGAGATAACGGTGCTCTGGAAATTGCAACCCCTATTCTTCACCCCTTAGAATGATTGACAGTAACGCCGAGCTTTGCGGACCTACTAGACCGCAAACGGGACTTACCAACCAAATTTCATTAATTTTCGTTCATGGTAACTAAGAAAAAACGAATTACGGCGGACGGAAAGAAATTGTGTTATCCCATTTGCGGATTCTACATACCTTGAAAAGTAAACCATCAAATTTTGAGGGAGTTGTTAAAAAAAGTTCACGCTAAATTCCAAAGGTTAATTATTGATATTAATAAACCAAAATTAAAGCCTCAGTTGGCGTTTCTGGTTCCGACTTGTGAATTAGTGTCCACATGTTTACCACGAATATGAATTTCAGCGGCAGCAGTTGAGTGAAGGAAGTATCATCAGCTGCCCCCCTAGCGAGCGTAAATGAGCCATCCGCCAGGTGCTACTTATCCGTGCTGGCTCTCAAACTCGAATCCTCCAATCGGGTTATCATTTTGCTGTTTACGGAGTCAGAGTCTTGTTTGTAACTTCTTTGTATATGTTTTCATCGAATTTTTGAAAGAGTTGATGCGCCACGTACCGAATTTCCAATATTTTTCACATTTCATTGTAAAATGAAACCAGGGCGAGTTAATTGTTGTGGGTTACAAATTCTCTTTTTTTCGCCAGTCTGTTCAATAACGGAAATTAATTCTTATTGATCACATAATAAGGTTTTCATGTCCGAAACTCTTGGCAGAAAACGAGTGTGAACTGTGAATATGCTGAGTTCCCCCTAGAAATTACGTATCAGGTAAATTCGACTCAAATCCGGCATATACGCACGCTGTGTGTGTGCGAGCGTGCGTGCGTGCACGTGGGTGTGCGTGCGCGTGTGTGTGAGTGTGTGTGTGTGTGTTTGTGTGCGCACGCGCGTGTAAGCCTTGGACAAAGTTGGCAAAATTGTAGCCATTCGTCTGTGTTTCACCATCTAGGGAAAATAACTGTGCAAGGCTATAATAATAATTTTGTGTGTGGAAAATCACAATATTCTGTCATTTATGTCTGGTTGAATGGTTAGATACCAACCCGCAATACACCCAATGACCACGTTGCAACTATCCTACCCGTCTGAAGGCGCACGAGTTTGACTTTTGCATAAAAAGATTATTGCGTAATGAAAACGCTGCAAATTATTACACAACGGTTTATTATTTACCTGTGTAGATGCCCCATTCGTGGAGATCACTCTTTTCTGTGGTCAGTAACCTCGAGCTCCCTCCAGGATAGTCCTAAATGGAGTACTGGAGCCGGCCCGGGAATTAGTTTCATACAAACGCGCGGGATTCAATAATTGAATAATTAATCATTTATTTGGAGTTATTTATGGAGCATAAGGTAAATAATGAACCGTTTTATTTATTTATTTATTTATTTATTTATTTATTTATTACGGGCAAGCCCAATTACAATACATACCATACAAGTTATACCATACGTTATGTAATAATTTACCTGTACAAATGCCCCTTCTGCGTAGATAGTATAAGGAACCGTTGTGTGATAATTTGCTGTTGTACGTAATAATTTTACCGTTGTGTAATAATTTGCCTAATAAGACTTCAACGTTTTTTCAAGTTGCAAAAGTACATATATCAACAAAATCCAAAACATTTTTCAAATGGAATATTATCACAGAACAACCAAGTCGACCTCATACAGCCAGCCACCCGTGATTACAATCAGGTGCTCCCTAGCAGTGATATTTGGGCTGAATGTATATGTTGTGATCGGCTGCTCCTCCACAACCAATGCGATGTACATACATGTTGTATATCAGAGTGGGGACCCCCCTACCCCCCTCTGATCATGTCAGGGGCCTATAAAGAGCCAAGGGGCCAATAATTATACAACCATTCTCCAGCTAGCTTTCGCCTTGTCTGTTCTGTCCTCAATCACTACAGTATACAATTTCATTCACCCTCCTGTTGACGAAGCCTGACGGTGCAAACTTCGGGGCATTACTGTGAACGAACGGCTGGACGTACAATGCTCAAGAACTATTTATACACGTAAAGAAATTCGAGGTAACGGCGCACAGTGGAGAAAACCCCCGATTTTGGGAGAAACCTCCTTATTGCTTGAATCTTTGGAAGTTTGATATGATTCTATATGTATTTGTTCGTGCTAAATCGAAATATTTGTCCCATTCGGTGATTAGGATTGACTGAAATTAGTTACAGGCAAATTCGTTCTCAAAATACTGTGCGTAATTATTATTCACTAATAAACCATTGTATTTTCCCTTGTACTGATACCCATGTATTGCTGCATGGATCACTTGGTTCCGAGTAAAATAATATAAAAAATGGTAATAAAATAACAACAAAAATAATATGTACCTAATATTTATTCGCAACAAGTAGGGTACCTACGTTGAGATTCGTATTACCAATTTCCGCATTTCCGCCCTGTAAAGCTCAACGGTTGCTCAAAAAAGGTGAGGGGTGAGAATAGCAAAACTTGAATTTAAAAAAAAAAGTTGTCATATTACGATTATTAAAAAAAAGTTTATAACTGAGTTATGAGCAGTTGAATTGCTCAATTAGGCAAGTGTACATCTTTTGAAAATCAATTGAGAAAGCTAACAGCTATAATGAAATCAAACTCAACGCACCATCATTTTTTTTTTAAAAGGAGGATGAAAATGGGTAATAAAAGGATCCGATGACATTATATTTATAGCACTGTAGGAGCTAGGTACGTAGTACGCACCTATCAGTAGTCATAATAAAACTGAAATGAACTCACGATGTAGGCCTCCATACGGTAAACCAACAAATACCGCGGTGTTTACAACAGATCCTACGGAACCTTGTACTGAACGATTCCACTATCACACACAGCACGACAAGTTGGAATGTGAACGGTGAATACATACGGCCGTAAACGGCGACCAAATTTATAGAATACATTCTTTAACATGTATTCTATAACGAAAAAATACTCCGGGAGTGGCGCTCCGTGGAGCTTTTTTTCGGGTCCAATATTTGTGAAAAAAACATTATTTATTAGCTTACATTATAGGAAAACTGTGCAGAAAACACGTAACATTTATTTTATTTCAAAATAATTTATAATTTAAGGTCTATTATATTGTATGAACCAACAAAGCATCAGCCGGTTTTTCAAATCGTTATGGTGGAGGGAAAAAAAATCGGAAGCTTCATTAGAAAAAGCGAGATTTCCTACCGAAATCACGAAAATCCGTTTTTTAATGAGTTTTACACTTAATTAACATTTAAAATTGAAAGGGCTTCAGATCTTGACTGTGAAGGTATTTGAGAATGTAAAACAAACAATTTTGGACCAATCGGAGACAACCAATTTTGGGTTTTTTCCCCTCATTTCCCCACTGTGCGGCGTCCTGGAGATTTCAACCCCTATTTTTCACCCCTTAGAGATGACTGACATTAACGCCGAGCTTTGCGGACCAACTAGACCCCAAAGGGACCTACAAACCTAATTTCATCAATATTGGTTTATGGTAACTAAGGAAGTGCGAAATACGGCGTACGGCGGGCAGACAGAAATTTTGTGTTGCATTTTCGGATTTTACATACCTTGAAACGGACACCATCAAATTTTGTGGGGGGGGGGGATTTTTTTTTTTTTTTTTTTTCATGCTCGATTCCAAAGGTTTATTATTGAAAACAATAAGTAAACCAAAACGAACTAATCATCACTTACTTTACTACTTATGGTCGCATTTTGATTAACTCTATGCCACTATTCGATGCAGCTGAAAATTTGGAATAAAAATCGACCATATAATGTTTCCAAATGTTTCACTTATTGAATTTTGCAAAACCACACTACAAAAATATAAGCATCGATTTTTGTAGTTATTAATATTGTTATCTAGCTCGGTAGATAATTCCTATATTTTATAGTATAATTGGTATGGTAATTTCCGGCTATGTTTATTATCCACCTAGCAGATGTGTTACCATGACGTTCATGCATTGATCCACGGTAATTTCATGCATACATTAACTTTCAATGACTAATATGAAGAAGGAATGTAGGTGCATAATATTTTTTTAATCTCAATCGGTAGTTGCCAAGGGTGGTATTCAACGAGGACTACCCACGTGTTATTTCTATGTTTATTTGAAAGGATAGATTAAAGTGAGTTTGCACCTATTCTTGGTTTGCACCACGCATATTCGTAGTTACTAAGAAATTCTTTAAGATCTGATGATGTCACTGGCGTCCATTAAGCAGACATAACCTGTGACTGACGAGAGGCAGGATTGTTCTTGTATCTATCCATGATATTGGATCAAGTTTGTTATCAAATGAAATCCCTTTTAATACGCTATAACAGACTGGATATTGATGGAAAATAAGTTTGAAATATGTACTTTAATGAAGAAAAAGCCGTTAAAACCAGGTGAAAGTCGTGTTTCAAGCAATTTTCAATGTGTGGCGTGGAGGGGGAACTTTATTGTGTGACCTCACTGGGGATCAACAGGTAATTTTGGTATACTTTACTTAATTTCTCACAACTATTCGCGTGGTGATAGGCTTAAGGCTTGGCGTGGTTAAGGCTTGGCCGGGATAGGTGAGATTGAGATGTGAATGTTGAGGTTTGGAGAGCTAGCGTTTGAAAGGTTACACCTATGGTGAAGCCAGGGAGGTTACCACCACGAGAAACGCTAGGGGTTGTGCCCAGACGGTTCCACCACGTCGGTGATCACCAGTCTGAGTTTAGGCGAAAAAGGTAAGGAGGTTTGAGGAGGAAGAGAGAAGTCATCGACTTGAGGGTTGAGCATAGAATGGGGAGCTGGGTGAGAAGAGCAGGTTTTATAAGCTCTTCTACCATCCCCCGATCCTCTGACAACGGTCATTAGGAGCCCTTGGGGGATCGATGGAGGGAGAGGACTACCTATTCCACTTGTGGCAGGTAGGCCCTCCATTCACTTGGTTTATTTCCTTGGCCATTTCGAGTGGTATTCTGGAAGGGTACCACGACAAATCGTAATTTCCTCATCGGTTAACAACGTGAAAAACGGTTTGAGGGATAAATATTCGGCTCCTGAATTGAAGAACTTTATTGACAACCTCGATACATGATTCATCAAGCTTGCAGAATGCTGGTTATCGAGTGGAACGGTTTACAAATAGTATCGAATCTGGTTCACCGGAAGACACATTCATACATATCTAAATGTAACGCGCGATCGACATTATCACTTCAAGCATTCGAGTTCGTATCAGTATGTGTACTGTGGGGGTTAAAATCTCGTTTATCACCACAAAAGTGTAGGTACACATTCATCCTTGCTGAGGACAACTACTGACGTGTTGGTTCTGTGATGTTTGCACTGAAACTGATAACCAGACGGCGGCAGTAAGCTAGTAGTCCTTCTCGGATTATTTGAATATGATAATAAATATTAAAGACGTCACAACCTGAATGATGTCCTTTCATCGACAGCGCTCCCTTCTAGTAAGTACCTACGGCTTGCTGGTGACAACGGAAATATAGGAGTTTCAAAATGTTCTGATAGCGTTAATAAAGAGCAACAGCTACTTGGGAAATTAATCTTATATGAATTAGAGGAGTAGTACACGACTTGTTTGCATCATACTTCATGGAGATGAAGCAAACAGACATAAATTGTGAAAAAAGTAGAATGGCGGAATTAAATCAATCTGGAATATCGCAAGGTAGGTACTGAGATTGCGCCAATATTATTTTTGATTTATATCAATTGGCTGTGCGTCCAGAAAAATGATGGCGAGCTGATAATTTTAGCAAGTGAAACTTGTTTGGTCAACTGTCATAAAGATTGGAAAAATTGATATGAATAAGCACAGAAGAACTTACTGGAAATTGATGAATGGATGAAAAATAATTGCCAAAATATAAATTGCTAAAAATGTGTCTAGTACATACCCATAGTCCGAAATAAAACAGAAAACCCAAAAGGGGGAGACATAGCAGCCCGCAGCAATCATTGTAATGAAAGACGGTGGATGTCTGGTTGTACATAGCGATGACGAAATAAAATACCTTGGAGCGGTAATAGCCTGTAAGTTTTCTTAGAAAAATCATGTGAATTATGTAAAAATAAGATGAGGAAAGTCATGTGTATTACTTACAATGTAAGATTTTTATCGACAGACATGTTTAGGATGATTTACCTACCAGGCATTAGTCCTGTCAGTTCTCCCATTTGGGATAATGATATGAGGTGGGAACTGTAGAGCCTACCTCAGACATACAATACAAATACCAAAACAGCGTATTGAAAAGATTGTCGGCAATATATCCCACTGAGGTGTTGTTTAATGACAGCAAATTACGTCAAGAATAAAAAAGAAAAAACATCTGACGCCGGACACGAGCTATTTTAGAAGACAACCACCCACACCATCCGCAGTTATCAATAGTAAAACACTGCAATTTGTTCGGAGTTACCAAAGTACCTATCAACAGAATCATTCTGAGCTAATACCCACCAATAACCATCATTTTTCAAATTAACTAATATCTCGGAACAAACAACTCGATTTCATACAGCAATGCGTGATTATAATTAGGTGTTCCCTAGTAATGATGTCTGGGCCAGATTTATGCCGTTTCATTCCCGGTCATGTTGGCGAAGCTATTCGGTATTTCGGTGTAACTTCGGAGTCTCACTGTAAAAGAACGGCTGGAGTGCAATGCTTCGGATGGTCTCAAAAAATTCCCAAGTTCGAGAATTATAAATATCTACCTACCTACCTATGTATGTACCTATCAACAGAATTTTTTTGAGCTAATACCTACCAATAACCATCATTCTCCAAATGGAACAATATCACAGAACAACCTACCCGACTTCATACAGCAATCCGTGATTATAATCAGGTGTTCCCTAGCAATGATATCTGCGTCGGAATTATACCGTTTCATTCACAATCATGTTGGCCGAAGCTTTTCGGTGCAAACGAATGGCTGTTCGTGCTCAGGGTAGTCTCAAAAAATTCTTCAGTTTAAGTTCAATTTATTAAAATTGATCTCAAACGTAAAAAAAACCATACCCTTCCATTGAAAGTTTTCGAGCTACGGCGTCCTGGAGATTTCAACCCCTATTTTTCACCCCTTAGGGATGACTGACATTAACGCCGAGCTTTGAGGACCAACCAGACCCCAAATGGGACCTACCTATAAACCGAATTTCGTCAATTTTGGTTCATGGTAAACTAAGAAAAGTGCGAAATACGGCGTACGGCGGACGGACAGAAATTTTTTTATTGCATTTTTGGATTCTAGGTACCTACATGAAACGAAAACCATCAAGTTTTGAGGCGGTTAACTTTTTTTTCATGCTCGATTCCAAATGTTCATTACTGAATATAATAAATCTGTAAATATCTAACCAATTATTGAGAACGGAAGATAAGTTGTTTGTCAATTCTCTTATCAAATCACTATACCAACAATATGAATTGACATTTTCATGGATGAAACCAACCAAGTACTCACCTACCAAATCAAATTAGAGAAGAATAAATAATGAAGTTAAGACGAACAACTAAAAACTATTAAAAACTATTAGATAAAAAACTAGTGGAGAACAAGGATCATTATAGAGCTGAAACTAAATTCATATATTATATTTATAAATATAATGGAAAGCAGACAAGACTGAGCCGCCACAAGCGATGGCTAATGGCTCACCCTCTCTAGAAATTGTCAAGAATATCTTACATAGCACATAGTATCAATAACTAGACTCAATAAATATGTATATATAGTAACTGAGTCGAAGCAATATCTGCAGCCACATTTCTTTTTTGTACTTCACAACATTTGTACGAACTTACAATATAGCTATCTGGGGCTAAATAAGTGCATATCAGATTACATAGGTTTAATACCTTCAAGTGGCAATAATTTTTCTTGCACAAAATGGAATACATAGCTAAGCAGAATCCCATTTTCCATTGTAGATCCGGATTTTACGCCGAGTTTCACGACAGAATCCAAATCTAAAAATTGTTACCCATTTCTAAAGAGTAGTTTATCTTTGAAAATTCACTTAAATTCGAGTTTTTCAATTTATTTATAGATAGACCCATGTGTGGTACATTGTTGTAATTCATCTGATTGCACGTTCAGAATTTAAAAAAAAAATCCGCTAAGAGAAATTAAGTATTATCTTCATCTGTCCGAACTGCGAACTGGGACAGCTGCTCAGCTGCTCGGCGACAGCATCTTAATCAAATAGCGTGCACCCAAACCCCGGAGGCACCTGCTTCTGGTAGAGATGAGCGCTGTACTAATTAAATTATGGGTATGAGTATTGTTTGGGGGGGGGGGGGATTGAAAATTTCAAAACAAATTCAAGGATTTATCGATCAAATTGAAGGTTTTCATAATCGAATTTAAGGTTTGCGTTTAATTTAAAATGAAAAGTCTTTTCTTATATGGAGAGTCGTAAATTATTTGAAAACCTTGAACTTGATTTGACATTAAGAACCTTCTGCTTGTTTTCGAAGACTTTGAATTTGATTCGGAAATGGTGTACATGTATTATATGAACCGCTAATCAATAAATTGTTCAGCAAATTCCTACTGAAAGTGCGGGTGAAGTGACTATGATAACTGAAATTAAACCATTTGGTCTGAAATATATAAAACTTTGATTTGGAGAACGGTTGATTTGATATTGAAAACGTTCATTTGTCTGGAAAACGCTGCAAATTATTACACGAAGGTTTTTGACTTTCCTTTATACATACCCCAGCGTAGATCACTGAATTCCAATTAGCATAAGACCCTGAATTAGTAGGGTCGGTTTTTGCGGTGGATTCTCCCCACGCAAGCACGCACACACAAACTACAGACACGATAACGGCACCGGACCCGAAGTATTATAAGCTATTCTTAATTTTGGTGCTTGGTCACTAAGCGAAGCCCCGCGTACGGACAGAAATTGGACCATAAAAATTTAATTGTCGGGGGGGGGGGGGGGTTAAGAAAATGTTTCATGTTCGATTCCAAGCGTTAATTACCTACTGAAAATAAAACACCAAAACCGATTTATTTTGGATAACCTTGTTTTGATTCGGAGATGGTGTACATGGACCTCATCAACTGTTCAAAAACGCTGCAAATCCCTGCACAACGGTTTATTATTTTGTATAGAATACCCTTCTGTTACAGATCACAGCTCTATGTATAGATAACCCGTCTATATAATATGATATGTACTATTCTATTATATGCATATTATGTAGATCGCAGACACTCCGTAGGTTAGTACCTAACCCCGTACTCGTTACTAGGTACCTACCTAAATCACGAGTTAAATGTTGCTAAAATAATTCTGCCGATGACAAACAGTACCTAACAAAAAGAAACACACATAATGAAGTTCTGAAAAGAAATTGTTGATGAGGAGTGAAAAAAGTTGCAAAAGTACCTACCAACAAACTCCAGCCCCTTCTACGTAGATGGTATAATGAACCGTTGTGTAATAATTTACCGTTGAGTAATGATTTACCGTAGTAATAATTTACCCATCAATAATACTTCAACGTTTGTTCAAGTTTCACTACCTACCAACAAACTCCAATAGAGCCATCATTTTTCAAATTAAATAATATCACAGAACAACCAACTCGACTTCATACTCCGCCAATATAATCAGGTGATCCCTACCAATGATTGGCCGTATTCACAAATTCCTATTGTGGGCGCGTCTCTGGTTACGAGATTTGGTTTGGATTGTATACAATTTCATTCACACTGGAGTCGAAAATGCCTGTCGGTGCAAACTTCGGGGCCTTACTGTGAACGAACGGCTGGACGTACGATGCTCCGGATGGTCTTAAAAAACTCGCAAGTTCAAGAACTATTTAAAACCGTAAAAATATTTACGTAAAAAAATGGTATAGGCGTTTTGAAAATTTCAACCCCTATTTTGAACCCCTTAGAGGTGACTCACAGTAACGTCGAGCTTCGAGGACCAACTAGACGCCGAACGGAACCTATAACCCGAATTTCATCAATTTTTTTTCATGGTAACTAAGAAAAGTGGCCCGTACGGCGTACGGCGTACGGCGTACGGCGGACAGACAGAAATATTTTTATTGCAGTTTTGGATTCTACATATCTTGAAACGTAAACCATCAAATTTTGAGGGGGGGTAAGAATTTTTTTTTTCATGCTCGATTCCAATGGTTCATTATTGAAAATAATAAACCAAAATGAAACGCCTATTTGAAAAACGTTTGATTTGGTATGGAAAATCTTGAATTTGAAATGATCAAGTTGTATTTCTTCTTCGAAAACCTTGCGTTTGACTTGGAAATTACAATAATTATTATTCCTGGCCGGTGAATGAACATTGTGTCAATATTGTCGTTGGTGTGGTGAATTGGGGGGTTGCAAGTTTGGTTTCACCTACATCGGACTCCCGAGTTTTCGCCCCTCTTCGGCGGATCCTCCCCCGTCCGAACGTCCTCTCGCCCATCGGTGGTGGGGGGATCGATGTTTCGGAACAGTTTGAAGCGAGCGGTCGCCGAGTTCCAACATGGGGACACAGGCGTTGGCGGTTTTAGGGCGAATCGTCGTATTTTTGGTCGTCGTCGTCTGGTCGGAAGACGTCGTCAGGGTATCCGTTCCAGGCCTGGGACAGCTCCGGGGGTCCCTAAACGTGTCGTTATGGACCAAAAGGAACATTTATCAATTCGAAGGAATTCCTTATGCACAACCTCCATCCGGCGAATTACGCTTCCGGGTAAACTTTTTTTAATTGGATACAATGTAAGAAGTTCTTGTCATGCAGCATAACCATCCGAGCGAATGTACCTACTCATTCTAACCTGCTATTTACTATATAATCAAAAGCTTTTGACAGGTAATTTTTGCGCCAAAAAATTGGTTTGATATGAAATAGTCGGCGATTTTCAGTAATAAATGCTCCAAATATTGTTCCAATTCCATGGATCTAAACTTTTTTTAAATGAGGAAGCTTTGGAGCAATTCGATACTACCCAGTACAATGTACCCACAGCTCCCACTATAACGTATAAACTGAACGAAGACAAATAATTTTTTTTTGTATTATATTAACAAAGCGTACTTTGAGATTTTTCGAAGCGCCAATTACTTCTGTAGTAGTTGTATGGGCGTAAAATAAGGCAAGAGATTCAATGATTCACGCTCATGTTGATAACTCCAGTTTGACCGGCTGATCGTACTACCCATCGGCTGGTCCCGATAATCCTGTAAGTCAATTTTGGCAAATTTTGGAACGTTTGTTTTGAGAGTAATGCTTGTAATTTATGAATCCAACCTACAAAAAAAATTAGGTATTTTGTATATCATAACTCTTGAGGCTGCTTAAGGAAATGAAACATTTTTACAAGTAGTGGTCCTGAATCATGATTTGCTCACTCGACAGTTGACGCTCGCTTTCGAATTCTGATTTCATTCGAACGTCTAATTAGCTCATTTTGAACCATTTTTCTCATGAGCATTAATATAATCGGTGATAGATTATGAAAATTGACATTGCCTTGAGTATACCGGTACATATTGCCTTCAGTAGGGGTATAAACCAGATGAATCTAATTTCATTCAATCTTATTAGGTGATTTTGAACCATTTTTCTACTGAACATTAATACATTATACTCGGTGGTAGATTATGAAAATTGACATTGCCTTGAGTGTAAATATTGCCTTCAACTAGGAGTATAAACCAGCTGAGGTGAGGTGGTTAGGCCATTTGTATGTAAGGAACGAGGCGCTCCGTCCGTTTGAACTAAAAGCACGTTCCCTTCATAAACCGTAAATGAGGAACATGTAAGTTCAGCCAAATGTACGATCACACCATTTTTTAGTAGGTCGAGTAGTAGAAAATAGTAGTTACCTACCGTATTAACCATAATTATTATAAAATACCTATTGAGAATAACTTAGTTTACTTCAGTGTGATAATATATATATATTTATTTGGCTAGCTGAATTATCCTTGCGTCATTCCGGATGCCATGTACTCGTACAAATGGTATTTATTATGTAGCTACATATTTATTTATTATTAATGCTCTTTCGAAAAGCTGGATCTTTAATAGAAATAAAATGGGAACGGTGAATGGGTACTGCCAGGAATAGAACATAGGAACAAACTTGCACTAAAATTAGTTGTAGGGATTTGAATCTTATTCCAAACTATTCAAGTTATCAGTTTGGGTTATTTGGTTTACATAACTCTAATTATTTAATTGGGATAATTATTATATTACTAGTATTTTCGAATAGTGGGGTGAAGTGGGCTTCCTACCGGTTGTACCTACTCTTTGCACCTACGTTAGTTTACCTTTAAGTTAAGGAATAAATTGTACAACCGAACTCTTCAAGAGCAGAAACGGAATTCACTGCATTCACATGAAATTAATCATCCACGGGGAAATTAATTTGTATGAAACAATGACAAATATAAATATTGTAGTGCCAAATGAAGCTTTAGGTACGGCCTTTCAGGTTGGCCACATCAATAATACATCGACGTGAATTTCGTATCAACAGTGCTCAGTACAGGTAGTAGGTATAAGTAGTTTGGTACAAATTCAGTATAGATTATACAACATTTTCCAAGAATATCGCTGATAGTCCCAACTAACCACAATGTTTCTCCAGTGATGATGGAAACTTGGAATGTGAAAGAGAAATTTCGAAACCAACAAAAATCTTCAGGTCCATAATTGTAACCCATGATTACCTGAGGCGTAGTCTGAAATTTCATGAAATCACCAGTGAGCCATTCCACAATTACCTCCCACTTTTGGTCGATAAGTATACATCGGATTGTTTTCTACAACTCTCTAAATATGGGGTATATGCACATAGTTATTTTTATTTTTATTTTATTTATTTTTTATTTTTTATTTTTTTAATGAAAATAGATCCCATCCTAAAAATTTTGACACCAACTGCACTGTTTTGTGGTGTGTAGTTCTTTTTCTATGATTTTTCAAAGTTTCAACCAATTCTTACGTCGCTGTACTCCTCTCGCCAGAGCGGGACCCCCCTGCACAATGTGACTTCAGAATTGGTTGACATTTTGAAAAATCATAGAAAAAGAACTACTTATCGAAGGACAGTGCTGTTGCTTTCAAAGTTGTCAGAATAGAATCCAGTTTCATTAAAAAAATCATATAAACCGGTTTTGTGACTCATGCACCTTTTGTGCCCATTGTATTTTCAAAAGCCTCACTCATTGTGAAGGGGCAAAACACCTCACCGCTCGACGAAAAGACCTCATCTAGTAAATTAAATCGACAATAAGAAGGGAAAACAATGGAATTTGGAATATTTGCCGCGTTGAGACGTTTTTATCGCGAAGGGGTCGTTTTATCTCAGGTTTACTTCGTGGGTGGAGAGTTGAGGTTTTCGCCGTTGGAATTCAGGAACTTCCGAATTTCAGTTGGGAATCAAAGTTTACTTCGGGAGGAATTTGGGTCGATTTTACGTATGAAAAGTGCAAATCAAAATTGGGGGACAAATGCAAAAACGTAATGTTTGTCGATTAGGCGTGGTGCTTTGGCGGCAGTACTGCAGACTGACGGACCTAGCCAGCATTTATATTTCATCTCACGATTACTTTGTTGTAGCTCACGGTTTTTTGTGGACGATTCAAAAGGAATCCACACTGCGTAATGAAAGAGCTTGCACCTACCTATAGATACTATAATACATCCATTAGCTTCACATCGGGAAAACCAGGTACTCTATTTGTGTCAGAACTTGAGAAGTGGGCCTTCTTTCTTGTTCCATTAGGTTGACCCTCAAATCCCCTGCCCTTCTTCAGGGCTTGGGGCAGGTTTTAATGGGAAGGCGATATTTCTTTCTTCGCCAGATAAACGTGTCACGTTTATCGGCTCCCCTTCGCCATATTTTCGCACCTAGGTCAGTGAGTATCGAAGGAGAATTTAAGTGAGGAGGCGATCGATGATTTCAAGGGTAACCTCCAGATGTTGGCCTATGAGGTGTTGAAATTTTCGCTAACTACTACCGTCAATAAGGGCGATACCGATATGCCCGGATGGAAGAGATCAACACACTTTTTTCCGCTCGTGCAATGTGCCCACAAGAATTCTTCTCGTCCACCACAAAACCCTCTGAGTGGTGGTGTTTGTTGCTGCCCAATTTATCATTGTTTTGAAAGACGTTTCATGGACAAACTTCCAACAAATTAACCTTTTAAACACCTCTGTAACCTGCTCAGCATAACCATTAACATTTTTGTAACTCGGACACCGTGTTTGTGCTAAATTTATTTGTTTGATGAATCTAATTCCTGTTTTTTGTTATAAATATTCCGCTTATCACCTTCTTCCTTTCAAGATTCTCTAATTGTTGTTTTTATTTTTGAAGGAAAAAAATGTTCGTTGATTTTTTATGTTTTCTAAATTGTTTTCAACCCATACTAGCATCTCAGAAGCAGGCTGAATATAATTTTCCCATGATTTTTGGGAGTTCAAATTTCTGAAAGTAATACTCTCAAGATGCTCAAGTCTTAGGTTTGGAAATACATGGACCTTGATATGAAGAAATGTACGAATGGGCAAGTGAATCGTCTAACATTTAGTTGCTCTTTTCAATGGAAAAATAACGCAAATAGGCAAATCGGGAAAGTTTAAGAAAACGGCTCCAAGAACTAGGTCTGTATGGGTTATTGGAATCGTCTGTTAGTTCCCCATCACTGGTATCTGGGCTGCAGCCATACCGTTTGACTCATCCTCATGTTGATGATGTTTTTTGGTTCAAACTTGTAGCACTTATTGTGAACGTACAGCTAGGTGGGATTGCTTGATTTCAGCCGAACGAGATGCAAATATCCTAGTTGCTTCTCAGCAGCAAGTTTTCAGTTTAATTTGAAATCCTTCCCGGTCATCATAGAAACTTGGGACCAAAAAGAACGTTTTCTTTCAGCTTCTGTTTCTAAGATGGCACTAGTGTGAAATTATAAGTAAAGGTAGATATTACCGGTCTTGAAGGCTTGATATTACCGGTTGGTTGGTGAAAGATTGATGTTGTAGACGCTAAAGATATTAAGTAATTATAATGTATGGGGAACAGCCATTTCCAGGGATAGGTATAGTTTTTTTATGATAAGATTTATTGCTAACGGTTGCCATGACCGTCACTTCGAACATTATATATCTAATATTCGGAATTTTTTATTCAGGCGTCATTCATACCCAGTCAATTTAGTTTCAACGAAGACAAAAAAAGGTTAAACAACCTTATCCCATTACAATCTTATCTAAGATAAATATTTGGATCGGAGTATTTACATCCAACTCAAATGAGCGCATAACCTATTTACATATTAGTCTGTGAAACGTGATAACCAGCCATATAATAAATGTAATGAATGTGAACGACGTAAGGAATGTGAATTAGATAACAAAAAAATACACCTAATGGAAAAATCTAATTACGGTTATATACATTCGTATCTTCAATCTTGCATGGGCAAAGAAGATGAGCACGTCAGGAAGATAAACAGAAAATGTCTTTGCACAACTAGGTTGTATACAAATAATAATCTTTATGATACCAAACAAAACAAATTACTTCTAAGCCTATTCTTAATAAATTATTTATTGTTAAGCTGGTATTACGTAAGTAAGAAACAGCCACAACTTTCAGAAAATCTGAAATCAAATAAACCACAGTTTTAAAAAAACTACAAATTTCCAGAAATCTTTATTCTTCCAAAAACAATAGCACTGATCCTATGATACAGAACAAGTGTTACGAACTGACGCGAAACCAGTATTCTTAAAAAAGATCTGAAAATTTCTGCCTAGGTACATATATTTTCCTTTCGAGTCTACCAAGGTAGCTAGGAAAGAATCGTTGTCCTTCAAAATCAATATTTTCACACATACTTTGATTTAGACCTTTTTGATCAACAATTTATTGATTTCCCCTTCGTGGTCATATGGATTCGGGGAAAAAGAGGGGGGGAAAGTATGATGTACCCAAGAAATGAGGTGTTAACTGTTTTACCTCCACGAAACGTATCATTAGACTCCACATATCTTGGGAACGATAAGATGAAATCTTGGGATAGATAATTTATAATAACTTAACATTCATTCGTATGTGTATCGATGTAGGTACGTCAATTAACTTTATTGTCAGTGGTTCTCCGGCAAGAGACAGTCTAAACTGTCTCAATTGATCCGTCGAACGGTGACGAAGGGTTGAAATGATGATCAGACCTATCTCAATTGTAACGTAAATGGGTGAGCTCGTGGCGAGAACTAATCAACCTTCATGAGGAAACAAATGAAAATTGACAATTTTTTATTGAGGGCAGTCATTCGAACAGACGGTAACGAATTGACAGCACTTACTTAGTTCGTAAATGATGGCTAGCTGTTGAGGTCGGCAATGTATCATTCTATCGTTGGCTATGGCGATAGTTTTAGTTCAAAGCTACAAATATACCCATGTATATGTCTATATGGCTATGTCTTCTTCAAAAAAAAAAAATCTTTCAAGAAAGGATATTACATATTACTTATATAGGTACGTGTTTCTAATGTGGTGCTACAGCCGTAGGCATCTGTAAAATCAATGTAGGAATCAAAATTTAATTTTTTTTCAATGTTAGCCAGATGAGGGCTTTGAAGCCTTCTCCTTCCGTGCTGCTCTGTAGTAGGCACAACGCGGTCGTCCTCCAGATGTCCGACATCTCATGATATCATAAAACCCCCCTTCAGTCTACATCTGAAGATACCTAATATATAAAACTGATATTCTGACAGGTAGGTAACTAATTGAGAATGTGAGTGTATGGCTGCGCGTATTAGCTGAGTTCCTGAGATGTCTTTATTGCTGGAACAAATCATAACGGGCAGTTAGTTCAGTTATTGAACAATTATTTTTCGAATTGAGGGAGTTATGCGTGTGACAAGGATTTTTGGACAAACAGATACCGAACCGAACTTATTCAAGTTAGGTACAGAAGTACTATCAATAAAATCCAAAATAACTCCTTCAAATGAAATAATATCGCGGAACAACCATATCGATTTCATACAGCCATGCGTGATATTTACATGGAGAGTAGGACAGGTATGGTGAATTTATGTTGATGTAAAATTCACCATGAGAGGTGGAGGTAGTTTGGATGTTGGATAGGAGTGAATTTAAAGTTGAATTTGATGTGTGTGGTTTATATGTGGTTGCGGTTAAGGGCGGACCTCCACCGAGCGTGTGATGATAATGTTGTTTGGAGTGAATTTAGGTGAGTGAATTTAGATGAGTGAGGTGAGTAAAATTTGGTGAGAGTGTGTGTGTGTGCGGTCAAGGGCGGACCTCCACCGAGCGTGTGATAAATTTCGCCAGGTTGGTTAAGGGCGAGACCTCCACCATATCCTGACTAAATTTATGTGTGTGTGTGAATTTAGAGTGTGTATTTGTGCGGTTAAGGGCGGACCTCCACCGAGCGTGTAGTGTGTGTCATCGGGATTGGTTAAGGGCGAGACCTCCACCTAATCCTGATGAAATGTGTGAGGGTGAACGAATTTGAGAGTGAATTTGTGAAGAGTGAATTGTGGATTTGTGGATTTGTTAAGGGCGGACCTCCACCGGGTGTGTAGTGTATTTCATCAGGATTGGTTAAGGGAGAGACCTCCACCAAACCCTGATGAAATGCGTGTGTGTGTGTGTGTGTGTGTGGATTTACTGTGGAATGAGAGTTGTTAGAATTTGTGAGTTGAATTTGGAGAGAGGAGGTTGAGGATAGAGAGAGAGTAGCCAGCAGCTAGAGGAAGTGTAGAATGGCGAAAATGGCGCAGGATCCGGGGTTATATAGACTCTGAAGCCACCACCCTGGTGGTGGGGCTCCAGGTTGTGTACCGGATCCTGCGTCTGTTGCCCCACTCTTACTGTTTATTCGCCGGAACTTAATTTTAACATGTTATTTTGGCGAGGACTTAAATGCTAGGGAGTTGTAGTTCCGGGAGGGACTCACGACAACAGGTAGGTATTGTCCAGAAATAGTCCCATCCATTCAGTTGATCTGTTCCTTCATAACGCCCAAAACTAGTGGACCTTTGAGCAGAGCTGGTATTTACTGGTGCCATTTCGAGTCTAGTCCAATGGAATCTTGTCAAAACGTGATTCCCTAGAAAAGGATTGGCCATAGCAAGATGGAACAGAAAGAATTTGGGGGTTTGCCTCAATCAATTTCATCCAAATCATATGTTCATCGATATATGAATAATTTTCTGATTCATACTCTCCAATCTTCATGCAGGAGCCTGTAGCCGCTAAGCCTTGGGAAGGGGAGCTTGATGCTACCAAATTCAAGAGGAGATGCCCTCAAGCTTTGTTCGAAGAGGACATGTTCGAAATTAATAGGACACAAAGTATTGAAGATCTTGAGGATTGCCTTTACCTCAACGTTTTCACCACCCAGGTTGGTAATTGTTCAGAGATCTGTTGTACAAGTAATTATCCATCCTAAGTTTGTCAGTGATGCCTACTTTAAAAACGAATGCAGAAACAACAATATTCTACAATTATTTCATTATGAAGTTTGTTTATAAAATTATTTCATATTTGGGAAAGAAAAATCGGAATTTTATAGACATTCGATACCTACACTCCAAAATTGTGATCCATGTAGATACTCATGATTCAGAAATGTTCGGAAGACAAACAAACGTTTTTAGGTTCCAATTTTAAACCTACCATGCGTGAAAATAGATTCGGAAGCAAAAAGCACAGTAGGTATCTAGAAGCTTACCCCACCAAAATTACAGGCTCAAGTTATGAGCTATTTCGGCACACTAATATGCGTTCAAATTCTGGACTCTACATAAAAAGACTTTTTGTTGTCTAGAGTTCATTTCAAATAAATTTTGTTTCCAAATATTTGTGGGAAATAATAAGGTAGGTAGTGAAAAATACGAGAATAATATAGAGTTGTTAGTACCAGTTCTCTGTCGCGCTGTCTCATATTTATTTCGTTCTTCAGAAACCCACTCAATGCACTAAAAGATTTCCAGTCATGTTTTGGATTCACGGGGGATCGTTCAGAGTTGGGTCGGCGCACGGCTTCCGGCCTAATCACCTCCTTGAACAAGACGTCGTGCTCGTTACCATACAGTATAGACTTGGCCCCTTTGGTGAGTAATTGATGTATAGTTTATTGTAAATTGAGATGGCTTTGCTGCCTATTCTACAGAGTGCGCAGTTGGGGTTGGGGGAAAAAACTCTTGCTGGATGAAACAGAATTTTACTTCCTTCAACCCAGATGTTTTGAATGAGCCACAGAAATTCATTCAATGCATTGTTTTTTTACTTTGAAAATAACAATAATATACAGTAAGATGCGTTCTGTGCAAAATTTAATTTACATGCATGCTGTAAAGGAAGGACACAATTAACACCGTTGTAACAAGTTGGTTGGTAGTTAGGTACCTATTTGGCATCAACTCTGAAATGAGAATACTGAGCACACAAATTTAGGTACCTAAGTGGTAATTGCCATTAAAATACCTAGTGTGAAACTACCTGTGTTTCATAACATTTCTATCACCACAAACTGAGTAAATGAATATCACGTGTTCTCAAAACCATTCTTTCTTACACCCTTACAATAAATTATGAAGTTTTCCTGGAATGGAAACGTCATTAAAATGGGAATGGAAACGTCATTACAATAAATGACATTTCTATGAAGTCATTTACCATCATAAATCAAAAGCTTCAAATTCTAACTTGCAGGCTTCTTGTCGCTTCAGGACAGTAACATATCAGGTAATATGGGATTATTGGATATGTTAATGGCACTCCAATGGACAAAGGAGCACATCTACGATTTTTGTGGAGACCCGATGCAAATCACGATTTTCGGTCAGAGCTCTGGCGGATCTGCAGTTTCCCTGATGCTGGCGAGTCCTCTAACTGAAGGTATCGAATCAACTTCATATTGGTCAGTTGACTGATGTAAGAGTAGGTAAATGTACGCTTTCAAGCTGCAATGTTTCGTTTTGCAGTGTTTCGTGTTTATAATAAGGTTATGTAAATGGTCATCAGTATGCTATGGATTTGGCATCCTCAATTTATTGTTGTCCTCCAGAATACAAATTTTTATTCTCATTTCGCGTTTCGGACATCACGGAACCACCATTGTCCCGCACCTGCCTGTATGTCTTCCAAACCCTAAGTAATCAATATGAAATAACAATATTCAAGCTAAGTATCTTAAGTTCGGAGGATATAACTATATGATTATGATGACTGACTCAAAGTTGTTCCCATACCTATTTTTCATCAAAATCCACCCATAAGCAAACATGAACTCCATGAAATACGAAGATCTTTATGGTAATTAGTTTTCCAGTTTACTCGAACAACATCTTGAATCCCTGTGCGGTTGTAGCAATGACACCTGTAAAAGCGCAAACTTAAATTTCGAATTTATATTTCCCCAAACATGATAGGTAGTTGAGAAGTGGATATTCCATGGTATAGGTAGGTAGTGCGGTAAACAAGCTTTGATTGTTTCACTGGCTAATATTATTTTAAGAATCCACGAAACGATTAGGACGAAGCTACGAGGCCCACAGTCACTAACATTCTTTGCTTTCCCTTGTTACAGCATACCTGATGAACCTAAAACATAGATGAATGACAAATTCCTAGATTTTCAATCAGGTTTCAGTTCAATCAAAAGCATGATGCACTTGCCTACCTAGATGACGAACTTAGCATGAAGATCTTCGCATTTCGTTGCCCCGTTTTCGATAAATGAACCTCTTTTTTATTCCAAAGTTTATTTTATCTGGTACAATTTTATTTTGAAGTGAGAATGAATGACAGAGCAAATGACATCCGAGCCACCCGTTGAAACAACAGCAAAATATGAGTAGACAATACCCACGAGTCACAGCGATCGTAGCTCTCGAATTTCACTCACACAGCATTCAAGTTCCAGTTACAGAACGAAATTTAGCAATAGAAAGACTTTAGTCGAAAGATACCTCATGACAAAGGATACCTCACTCTGATACCAATTCCTCTTAGGGAAGCAAAATAGCCTGAATGGAAAACACTTGATCGAATAAGAGTCAACTTTGTTCCAATTTTCAAACCTTCAACCGCGCAAAGTTTAGCTATAATATTCCTCCAGACTTAAAAAGAGTTATAGAGAGCCGCTGTGAAATATGCAACATCGTAATCACTTTGCTCATAAGTGGCTCGCTGAATCGAAAGACAAAACAGCATGTGGTTAGGCCTTATCATTGTCCCACTAGGTACACCTAATGATCTCAACAATAAATGTTAAATAATAGGCACCTACCTACACAGAACCCAGATCAGTTGCTAAAGCCGACAGTGTTCTTAGGAAATGATTAGCTGCCCGTTAGAGTGGGGGGCATTTACAAAAATACTTGGTACACCAGGGTATTAATTAATCCGTACGTGTCCACACTTTTTTGATTAACAAGAAAAGGATTGGAGGTTTCCATCCGCCGTACGCCGTCCGCCGTATCACGTGTACCGGCTTCATTTTAGGTCTAAAAAAAAGTCGTTCTTTCGCACACATGCTCCATTTGGGGCCTAGTTGTGTCCCGAAACTTTTCAGCCCGATCGGAATGTACCCAGGGGTGTTATGAGTGAAAATGTGTATAAAAATAGGTACTTTTTATGTTTTAGTAAAATGATAGTAACATGAGGTTTTGAGGTATCGTTTACCATGTTTTTTGGGACGGGAAGATCGAATATGAAGTCGATTTTGACCAAGGAGTGGACAATTGAGGTTGTATCAGATGTTCAGCTCCCAAAATTGATTTTTTTATGAGTCAAAGACCTGGGAAATCGTCTGAAATCACCATCAATTTATAGAATAACACTAGAAAAAGTGTCAACACGTGGATCAAGACGATTAAATGGCACAATCAATGATCAAAGATAATTTGAAAAAAAAGGAGCGTAGGTACCTAATCCAAGTTTTGCGGGCCAAAATTGGTAGAAACCACCAGAAATAGCTATTTCAAATATTTTACATGAAATAAACAGTAAATAAACAGCCTAAATTTCTGTAGGTATGTCCAGTAGAATAATAAACCCATGTGACAAGGACTTTGCAGCGTTTTTGGTTGGAAAATGCCTGGACTTGAACCGGACACATATCGGTGCGCAGTCAGTGCTATTTCATGTTTAGGAACATGAGGAATATTCGGAATCGACGTAAATTTCCTCATTAGCGTAGAGCAGAGTATGATTTTCGTCAGAAAAAAAGTTTTTCGCCCTACGCGTCGTAGCCGAACCATCATCGTTGAATTCATGAATGTAGAGTATAGCATTCGACTCCTCCTCTCTCAAACTGACTCAGCTGATTTCAGGGCTCTTCCAGAGGGCGATCATCCAAAGCGGCGGCTCGCTCTGTGACTGGACGATGGATCACAAAGCCGCCGACCATGCAGAGGATATCGCTCGCGTCGTCAAATGTAACGGTACGAAACAAGAGATATACGAATGTCTCAAGACTGTCCCTGTATATGACATTCTAAACGCCCACTCCACCTTCACGGTAATTGATAAGGCTAGTTCATTTTTCTTTATTTTCTTTATGTTTGTGTTCGTTGGTTGTTTTCATTAATTTTTGTTTGCTACTGTTTCTGTTTCAACATTTTTCACGTGTATGTGACACCTACCAATGTGGGCACCAGATTTAGCCTGAAAAACAAGAGAAGGATCATTACGCAAAGTAACATTATCGAATTGAGATACTAAAAGGTTCATAGGGGTACCTACAGAGCTCCCACCCGACTTAGATCTATGTACTCAAGAAAGACGAAAGGAAACGGACAAAGTTCAGGGATCGATTCTACAACTGATTTGCAACAAAAAGTATCTCACAGCAATTTTTTTTACCCCGCCAAAAAGCATATTTTTTAATTTTAAGATTTTTTCGTGTTTTCGACCTTGCGGAACTAAAATGGCCATAACTCCCTTAATTTAATGAGTAAATTAAAATCTGAGAACACCGTTGAGAAAGAGCGCTAACTTTCCTATCTCTCTAATGCCACAAGTATTTTTGAGCAGCTCCAGTAGCTAAAAGATGAGGTCAAAGTCAACATTTTGAGAAGTTTCTAAAATTGCACTTTTAACATGTTTAATGTTTTAGGGCTGGGGGTCATTCTGTGAATTCCGACACGCAAATATGCAACGTTTTTCATTGGTTACTACACAGTTACTACCTTCTGTTGTAGCAACCATAAAGAATATCGCACTCGAAAGAAACAAGAGTCAATAGCTACGTTTTTCATTGGTTACTACACAGTTACTACCTTCTGTTGTAGCAACCATATGTTGATGGCGAGTTCTATAATAAGTACAGTAAATGCAACATTATACTTGTAGAGTTCAGTGAAATTGTGGCTTTCATTTTTTCTTGACATTAAAAAACTATATCTAATTTCTCCCTTGCGAGGGAAAAACATTAAACATGATTTAATGTTTTTCCCTCTCAAGGGAGAAATTTAATTATCTTTGACGGATAATTTTTAAATCCGCTTTTTGTCCTTTTTAACGTGGTGTTCTTGAATTTCTACCTACAGGAAAAACTTTCTTAGGATCTCAGCTTTCCAACGGTATAATGCAAATTAATTGTATCACGATAATTAGGCGATAAAATTACGCGAGTGCATAATGTGGTTTTTCCCGCAAAATCTACGAAAAACTAGTTAGTCGTTGTTCGACGAGTTTGGTATCAACTTCTACGTATTTTGGTCGCTGAATCGACTGGTGGACCTCTTGAACCTCCCCGACTGTATCGATACATTGAACCCTAATGTATCGACATCCCAAACGTTTCTCCGTTATCTTAGAGCCTCGTCATCCTCTTGGGGAGCTCACCTTTGAACACTGTTTCATGTCAGAGCACGATTGGCTCATGACGGTAAACAATAAACAGTGGGAGAATGCTGAGATCTCAAACAAATATGAGGAAAGCTTATCATCAGTTTTGTGTGAACCCTCCTTGTGTTGATTCGTTTGAATATGAGTTTTTCCAATGTGGAGTATTCCGATAGATGCTCTACGTGCACGGGTACACGGATAGGAATGCTCGTGCGGCTGTGAGGCAGCGCCGTTTTCCCCACAGACGGGTCCCTGACCGAAAACATCGTCGAAACCCATAAATGAGCACGGGAAACAGGCTCTCTAGCTTTCCTACGCAGGGAAATTGGTGCTCCTGTGGTGGAAGGTATGGAGGATCGTGTACTTTCATCGATTGAGAACGATGCTAGCTACTTATAATCTAATACGAGTGCTAGAGTATGATCCTAGATGATAAGAGTGCTAGGTGTGATCCTTTTTGACAGCAGTAAATAAACAACTCACCGCGACGATATCTCAATAAATACGTCCGTAACTAAAAAATTGCTGAAAAGAACCAGACGCGTTGTCCGAAATCCAACGCTCAATGGGGCCCGGGATTCAGATTCAAATTGATCGACAAAAGCCGATATTGTACTTCGGGCTAGGGTTACCAGACATATTATGTACTCTTTTGTATTTGTACTCTTTTTGGCCCCGTAATTTCGTATACTTACTACTCTTTTTTCATGTTATAGCCAAATATAGTTGTTTTTTTTTCATAGCCTATGAGGTTAGCTAGGAACATGGAAGTAGGATCCTACTTCCATGGGTAGGAATGGCAAGAAGGGAAGGCCAATGTTATTTTCTTTTTTTTCAATATATTTCTGAGAGACTGATTTGTGGTGTACCGTTTTACCTCGGTTAGAATATATTTCAAACGCTTTTTTCCACAGATAACCTTGTTACTACTGTAATGTGAAAAAACTTAACGTTACCGTTATGCGAAACTTAGGTACATGTTGTAAATTGTGTTTGACAAATGGGATTCGAGAAAGATTTTTAAACGTCCTAACATGACCTTTTTATAAATGTATTTTTGTTTAAACAAGGAAATAACCTACTCTTTTTTGGAAGGGAGAATCTGGTAGCCATGCTTCAGGCTTCGATTCTCTTCCTGTCGTTTCAACAGTACCTACTATTGCAGCACCTGGCGGCTGATCAGTAGAATCGTGCCGATCATTGTAGAGTCAAGGTGTAGAGCTTATAGTTTATTCATAAAATCTGTATATTATTCAGCAGGAAAAACGACGTACAGTGATCCAACTGAGTCCCACTTGACTGAGCGAGCAAAGTTTGCTCGCTGACTTATTTTTGGGTCCCTGCTTATTTTTGGTCCCTGTAAATATCTTACCTGAATTACATGCGAATGTGATCTCCTTGAATTTCGTCTTTTCATGTTACAGTCCAATGCAATTGCTAAGTATCATCAGGTTACTGTGAATGGAGGAAACCACGCAGTTATCCAAGTGGCTGGGAAACAACAATTTTTGGTAGAAGATCCGAAAGTAATTTTTTCGGAGGGTCGTTACCACAAAGTACCGACGATGGTTGGGTTCACCAAGCATGAAGGGACGTTAATTTTGGGGAGTAAGTAATAAAATTCTTAACGTTTATTCTTGTATTAACAATGGGCTATATGCACGTAATATTTTAATTTCTTAAATAAAAGTAGATCCCATCTTGTGAATTTTGAGACCAACCGCACGCTCCTACGATAAGCAGTTCTTTTTCTATGATCTACTTTCATTTAAAAAATCATATAAACCGCTTTTATGACCCATGCAAATAGCCCATTAAATCACCTACACATCTGAGCCTGATAGTGCAGGTAGACATTTAAAAACTAACGTATTGACTAAAATTACACAATGGCATATTTTTAAAAATTGCATTGATGCATTGACACCCTTACATTCTGCCTTACCCTCTATGTTTCTCTCGACCGTTAGGAATGTAATATGTTTTCTTTTACCTTTCAGATTTGCATAATTTAATGTTATATATAAAAGAACTTGTAGTTCAGAGTTTAGTTATACCTAAAGATGCGTTTACGAATGGACCAATGACATTAAGCGGTAGGTTATGGTTAACCGCCATATATCTTTCAAGATAACTTGACATTAGTTTTCTGTTAATATTTATAGGTTTCAATGAACTTTTAGAAGCGAAAGTAAATTTATTGATTGATTATTCTTTATTCCTTTTGAAACGGTTCAATCGCATGTAGTACGTGTATGAGTTTCGCTTTCAATATGATTTGATCTACCAAAAATATTGTTGTCGGAGCACGAGATGCAAAAAGCGAATTTATATGTTTCCAAGCATTTGTTACTGTGTTAGAAGATTTCGAAATATTTACCTCCAAAATGTCTTGTACCTACTTAGATGTTGGCACGTAATTGTGAATATGCAATTCCAACATATTATATGCCATTTTTATGTTTAGAATTCATTAAAATTTACAGACCTACAGGTATCTAATTCATTTTAGATGATGAGGGTAGGCACAATTTAACTTGCATGTAGTACCAATTCCAGGAGATTTTTCTAGACAAATGTCTGTGTCAGTCACTATCAGAAACCTCTCAGTCTATTTCCATAAAAGGTACACAGTCAAATGCTGCTCAAATATTTTTGTTATTCAAATTGATCGTTACCTACCTTCCAATGTTTTGGTTCAATTTACGTTTTAAGAACCTGTCGTGAGCGCAAGGTAGGGCTGGTTTGAATAGGCTACAGGAGAGATGAGGCTGTACCCTCGGAGTCTTCTAAGGATAGCTAGTGCCCCAGGTTTTCACCACAATGAGCACTAGTGCGCGTGCCAGCATCCCAGGTTTTCACCACAATGAATGCCGGATCCTTTTGTAAGGCATATCCCAGGTTTTCACCGCAATGGATATGGGAGGGAAAGGTAGGAGTGAGAGGACGCGTGAGGTGAGTGAGAGAGAAGTTGCAGGTAGGAGTAAGGTCAGTAGAATGAAGAGCTGGGTGAGCCAGGTGCCTTATAAAGGTGCCTCTATCTCGTCTCCCATCTACCAACCACCGTTAAGGGCCATTGGGAGTTGATGGAGGGAGACCCTTGTGGGCTTCTACTGAGGCTTCACTCAGCTCTTCTTTCTCCTTGTTATTTATTGGTTTAAATCTTACATATTTACATCTGATTGGTATACAGGGGTACCACAACAGAACTGTAATTATTTTGGCGATTTTTAGGTGTTTAGGAATGGCGTTTGGCGATTTAGACACACAACAACTTAATTTTTAGATGATCCAAAATGGCTGGTCTTTCGTAATTTCACCAACATATTCGCAAAATTTTCAATTTGTTCACCACTGGTGAAGGACCAAGGTCAGAGATATTGTCTAGAAGGACAAGTATACATACTCGTACATACAAACGAATTAGATGGAATCAGATTGTCCGTTGTCAAATTGTTGGATTTTGGTTTATTATTATTTCAATATTGAACCTTTGGAATCAAGCATGGGGGGAAAAAATACAAACCCCTCCTCTCAAAATTGGACGGTTTCCGTTTCAATGTACGTAGAATGTAATAAAATGTAATACAAAAATTTCTGCCCGTTCGCCGTCTGTTGCCATACGCGGCTCTTTTCTTAGTTACACGCCATGAAGCAGAATTAATACATTAATTTGGTTTGTAGGTCCCATTTGGGTTCTAGTTGGTCCACAAAGCTGGGCGTTAGTGTCAGTCATCTGTAAGGGGCGAAAAATTGGAACGATTCCGAACTTTATTTTTGGTGACCACCCACAGCATTGTACCTACAAACGTTCGTTCACAGTAAGGCCCTGAAATTTGGCTTCATTAACATGAGAGTGACTGATAAGTATACGCCCAGCACAGATATTATTGCTAGGGAACAGCTGATTATAATCACTCATGGCTGTATATTATTCTGTTGGCCTTGATATAATTTCTTTTGAAGAATAAAACGCTGCAAATCCCTGCACAACGGTTTATTATTTTGTATAGAATACCCTCCTGTTACAGATCACAGCTCTATGTATAGATAACCCTTCTATATAATATGATATGTACTATTCTATTATATACATATTATGTAGATCGCAGACCCTTCGTAGGTTAGTACCTAACCCCATACTCGTTCCTAGGTACCTACCTAAATCACGAGTTAAATGTTGATAAAATAATTCTGCCGATGACAAACAGTAACTAACAAAAAGAAACACACATAATGAAGTTCTGAAAAGAAATTGTTGATGAGGAGTGAAAAAAGTTGCAAAAGTACCTACCAACAAACTCCAGCCCCTTCTACGTAGATGGTATAATGAACCGTTGTGTAATAATTTACCGTTGAGTAATGATTTACCGTAGTAATAATTTACCCATCAATAATACTTCAACGTTTGTTCAAGTTTCACTACCTACCAACAAACTCCAAAAGAGCCATCATTTTTCAAGCGAAATAATATCACAGAACAACCAACTCGACTTCATACTCCGCCAATATAATCAGGTGATCCCTAGTTAGGTGATCCGTCAAATTTCCTATTGTGGGCGCGTCTCTGGTTACGAGATTTGGTTTGAATTGTATACAATTTCATTCACACTGGAGTCGAAAATGCCTGTCGGTGCAAACTTTGGGGCCTTACTGTGAACGAACGGCTGGACGTACGATGCTCCGGATGGCCTTAAAAAACTCGCAAGTTCAAGAACTATTTAAAACCGTAAAAATATTTACGTAAAAAAATGGTAAGTATAGGCGTTTTGAAAATTGCAACCCCTATTTTGAACCCCTTAGAGATGACTCACAGTAACGTCGAGCTTCGAGGACCAACTAGACGCCGAACGGAACCTATAACCCGAATTTCATCAATTTTTTTTTCATGGTAACTAAGAAAAGTGGCCCGTACGGCGTACGGCGTACGGCGGACAGACAGAAATATTTTTATTGCAGTTTTGGATTCTACATACCTTGAAACGTAAACCATCAAATTTTGAGGGGGGGGGTAAGAATTTTTTTTTCATGCTCGATTCCAATGGTTCATTATTGAAAATAATAAACCAAAATAATGGTTATTTTGGAATTTGTTGATAGGCACTTTTGTAACCTGAACCAGTTTGCTTCGGTGTCTGTCTGTCCGTAAATCCTTGCCCCACGCCTAACTTCCTCAGTTCCAATCCGATTTTGCTGCAAATCTCAGGGATCATGCGAGTTGGGCCCCAGATGGTTCCCTATAAATTACAGAACGATTGGATCATTGGTACGGCCTCTCCGCATGCCCAAACACGCAATAATTATGTGGTCCTTCCGAACCAATGGCCCAATTTTGCTCAAATTTGGAGGGTATTTAGGGTGTAGTTTCTTGGAGGTTCCCCATGAAGTTTAAAACGTTCGGATCATGAGTGGAATCTACACGATTTAGGGTCTTCCTGGAAGACCACAGAAAACAGTGTGATCTACGAAGAAGGATTGGTCAGCGTTTTTACTGAATGAGATTTCAAACATTCGAGTTTTTACATATCCACTTATATACATGTATATTTACTTATACGTATATACATGATTGATGGCACAAAGCACACTGTGTTCCGTTAAAAATTATTTAGGCCATTCTAATGTAGCTGATCCGAATTCTGATTTTTGATGCAGTCGGAACATTAACTCTAGTTGGAAGATGTTGTCAAAGATTTTAAAAGTTTCATGTAGCATGTTACGTGCAGGCTAGTGCTCTACTTAGTTGTCTTCTGTTTTTCTTCCAATCTCTATTTTTCGTTCTTTCTGAACCATGTCAGATTTATTTGTCTACCCTGCTACTTGTTTGTTTCTGAACTTTTGGATCCATTCTCCTGTTTTTTATACGATATCTTTCAAAACTTTTGCTCTGACATGAAGCTATATTATTGTTCTCTTTCTTTATAGATATTTACGATTTTATACTTGGAAGAAATCTTACGGAGGGCTCAGCTTTGATCAACAATGGTTATACGGAAGCAGCATTGAAGTTCAGTGGTAAGTTCACATAAGGTAGAGGGGAATAGTTTACCTATCTACTTCAAGGGAGTGGACACTTATAACTGTGGGCATTGTCATGGTATGTCAACCAATAATATTTATATGGGTTATTTAAACAGTTTTGTAATAGTGGAATGACCGCCACGCAGCGAGGTGTTCGCTAACCTTCCATCAATGGGTACCCTTCTACTGGGTATTTCTCACTAGAGTTCCTATTGTATCGCTAAATTTTCCAATATATATTTAAAAATTGTTTTTTACATTACTGATTTTAACTTGGAATGAAAGAAATAGTTAGGTACTAAAAACTACAATGGGTCGAAAATTAACCAAGTTTATCGATTAATTTAATTTTGCATTGGTAGTAATCAGTGATGAGGAAAATGATTGGTTAGTAGAAATATTCATTATTTACCTGGTTTAAGAAATTACCTACCAACCTTCAAATTCGTGACGTCACACTATGAACATGTGCAAGCGATCACAGCTCTCATGGGGAACGCTTTGCGCGTTTGAAACTGTTTTATTATACTTCGGGTTTTTTAAGGTAGGGCAATTTGAGCCACCATTGACACACTAGCGTCATCGCATCCGGTATCCAATTTCGATTTTGGTTTATTATTTTCAGTAATGAAACTTTCGAATCGGGCATGAAAAAAAAAACGAAGGGGAAACCCCCCCTCTCACTAAATTTTATGGTTTCCGTTTCAAGGTAAGTACGTGGAATCCGAAAATGGAATAAAATAATTAATTCTGTCCATCTCACTTTCCTTAGTTACGATGAACCAGTATTGATGAAATTTGGTTTGTAAGTCCCATTTGAGGTCTCGTTTTTTGGTCGGCGGAGCTCGGCGTTACTGAGTCATCTCTAAATAGGGGTGACAAATTGGGGGTTATCGATATTGGGAATTTTCTCAGCCCATCCGGGACATTGTACGTCCAGCCGTTTGTTTGCACAGAAAAGCTTCGTCAACATGACCGTGAATGAAACGGTATATGTGTATCCAGCCCAGATTTAACATTGATAGGGAACTCCTGACTATAATCACGCATAGCTGTATGAAATAGTGTTGGTTGTTCCGTGATATTATTTCATTTGAAGAATGATTGTTATTTGGATTTTTTTGACACTAGGTACCTACTTTTCTAACTTGAACCAACATTGTACTTCATGAATAACAACAAATAACATTAATGATAGAACATTTCTGGATTAATCGCATATTTATGAAACTGTTATTGCCCTGCCGGCTCCAGACTTCTCCATTTAGGGCTTTCCTGGAGGAAGCACGAGGGAAAGTATTGACTACAGAAAACAGCGATCTACGCAGAAGGGGCATCCACTCGTATACAGAAAAATAATAAACCGTTGTTTCATAATATGTAGCATTTTGGAACAAAGTAGATACAATCTCTATTTTCAATTTAAACATCTGAAAAAATACGATGGTACATAGGTACCTATTATGTGAGTTATAACGAGGTAGAGGCGGGCAAACAAGTCTCTGCTTATTTCATTTAGGTGACGATTCACGTTCATGTTTCAGTTGCCCGTATAATTTCCAGCAAAAGCAACCCGTATCAAAAATACCTACTCGATCATGTATCAAGTGTACACACACAAACACTCTCTTTAGCCTATGTAAATGCTAAAGCCTCCCTAATGATATTCCTATTTACATAGGTAATCCAGAGAAAAATTCCAATTTTCCAATTTGCTGGCCAATTTTCGACCACAAAAGAATTTGTTTGAAGACAATGTTTTTGGTCTGTAGAACGTTTTGTGATAAGTACGGTTCTATTATACTCGTAATTATGCGACGAGCCTACTGTTACCTGCAGACTGTAGACTGTAATAGTTATATTATAATAGTGTTATCGATCCTTTATATATAGAAAAGTTCTATGGTTATTGAGGTTCGGTCGGTGAAGTAATGCGATGTTTATTCCAATGTTTCGACGCTTTATTTCGTCATTTTCAAGGAATCTAGAAGTCAATCATCTATATAGATGTATTGTTTCATCCGTAGTTCGAGCCTTTTTCCCCCTAATGTGTCATTTCTAGGGTATGTCGATTTTTACCGTACCGTTGACCTAATCGTCAAACGAAGTTTTATCGCCTAGAGAAAAGGATTTGCTTACAAACCTTCCGTTGAAATTTTAGTTTCCGAGTAATAGATAATTATTATACCTACTGTGTAATTAATTATTTTACTCACCTCAGATGTATATGAAATGGAGAATGAAACAAAGCCACTCGTAAAGTGACTCAAGGTCAATTCAAAGGGGACACAAAGCATGTCACTCTCAATGAGCCATTCCACACAACAAAACTTTACGACGGCACAAAAGCGCCAGGAAGCCCAGTTAAGCTGTTCTTTGGAGCTGTTAAACCTGCCTGTGCTAGAGGAAGCTTAGGCTTTACATCACCCACGTGTGGTTGGACGTTTTGTCTCTTATCGTACCACCCAGCACCTACCTACGTTCTTATTTGACGTGGTTTGAACCAAAAAATCAAGAGACCGTGCTACGAGTACAATAATGGAATTGTTTAACTATTTACCATAATACTTGATGGTTTGATTTGAATGAAATAACGAGTATACTGAATTTTATACATTCCACTTTGGATAATTGGATACTTCGCTCATAGTCGAAGGTAGTTTGATGCTGATAGAGCGGTACCAATAATTTTGTGTTAGGCATCGAACCAGAACTCCTATACGTTACAAATGCAACAACTAAGTTACTTTCCGGAGAAATACGTCTTCTCTACCAAGTCGAGTACTGTGTATGAGGGAGACTATTTACTATTTTTGGTATTCTCTCAACGGCCCGATGATGATGTCCTCACACTGAAAGCGCTTGCCCCCCGTACTCGGCTTGCTAGTCACAACGGATTCCTCCAGAAGGTATGTTAATGTTAACGTTACAATGTGTAACTGATTTTGTTTACAAAATTGGCATGATTTTGTAGTATATTGTGACCGTCCCAGGGAAAAGGGAGTTTAACTTGCCAGGGGTCAAAACTGAGCTATTATTTCTTTATTTTATACTAGATCTTGCTGAGAAAAACTTTTTCCCCATCATTTTCCGTTCAAAAGTTATAATTTGCTGAAAAATACAGTCAGAAAATTATCAGTTTTTCAGAAAAAGCGTTTAAATTTGACAACATTCTTTCAGGATTGTTTTCTCTTCTGAAAGTGAAAAATTAAAATTTTAAGTGACTACCAGTCAGCACACCACTAATTATGACTAGAGGATTTAAAAAAAATTGAATAAAATCGAATGAAACATTCAAAAACTCTACTTGTGTTAAGACAAATGTACCTACCTACAGCATGTTCTGCTTTAGAGTATACTTTTCTCTGAACAACTGAATCGGTCTTATCTTTCTATCATATTCTAGCAATTTTTTGTTGATTGGAATAGTGATAATTAGCCAATGTGGATTTTAAATTGAGTCAAGGAGAAAAGGAAAAGGTGAGGGAGAGAGCGAGGGTTGTGTTGGGGGGGGTGTCACATCAGTGATTTTTGGGGGGTTTGTCAGTAGCACTTTCGGGAAGTCCGGAAACTGCATAACCTGCATTCATTTATCTTCTTCATTTTCTTCATATTTTTAGTGCGACTTTGGGTGTGTGGACAACGTTTTCTGTGTCAAGAAATGTCAAAAATCTTTAAATACGAAAAGAGAGCCTAATTTGTCAGCTCCCCTTTCTGACTTAGGACTTCCTTCCAGTTTTTCTCAATTACTGAGTTGATAATTTTTAAAAATTCAAGTTTTTACTTCCGGTAGAGGAAGAGCTTTGGGGCACAAATCAATAAAAAAAAAAAATAATAGCCATGTCGTGGTTCCCCTCAAATCTCTACATTTACCACTCCTATGTAATATGAAAAGATTTAACCAAATAAAGGAAGGGAACGACGAGCTGGGAGGACCCCAAGGGAGGAGGGTCCCTTCCATCAGCCGCCATCGCTCCTTAACGGTCACAACGGCCGATCGTGGACGGGGGACGGGTGGAAAGGGGCCTTTATAAGCAGTCCTGCTAGCCCAGCTCTTCATTCGACCTGTCTCGCTCTTACCCATGAATTCTATGTCTCGCCCGACCTACACCTCATCTCTCTCTCATTCATGCCTTACGCCTCCTGTGGTGAAACCCTCGGGGTGCTCCCTCTTGAATAATCGCTGTGATGAAAACCCCGGGGTGTTGGCCTCCACCTTCCCGGCGCCTGCTGTGGTGAAAACGGCGAGACGTCTCCTTCTCCTCTAGTACCTGCTATGGTGAAAACCGCGGGGTACTAGCCTCCACCTGCCAGGCGCATGTTGCGGTGAAAACCACAGGGAGCCACTACGTCTAGCGCCTGCTGAGGTGAAAACGGCATTAGGAAAAGACTCGGTATCCTTACCTCATCCGATCTCTCACCTCACTCATTCTTCACCTCACCCGGGTCTACCCAACCATAAGGAGTCACAACAAGCCATTTTTTACCCAATCTTAATTTTTGGCTCCCCAGAAAAAATTGTGTGGGCAAATTAAGGCTCATTTTCCTCTTCCACGGTCACAGCTGTCCCTTAAGATGATCTTGATTGTTAAACATTATCACCCGAATTTATAATATCCTGTGCAACACGTACAGGTCATACAGCTAGTCTTCAATAAAATTCATCATTTGCTTTGGGAATTAGTAGGTAACACTGTACCAACGCAGCACCATCCTCTCAGATGATTTATGAAACTTTCAACAAAGTTTAAATCATTTTAGGAATAAAAGATCCGTCTGGAGCTATAGCTGATGTATTCAACGAACGATATTTCAATCGATCTGACGTTGGCAATTTCACTCTGATGGTACCCGGTCTAACGGATGTAAGTTACAATCTCACATAATCTGTATAATAACGTATCATCTGATTGTTCTGTTAAGAAATAGTTACTCGTAACTACTACCTCGTATCATAAATTCTATATTGTTAAATGGCTACAATCAAAATGCATTCTAACATTTTTACTTGATAGTGTTGCACGTAACTCAAAACTGCACAGCATTCAAATTTCCTCTTACAGTGATAATTTATATCTTATAATTATTCGTTTTCAGATCTGTGGTTTGCTTTTGCTGAAATCGTGTATCTTCCTACAAGCAAAGAAAACGTACATGCACACCGACACGTACGTGTACACTTTCAACTACCAAGGCCACATCACAAAATGGGGCTATAACCAGGGTTTGACCTATCCTTTCCCAGGGGGTAAGTAAGATATACGAGTATTTAAGCATCAAGACAAGCTATTGACATTTAGATAGGAAGAGGAAATGAGCGCAAAACAAACTCACAATAGACCGAATTGATGATGTAAATAATTACAGGAGGCATTACCCCCATAATCCCCAATGAGAAAAAAAACAACATTTACGGTAGGTATCTGTTTTTAAAAAATCGGTCCATTAGGAACTGAGAAATCGTTGTTTCCATGGTATTCACGTTTGCGCACGTGCATATGTTATTACTAATCGTCTTCGTCACTCACCAGGTGGTGGTAGCGCCAGCAGCTTGTAGCAGCTCATCCACCTGGTAATTTTGGATCTTGACAGCCCTGACTCCGGCGAGGGATCCGGATCCAGAGACCACAGATACATAAATGATGAAGCCCCCCTCCCCCTCCCGGTGTCACCACCAAGAGATCTGGTCGGTAACTCCACTCCACCAGGTTGAAATGGGGCTCAAGCCACACGAGCCATCCTTTGTGTCGTGCACAGCCATGCAGCAGGTCCAGGGCAGCGTTATGATGGGCGCACCTTGGTCTCACCATTGAGGGGCAGATTTGGAGGACGTGAGCAGCCGTTTCGTTCATGTTGCGACAACCCATTCGGCAGTAATGGGTAGTTCCGCTACGCTGAACCCTTGAATGCCCCATCCTGGTGGGCAGAAAACCAGAGTGAACCTTCACCAGACCCAGGGATTTCCAGCCCTCCACTCTCGCCGACGGGTTCCTGATCCGTGTGGTGCTGGGTCTGGTGTCCAGTGATCTCACTAATTCCACTCCATCAGTGGTGTTATGAAGCACTGTGCTCTGGCAATCCGAAGGTCGATTCGTGCTGACCATTCCTGCTGCTCACTGGTGCCCTCAATAGCTGCGTGTGGACAGTGCCTTGCCTTGCCTGTTCGACCTTATTGCAGGTATCAGAGTGAGCAGCTCCATCACACCCAGGTCCCATACCAGTCCGTGGACTATAAGTATTAGCAGAGTCGAGTAATAGTCCCAGCCATTTTCTGATGTGATCTCTGATAGCCACATCCATTTGCTTACCCAGTACCGCTTGATGCGCCATTGATGGAATACCGTGATCACCAGCTTTTGCAGAGGCTTCAGGGGGGCTCTGTCAATTTTCTCAAGCGACATACACCCTGGGCTCCAAATGAAACCCTCAGATTATGTCCATCGAACACCACTCATTGGTGCCTTCGAACAGGTGGGTGCAGTCCACCTGTTCGAAGGCACCAATGAGTGCTGTTGCCTGGGCCTATATTTCCTGCCCTCTATGCAGCAATCAGTATATGATCAGCAAAGGCCCAACGCTGACATGCATTGCGATTAAACAGGCCACGAATATAAGGCTTCTGCACCTTTGGTAGTGAGGAAGCAAAATGCGATCCGCACTACGAAAATGCGAGCTTGGCTTCCAAGGGGCAGCGAGACCCGCAATGCATTGATTAAGCGTCCAACTGAAGGATCCTAACAGCTTTCAAGTTCGTTTTTCCCCCGAGTCAAGGTTGCGGAAGGCTTTGTAATCACTTCCGTTGACCAAAAAATATTTTCCCTCCACTCGCATTTTTTTTCTTTCTGAACAAATGTTTGCACCTCCAACATTGTGAATGCTTGACCCGCATTGCTATGTAAAGCAGGTTATCAAAGCTCAACTAAGTTTGTATTTTCGTGCCAACTTCTCTCATATCTCATCCACCAGTCCACAGAACTATGACCCCTTTTAATTTGCTAGGTAGGCAGTGAGATTCTTGTTCGGATTTTAGAATGAAACAGAATTTTTGTTGTTTGGTACAGCCCATTTTTATTTCATTGGAAACACGATCAGTTGAACGTTTGCTCTCTCTAAACTTCTTTTAGGTCAACAAATATTAAATTAAACGTATGGATTGTTAGGCTAAGGCGAAAGGATGGAGAGTAATACGAACTTCAATCATAGCAATACGTAAATCTCGTTTCAGGCGTTGCACATTCTGATGACCTTGTCTACCTCTTTCCTGATGACAAAGGAAATTTAACCGAACGAGAAAAAATGATGGCCAAAACAATGGTTGAACTCTGGACGAACTTCGCAATCAGCGGGTAAGATCTCTTAGACCGAATTGATGCAGTCCTCGTATCACCAACAAACACCACTTATCTGTAAATTACAATACCTACACTAATTCGTAGCGTTTTATTGCAAATCAAAGTAGAGAAATGATTTTTGAGCACAATACTATGGATTGCCTTGTTTTGATGAATAGAAAACCAACACCAGCCACTGGAGTGAAAGAATGGCCTAAAATGAGCCACCCACATGGTCCATACCTGAGGATAAAAACTCATCCCGAAGTGAGAGAGAACGTACTGGACGAGTATGACATAACCATCAAGGAGGGCCTCTACGACTACCCGCCACCCGATATCGGTGAATCAACAGCTGAGCACGATGGCAGCTCGTACCACGAAGTTTCGTTTCTGCTGGTGCCACTCACCTTGCTGTTCAGCGTCCTTCGTTGAAATCCACCAAGCTCATTCCCAAGAAAACTGACATAATAGAATAGACAAATTCGAAACATTGATGTTTCGACTGAATTCAATGCAAAAATTAACGGTGCAGCACCGCATTCCATCAATTTATGAGTAAAAGGCAACAATTGGAATTGATTGATTAAAAGTAAAAAAGTGAATAAGATAAAGAAGTAATTTTTTTCTGAGGGGGGTAGGTATTAATGTAGGTACCTCCCTATTGTGATTATTTGTTGACCTGCTACTCCCGTTAGCCAGAAAGAATTTTGTATCGAATTATGAAGTTGAAAGTTTAATTAAAAATGCCTGAATATTTTAATAATGAACTACAGAAATACTGGACAGTTCCTAACAACACCAAGTAAGTATACATATACGATTCAAAACTTATTGATAAGTAGGTATGATGTATTTAGTGCGAATAAATATATAATATACTGTCGAACTTACTTATCTTAAACATAATCTGTTGAATTATTGAAAATAACGTGCTTGTCGGTATTGAAGTTATTATTTCAACCGACCTACTGGTCTTAGTGGTCTTATATTATTATAAAAAATGAAAGAATACCCCAGTGGTTAACTGTATTGAATTTGAATGATGTAAATAGGTAGAAAATAACAATGTGTAAAATAATTTTACCTATTAGTACAGATGTAGGTACAATATCCCCAAAGTTAAAAACCACCGTGCTTGATTTTAATTTAATTATGCCTAAGTTGAAATGCTTTTGTTCCAGCAATTTATAATCTTACAAAATATTTTCTCATTTATTATTCTGATTTAGATTTCATCATTTGATTTATTGATTCCGTTATTAGAGCAGAACTTTCCCCGTATTTTTCGAATTGAATTTTTGGAAAATTCGAAAAATCTTTTCACTGTTACTTCATACGAATATGTAAATATAATTTTTTTTCTTGTACCCTTGCGTTATTCATTCATATTTACTGTAGGTAACATAATCATACTACGTTTCCCAATATTATTTTGTGGATAGAACCAAACTGTCTATATGTCGGTTTTCACACTATACTACTTCACATTAGGCCCACCAGGATATATCACATTCACTAAATGTTCAATATTTATTTTTCAAGTAGGTAAGGTACCTAATTTCACCTTAAATTGTGTGTAATTAATTTCGAAGCTTGTGGGTAGTTGTCGTGTTAATGGAAAGAGTGTGGGTAATAATATTGGCGTAGAGGTTTTGTATGTGGCAAAAGGTGGTGTAGAAGCTTTTATTTTTTTAACTTGTATACACCTGATGGGTGCATATTTTTGAGAAACAAAAATGATAACACAGGCGACCTCGGAATAAATTTTGGCAGCCAAAAAACCTAAATTTTTGGAATTTTTCAGTTTTTGGTTTATAACAGCATCTTACAGACAATTTCACACGCGCCAAAATTAAAATCAAATTATGCGTCAATTAACCTCCTTAAACACTGAATTTGGTTCAACGGTTAAGTCGGGGATAGGCAATTGTTTTTGTTTTATTTTAATTGAAAAGTGTGTTATGCTAGTTTCATACGATTGTGACTAAATACCGGTTATTCCAAATGAAAAATGTCATATAACCAAATTTGTAGAGCACCGACTTCTGCGTTAAGAGTACCCCTATTTTTTTTAAATAGGTAGGTATCAACTTAACAGTTTAATGAATGAAACATTTGAAATGAAATATTCTAATACAATTAGTGGTACTCTGAGCCCAGAATTTGATGCTCTACAACTCAGGTTATACTACATTTTTCATTTGGAATAACCGTTTTGGGTTTATTATTCTGTGATTATAAAACGTCAACAATTTCTACTGTAAATTAGCGACCGAACCATGTGCTATAAAAATATAGTAAATGTGATGAATTTAAAATTGGCATCACGGTGGTGTGAGGGAAATTGCCCAGGCGGTTAAGAGCGAATCACCACCGACGTCTGGGATCTTTTTTGGAAGAGGTTTTGGTAGAATTTGCCTAGGCGGTTATGAGCGAATCACCACCGACATCTAGGATCTTTTGGAGAGGAGGTGTCCAGGCGGTTATGAGCGAATCACCACCGACATCTGGAATCTTTTTTTAGAGGAGGTTTGCCTAGGCGGTTATGGGCTGACCACCACCGACATCTAGGATCTTTTAGAGGAGGAGGTTTGCCTAGGCGGTTATGGGCTGACCACCACCGACGTCTAGGATCTTTTAGAGGAGGAGAGAGAGCAAGGTAGGAGGAGAGAAGAGAGAGCTGGTTAGAGGAAGTGTCGAATGAAGCTAAAGTCGCAGGATCCGGGGTTTTATAGGAAATTGAGTCCTCTCCCTCCAACCCCCTGTTAGGGGTTGATGGTGGGGCTCCAGGTTGTGTACCCTGGGTCCTGTGGCTTGTCTCCCCACTCGTACTGTTTATTGCCAGAGCCTATCTTTTGCGGTAGAATATTGGCGAGAACTTAAGTTAGCTAGAGGAGTGGTTCCTGGAGGGATTCACGACAGTAAACTAAAATGCAACAAAACAATGCCACAGTTTGGCAACACAGTGGGGCCGTCGGCCATTACCTACGTGAATGGAGAAGCTATTGACTAGAAGCTAGGTAGCTCTATCGGTGTTTTGACGCTGATCAATCCACAAACCACAAGATCACAAGCAGCAAACAAGACAAAACAAATGTAGGTATGTACCAAAAATAAAAATCTGCCATCGGAACCAGACCAAACGCAAAACGCACAAAATTTGACGCAAAAAAATTGAAAACTGACAGCAGAAACAGACTCAACGGAGAAAGCGAATGCCATTGAGATACAACAAAAACAAGTTGGAAGAAGTAGCATCTCGTATCGAGATGACGAATTGAAGGGATCGAAATGTACGATTTTGAGGTGGAAATCAGATTCTGGAGACAGGGCCCAAAGTGGGCGTGGCGAACAACATTTTTACTCGACTGAGCATGCGTGGACGGGCCACTTTTCTCGGTTGCCATGGCAACACTAGGTCCCTGGACCTACCTGCCAGTTTCGAGAGCCTAGGTTTCGATTTTGATTGCAGGACATCGATTAATGTCGCATCATTACGATAACATGCTTGGTCTATGGAGCTAACGTGAAGGAACCACCATGGATCCTCTACTAGAATATTTAATATCCATAGCCAAGGAAATCTGGCGAGTCACTGTTGAACTTCGTGATAAACGACAGTGTAAGGAGGGTAATTCAGATACTAACTGAACAATGGGTGGTCTTTTTTACTCTAGTGTTTTTGGGTACCGGGAAGTGGCCCAAGTGGCCTGCCCATTGTACAGATTTTAGGCATTTAGACTTGGTTGAGTTCAATTCTTCTTTTACCTCATTATGCATAGTTTTTGTGACAATGTTACACATAGTTGTATTATCAATTTTTTTTTTTATTATGTTGTGTAATCAAAGTAACGGTTTTCTCCCATTCCTTGAAAAAGAGGCCTGGTAGATTAAAAAAAAAGTGTTATAACAGTGTTATTCTGGATGCATCTAATACAATCTCTCAAGTGACGTTTTTTCAAGTGCTCCGGATCCGCTCCTGCCTCATTTTAGTGTAGGTACCTTCGCTGGCTTCTCTGTTCACTCACTCAATCTTTTGATCGTGAGCCACCATGAGAGGGGCAGACGTCACGGCCATAATATTTTTATAAGTCTTCAGTTTGAAATGAAAAATCGAGGGCACACTCTGCACCAAGAGGATCTGCCTGCCTGTCAAGTTCCCAAGGTGACTCAGAGAATGCGCTAGCGCAGCCCCAGTTCCCAGTCAGGAGTGAGGCAGTTTCACAGCGAATTTGAGGTAAGTAGCACATTTCTCGCGAATAAAAATAACCCAATTTTTTTAAAACTCGGTGGGTAGTTGGAGGTGTAGCTTCCAAAGGTTCCCCAGGAATTACAGAACGATCGAATCATTGGTATCACAACTACGCTTGCGCAAACGAGAAATCTGATTTAGGTAGGTATGCACCTACTCAATTTCTCATGAACCTGTGGCCCGATTTCGCTCAAATTGGGTATTCGCGGTGCGACTTCTAGATGGTCCCTTGTGAATTACAGAACAATTGGATTGTGAATTATGGACACTGCACATGTAATTAGTGATGCCCTTAATTCAGGGGATAAAGCCATAACTAAGTTTATATTTTGACCTAACTAAAGCCTTTGATGCCTTAAATCATGATCGATTGTTGAAAAAATTGCAACAGTTTGGCTTGGACGCGAATGTTGAACGTTGGTTTTCCTCTTATCTGAGGAATAGATGCCAGTTTGTTGATGTTGACGGTAATCGAAGTGGGCCTGCTCATATATCAATGGGTGTTCCCCAGGGCTCTGTTCTCGGGCCTATCTTGTTTATTCTATACATCAATGATGTTTTTCAGGTAAACACTGGAGGTAGTCTGATTGGTTTTGCAGATGATCTAGCTCTGATCATTGACGCAGATTCGTGGACTAATATTCACAATCTTGCAGTTCATGCAGTATCAGTTATATTGACTGGTTTGTGCAAAATGCTTTGACTGCAACCAAACTCAAAACATCTTATACGCACTCAATCACCGAGGCAGGGCAACCTGACGCTTCTGAGATTCCTTTTCACGTACCCTCAGCTTCTTGCTCCTCAGACCCCTGTAATCGCCCTCGTATCCAACGGGTGGACTGCCAAAGGTACTTGGGTGTTTTAGTTGATAAGTTTTTAAAATGGAAATCCCATATTCTACACGTAAGCAATTCTATTAGAAGATCCTCCTTCATATTTTCTTTTCTTGATAAATTCCTGACTCTCTCTGCTTTAAAAATGACGTTCCATGCATTTGTATATTCTATTCTGACTTACTGTATTCCTGTTTGGGGTGGGGCTTATCAAACGTCCTTCAATTCAATTGAGATTGCGGTAAAGTCAGTATTGCGTCTTATATTCAGAGCTGGATACCAAAGCCATAGTAAACCATTATTTTTAAAATTTAACATTCTTCCTCCCCGACTCATTTATGTGTCCAAACTGCTCAAGTACTATTTCAAGTATCAGCTTCCATATATTATATCCCTCGATTACATGGTGTAACCCGACATCACCATGGCGTTATGATACCAATCCCGTACCCTAAATGTGACTTCTTCATGAGACAATGTTCTTTTTTGGCTCCTAGGTTGTTTAGGGAATTACTTACCTTCTCATATTAAAAACCATTGAAATATTTAACAAATTCAAAACTTGCCTAAATGACTTTCTTCCACAGCAATTCCCAATTAGGGTAAAACCCCCAGTTTTGGGCATCCCCCCCCAGTTTTCGGCACCCACTTGCGGTTTTTCGTTAATAATAAGCTTCTGGGAAGATGTAGAACCTACAAAAGACGATCGTTGGACAGGGGTAACTCTCCTGCACATGCGCATGTATAATTTTCCACCTTTTGCTTACCGGAATGGATGATAAACCCGTTTGGAAGTAAGTCCGCCACGAGCTATCGGCAGTGAAAGCGGTTCCTAACGATTTTGGTAAGCAATGGCATTCCTGGTACACAAAATATCATAGGTTTTACTGATGTTTCTCATGCTTTTCACACCTCCGTTTGATAGTGCGAGTATTCCTGTGCTCATAAAGAGTAAAATAAGCCTGCAAAGTATAAAATTGTATTAATTCAAGGGGGTACCGAATACTGGTCTCAGAAACATCGGTATTTCAGTTTTCGGCACCCCTGATGCCGAAAACTGGATCACCTCAAACTAATAATCGGCACCCCCCAATTTCAGTTTTTCAGTTTAAAAAGTTACATATTCTTTTAAAAAGGAATATTTTGAATGAATATTATTGGAATGTAGCAATGCTAATTTAATGAATTGAAAAAGGGTACTTTGATTTTGTTTGTATTTATTCTTTTATTGAAACTGTAAATATGTAAAAGGAAGCATAAAATTAGCCTACATCTAAATGTAATATTAATTTAAACAAATTTGCGGGGGAAAAAACCCTGGACCCCCTTTCCTTAGTAGATATATCATACCCCCCATACCCCCTGGTGTTTGCCCCCCCCCCCCCCCCCCAACAGTTTGGTGAAATGGCGCCCCTGATCTCGGCATGCCAACAACTGGGCAGTGGCAGCAGTTTAACACAGTGGCAGGTACACAGTCAAATTTCAACTAGGTATCAGAACTTCACGCTGTTTCTTTTTCTTTCTTTAGAAATTCACTGTATGTCATAGCATACTCATGACCATAAATTTCATGACGTTTTAATGAAAAAATCGATTGCTGTGGTCATCAAATGGATATACTAATATTTCAGTAGGACCGACAGTTGGACGGCTTTATGCAAATAGGTAGGTACGTACCTACCTCCTGAAAGAATTTTCAAAATCGAGTTAGTGGTATCATTGGAACTGTCTCGTCGTGTAGAATCGATTTCCTTAGGTTTTATACCCATTCCAGTTTCGAATTTTAAACTAAACCTATTCCGGTATAAACTAAACGACTTTCCCTTAAGGACAACCTGAATTTCGCAATTTCCTGCTAAGCTCCATATCACGTAACCAAATAAGCGACATCATAAATGGTGATTAATATAAATTTGCAATTGATTTTTCAGTGACAGCTACGGGCTCTGAAATTTGCTGTCGCCTAATAATGTATTTCCGTACCTATCTCTTTTGTTGATGGTTTTTGGTGGTGTGATGATAATGAATGGCGCTTAGTCGTATTGGTATCAGTTTTCAGCCAAATGCAGGTAGGTATGCAGTAACCTAATAAGTGACAAATATTGGCATTAGCGAATATAAAAGCAGTGGATTTGTTGCCCAGCAGCTCAAAAAATTTAGTTCGAGGTATGATAAAATCCGTCAAAAACTTCCTTAAGGGTGCCGAAAACTGGGGGTTTTACCCTAATTGGAATTTTGATATTCCCTTATTGAGATTACTTCTTTAGTTTGTGTTATCTGTACTAAGTACTTACCTGTGTGTAGACATATGTATTTTTAATCTTTTAATTTTTTTTCCGGCTACAAAAGTCAAATTACTTCAAGTTAGTGAATCCAATTTCAGTTTCGATGTATTAGTTTTAGTAATTTTTTATTAGCAATTCCTGATCTCCGGACAATTTCCTTAAATTTTGGAGATCAGTATATTGCCATGTTTTGTTTTGTTCCTCTTTACAAGATATGATGATTTTGTTTTCTAATTTTGCAACGAAGTATCAAATACTTCGATTAATTTGTAATATGCTCATCATGTGAATAAATGGCTTTAAAAATTAAAAAAAAATTAGATGCGAACAGAAAACAGTGATCCACTCAGAAGGGGTATTTATGGGTAGTACCTACAGGAAAATTCTATTAATAAACTGCTGTGCAATAGGTAATTTGCAGCGTATTTAATACACGGGAAGACCTCGTGGGGATCAGGTACCAACTCATCAACTCCTACTGCTTGATTCATGTGGGGCGGCGGCGCTAGCGCACTCTCTGAGTTGCCTTGCGAACTTTACTAGCAGGCAGATCCTCTTGGTGCAGAGTGTGCCCCTGATTTCCAAATACATACTAAAGACTTATAAAAACATCAGGGATGGGGATCGATAGCAGAAACACGATGTTTGACACCGATGATTTTTCTTACTGGAAACATCGATGGGCGAAAAACAACGGGGAAAAACATCCATGTTTTGAAGCTTTTTTTCTTTTAGATAGCATTTTGGTTTAAAAGACATGAACGAAAACCAGTAGAAGTAGGGATTGGTAACGATAGCCAAAACATCATCGACCTTTGTATCTTCTAAGAACCACCTGAAAGAGAATTTCAGTGATTTTTGCTGCTGGTTATTAGGTTGGTAATTGAAAATTCAGAGCAATTATTCATTTTGCTTCCTCATACCTAAGCGCGGGTATCCTTATAATCGTGCAAGAAGTCGAAAAAACTGTCCTCCAAAATCAAAATTTCCACTTGCTTTTTGCATCTCAAAGCTTTCTGAACAATTTTGTCTTCTGTCGGCCTGCCTGCCTGTCTGTCTGTGGTCAATTCCTTGTCCCGGGCAAAACTATACGAAATAATGGTTCGATTTTGATGACATTTTCAGGGATTGTGCGGGTTAGCCCCTTGACGGTCCCCTATGAATTTCATCGCCGTCAGACCAATGTTAGCGTGTGCGCGTGCGCAAACGTGAATTTTATGAAACAACTATTTCTCAGTTCCTATTAGACCGATTGCTATAAAATTCAGAGGGTACTTAGGGGTGGCTTTCAGTCGATTGCCAATAAATTTTGACTCATTTTAAAATTTTACTAATTTTCAAACTTTCAAAATTTTTGACTGTTGAAATTAGAATTGACGTTGAAAAATGGACTGTTCATACATTTTGAAATGTTGACTTTTCATCATTTGACTCATTGAATTTTACTGCTGCTTGTGACCGGGACGAATGGAGAAGTTTCCGGGAGCAGGCCAAGATCCACACCAGGTTGTCGCGCACGACGTAAGTTGCAATGTTGACTGTTGAAACATTTTTTGATTTAAATTTTTGAAATTTTGAACCTTTTTGAAAGTTTGACCATTTTTGAAATTTCGACATTTTCTGGAATTTGTCTCATTTAATTATTCTGGCTGGTATTCTTTTACCAACTGGTTCCATGCGTCCATGTTACAATAAGTGAGGGAGCAATACTGCCGACCCAACTTGGCAGATGTTTTTCACCACTAGGTAACTAATAGAAGGAGCAATTTAGGCGATGGATCTCGTAATAGGTAGGTACACACCTGCAACCAATTATTTTGAAAGAAATAATTTTTATGATCAACATTTTACGAAAAAGGTGGGTTTGATAACAGGACCATGGTCGATGACGTTATTTTGTATGTAGGTGGTGAAAAAAAAAAAAAAAAAAAAACGGAGAAACAGTTTCTCAAAACATGAAACAACTGTTGGAAAAAAATCCAGACGAACAATAATTGGAACGGGTACTTTCGAAGCTGTTCCCTGAGAACTTCCCTCTGCTTATTTGGTTATGAAAAATTTTGGACAGGTAGGTTTGCCAACAATAGACACAGATACAGAATAACTCAGCGGACTCAATTGAGCGCTGTGCTACAACTTTTCTTGAGAGGTTTTTAAGTGATGAGTCTACTTCGGTAAGATGGCAAAAATAATGATCTGATTTCAAACTCTTCTGCTGTACGGAAACGGAGCTGTTGCGAAAACGATTCAATTCCTTGAAACTGCCCCTGTTCTTTTGAAACAGCATCGTTTTTAAAGCGTCATTACCTACTTGACCCGTTGTTTTTAAACCAGTTTTTCCGAAACATTTTCTTTCGAGTCAAAATGTTTCTTTTCATTTTTTGAAAGATCAGAAACTCCCATTCCTAATAAAGACATGTCCAAAAAGGTCCGGGGATTTTATTCAAATTGATATGAAGAAATGTTAATTTAACAAGATAGTAAGTCTTCATTTTGTATCCTTGTCCTCCTAAAGACATGTTTTATTATTTTCTTCAAGTAATTTGTGATGTGAAGTAATTTTTCTTTTTATAGATCAGTACACCTATCACCTTTTTTATTTTTTATTATTATTATTATTTTTTTTTTTTTGCTGGAAGATACCTAGGATTTTTTTGTTTCCTCACTACCGAACGGTGGTAGTGCAAGAGTCGAAAAAAATTATGTCCTACAAATTGAAAATTTCCACTCGCATTTTACTTTTCTTTTTAAACGTTAATTGCATTCATATGTTATTACAACTATTATTTTGAAATGAGGTTACAATGTTACAATGGCAATTCATTCTACATACATATTACAGCATGGTAAGAATACTTTAGTGAATCTACTCAAATCAATGATACATAATTATGCTACTAACCCCTAAGAGTAAAACTCGTGCTGGGGTTAGGAGTCTAAAAATTCACTGTCTTAATATTTCACGTTTGGTATTCTGGATGCAAACTTAAAGTAAAAGGCGCATTAAAGCGACATAGGTGCATTTTATAAGATAATTTATTTCCCATTTTCTTGAATTTAATTATATTTTGAGGAATCTAACTTTACGTGTATCATTATTTTTCAAATGTTTTTTCTTTAGTGTCGTAATATTAAGTTTAGATTATTTAAAAGTTTAATTTTTCTCTTGAAAATAAACAATGCTTGGGAAATTATATTGAAGAGCTTCACTCCAGTATAACGGTGCGATCGTTGAGCAAAAGAGGTATTTCTAAAAACTGCTTCTAGCGTCATTACCGAACCGCACGGGTCGGTGGTGTAACCTTGGCCAGTTTGCCTTCTATCATAATTATCTCTGTATAAATTTTTGCAAAAGGAACATAATTACCAAGGAACATAATTATGTGCCTTAAATGTTATTCGGTTCTGGTCTGTCTGTCTATGATCAATACCTTGTCCCGGGAAAAACTATAGAAATTCGGAGGGTAGGTCCAGGTTTGGCCACAGATGGTCCCTTACCAAGTTCATTAACAAAGTACCGTAACATTCGTCTACGCATGCGCAAACGTGAAATCCTTGTGAAAGCTACCCTAGAAATCGTCGACAAGAGCTGAAAGTTTTAAGATGCAGAATGGTGCCCTGATGATTCCACATCGATTTCATCAAATTCGGAGGGTAGGCGCGGGTTCGTGCACAGATCATCAAATTCATTGAAAAAGTACTATAACTTTCGTCTGCCCACGCGCCAACGTGACATTTTTCTAGAGCCCACAACTACCCTAGGCATTATCGTGAAGCGATGAGGTTTGGAGGGTATGTGGGGATTGGGCCACAGATAGTCCCATACGAAAGTCATTCATAACGTACCGCAACTTTCGTCAGCGCATGCGCAAACATGAAATCCTAGTAGAGCTTGTAACTATCCTAGAAATTGTCGTAGTGCGCTGAGATTTGGCGAAATTTTGAACCCCTCCATTTCAAATCCAGACGCCTCAGTTCTACATCTACCCACCGAATAGACCAACCAGCTAGGTATACGTCCATGTCGGGACGCAGTAAATTGCGGACGTAAGTTGTTGATCCCTGAAAGTAAACATTAAAAAAAGCGGACGGTGTTTTTGAAACATGTACGTTAAAATGCGGACGAGTCTGTAATTCAACAACAATGCATTCGACTAATCTATTCAGAAGTCCCAAACAACCTGCTCATTCACGGGATAGTTTCTGGGATTGTTTATCTTTTTTGAGATGCGAGCGCTAGCGAGCATCCAGATCGCTTGACAATGCGAGCGGCGGAATGGGAACTAAACTTCTTGTACACCCACCGTCTTGTCTGACTGAACCCTTGTGGCAGTTCGTGGTTTTCTTATCTTTTCTGTCCGCATTTTACTAGTACAGAATTGTCCGCATTTCACCTATGCGAAACCAACCTCCAGCGAGCTCAACGGATTAACTTGTCCGCATTTTACCTACGCTCTCCATGTCCATGTTACATAGCTGAGGAAGCTATACCTACTGCCTTCCTGATTTGGCAGCCTTTTTTTCTTTTTACAGAACGTCTTGCTGACAGGAAAGAAAATTTCCTAATTGGGCAATCTGGTTCAAATTGTACCCTTACAGCTTACATAATACGGGTGGATTAAGAGGAAACTTAATAGGGCAATGTGAAACCATCTTTTGCTTCCAGCTTGCGAACTCAATGTTGTGTTTGATACAAAACGAATTATTATCTAAACCGCGTTTGATCACTCGGCCCTTTTTTCCAATATTTTGCTCGAGCCTCAGTCCACCAGAGGAGATGCGGAAGAATAAAAACGAAATCGGAGCGGCAGGGCATCTTTATTCAATCCCATTCAAATCCCACCGTTATCCTCCTTAGGAACAACTTTCCAAAGGTCTCATCCCCCAGCATTCAATCAAAGTTTTCACGGGCGGAGTCTAAGTACTTCCCTCCCATCTCACCTTTCTCACTCCATGTCCCCACTCCACTTCGTGGCCTGAAAAAGTTTTTGCGGTCAGGACCACCGGTACCGGGGGGGTATACTGGGTTTAGAAACTGGAAAGCTACAAGTTAGACCGCTGGTCACATGTGCCCGAGGATTAAGGGGAAACTTATTCAATTTGTAAACAATGCAATTATTTCGCCCTCAGTTCCGTAGGCCCATCACGTTCCCTCGTACGCAACTTCATCTGAATTAGAACGAGGAGGGGACTAAGTATCTCCCGGTCATACCTACTTTTGGAAAGGGGCGAGCCGGCAACAATCCAACATGGAAATCCTCAAGTGTATTGCCGCGTTGCAAGTTTGCTTGAAGCCAATGAATGTGGGCTCAGCAAGAAGTCAACAGGGAGTTATCTGAGTTGTTGCAGGTATTTAAAAAAAAAAACTTCAACAGACTGTAATTAAAAGAAAATTCCAGTCAAAGAGCGAATTTTTCATAGAAATAATTTGCGAAAATAATAATTTAAATAGTAGTAACTCGTTACATGATCATGGTATGTAATCTGAATGAACATGACTGCCAGAGCACTCACTACGGACTGACTGGGCACTCATTGGGACCAGAGTTGCGCGTCGTGCAGAAAAGTTATGCCAAAAATCATTTTTGGGTGTTTTGAACCAAAAAATTTCGATTTTGATCACTCCCTGCAGTTTGAACGTGCTGGAACTACTCGCAGTCGATTCAGCGACCGAAGAAAAAAACATGGGAAACGACACCTCACATGCCTAAATAAAAAATTATGCTATTTTTTGGATTTCGGACGATTTCGTTTTGGTAGCTGGGTGCGCCTAATCGGGTTGGGACTAGTCGACTCAGCGCCCCAAAAAACATGTTTGACAACACCCCACATGCCTATGTAGCTGAAGGTGTGTTGATTTTTTGGTTGGTTGTTATTTTGAATTATAATATACCTAATAGGATAAGGTAGGTATTTATTAATTTGTCTAAAAAAGGAAATCCAATAATACTGTTACTTGCCAACAAGAATGGCATTACCTATGCGACAGAGTAGGTTAGGATGATTTCAAATTTCATCAGTATAGCTCTACTCCCAATTATCACTCCTTACGTACTTCTCATCAGTCACAGCCCCCCCCCCCCACCACCGGAGCTGAACGCTTTGATGACAGTCGCTGTAGTGGGTCTGATGAACTTCGGTGCCGGCTCAGTCGGCGATTTCTCTGATACCTACCATGCATGGTTTGATAGAGCTGCATGGCAGCTGCAATATACCTATAATAGTTATTATAAAAATAAATATGCAGGGTGTCTCACTTATGATCCGAAAAACTTCACCCACGTGTCCTACAACTAATTTCCTACAAAAAGTGTCCTATAAAGTTTTTTTTTAAACCACTAAAAACCTGAGTTTTTTCACTATTAAAATTTTTTTTCGTGTTTTCGACCTTTGGTCACTGAAAAGGTCATAACTCCCTTAATTTGAAGAGTAAAACCAAATCTGAGTACACCGTTGGAAAGAACGTTAAATTTCCCGTCTTTTCAGCCCCTAACAATAATTTTTTGAAGGGAACTTGAGGGTGAAAAATGAGCCCGAAAAGTTAATTTCGTCAAATCTTGAAAACTGCCTGTTTTTCAAACGCTCATTAGTCCACATAATTCTGATGATAAGTTATACCCTGTAAAATTAAAAAATGTGCAAAAGCCTCAGCTTTCCAACAGTATAGTTATTTTTTATTTTTTAGAAGGCACTTTTTTGAGAAAATTGAGTTTGTATGCGAAAAAACGTTTGTTTTCAGGCACATTTGAGGGTTTTTTTTCTTAGGGAAAAAGTACTGCATGACTAACAGGATTTGGAAGCGGATTTAAGTAATTTTTTTACGCTGAATCTAATGGTGACATACCCAGACCTTCCTAGCAACGTCGCTCGTTGGTCGAAGGGATTGTATGCGAAAAAACGGGTGTTAAACAGAGTGACGTTTGCTTCTGTTATTTATTGTGATGTCCTATTCTTAGCGTTGATAAGAAAATCGTCATGAGGAAAACATCTACGTACAAAGTTGTCTCTTTATTCGACCGTGTTCACCATCACGTTCAATCCGTTCTTCCGTTTCGTTCGATCCAGTTTCCTGTATTAAAATTTGTCATAGTTTTTCTTTCCACAATGGCTCCATTCACCTATACCGTCAAAGAGTGCGTCGACATGATTTTCGTATATGGTTACGCTAACGGAAACGCATCAGCAGCGGCAAGAGAGTACCTACGTAAATACTTGATTCAACAGAATTATGTCAACCTCAAACACATACCGTATTCTCTCATTTATCTATTTTGTTGAACTGATGCGTTTGTGGTTCACTTTTGTAGGTGGATCGGCCAAAACGGACCAGTCCGGTGGCCACCACGCAGTCCTGACCTCACACCCTTGGAATTCTACTTCTGGGGAAATTTGAAATCGAAGGTATATGAGGTCAGAACTGAGTCGAGGGACCATTTAGTCGACCGAATTCTCGAGTGCGGGGATCTGATTCGCCAGAACCACCGTGAGCTTCAACATCCGGTGGACTCCATTCGCAGGCGAGCGACATTTTGCATCCGCGAGAAGGGGGACATTTTGAACAGTTGATCTAATTATTTTATTTTGTGAAGGCCTTCGCTCAAAAATAAATTTCCAAAGTAACGCCGTTGACTTGACATTCCCTACACCCTGAAATGGAGATTCCCTACACCCTGAAAAAACACACGTTTTTTCGCATACAAACTCAATTTTCTCCAAAAAAGTTCTCTCTAAAAAATAAAAACTAACTATACCGTTGGAAAGCTGAGGCTTTTGCGCATTTTTTAGGTTTACAGGGTATATAACTTATCACCAGATTTATGGGGGTCTAATGAGCGTTTGAAAAACAGGCAGTTTTCAAGTTTGACGAAATTAACTTTTCGGGCTCATTTTTCACCCTCAAGTTCCCTTCAAAAAATTATTGTTAGACGCTGAAAAGACGGACAATTTAACGCTCTTTCCAACGGTTTACCTACTTAGATTTGGTTTTATTCTTCATATTAAGGGAGTTGTGGCCTTTTCAGTGACCAAATGTCGGAAACACGAAACAATAATAACAGGAAACAGTGAACAGTGAAAAAACTCAGGTTTTTAGTGGTTTACAAAAAAAAACTTTACAGGACGATTTTTGTTGGAAATTAGTTGAAGAACACGTGGGTGAAGTTTTTCGGATCGTAAGTGAGACGGGCGTATACAACTTTTGGTTTATTATTTTCAATAATGAACCATTGGAATCGAGCATGAAAAAAAAAATTCTTACCCCCTTCAAAATTTGATGGTTTACGTTTCAAGGTATGTAGAATCCAAAACTGCAATAAAAATATTTCTGTCTGTCCGCCGTACGCCGTACGCCGTACGGGCCACTTTTCTTAGTTACCATGAAAAAAAATGGATGAAATTCGGGTTATAGGTTCCGTTCGGCGTCTAGTTGGTCCTCGAAGCTCGACGTTACTGTGAGTCATCTCTAAGGGGTTCAAAATAGGGGTTGAAATTTTCAAAACGCCTATACTATTTTTTACGTAAATATTTTTACGGTTTTAAATAGTTCTTGAACTTGTGAGTTTTTTAAGACCATCCGGAGCATCGTACGTCCAGCCGTTCGTTCACAGTAAGGCCCCGAAGTTTGCACCGACAGGCATTTTCGACTCCAGTGTGAATGAAATTGTATACAATTCAAACCAAATCTCGTAACCAGAGACGCGCCCACAATAGGAATTTGTGAATACGGCCAATCATTGGTAGGGATCACCTGATTATATTGGCGGAGTATGAAGTCGAGTTGGTTGTACTGTGATATTATTTCGCTTGAAAAATGATGGCTCTTTTGGAGTTTGTTGGTAGGTAGTGAAACTTGAACAAACGTTGAAGTATTATTGATGGGTAAATTATTACTACGGTAAATCATTACTCAACGGTAAATTATTACACAACGGTTCATTATACCATCTACGTAGAAGGGGCTGGAGTTTGTTGGTAGGTACTTTTGCAACTTTTTTCACTCCTCATCAACAATTTCTTTTCAGAACTTCATTATGTGTGTTTCTTTTTGTTAGGTACTGTTTGTCATCGGCAGAATTATTTTAGCAACATTTAACTCGTGATTTAGGTAGGTACATAGTAACGAGTACGGGGTTAGGTACTAACCTACGGAGGGTCTGCGATCTACATAATATGTATATAATAGAATAGTACATATCATATTATATAGGAGGGTTATCTATACATAGAGCTGTGATCTGTAACAGGAGGGTATTCTATACAAAATAATAAACCGTTGTGCAGGGATTTGCAGCGTTTTTAAATCCACGTTTTTATTTCGAAATAATCTAAAAGGAATAAAATAATTCGTTTCCGCTACCAGGGAACATGGGAATTGTTTATTACTACAGATCAAAGCGTAGGGCGTGATATCAGGAGATACGTAATTTACTTTGAAAGATGGTTTTTTACACTTCAACAAAAACTACGATTGAAAGTATACTGAAAATATCTTGCGGATATGAAATATGATTATTTTTAGTCATGAAAACTTCCAATGCTCTCGGGTATAAGAAAGAAATGTTTTATTCCTTTTCGATAATTTCGAAATAAAAGCGGATTTTTAAAGTGTTTTTTTTGTGTCTTACTCTTTATAGTCTTTAGAAAATCTTTAGTAATCGTTTTGTATGGTACCTACCCTGGAACATCGGCATTTTTTATGACTAACAATAAAATAATGAAAACTCCTTGTCACATTATTCTATTGGACATGCCTACAGAAATGTTGCTGTTCATTTATTGTTTCTCAAAAACAGGAATTATTGGGCTCCAATTTTTTTTCGGAATAACACCCCTGGGTGTATTCCGATCGGACGGCCGAGCTTCGGAGCACAACACTAGGACTCAAATGTGTTCCGAAATTTGGGACCCAAACTGTGTGCGGAAGAACGACGGTTTTAGAACAAAATTTAACGTAAATTGAAGGCTGAAACTTCGTTAGAACCTCAATTCTCCACTCTTTGGTCAAAATCGACTTCACGTTCGGTCCCCTCGTCCCAAAAAACATGGAAAACGCTGCCTCACAAGCTCATGTTACTAAAACACCAAAAAACCATATTTTTACGCAATTTTTCACCCTTAACACCCCTGGGTATATTCCTATCGGGCTGCAAAGTTGTGGGGAGCTTGGAGCTGTGGAGCTTGTGTGCGAAAGAACAATTTTTTTAGACCGAAAATGAAGTAGATATGGATAATACGGCGGACGGACATTGCATTTTTGGAAGCTACGCACCTTGAAACATAAAAGAGACAATTTTGAGGGGTATTATTAAACATTTTTGCTGAGCGAATACATACCTAGGCAGACAACAGAATAATAAACCAAACAAGGGCATTATGAGATATTTAACTTCTAAAGATGGTTAGTTAAGAATTAATTTATTAATGCATATTTTGTCATCTAGATCTAGAAGATAGATGACCGCAATATTTCAGCTTTTAATGTATGTTTTCATGATTGATTCATGTACTGTTATCAAAAATAGACACTATACAAAATTGCAGCTTCTTTTTGGTTAGGTAGGTACTTAATTAATTAATTAATGTATGTTTTTATGATTGTATAATGAATTTTCATCGATGATAGATGATTATGCAAGACTTCAGCTCAATCGGACACTGGAAAGTGAGCGAAAAATCGATTACAAGACTTGAACCACACGGATCGAACTTTTGATATCCTGATATGCCTAAGAATTTGCTCTGATTTTGTAATAACGTTTCCTATTCTTGTTATAAATTATTGGTTTCAGCTACCACTGAGTAGGCTGATTTCCTCATGCCCCATGTTTTTGTTATTTACATTTCTTGTAATTAGCTCACTTGATAGTGGTACTCCACAGAAAGTGAATAAATAAATATATTTGAAAAACGTTAAAAAGGACAAAGCGAGTACAATAAAAGCCTGTCACACAAAACTTGAAGGTGGTGGTGGTTTGGACACCAGTTATTGTACGTGATATAAATGTTTCAATTGTAATAATCAAATAAGCTGATTGAACGAGGGCACAAACTCAGGCTCTTAAAATACAACTATTTTCTGCTAGACACTGGGTACTTACCAGGCTCTCGCCATGCTAAAAATTTTGTTTTGGCTGAAGGTGGGTGAGAGCAGACCAGACTGAGAAAAGACTAGCTTCCAATGTATACAACAAGCTGTAGGTAGGTGGGCACCTATTTCGTAATGAACTGTGAAATCAGTAAAAAGCATTATATTGCTTCATTGGGATAGGAACTTATTTGTTATAAGGGAGACCATCGGGGAGAAGAGGAACTCGGGCCCAGAAGACTGAACTGTCTATGGAATCCGTCTTACCGATCGAAAGGGTTCGCCTGCGATTCGTCGTTTCCTCTTGGTCAGGGGGATATTTGGGTCTTTACCATCCTAACCCACCACAGAAAACGCCGACCGTTGCCGCAGCATCCTCAATAACTCTAAGCAGCAAGTTCAGCAATTCTCCAATGCAATTAGAACCCACCTTCCTTCCAATTACCGCCCTAGCAATTAAGACGATTCCAGTTTGTCGAGCACGAAGTTTCGCTCCAGCGATCCAATAGGCATAACAACCTCAGAGGACCACCGGATATCAGCTATCTACCTACCTACTGGATAGTTATACCTACACATACCACAATAATACGAGTTGTACGGTCAGCGTGAGCTGTGATGGGGTAGGTCAGGGTCATTGGGCATGATTATTTGTTCAGAAATTCGGATCGTTGCCGAAGACTCCCGGCCATCCAAACGAGTGCATTTTTTTTAACACCAATACAAACAGTTGTCTCAACCAAGGCATCAGGTTGTCATTTCAAGGCAGCAGGTACGCAGAAACCGAAAATGCAATTAAAAAAATTCTGTTCGTTCCCCGTAGGTAGGTATTTGACACTATTCTTAATTACCATGAACCAGCATTATTGCAATTTGGTTTGTAGGTCCCATTTGGGGTCTAGTTGGCCCGCAAAGCTCAGCGTTACTGTCAGTCATCTCTGAGGGGTGAATAATTGGAACTGAAATATCCAGATCGCCGTTTCTTGAAAACTTTCAATAGAATACTATGAGTTTTTTAAATGTTTTAAATTGATTTCGATCTTGACATTTTTTTGAAAACCCCCCGTAGGTGCACCGGAATGCGTCGTCATCATGATCGTGAATAAAACTGTCTACATCCAGACCACAAATCATTACTAGGGAACCGCTGATTATAATCATGCATGGCTGGGTGAAATCGAGTTGGTTATTCCGTAATATTATTTAATTTGAATAATGATAGTTATTTTGGATATTCCTTATAGGCTGTACTTACTTTTGTAACTCGAACAAGACAATTTGTTTCGGTGTCTGTCTGTCCGTCCATGTGTACGCAAATCCTTGCCGCACATATTAACTAGGTACTTACCTTAATGCGAATCCAATTTTCAGGGATCATACGCGTTGGGCCTCAGAATGTCCCCTATGAATTACAGAAAGGTCGGATCATTGAGAAGGCCACTGCGCTGGCGCAAACGCTAATCCGAGAACAATTTCTCGAAATCAATGGCCGATTTTGATCAAATTCGGTGGCTAGCTGGGTTGTAGCTTTTAGATATGGTCATCTATGAAATTACAGAACGATCAGATCATTACTGAGGCCATTGTGCATGTACAAAAGTGAATCCGAGGGCCCATAAGTGCCGGCCCTCATTTCAGCTATATACCCAAAAGCGAAGAATTCGCTACAGAAAAAGCACCGGTATTTAGTCCCGAGGTAGTCCCAAAAGCGCCGTTGTCATATTTATTTTTCATGAATAAATGACCCGATTTTATAGTAATTCGGTGGATAGTTGGTATGTAGCTTCTAGATGATCCCCTACGAATTTAAAAACGCTCGGGTCATTGGTGTGATCACTGCGCATCCGCAAACACAAGAACTGAGGTACCTATTCAATATCTCCTGAACCTATGGCCCGATGTTGATGAAATTTTCCGGAGCTATTCTTCTAAATTATGCGGAGGAATTTTCTTCAATTTTTTTTCAACTACAGGTTTTTCATAACAACAAAATTTATTGTTCTTAAGAATACTATAATACATTTTGTAATAATTAATTATAGAATTCATGAATCCACCGCATATTTCTGAAATTGTAATCGGCCGGCCGGCTAGCTCCAGTACTCGAGTTAGGGCTTTCGTGGGGGGAGCTCCAGGCTATGTATTAACCACAGAAAACGCTAAGGTGATTAAATGAATGAACCGTTGTGTAATAACTTGCAAAGTTTTTTGAAAATTTTCTGAATTGGCGACTTTTGAAATAGGGCCTGCTATTATATTACTACTATTAGGGACTATTATTCTATTTTTTTTCTCTATTTTACATTTATAGAATATCTACGTCAGTTAGGTAAGGAATATGTTTTTATATTAAATGAAATTTTGTTGTTGTCATAATTAGATGCAACTAAATAAATAAATTACTGTGTGGGGTCTCTTAGTTGCTACTTTTCGTGAATTTGAAGTAGTAGGTTTGTATTTTTGATTCCGGCAACTTAATCAGTAGTTGTGGTAGTATGTAGCATTATGCTGATCGGTGTAGGACAATGTGAGAGGGGGTAAATGAAATGGCGCTCTTCCCGTTCCCTTAAGTAAGTTTGTATACCTAAACTTCCGGAATCTACTAATGATGGGCTGGGTCGTGTTTGGTTACGCTCGTACCTAGGTATGTAACTACGTAGTTACAGACCTAAATGGGAGAATGGCGTGAAGCCGATCAAAATAATGACGAGCCAACATGTCTTACATTGTTGTATGTCCCAGGTGCTGGGATGAGGATAGAAAGTACTGTGGGGTCACTGCATAATGCATATCGGTAGCAAAAATGCTGATCTCTGGCTCCAGAGCAGATTCCATCTCGGCGTTTAGTGTAAGAACCTGTCAGAGTTCCAACTTTGCTGCTAACTCTGACGGAAAAATCCATCAAGAACTAACATCACCCGCCCCTTGGCTTTTCCTTCCTCGCGGAAGTAAAAGCCAAAGTAAATAGGAAGGGCCTAAAGCTAATACCCATTCAGTGGAGTGATGCGACTGCGTGAGGCCATAGGCGGGAAAAAAAGAGCAGTGGAACCAAAGTAAAGTAAGACAAGTGATGCGAGAAACTTGAGGTAAGGTATAAGTTAGTTGGGAAGAGAAGTATATTTTTCATGACAAAGGAGGTGAGGAGAAAAAAGAAGTCGGTTGCACACTTCATGCCGCGACTTGTAATCTTTGAAAAATGGCCACGGACTTCCAAGTGGTTGAGACCACATGTGACAGCTGGAACTCAACGACCCCCCCAACCAGCACACCCCTCGCCAAACCTCCAAGCTTTCGTCTTGTAGAAAGTATTTTTCATACGGGGTCAAGTATCAAATGACAGTCACACGTAACTCCCGGTTTTCTCGAAGAGACTCAATTGTCCCGAGGGACCAGACAGAGTATTGTGCCGTGTTCAGAAGTTCAAGTGAAGCGTCCGACACATTTCATGGTCTGCACATTGTACCTACGCACTTCGACTGTACGGTCGAAGAAAGCCAAATTCTGATCTCAATTGGTTGTAAGAATAGTATATTTCACGCTGATAGCCACTATACCACTATATTATATGTATATTCTCGTATATAGATTATTTTCAGTGATGAACTTTTAGAATCGAACATGCAAATTTCGCCACACCAATAATATATAATTGAGTACCTACCTACCAAAAGTAGGTAGAGTATACATTTTTTCCTCGAAAACACTAAAAATCGATTATGGGTCACTTCTTCACGAAATCTTGTGTAGGATCCGAAACAGCTATGATACATAGTGTGAAAACAACGTTCGTGCAGATACGTACCTATGTTTGTGCACGTATTTTGGTTTATTAATTTCAATAATGAACCATTGGAATCGAGCATGAAAGAAAAAAAAAAAAAATTCTAACCCCCACTCAAAATTTGATGGTTTAGGTACGTTTCAAGGTATGTAGAATCCGAAAATGCAATAAAAAAATTTCTGTCTGTCAGCCGTACGCCGTACACTGTACTGGCTACTTTTCTTAGATACCATGAAACAAAATTGATGAAATTCGGGTTATAGGTTCCGTTCGGGGTCTAGTTGGTCCTCGAAGCTCGGCGTTACTATCAGTCATCTCTAAGAGGATCAAAATAGGGGCTGACATTTCCAGAACGCCGTATCTCGAAAACTTTCGATAGAAGGGTATGGTTTTTTTTACGTTATTAAATTTGTCTTGAGCTAAACAATTTTTTGAGACCACCCGGAGCATTGTACGTCCAGCCATTCGTGTGCACCAAAAAGCTTCTTCAACACTATCGTGAATCAAACGGTATTAATCTGGCCCGGATATCATCCTGAGTATAATCAAGGATGGCTGTATGAAGTCGAGTTGGTTGTTCTGCGATATTGTTTCATTTGGTAAGTGATGGACTACTGGATTTTGTTGGTAGGTACTTTTGTAACTTGAACAAACGTTGAAGTATTATTTACAGAACGGTAAATTATTACACAACGGTTCATCTACCTAGAAGGGGCTAGATTTTGTTGATCGATACTTTTGCAACTTGAACAACCGATGAAGTATTTTTGATGGGCAAGTTATTACACAACGGTTCATTATACATGACAGCGAGTGTAGGTACTGACCACAGAAAACAGTTATCTACGCAGAAGGGGCATCTATTTCACTCCACACACATCAACAATTTTCCTTCAGAACTTCATTATTTGCGTTTCTTTTTGCCGTTTTAGTTAGGTACTGTTTGTCATCGACAGAATTATTTTAGCAAAATTTAACTCGTGATTCAGGTAGGTACCTAGTAACGAGTACGGAGTTAGGTACTAACCTACGGAGGATCTACGGTCCACATAATATAGATAGAGTAGTACATATTATTATATAGGCGGGTTATCTATACAGAGAGCTGTGATCTGTGACAGAAGGGTATTCTGTACAAAATAATAAACCGTTGTGCAGGGATTTGCAGCGTTTTGGTTTATTATTCTGTGAATAATACACCTATGTAATCGCTCAGCAAAAAATTTTTATAACACCCCCTCAAACTTTTTTCTTTTCCGTTTCAAGGTGTGTAGATTCAAAAAATGCAATGTCCGTCCGCCGTCCGCCGTACGCCGTCCGCCGTATCACGTGTACAGGCTTCATTTTCGATCTAAAAAAGTCGTTCTTTCGCACACATGCTCCATTTGCGCCCTAGTTGTGTCCCGAATCTTTTCAGCCCGATCGGAATATACCCAGGGGTGTTATGAGTGAAAATGTGTGTGAAAATAGGTACTTTTTGCGTTTTAGCAACATTTTGGTAACATGAGCTTTTGAGGTATCGTTTTCCATGTTTTTGGGGACGAGAAGATCGAATATGAAGTCGATTTTGGCCAAGGAGTGGAAAATTGAGGTTGTACCAGATGTTCAGCTCCCAAAATTGATTTTTTATGAGTCAAATACCTGCGAAATCACCATCAATTTGTAGAATAACACTAGAAAAAGTGTCAACACGTGGATCAAGACGATTAAATGATGGCACTACCAATGATCAAAGATAATTTGAAAAAAAAAGATCGTACCTACCTAATTTGTGTTTTGGGGGCCAAAATTGGTGGAAACCATCAGAAATAGCTATTTCAATTATTTCACATGAAACAAACAATAAATGTACAGCCAACATTTCTGTAGAATAATAAACCCCATGTGACAAGGACTTTGCAGCGTTTTTTGCATATGTACGCGTCCGCAAAGATGATATTAGAGTTCGGATCTAAAATTTAGGGGTCCACATTATAATTTTTGTTATCCTCAGTGATACAGAGGGACTGACTACCCTTGCCTCGGGAGACGTGAGAGGGTAGGCAAGGCGAAATCTAAATCGTCGCTGAACTCCAGCCTCGGCAGCTACCCAGCAGAATTTGTTATAATTCGCAAGTGAAATGATCTTTGAAATAAATTTCAAAAGTGACAAGAAGCCGTCGTCTATCATTTCCTGCCTTCCAGCCCTGGATCACATCCTCCCGTTGCTGCTGGCTTCACAGGATGTCGTCTGGACTCCTGTAGCTCCGTCGCCTTCGACTTGGTAACACGTTTTTCATCCGTGTGCTCAAAAATGTGGATCGATGTCTAACCTTTTGTGAGGGACCCACTCGGGGAGTCGTTTCCACTCGGTACTCGCTATCATTCAGACGTTCAATATTAAAGCAAATTTTCTGCCCCAGTTGGCAAATCGTAGGTTGTTACTCCGCTTTTGATAATCTATCTCTCTAAATTTGGTATTTTTCAATCTGTGGCCCATCGCCTTCCAAAGAAACTCGAAGTGCTGTTAATAAAATTGTACCGAAAATTCAATTAAATTTGTATTCCTACTACTTTCGCCCCACCATTGCTCTTTCACTGGCCAGCTTGCCCTCACGCCTGGGATCTCATAGTCGAAGGGTTATGAGTACCTAATTATTCGAATCATTAAGGCTCCAGGGCTACACATGCGAAAAAATCCTCAAGAATCAACTTGAAAAACTGAAGAAAAAAAAGTTTGGCAGACTGACAGTAACGGTGAGCTTCACGGACCACCTAGACCCCAAATGGGACCTGCAAACCAAATTTCATTATTTTTGGTTCATGGTAACTAATAAAAAACGTCTGCCAATTCGAGTAGGCAGTATAGCTTCCACACTAGAATCACATGAACTAACAGAATAGCTGGGTAAGTTCATTCAGTGGACCGATGGAGTAAGTATCCATGCATGTCTAACGAATCAGGTCACAAGGACTTTCAGAATTAGTTGGACAGGTTCAGCTCTCTACGACTATTTTTCGGATAGCCAGAAGCGTTACAAAGAAACGGTCAACATTTCATGTTTGCGCATGCGCAGACGAAACTTACGGTACGATTTCAATGATTCAACCTACGTGTACCCAAAATGTCAGCTTTCCACGACTATTTTCCGCGCAGCTAGAAGCGTTACAAGAAAATGGTCAACATTTCATGTTCGCGCATGCGCATACGAAAGTTACAGTATGATTCTAATGAAATTCATGTTGAATTATCAGCGTATTGAAATGCGTAATAGGCTTAAACGGTGTATTAATCGAAATTATCACACAAGAACGAGCACAGTCTTGACAACATTGAATTCAATCCTCAATCAACATGCAACTCACACGTATAGCAACTATTAACACCTGTCCGGCAACAACCAAAACTACCCACTGTAGTCAGTCGGCACCGCCTAACACTCCTCCCTTCGATTTCCTTTGTAAGGGGCTAGCCTGTCGGCGTGGACAACAATGCTGCGACCTGAAGGCAGCTTGATCCGGTAGACCACGTCGGTAATCCGCTTCTTTACTACACCAGACCCCACCCAGTTGGACTGCAACTTAGAGCAGTGTCCCACTGTCCTCTTTGGCATGAAGCACCAGACGAGATCACCAGCACTGTGTCGTGGCACCTCGGCGTGGCTGTCATATCGTCTCTTTAGGTCAACTTGCATTTTGCCGAGCTGATCCCTGGTCTCCTGGTGAACCGCCTCGAACCTGTCCTGCAGAGTCTTGGCGTACTGCGTTGTAGGAGCGTGCTGCGGCACCCTTCCATACAACAACGTTGCTGGCAACGTCAACTCTCATCAGTCAGTCAAGTATCATCAGTATGGCAGGCGAGAACCCCCCCTGACGCGTGATCGGTAGCCCTATATGCCAAAAGAGCCAAAGGAAGCTGCCGATCCCAGTCCCGCTGATGCTTTTCCACCATCTTCGCCAATAGATTCCACAGGGTCCGATTAAATCGCTCTACGAGGCCATTGCTCTGTGGGTGCAGCGGGGTAGACCGGGTCTTACGAATACCCAATAGGGTGACTACTTCCTGGAATACGCGTGACTCGAAATTCGTCCCCTGGTCTGATTGCAGTTCCTGGGGGATGCCAAACCTGCTGATCACACGCCTGACCAATCCCTCTGCCACAATCTCAGCCGTCTGGTCCTCCACCGGGAAGGCTTCGGGCCACTTAGTGAAGTAGTCCATTACCACTATTATGTATTTGTTCCCACTGCCTGATACTGGCAGGGGTCCTAGGACATCTATGGCTACTCTTTCAAATGGCACCCCAACACTGTACTCCTGCACCGGGGCCTTCTTTTGATGGCTTCCCCTTCTCCGCCCACAGACATCGCAAGTCCGCACACAGATCCGGACGTCTCGATGCATTCCAACCCAATAGAATGTCTTCCGGAGCGTGCTCCAGTGTTGTTCGACTGATACGGGGGTCTTGGGCTTGGTGCTTCTATTCCTGGTGATCACAGTAACGACATTAATCATCCAAGCATGGTCTCCGGGACAGTCCATCTGCATTACTATGCTCCTTCCCTGGCCGATAGACGATGTTGAGGTTGTATGAGGACAGAACATCTAGCCATCGCGCCAGCTGACCGTCCAGGTCTTTGAAGTTCCTCAGCCAAGTTAAGGAAGCGTGGTCCGTCCGCACGTTGACTGGCTCCTCGTTGTCTAGCCCATAGGATGCGAAGTGCTTGACTGCCTTCACTAGGCTGAGTACCTCCTTCCTCGTGACACAGTAGTTGCGCTCAGCTTTGGACAGGCACTTGGAGTAGTAAGCCAGTACCCTCTCCTTAACCCCCTGCTTCTGCGATAAGGTTGCCCCTACTGCTGTCCCACTGGCATCTACATCAATGATGTACCGCCCTCCTGGGATGGGGTGGCAGAGAACCGGTGAGAGCTTGCTTGACATCTCTGAAGGCCTGTGCGCATTCCGGAGTCCAAAAAAAATCGAGAGACTCATCCTGCAGGCGGTACAAGGGCTCTGCTAGACATGCAAAATCCCTTACAAAGGGTCGGTAGTATGAACAGAAACTCACGATGGACTTGGCCTCTTTCGACGTAGCAGGTATGGGCCACTCAATGATGGCTTTGATTTTCTCTGGGTCAGGTAATACCCCAGCTTCAGAAATGACATGCCCAAGATACTGCACCTGTCTCTTGAAGAATTCACACTTCTTGGGGTTCAGTCTGATCCCTGACTGCCTAAGTACCACCATTACTTCACGCAGCGTTTGAATGTGCTGTTGAAACGATGGGGAGTGTATCAAAACATCATCGAGGTATATTTTAACCTTACCCTGGCGGATTTGATCCTTGAACAGCTGGCTCATGGCTCGTTGGAAAGTAGCAGGGGCGTTACACAACCCGAAGGGCATCATCTGAAACTGCCACAAGCCATAGGGGGTGCAGAAAGCAGCCTTCTCCTTTGCTGGCTCAGCCAAGGGGATCTGCCAATAGCCATTCTGCAAATCGAGGGTGGAGAACCAGCTACTGCCAGCCAGCGAGCCAATAATTTCGTCCGCCTTGGGCAGTGGGTAGGAGTCTTTCCGTGTGGCATCATTCAAACGGCTGTAGTCTATACTGAAGCGAGTGGAGCCATCCTTCTTTTTCACCAAAACAATGGGACTCGCCCAAGCACTCAAGGACGGCTCTACAACTCCCATGGCCTCCATCTGCGCAACCAGCTCATCAACCTCCGTTAAGCGATGAAGGGGTACCCGCCTTGGCGCTTGTCGTATTGGGGCATTAGATCCTACATCAATGTCGTGGAAAACACAAGAAAAACGGCCCAATTCTTGTTTGTTTTTAGCAAACACATCCGAAAATTCAAGCAGAAAATTCTTCATGGCTGATAAGCAGAATCATTCGCACATGACTGAAGGGATGTGACTGGGTTTGGAACTGGTGCAAATCCATACAGCCCTCAGTGCCCCATTCCAATGACGCCCTCATCAATCACGACAGATCCTCTGGCCGCATCAATTAAACATCCCCATCTGTCGAGAAAATCCATTCCCAGAATACAGTCATCCATGATGTCCGCCACGAGAACCTGGTGCCAGCACTTGCTGTTCTCTCCAAGGTCGATGGTCACCTCTTGTTTTCCCAGCACGGGGAACGTGTCACCGGTTACAGTGCGAAGGACAGCACCCATTCTATTTGCTTCAGGGCCATCATGCTGACCCAAGATTCCCCGACGAACCACGGTGACAGACGCCCCTGTATCCACCAGCATTGTGCATGGAACCCCATTCACTGTGCCTCGTATCACAATCGATGAAAAGGTCCCTATAGGGTAAACTCCTTTAGGGTCGTCTCCCTCTACCACGGTGTTCCTTCTGTGAGGCTGCTACCGGTCCACAGGTCGCCTCTCACCTAGAACCGCTGCCCGTTTCCTGGCCTGGCTGGGCACTCATGGGCACAAATGCCTACACGCGTCGGGCAATTTCTGTAGCCGTGTCCCACGGCATCACATCGCCAACAAACCATCAGCTCGGAGCCCGGAGGGCCGCTACATCGCCGTGCTGCTGCAAGGGCTCTCACATCTCCGTTTCCATCACCCTGCAGACTAACGGCTGTAACCCTGGGAGTCATCTTCGGAGTCATTTTCCTTGCTCGGCAAACGGCAGCCTCACTCCGTTGCGCCAGACTCACCGCGGATTCCAAATCTTGTGGGTTACCCAGCATAACCAGTTCTCGAACCTTTTCATCGTACAACTGCTCCGTAAACTGCGATGTCGCAAGCAGGTCCAACGACCCTTCAAGTTTGAATTCATTTCAACGATATTTAAGGTACGAGTAGTTATGGGCTTTTCAAATATTTCAAGTTTGCGCATGCGCAGACGGAAGTACAGTACTTTTTTCATGATTTTAGTATGGTACCAACTCTGAACCAGCCCACACCTACCCTCCGAATTTCAGCCAATGTCTGTAACGCCAGTCCCTTGATGTCTGTAACGCAAAATGGCAGTGGACATTTTCATTTCGGAGGACATGCATTTTTTGTTACCTACTCGATCACGAATCCAAGGCTTCCTCCTACCTTCCGGTAGTGAGGAAGCAAAAAAAAAAACAAATACGGCTTACGGTGGATCGACAGAAGTTTTTGCATTCCTTTTTCGGATTCCACGTAGATAGGTAGGTATCTACCTCAAATTTTGAGTGGTTTTTTTTCTATGACAATTGTTCGTTACCTACTGAAAATAATAAACCAAAATGTTTTAGTGAAGGGATGGGATGGGTGCTTTGAAAGTTATTTTTCAAACATCTTTATGCAGAAAAATTTTGATCCATTTTAGTAGGTAGCGTATTTCCTTCGAAGTTTCGTTAGAAAACACGGTGACGTTATTGGACGAGATATCGCCCTCCAACAAAATTTATTTGGAAAAGAGAGAAGAAAAAAAGAACAGAACTTTTCATCACTACTGAGTAGTCCTGATTCCCTCCCTATTGAAGGTGAGAATCCTTAATGTGAATCCTCTCTCGAGCACATCTTTGGATGGCAACGATAAAGTTGGTAGACGTTCAAATGAGAGTTATTGAGTTTGTACAGAAGGTGTTCGGGACGGGGCGGTGGAGGAAGCGCCGGCTACCCTGGAATTGGAAATGCGGTTCAGATTTAAAAGCAATCACTTGTCACGTCCATCAGGAATTTAATCAGAGCTGCGAAAAGATTCCCGAGAAGGTTGAGAGGTGAAGCTCTTCCTTACAAGACAGAGAAAAGGGTCTGGAGAACTCACAGGCGACGACAACGGACTAAGCCCCGAATACAAATTCAAGTATATCCGAGGATGCTCCCGGCCAGCCAGCATTTCCCTGTCCGTCCACATCCTTTCAGGTGATGTGGCGCCGCTTTTGTGTGGCCGCTGTGGAAGTTCTATTCGTCATTTCTCTTCAAAGGTGTTTTGGGAATACTCTGGGTTTGCGGTACTCCCATTTTGACGGTGGAAATCGCCTTTACTTCGCCAAAGGACAGCAGCTGGCTGGGGTCGCAGGACGGAATGGTGTTTCAGCTCTAAAGAAAAAATCTCTTCTACCATATAAGACCGAGATAACTCTTTTCCCTGATGTAGCTCACTTGGGGAGAACTTCCTACGCCGCATGCTTATATAGGATTCCTGATGCTCCATGTTGCCCTAAAACAGCTGGGCTCATGACCAGTAGAAATATCGAAACAACGTCATTAATATTATTTTCTTGTGGCGTCAACCAAATTGGGTTTCGTAAGGAAGAGAAGTTCAGTCCCATGCAGCATAACGATAAGAGCGACTCTTCAATTGAATATTGAAGTCAGCAATATTGGTAATTCACTTATATTGATGCTGGTGATTTACAGTTACGATAATAGCGATTTTTGACCACCAAACACTCAAATTTGACCCAATGTTTTGAGAAATTAAATATTTTTGATCAACGAAACACTATCTCATCTCACCATTAATTTATTTTCTTGTTCCGATTCACCATTCCATACCACTTTCGGTGAATTTAGATAATTTGTTGATGATTTACCGGATGAATTTTATCCTTTCTGATTTAGACTTCCGTGCTTTATGCGGAGATTTGCGACTCCTAGTACACATATCACTATCGTTAATGTGGTATCTACTTTTATCCCAGCACACTTAGTTTATTGTTTTATTGAGTTTCTCTAGGACAATTTTCAGAAAAATTATAATATTCGCTTTTAGTAGGTAGGTAATTCGATTTGTTTTAAAATATAAATCTTTTTCAGACCATTCCGAGGATGAGTTTGAAGATGGGAATTACAAAAAGTGAGTGAAATTTGAGTTTTGCTGGGTCAAAATCGCTCACAATGACTAAAAAGTGACAATTTATATACAATCACCAAAGGTGATTCACCCTGATGTAGAATACCTGACCGGTATAGATATTTTGTCTATGAACCACCACCCTACCAACCTAGCTAACCGTGTGAGCTTAGTTTAATTTCTACGCCAGCCATGTTGGCGTTTCGCCCTGTTATGGGCCGGCCGTTCAACGACGTTTCTGTTTTGGAGGGCTCCGCTTTCTCTACGCCGATACGTGGTTCCCCCAAAAGCCATCAAGTGATCACTTACTTGGCTGACGTGAGAGCGATACGTGGGATCCGGAGGGCTGGGATACTCCTCGGAGGAAGAACTCCACTTTTCCCCGAGTCACCGACGTCTCATTTGTTTTCATCAACTCCGGCAGGGACACCCCCCCAACCGCGTGGAAAAACTTGCGTCGCCGAGGTGAAGATAGTTTATATCGTTGCTCATCTCCCGCTCATTCCACTGCCAGAGCAAACAGCATCCATCCTTGTCACAGCGTTTTACCACTGTAATCCGCGAAAGGACCCGTCGACGGACAAACGACGAACAAAGACAAAAAAAAAAATCCCAAGAAAAGTTTTTTAATCGCTCAAGCGACCGCGCAACGAGGTTAGAACCGCCTGCAATTAATTTCCCTTTATTTTTTCCGGATTGGGTTTTGGGAAGAGTCCAAAGGTTCTTCCTGAAGGGCATTTCAGCACTTAGCTCCGGCGGTGGAAGAAGGTCCAGGATCTTTTCCTCCGGAGCGAAGCTGCTGATTTACGGCGCTTTGACCGGGTAATTATCTGGGATAATGAATTATCACTTTCTACCACCTACCGAGCTTTTCGCTTCTTCTCGGTCAGGAGAAAGAAGGATTTCAGTTTGTTGCCGTAGATAACGAGGGTTATTTCTCCTAACTTGTCATCGGGAAGGAGGGGGGGGGGGGGGGGGGTTGATTAAATGAGGCGGACCGACCACGTTTAGACGACTATTGGATAATGTCACAGGTTTTGTTAAGGAACAAACGCAGTTATACGTTACTTTTAACGAGTTTTCGAAGAACGAAAAGAATGTTCGTCATGGGGGTTGACCATAAGAGCGAACTTTCAAAGTTTCATCCTATAACAACTTGAGTTATAAAGCAATTTTTTGTTATTTTCAGCAATATTTACCTAGCAAGTATAAGCAATAGTTTATTATTGAGTCAACTTTGACAAACTCCTAGTTATTATTATTATTTTATTTATTTTATTTTTTTGGAATATTCTCTCTATAGAATTGTCTCTTTTCTTCAGTTCCATTTTGTAACACTTTTGATGATTTTTTCATCCATTTGTAGCAATCTTACCCATCTTCCAGATTCTTAGCGACCTTTGGACTCCTAAAAACACAAATTTAACCCCTTTTTACTGGGAAAAATATTTTTGATAGTGTAAACCGTCTTCATCTGTCTCCTCCCACTATTGTGCAACACTTAGGTCAAATTTACATCAATTTATATAAATATTTTTCCGATTTTTGACCCTCAAAAGCTCAAATTTTACCCACTCCAAGGATGAATTCAGAATGCTTTGAGGTGATTGAGAGCGTGCAGGTTCGTGCCTTCAAGACAGCTTTCTTATTAGCAAACAGCTCACAGGATTAAATGTTCCCCACTGAACGCGGGCTTCATACCACCGGGCCCCCACTCAACTACGAGTATTTTGCTATAGTTTTCAACTTCCAACCGCATTTTTGAAATCTACGTTAAATTTTACGACATATACAGATAATAAATTTGTTCCCACACGGATTTGGAACCTCAGATTTGTCATATCTTGTTTTTAACATCTGACAATGACCTCATTTGCCGGAACGAGTGCACGGTGGATTTCCTCTGTAACGGGCCAGTTATTGATTTTCGACAAATTGAAGAACCTCCGGCTAAGCCGAATCATTTTACTTCGCCTTGATCAACTACTTTAAAAACCAATCTACGTCTATCAGCGATGCCGTGGGATTATTTTGATCGTTCCGATTGAATGGGTTGAGGCTGACGAGGGGAGGGGGAGGGTTTAATGCAATCCCTTGTATTGCTTTTTAATCTACTTACGAGCAAACCCCGCCTTCTATACCCGCGCACCACAACTCTCAGAACAAAGGCTTTTCAGTTTACTCGCTTCCAGGATGATTTATGATGACATGACTGTGTAGGTGAATACATTCCACAAGTACATGCCACCATAGTAAGAGAGAGTAATGTGAAAATAGATGAATGTACCGATAAGGCGTGGACTAGGTTCGTAGATAATAGTCGTGGATGACCTAACTACTACGCAACAGACGGAGTGGTGATGTTATACAAATCGTCTCAACAGACGTGGCATATGTGCCTCATGTACCTATTAGTTTATTATTTTCAATAATGAACTTTTGAAATCGACCATTAAGCCCCCCCCCCCCCCCCACCGCACCGCCAACATAATTTCATGGTTTACGTTCCAAGGGACGTAGAATACGAGTGTCGAATAAAAATTTCCGTTCGTCCACCGTACGCCGTCCGTGGCTTTTTCCTAAGTTCCCATGAACCAAAATTAACGAAATTTGGTACATGGGTCCCGTTTGGGCCAGTTGATCCTCGAAGCTCGGCGTTACTGTCACTCAACTGTAACGGATGAAATATAGTGGTAGAAATATCCAGAGTATCCCCACCTCGGAAAATTGTGTTTTGAGGTATATGGGTTTTCTTGCATTTTTAAATACATAGTTTGATTTTTTTTAGATTTTGAGACGATCCGGAGCATTCTACGATGTTGCCATGAAATTTGAATTAGCCCTAAAGAGCAGGGTGTATGCAGGCATCAACCTGGTTTGAGAGCGCACCCGCGTGGCCGCGTACCTCAGTGGGCTAGGCGTCGGAATCCCATGCTGAAGGTCGCAGGTTCGGATCCCAGACGGGACCAAAAATACTGTTCGCTCCACATCCACAATTTACCATTAGTACTACATCCGAATTTTGCCATTTTGCCATTTTGATTCTTCGATTTATTTGCTACAAAAGTACTACCTACTTGCTTTTTACGAAAAAAAAACCGAAATTGAAAAATAATTTCGGGAACTCCACGAAAAAAATGTTAAAATTCAAAACTGAATGTCACCACTTGAGGTTGCTTATAACGACAACATAACTCAAGAGATAAATTAATATTTAATTGCCCCTAATGGTGCAGCCATCTATTGAAAATATTTATTATTGAAACCCATGGCATTTACCCTTAAGGGAATCGGTATAATAATGTGGGCTTTCGAAGTTTTTTTGAGGTTTAGTGAACATGAGTGTCTTCCGTTTTTTTTGTTAGTTTTTTTTAGGGCGAGTAGACCGAATATGAAGTTGATTTTGACCAGAGTGAAGAATTGAGGTTGTAACGAAGGTTCATCTCCAAAAATCTATTTTTTATTAATCAAAAACCTGGGAAATTGTCCGAAATCCTCATACATTTTTATAATAACACTAGACGTAGAATCAACAGGTGAATCAAGACAATCATTGCACTATCAATGATCAGAGATAGTTTGACAAAAATAGGAGCCTAATTCGTGTTTTTTGGGGTACAAAATTTGTGGTGAAACGCTAACCACTAAAACAGGGCCAGACAAACGTGACGGTCTAGCTCAGGGTATTTGGGTTCGGACTTGACTGGACCGGCTTAATTCTAAAGAACAATAGAACTTTACTTGCATCACAAGAGGGAATTCTAAGGGCGCCACTACTATAAAAAGCTAGAACCACCCTTAGTTAGCGTAGGAATCTAAGGGCTATAATTAAATTAAATAAAAATCAACTTCTGTACTGGGAAAAATATTATTCAACTTTCTTTAATTACCAGTATAATCTAATTATTTACAAGTGTGCTAGGGCTGGGTACCTCAGTTGCTATTGTTGGATGTGACCAGTAATATGGATTCCCTAGACCTACCTAGGCCTCACTACCACTCCTTTTCCATTGCCCTAACCTAATGAATTAATACGTAAATGAATCTTAAGTTTATTCTTAAAACTGCTTGGTAGTTGAAGAAGGAGGGCATGAAGCAAATGAGGCTTTAGAGTGTATTGCAGTTTGTCCAGTCAGAAGATAGAAGGTCAAAAGATACAGAATGAAGAAAGAAGGCCAAAATAGGTAGATAGCCAGAAGACCCCTAAAAGGCAAGAATACACATGATTACAAAAGGTAACATGAAATGCACTCACTTCATAAAGGAGGTAGGTATTGCAGACATGACTGGGCATGATTAAGGCCCCCTAGCACAGCAGTTCAATTTCCTCCAAAGATCCAGTAACTTCAGTCAGGAGCAGAAGAAGGGTACGAACACCTATAGGTATCAGAATCCAACAAACCATCAGGAAATAGCATACTCTACTATAAAGTGTAACCCAGTTTCCATATAAAGAAGAAGTGAAAACCAAGACCAAAAGCATAAGTACCTATTTACAATAAATTTAGTGCTATAATGATTTTTGAAGATGAAAGTACGTAGGTATATACATAATGACTTACATAACTGTGCTGAATATAAAATATGGTTTACCTGATCTGTGCAAACTGGAGTCTTAGAAGGGGATAAATAAAAAATGTTGGTAGGTCACTCAGACTGGTCACAATATTCTCCAAATCTTCTCGAGAAAAATACTACTGTTAGAAATACAAAGAAACGGTCTAATCCTGCATGTTGCAGCTCAAAATTACTCGTCCACATTCGCAAACAAACCTGCCAGGCAGAGTTATTTGGACCATGCCAGATCTCGTTAGGAGAGGTACCTACTGAGAAGTTCCAAGTATAGCCATAGGTTTTCAAGGAAAGACAGTGGGAGGGGTGGAGAGTTCAGCAGGACAAATAATTGGCCGGCTGTCATCCAGGCTGTGGGTCCGACGTCGGATTACTGGTCACAAGTCCAACTGATAGAACCCCTGACCTTCACCAATCTTATCTGAGGCACCTTCACAGCTTCAAAAGGCACTAATAATATTAAGTGAAATAATTAGGTAACAAATTGTTACAGTGGAAACCACTAAAAATATCTATTTCAATTATTGCACATGAAAGGAACAATAAATGAACAGCCAGCATTTTTATAGGCCAGTAGGTCCAACAGAATAATAAACCTATGTGACAAGGACTTGACTGCAGCGTTTTTTATGTGACTTCGGAGTTGATGAGACATTCGATCAACCTCGCAGCCCTGATTGTGTCGAGGGACTCGCGTCGGCGATCCAACTCGCCCTGCCCCCAGCCCTTCAACATCATTCGGGTCTTCGCGCCCTTTCCCGAAGGGCTTTTCCTTATCTCGCCGTTTGCGGTAGAAGCGTTAAGCGAAGCCGGATGCGGACGGACGGCGACAAGGCCGGCGACGAGGCGAGTGACAGAGCCCTCATGACCGGAAGTCAGTAGGGCGAGCCTGCGCCGCCCGGGGGGGGGGCCGGCCCTCCCCCGCCGGCCCTTCAGCCCTTCAGTGCTTGGAGACCGGTCGGTGAGTTCGGACGTGGGTTCCCGCGGCTCAGTCTCTTCCTCCCGATACTCCTTGCGTAATATTGAGGTGAGGACCCAACCGCACTACGACAATATTCATTCAAAGTTCATTATATCGTTCAATTACAGGACCACTTATATCGGGTATTCATGAATTATAACTCATAATTTCTCTCCTATAAAAATACAATTATCTCTTCTGTAATCGCAATTAAATTTTGAACTAATTACAGCGCTTTAATATTAGGTAAGTGGCTCTCGTAATAATTGCCAAGAATCACGAATTAATTGTAACTATAATAGGTACTCATTATCTATACCTATCACATTCCAATTTCTCGTCAAATTCCACGCAAGTGTTCAAATTCAGTAACACTCCCAGAACAGTTTGAAACTACCGGATGGCTGGTGGTATTGGTGGTGGTGGGAGGGGGTGGGGTCAGTCAAGTATTTGCCAAACAAATATTTGGCTATCTTCAAATTTTGTACAAAGTTACTACTGGTATCGCTCAATACTCGTTGAAAATACGCTGTTGCTATTTATCGTCCAAAATTTGCATTGTATTTGAGCATTTTGAGGTCATCCCTAGAATATGCTTAACGAAAATTTATAATGTGCAAATATAATAAACACCTATCTATAATACAAAATATTCGTAAACATGATGTGTCATTCCGGGCGGTATCGTCATTCCAGATTCTGACTTAGCTACGAGATGAAAATCCGAAATTTCGTCAAAATGTTCGTTATCAAACGAAAGGATGAGTTCGACGGTGGAAAATTTCCTGAGATGAAAATTGGGTCAAAATCTGAGTTTTTGGGTGAGAAATCGATCGAAATGACTAATATTAAACATGGAAATTTTCGAGAAAAAAGGGTGGGTATAATTTGAGCTTACTGAGGGGCAAAAGTCGGTAAAAATCACTAAAAATCTCTGACAATTTCTATATTGGTACCATAAGATAAGAATGCTTCCATAGTTTGGCCAAAATTTTTGTAATGGCAAACAAAAGGATGAGTTCGAAAGGAGGCGATTTTCTGAAATAAAAATGGATCAGATTTTTTGGGTCAGAAGATGCTCGAAATGACTAAACTTTGATACTGTTACGCATATATGTGGTAAAAAATGGTGACAAGTATCCACCAACATTTTTTTTAAATTTTTTTTGCGTCAAGAATAGCAAACCGAGGCATCAGATGGGAGATGAGCGTATATTGTGAAAAACAATTCGGTAAAATCTACTCGTAAAAACTCGACGAAAACTGCTGATAAAAATGGCTAAAAATTGATAGCGAGTCTCCATATTTGTTTAAAATGATACCGTAGTTTAGGAGAAAACTTTATAACGGCAAACAAAACGATGAGTTCGAAGGTGGTCAATTTTCCGAAATAAAAAATTGGTCAAATTTGAGCTGTAGGGTCAGAAATCATTCAAAATCACTAAAAGAAAATTATACTGTTGACGCATTATGTAGTATGAAACGGTGACCACTATTCGCCCAAATATGGTTAACTAAGGCAAGTGCCAAGTACGGCGTACGGCGGATTCTACGTACCTTGAAACGCAAACCATCAAATCTTGATGGAAGGTTGTTATTATCATTATTAGCAGTAATTTTTTTTCATGCTTGATTCCAAAAGTCACTATTGAACCAAAAATCCAAATTTGATCACGGTACGCTTCGTTTTCCAAATGCGTTTGGTTTGAGGATTTCATACCTCTGGTAACCCACATTTTGTACGTAATACCTCGTACCGGTGTATCTACTTGAAGTGTTGTCCTAAAATTCATGGAAGGTGAGCGAGTTGGGAAGAATCCTGTGCCCGTTTTTAGGGGTCTGCTATTTAGTGACCGGAGGACCAACCAGCTTGGGTATTGATCATGAATAGAAAGTCGGAAAGTTTACGAAACAGTTTTACTCCTAACTCTCGTCAGCTTTAAACAAAAAGTAATGGAATACGTCACCTTATGTGTAACAAGTAGGTATCAAATGTCCCTTTTTAACTCCATTTAACTTTGCCTGATTTGCATTATCCCCTCGAATCCCTTTTAACCCGTTTTTTTCCGGAGGAGGAGTTAGAGACCCTCTTCTCGGTGAAATCCAAACAGCTATAAAGGTTTACATAAAAAAGGGATAAAGGTGGGTCACATCCGCTGTTCTCACGAAACACGTCAGCTCGAAAGGGGCAGTCAGAGCTCCCGACTTTTTCCGTCGGTGGATTAAAAAGGCTTAAATTCACCAAATGACGTTTGGAGGCCAAAGTCAGTGGGCTCGTTCACGAAATACCTATTTAAATAGGTCCTAGGTATACCCCCCCGCCCCCCGCAAACCACACGCGAAGATAGGGCACCGTCCCCCCTCTGTTTTGGCTTATTCTCTGAATATACTTAGGGTCTTGTCATACCTATGTAATCGGGTCGGTAAACATCTTGTTTATCCTCCAATCCAAATCCGAGTGTTCGATATATCTTCCTTGATTTTCTGACTACAAAATTCGTTCTTCCGCAGGTAGGCTCCATTCGGGCTCAAATGGTGCACCCACGCTCGGCAGTCCAATCCTGGTTTTCGTGGGATTGACAGAATATCGCAGGGCTGGTGGGGAACCGTTTCCCATGTATTTGTATGAGAGAAAGGTTAAAGACGATGAAACTCCGCGTCGAATGAGACCGAATCGAACTCTCAAGCCATGTAACGACGATTTTTGGAGATTTTTCAAAATTTCTGATAATGTTAGGTAAAGCAGTGTTCAGCATCTCTCTTGTGCCATACCTAGACACACCTCTTTTTCATTTGAAATTAAATAGCTACTATGATTTATCTGGTAGTTCCTCTTCAGGGTGAATGTTGTAGTACATGATTTGGTCGTATTTATTGCGATTCGCCACTGCTGAGTCCAGTCTTGAATTGTTCAATATGAAGCTGGAGGTTGGTCGTTTTCGGGCCTTAGTTGTTTCAACCACTAATTGAGAGGGACTGTCACTGGACAACCAACCTCATACATGTTCCATAGTACCTAAGTAAAAATTACTTCTTAAATCAACAAAACTGTAAAGTAACATATTACTAAAAGTTGAATAAAGTATTTAAAAAACTATGATTTATGTATGTCATAAATCAAAACTTCGCCTAAATACTCGCAATTATTATTCCTGTAATAATGCAATTCCTACTCAATAGTTTTATTTGACAAAATGCTCAGTACTTTATATAATGAGGTATATTAATGAGCTAGAAATGGGTTACTATTCATTGGCGTTGACATAGGAAAGTGTTGACACCAAAAAAATGTATTTGAAACATCTGCTTCGAAAAACGCACTAAAAAATATAAAATAATTCATTAACAACTTCTCAAAACTAAATTTTTGGACTGAAAAGCAAAAAAAAATTAACCCAAAAAAACCAGGTAGGTACCTATGTAATACTAAACAGTAAAGAATAAGTTGTATGCTGAGCAAACATACATAATTTATTCAAAGCCTATGCAACAAAATGTTTGAAATAGGCGCCAAATTTCAACAAAAAACCTCACATACAGCCCCATTCCCATGGTTTTTGTAGGTACATTTTAGTTGAAATTGTTGTTTTATACATGCTAAGTAGGTAGTTGAAATTTGGCACCAACGAAAATTTTTGTTGCATCGACTTTGCATATATTACGTACATATACGTTGCTCAGCATGAAAATTGTTCTTTACTCTTTAGTTTTATCATACAGCTTTTTTGAAGTCGGTTTTTATAAAAAATAATTAAACTTTTGTAAATATAAAAATGATATATGAAATATCGAAAGAGATTGTCAAAGATATAGTATGTGTATGTATCGCGGCAGTAATATAAAAAGCTAATTTTTTCTCACCGTATTAAAGTAGGACCAAATGGTTGTGGAGCTCTTTGAAAGTATCTGCACGTAGATTAAGATACTTAGCTATATAGGTATATAACCGTATTTTTTTTTGTAATGGTGTAATTTTATATTATTTTGAGCGCAATCTGCTTTCTTTAGGTTTTTTTTCTACCAGTTCTACAGAGAGACTCCCACACGCGCCACTGAGCTTGCTCCATGTGTGTGGATTTCAAACATGTAGGTATCTTGAATTTCCCTATTATGTTTAATTAATGAAATGAAAAATTCACTTATTGATTGATATTAATTGCACTAATATTCGTTATATCACAAGCTGCAGATGCTGCCGGTGTCGGGCAGTCACCAATATTCATCATCATCAGTCATAACATTGAAGTCTTGGAATTTTCATTAAAATATCAGCCGCATCTTCCCGCGTCAATAACTCGATCCTGACGCTTGCCTTCCACTTGTTATTTAAATGAGATCATTTGAATTCTGGACGACAGTGGATTTACCACGGAGCTCGAGAAAAGGGTGATCGCTGCAAAATCCAAATTATACCTAATCCGAGTCGACAGGTGCGGGGAGGCAGGAACCGACCGAATGCTGTCCAGCATAGGAACGAATGCTTACCAACGAATCCGATAGGCCGTGGCTCAAATGTAGGAGGCCGAAGCGAACCCCATGTTTGCTCTGGATCTACAGGCTGGATAATTAAAATCATTCGACCACCGTCGGAGTTCTTTCTCGCTGCCGATAGATAGCGCTGCCCTCGTTCATTACCCCCATCCTGGAGAAAGAGGGTTGATACCGCCGAATTGTGTCCCATCGCCGATGACGAGGTCAGACCGCTGAACTGACAATATATCGCCTCCTATGGGAAGCTTTAATGCATCGCCCCACATTTAGTTTGCATGTACGGGTTGATCAATGGCTTTTAGAAACACTGAGCCCCGCGCTTCCATTCTGGTTTATAATCTTCAATAATAAATTTCAACTTCACCCTTCCGTAGTTGTGCGTGAAACTCCGTAGAGTAAACACATACTACTTATCGTGAGCTCCCGCACGTTATCTCTGAGCCACGTTCCCCAAGACAGCAGATGAGTTTTATTAATTAAAATCTTAACGATTAATCTTAATATCGCAGATCGTACCTACAAGCCTACAACACCGTTAAATCTTCACTTAGGTACTGATTAGAAAACCCACCCGTGATGGGTGGAGAAGACCCTTCCGACAAAACAGCCAATAGCGACAATAACCGAAACAACAATGTATGCAAAACAACGGCAGAATAACTCAGACCCCGACTGAGCCCTTCAACGGAATATTTTGCAATCGATTCATACCGCGAGATAGAGGATCCGTTAAAGGAAATCCTCCCCAAAAACAAATCTGTTGTAAAAATTTACCGGCCAAGAAACCCTCCTCAGCCGGAAAATTTATTGATATCTATTTTGCCAAGCACCTCAGTATTGGATGTGCATATCTGCCCCCCTCTGTTGGATGTGAGTGTAGAAACCTATTCCTTCCCCCCCCCCCCCATAAGCCTTGACATTTCTTTCAACGCTGTTTGGCGGGGGCTTTTTGCCTGGGGGACGGGGGAACCTGCCGTTACTCCTTTTTGCTGATGAGGAGGATCTTGGTTTATTATTTTCAATAATGAACCATTGGAATCTACCATGAAAAAAAAAAGCTAATCCCCTCAAAATTTGATGGTTTACGTTTTGTAGTGACCAGCTACTCCTCCACATGATAGATCATGTTGTACCACTGAGGGGGGACCCCCGACCCCCTCAGTGTCCTGTCAGGGGACTATAAAAGAGCCAGGGTGCCACCAATAAACTAACCATTCTCAAATCAAGCGATCGACTCGTCTATCCGACTCCCAATCACTACACTGGTGACCCCGAGTGGTGACACGCAGCCTCCGCCCGCCGTCTGCGACCACGCGCGGCCCCCACCGACGCCACAGCGGCGCCCCACTCCGACGCCCGCCTCGACGGCTATCGCAGCGCCTCCCGCTACTTCGCCCCACCATCACCGATCCTTATATAAGGAAGCGGACGCCGGCGCCGAGCACACTTCAAGCTGACACCTCACCGGACTGGCACCGAAGAGAAAACCGAAGATGACGGAGCAGAAACCGCAAAAGACACCCGAAGCGAACGCTCCTCGATTCTCAAGCTTCAGCCGTTCGACCCTGCATTCCCGCACGTCTGGTTCGCCCAACTCGAGCTCATCCTCGCACACGAAGGCCTCACGACGCCACATGCGAAATTCGCCCGAGCCTTCCTCGCTCTCGAACCTCGACAAGCGGATCTATGCGCCGACATCAACCCCTCGCACACCAGTAGTTACCAGACGCTCAAAACTCGCCTTCTAGCGACACACGCACCTTCCGATGGTTCACGGCTCACCGCCCTCCTCCAGCCGACATCCGACGACGAACTACCGTCGATCCTCGCTCGCCGACTCACCCGAGCACTTCCGGCCGACACACCCGCACCACTCGTCCGACACGTCTTTCTTCGAGCCCTCCACGAGAATTTTCGACTTCACATTGCGGCACACGAAGAACAAGACATCACCCGGCTCCCTGAACTCGCTGATCGCCTTCTCCCATTCGCACCAACTCTTCAAGCGGCTACCGTCGCCGAAGAAACAACAGTGATTCACAGTAGACGACACCGGCGATCACCGACGAGAACGACAGCGAATGAGCCCCGGTTTCCAGCCCTTTTCGACGGCTACGAACCTTCCAACAGTACAAGCGACGCACCGAACCACGCACACGAGATCGTCACGAAGGGACCCCCGTGCCATGCGAAACTTCGCCGAAAACCCCCGGATTTCGGCGAATTACTAGCGGCGGGGGTCATTAAACCTTCCGAACCTGCATGGTCCAGATCACTGCAGCATAGAGCCACACCACGAGCCGCTACGATTCTACGTCTTCAACTCGCCGCAAGCACAACAGAATCACGACCGCACGCTCACGTGGACTACCGACTCACCGCGCAAATTGACCTCAACCAACGCACGTTCCGTGGCCTCACTAATTTGCAGCATCGAACCACTCCACGAGTCGCTACGATTCCCCGTCTTCAACTCACCGCAAGCACAACAGAATCACGAGTGCACGCTCACGTGGACTGCCGACACGCAGATTTCAACAGCACAAAACGCTACCACGAACGATCTACCGTACGCCACTCACGATCCATCAATTCGCCGCCGCACCGCCCACGGCTCGCACCAACCCCCGCAGGAAGTCCAAGCCTCGCACGCCAACGCAAAGCACCCCACAACCGCACAGCACACGGCCCAGGACCTCCTCGTGACACCGCCCCCGACACCGACAACAGCATCCAGCAGGACCACCACAACCGCAACCGCAACCCCCATGGCCAACCACCGAAGAGAATTTAAATTATTCACATACTTAAATTCTGGGGGGAGTGGTGTAGTGACCAGCTACTCCTCCACATGATAGATCATGTTGTACCACTGAGGGGGGGACCCCCGACCCCCTCAGTGTCCTGTCAGGGGACTATAAAAGAGCCAGGGTGCCACCAATAAACTAACCATTCTCAAATCAAGCGATCGACTCGTCTATCCGACTCCCAATCACTACACGTTTCAAGGTATATAGAATCCAAAAATGCAATACAAAAAATTCTGTATGTCCGCCGTACGCCGTACTGGCCACTTTTCTTAGTTACCATGAAACAAAATTGATGAAATTCGGGTTATAGGTTCCGTTCGGGGTCTAGTTGGTCGTCGAAGCTCGACGTTACTGTCAGTGATTTCCAAGGGGTTCAAAATAGTGGTTGAAATTTTCAGAACGCCGTAGCTCGAACACTTTTTTTACGTTATTAAATTTGTATTGAGCTAAACAAATTATTGAGACCGCCCGGATCATTGTACGCCCAGCCATTCGTGTGCAACAAAAAGTTTCGTCAACACGATCGTGAGTCAAACGGTATAATCCGGCCCCGGCTGTATGAAGACGAGTTGGTTGTTCTGTCATATTATTTCATTTGATAAGTGATGGACTAGGTATTGGATTTTGTTGGTTACGTATTTCTGAAACTTGAACAAACGTTGAAGTATTATTGATGGGTAAATTATTACACAACGGCAAATTATTACACAACGGTAAATTATTACATAACGGTAAATTATTTCACAACGGTAAATTATTACACAACGGCAAATAATTACACACCTGTAAATTAATACCTACATAACGGTGAATTATTTCACAACGGTAAATTATTACACAACGGTTCATCAAGCAAGAAGGGGCTGGATTTTGTTGATCGGTACCTACTTTTGCAACTTGAACAACCGTTGAAGATTATTGATGGGCAAGTTAATACACAACGGTTCAGTATACTTGACCACGAAGGTAGGTATTGACCACAGAAAACAGTGATCTACGCAGAAGGGGCATCTATTTCACTCCACATCAACAATTTATTTTCCTTCAGAACTTCATTATTTGCGTTTCGTTTTGCCGTTTTAGTTACTGTTTGTCATCGACAGAATTATTTTAGCAACATTCAACTCGTGATTTAGATAGATACCTAGTAACGAGTACGGGGTTAGGTGCTAACCTACGGAGGGTCTGTGATCCACATAATATGTATAGAATAGTACATGATTATTATTATATAGACGGGTTATCTATACAGAGAGCTGTGATCTGTAACAGAAGGGTATCCTGTACAAAATAATAAACCGTTGTGCAGGGGTTTGCAGCGTTTTGTCAAGTAAATTTCTACAACAGAGTTTTTTTGGGGGTGGGGGGGGGGGATCAAATCTATTTGCATTGATGAAGTAAACATTTTTTCCAGTTACCTAAACCTTTCTCAATTCTTACATACTTACTCAGTACGTACTTGCTACCTACTACCCACTTCGTACTACTCAGTAGTCACCACCTGAGCAGCAGTACCTACCTGCTTAATTTTTTTTGGCCGGTATATTTTTACAACAAGGTGTTTTTGGGTGGGGGGGGGGGGTAACACATCTTTTTCCATTGATTAAGTAGGTAGTAAACATTTTCCCCCAGTAGTTACCTACCTTAAAAATAAAATTTCTCGAGAAAACCTGAAAAAAGCGGTTATCAAACTTTTTTAACTCCGGCGCCTGATGGTCCCGAGAGTTGAAAATAATTAGTACACATCGTCAGGGGGCCCCTTCAAAAATGGGCGGGCGAAAAATCAACCCCGGAGACTCCCAGGGGGCCAGGTTACAACGGTCCTGGGGGGGTGGGGGCAAAGAACCATACCTGTTCTTTCGTGTAAACAGTGTTCTTTTTGCTGAGTAGGTAGGTAGGTAAACAGGTTTCCCGCGTCCCTAGATGATGGTAAGATTGGCAAAATACATCCCATGTCATTTGGGTACTTATAAAGCAATCGAAACATTTGGGAAAAATCGAATAATGATCGAAAACATGGGAATAATTCGCTAATAATTTCTTAGCCATAACCAAAAGTCGCTGCAAATTATTACACAACGGTTTATTATTCCCTTCTGCGTAGACCACCGTTTCTATAGTCAATATCTGCATTCGTGCTTCCCCCAGGAGGGCACTAAATCGAGTGCTGGAGCTAGCCGGGCAGCCACATTTCATAAATATGCGGTGGAATCAGTAATTCTATCATTAATAAATTTTTTATTCGTTGTTATTCATAAAGCATAACTTTTGTTTAAATTGAAATTAGGTAATAAATTATCCACAAAATAATGGGGCGATCCCTCGCAATGATATCTGGGCTGGATGTAATACCGTTTCATTCACGATCATGTTGACGAAGCTTTCGATGCAAACCCACGGCTGGACTGCATGCTCCGGGTGGTCTCGGAAAATGCTCAGGTTCAAGATCAATTTACAAAACGTTTAAAAAAACTATACCCTATATTGAAAGTTTTCGAGCTACCGCGTTCTGAAAATATCAACCCCTATTTTTCACCCCTTAGAGATGACTGACAGTAACGCCAAGCTTCGCGGACCAACTAGACCCCGTGTGGGACACACAAACAAATTTCATTAGTATTGGTCCGTGGTAACTTAGGGAAGCAAAGTACGGCGGACGGACCGAATTGTTTTTAATTCCATTTCGGTTTGTAATTTTCAATAGTTAACCTTCGGTATCGAGCATGAACAAATTTTTTAACCCCCCCCCCCCGCCACCACGCCATCAAAATTTGATGGACGGAAATGTGATTTCCGTTTTCAAGGTACGCGTAGAATCCGTACTTCGCATTTTACCTAGTTACCATCAACCAAAATTAATGAAATTTGGTTTATAGGTCCCATTTGGAACTAAAGAATTTTTTGAGACCACCCGGAGCATCATTGTACTTCTATCCGTTCGTTTGCACCCAAAACCTTCGTCAACATGATCGTGATTGAAACATACAAATCCAACCCATAATCATTGCTAGTGATCACCTGATTATAATCACGCATGGCTGTATGAATTCGAGTTGGTTGTTCTGTAATATTATTTCATTTGAAGAACGATCGTTATATTGGATTTTGTTACAGGTACTTTTGCAACTTAACAAACGCTATGCGTCATGAATAACAACAATAATTATTAATAATGATTGAATTATTGAATAACGCGCATTTTTATGGAACTGTAATTCCCAGGATCCAGTACCTCAGGTTCTCCTGGGAGGCGTACCTATGTATTGACCACAGAAAACAGTGATCCATGCAGAAGGGGCCTCTATAATAAACCATTGTGTAATAATTTGCAGCGTTTTTCAATTCATTTTCGGATTCTACGTACCTTGCAATGAAAACAATCAAATTTTGAGGTTTCCGTTCCAGAGGTTCATTACTGAAAATAATAAACCATAAGTTAGCATCGCTCTATTTCAACGGTTACCTTTCGGTCATCGTGTTTTACATAAAGAAGTGGCATCCCAATATGGCTGGTCCAACCAAATTGAATACGGTTTGGATTCAATTCGGTGCTCGACTCCGTCGTCAAAAGGACATTTAAGCCTTTTTCAATTCCATATAACCGTCCGGCTTCCAACCCTTATACGTCTCCCGTCATTAAAAATCCGAAATGAAATCGGCCTCAGGTCAGAGAGGGGGGTTGCCAATATAAAATTGTTAACTATAAAAAACAGAAGGCCTTTCTTCCGCGTTTTATCACCAACGTATTGCTCTTGAGTTGTGGCTGTACACGTTTCGGGGGTTAGAGACGACTTTATCGGTAGTTTCACCGCTGCCTCAGACGAGTGTAATGACCTATAAAGAGTCCTAGAAAGGGCCTCCAGTAGTTCCGATGTAATAAAACAAACTGCGGAGTCGTCGTCAATCAGATTTTTCCCCCTGTATCCTACTCGCTACTCCGAGCGGGGTTTGTGTTTTTATGCTACGGTCCTCATTGCGATTGCTTTGTTGTGTTTTTACGCTGTTTCGGAAGAATATGCGTGTTTTAGTAAAACCCCATGAAATTGACTATTATGGCAACCCCTTATTTTATTGTACCTAACTATTATATTCATTACTATTGCCTGCGACTACATATTGCTGAAGACCTACCTACCTATTGTAGTTACAAACCTTCAAAATTTGTGCTTAGTTGAGAAATGTGCAAATTATTCCGATGAAAACATGACGAAAGAGGGAGTTTAATCTGAACTTGAGTGATGAAACTATAACTAAGTGGAGCAATTGAAAATCGTTGCTTTATCAGAAATTTGTACATGGACCAAACTATCTTTCAAATTTAGGTCCGAATTAGTACCTAAATGCAAAGAAGTTTACCTATATATTAATGTAAGCTGGTAGTACTCGAGGTAAACCGGCTCACGTAAACGCAGGTCAAGGTTTCAGTTCAATGAGAACACCAGAGTTTCCTAAAAGAAACGAACATAGGTTTATTGATATAGACACGGTACAAAGTTGAAACATGGTAAAACACCCAAGATAAGTGCCAAAAGATAAAATAAAAGTATAAACATGGACTAGCTCATGCACGTGGTGTGCTATATATATATATACACGTGACTGTGACTGGATGACAACTAGTGGACCTTGGTCTGGTTTAACAATGTTCTCCCTAACTTGTGTTACAGCTAACAAGACACCAATGTCTTTCCGTGGCTGTTCAATAGGAAAAAAGCCACGGGCGAGTGTAAGCACTAACCAACAGACACTTTGGCGGATTCTCAGCTCTGTACCTAGACTGTTACCTGTTAAATATGGCTGGACACCTCACTAAAACTGTTACTACTCGATGTGTGGCTGGATACTTTACAACACTAATCTATCCCTCTGCTGGCCTATTATAGACTCAGTACTACTCACAGTGGGTGATCTTGAAGGCTTGAAGTGGAGCGTGACAGACCAGCTTGATATGGCTAACACGGACACGCGACTCGATGGCTTCCAGACTAGACTGTGTTATGTGGACAAGCGTGACTGACACTCACTGACACGCGACCAACGCTAACTGACTCGCGTGACTGACGCTACTGACTCGAGTGCTGACGCTACAAACACTGCATGGCTGGACGCTTACAAACACTGACTGCGTGACTGGACACTACTGACATAATTATGATACAGTTCATCTTATCCGATTTCAGACTCGACTGAGGTGTGAGGGTTGTTACCGGGTTTATATAGGTGGAGTGGGGGTAGCGGTCAGGAGGCCCTCCTGAGTGGAGCAGCGACTCCTCTCCCTCGACTGTACTGCAGCCTGCAGGTGAAAAGTGGAACCACTGCCGCTCCTCCCCTGCCGGCTTCATCAGGGGAGCTCTGCAAGCCGAGGGGGCTAACTCCCCGGCTCACATCAAGCACTGGATGCACTAGTTTGCATTTCCAACGAAATGACAACTACCTACCCACGCTCGCAAATACAGGCACGACAAAAATGCTACCATAGTCGAAGATCTTATACTGCGACTACGGTGGCTTATCTGGTTGTATCGAAGTATAAGTTCTTCAACGTTCGGCAATAACAGTTAGGTACATATAAAATCATTTTTCCATCAACCCCTCGTCTACACGATATTTTGGCCCCGCGAACAACCCCACCGGGTAATTTTTGAAATTCTGATAGTAGCTGAACCTAAGACGTATTCCCGAATGTTCACCTACTTTGGACTTTTACCCATCAACAATTATTAATAGGTACAAAAAAAGTAGGTACACCTATGAACAAAATGCAAAATAACCATCTTTCTCCAAAAGAAATAACATCTCGGAACAACTAACTCGGTTCCATTAAGGCATGCATGACTATAATCAGCTGTTCCCTATAAATTATATATGAGCTGGAGTTATGTACTTAAATACTGTATGATTCACACTCGTAAATGTTGGATATACTAATCAATCAAACGCTTACCACGAAATCAGGGCTAGACAAACCTGCCAGTCTAGCTCAGGGTATTTGGGTTCGGACTTGACTGCACCAGCTTAATTCAAAAGAACACTAGAACTTACTTTACTTGCATCACAAGAGAGAATTCGAAGGGCGCCACTACTCTAAAAAGCTAGAACCACCCTTAGGTAGAGTAGGAATCTAAGGGCTATAATTAAATTTAAAAAGCCAACTTCTGTAGTGGGAAAAATAAATTCAACTTTTTTTAATTATCAATATAATCTAATTGTTTACAAGTGTGCTAGGGCTGGGTACCTCAGTTGCCATTGTTGGATATGGCCAGTAATATGGATCCCTAGACCTACCTATGCCTCACTACCACTCCTTTTCTATTAGGTACCCTAACCAGTAACCTAATGAATTAATACCTAAATGAATCTTAAGTTTATTCTTAAAACTACTTGGTAGTTGAAGAAGGATGGCATGAAGCAGAAGAGGCTTGAGAGTCTATTGCAGTTTGTCCAGTCAGAAGATAGAAGGTCAAAAGATACAGAATGAAGAAAGAAGGCCAAAATAGTTAGATAGCCAGAAGACGACCCCTAAAAGGCAAGGTAACATGAAATGGACTCACTTCATAAAGGAGGTAGGTATTGCAGACATGACTGGACATGATTAAGGCCACAATGTCTCACCAAAGCTACCGTCTTTGTAATGTACAGGTTCCAGGAGAATTCTCCCCTAGCACAGCAGTTCAATTTCCTCCAAAGATCCTGTAACTTCAGTCAGGAGCAGAAGAAGGGTACAAACACCTATATCAGAATCCAACAAACCATCAGGAAATAGCATACCAACTATAAAGTGTAACCCAGTTACCATATAAAGAAGAAGTGAAAACCAAACCCAAAAGCATTAGATACTGTCGTGGTATCCTCCCAGAACCACAGCATTGCTATGTAGAAATAAGATCTCGCCAAATAAACACAGAAGTGGGGACAGAAGACGCAGGAGAGCCGAGGGCCAGCCTGGGGATCCCCACCATCCTCCACTAGCTGGATGATGGGGGGAGACAGCTCCAAAGCCTATATGTACTCGCCTCCTTCGCCTTTTTAACCAGAGGCGTTGCATCCATAAGGCCACTTGGGCCACTCTCCCGGCATCCAGAAACACAAAAAACTCCAAAAAAATGCCAACAATTTGTTCAGTTGGAATTCGAATTTTCTTCCGTATACTGTACCTAGCATTTTTCACGAAGTTCAACAGCGACTCGACAGAGTTCTCTCTCTCTGTCCCAACCTATGTCTGGCATGGCTGCGGCCAAGACAAGTAACTGGAAAGAAGAAGAAGAAGACAGAGAGCTCTGGCTATGGATATTCCAGCATTTTATCGGAATATAGCTACAGTAATCGATGTCTTGCAATCGAAATCGAAACCTACGCTTCTGAAACTGGCAGGTGTTACTATGGCAACGGAGAAAAGTGGCCAGTCCGCGCAAGCTCAGTCAAGTAAAAATTTGGTTAGCCACTCCCATTTTGGGCCCGAGGCCAACATTTCCATCCAAAAATCGTTTGTATTCACAATCGATTGGATTGTTTCAATTCATGTTGTTATCTCGATACGAGATGCTTGTCCTTCTATCTTTCCTCCCCTAAAAATTCTTATCATGGAATAAAGGGAGCCCTTCATTCCATATTCTTATCACTTTCGCCGCCGTTCTGTTCCTATGTTGAGTTTTCAATTTTCTGCTTACGTTTCGAATTTTGTATGTTCCCATTCAAGTTCCCAGGACAGATTTGGACTTGCGATAATTAAGTGCGTTGTGTCCTGTCTGTGGTCTTGTGGATTGATCGACGTCAACATACACAGATAAGTACCTAGCTTCTAGTCTGATTCTCCATCCAAGTAGGTACTGGCCGGCGGGTCATTACTTAGTTGTATTTTAGTCTAGTTCGTTGTTTTTAGTGGTTGTTTAGTTTATTTGTTTCTGTATTTTTGTACCACATGAATTCGGTGGCTAACTTACAGTCGACATTTTCGACGTTTTCCTACGAGGATAGAGTGATGATTAAAAGTTTAGGAAGTTGCTGAGTATTAGTCAGTATGAAGCTATAGAACTTTTAGCTTCTGGTAATCTCGGGTACTGGTCAGAACTATTGTGAACACAGTGGTTACATTCTGACTTTCTAAGAGCTGCGGTTGACTAAAATCCACCCATTTCTCATAAGAAGACTCCACTGTTGGAAAACATTGACAGGTATTTTGTAAAAAAAGCTGTTAATTTGTGCTCCGGTTTGGTGGCCCACCATTTTCAGAGCCCACGCCCCGCTACTGTTTTTAACCATTCTAGGCTCTCCTCTAGTCGCTGACTACTCTCTCTCCTCTTTACCTCATCTCTCTCCTTAACCTAAACGATCTTGGGCATGGTGGTGATTCGCTCATAACCAAACCAAGCAAACTACCCTAAAAGATCTCGGGCATGGTGGTGGTCCACCCATAACCTAACCGAGCAAGCTCCAAAAAGATCCTGGGCATGGTGGTGGTCCTCCCATAACCAAACCAGGCAACGCTCCCGAAAAGATTCTGTGCATGGTGGTGGTACGCCCATAACCAAAACGGACACATCCAAAAAGATCCCGGGCATGGTAGTGGTCCACCCATATCCAAACCGGGCATATCCTCCCTCACGCCATTCGTGGTGGATGTGCGCTCTTTCACATTCATCACAGGTACCTGTTTACAATAAATTTAGTGCTATAATGATTTTTGAAGATGAAAGTACGTAGGTATATACATAATGACTTACATAATTGTGCAGGGTATAAAATATGGTTTACCTGATCTGTACAAACTGGAGTCTTAGAAGGGGAAAAATAAATGTTGGTAGGTCACTCAGACTGGTCACAATATTAGCTAAATCTTCTCTAGAAAAAGACTACTGTTAGAAATACAAAGAAACGTCTAAACCTGCCAGGCAGAGTTATTTGGACCATGCCAGATCTCGTTAGGAGAGGTACTGAGAAGTTCCAAGTAAAGCCATAGGTTTTCAAGGAATGAAAATGGGAGGGGTGGAGAGTTCAGCAGGACATATAAACAACTGGCCAGCTGGCATACAGGCTGTGGGTCCGACGCCGGATCTGGTCACAAGTCCAACTGATAGAACCCCTGACCCTAACCAATCTTATCTGAGGCACCTAAACAGCTTCAAAAGGCACTAATAATATCAAGTGAAATAATTAGGTAACAAACTGTTACACCAAATTTCATTACTTTACTTAGGAAAGACGTGACGTACCTACGGCGGGCAGGTATAAATATTACGATACCATTTTCGGATTTCAATGTCCTTGAAACACAAACCGTCCAAGTTTGGGGGGGGGGGGGGGGGGTGGGTCCATTTTTGATCGCTTGCTTAACTTGACCAACATTTACTTGTCTGGCGCACATTTTGGTTTGGCTGTCGCACATTTTGGTCTGCTCCTCACCAAGATAAAGAATGGTTTAATTTTTTGGGCAAGGACCTAAAGGTGAATGAAGTGTTCCAAGTTCGGAAGCTTTGAGAGTACCTAGTTCTTGGAATCCCTCGTCTTTCAAGGGTGAGGATGAGGTTCTGCATATTTCCCTCATCAGGTACATAAATTCAGTGTGTACCTATGTACTTATACATTCGTATATCTGCCTGCAACCATAAATGAAGATTCGTTGGCATCCTGTAGAATTCTGTGAGAAGAGTCACAAGTACAGTATTCTGGCTATCAGCGACATAAGTACCTATATATATATCTTTGCGTCTCCATGATATTGTAATTTACCAGTTCAGTACTTACTGGTAAAGGCTCCTAAATGCAGGGCCATTAAATTATATTTGGGACTTTATGAAGTAAAAAATGTCATTCAGAACATGATCCCAAATTCCATTATAATTACCCATCGTCTCGGTTGTGGTTGCAATTATCCTCTGGACGCAACCTGTGCGGATAGCGAGGAACGACCGTTTGTACCTATTTACCTTGCCGCTGCAGGTCAACTCCTCGATATGCTGTAGAATTTGCAGGCGGAACGAGACTAGAGAGAAGCTGTTGCAGCAAGAAATACCGTCACTCAATTTCCAGTTAGAAACATCGCATCGCTTGATCCCATTAGAGCTCCACTTCTCTTCGCTGGGAATACCAACTCAAATCATATGGCTGAGTGGCTAAGGCCTGATGCGATTATGTTTCGCACACACATAATATAGAATTCCCCCTTATAATGCAGGTGATTCGGTAATTAGACTGCCACGGTAGAAGAGTGAAGCGGAATGTTCTGTACAGGATCCACCGTTTCCCAAACAACTGCTTTTGTCTACGGCCCTCCATTCGACCCTAAATCCTATTACTTTGCAGGGGAAAGAGAAGGCGTTTGCTATTGTATTCTGTTGATAGAAGCTTCTCCTTTACTCAGATAAACCACAATGGAGGGAGATCTCCTGTGGAAGAGACGCTTCTGGAAACTTGAGTGCGCTGGCCGATTACACAGCCGTTTCCAGTTTAGGCACACACACGGCCCAGCCGTATAAATAGTGGGGAAAATCACCTTTGAACTGGATCGCAGCCTTGTGCCAGACGGAGTGAACAACATCTGAGCGAAGATTATAGGTTGCACGCGCTGACGAAAGTAACCGTCTGATAATATTCAATGTAGCTTCATTTTCTTTGAAAATTCTTTGGAAATTGAAAAAGTAAAAGCTAATCCCCCTGGTAAAAAACGATGAGCCTCCTAGGCCTTCTTCGTGACTGTACCATTTAATTATGAAGTGGCTCATCACAGGTCCAGTGGTGGTATTCGCGTGGATGTATTCCTGTGGATTGTTTATTGACAATCATTATAATGGAATCTGCAGAAGAGTTTCTATAATCCAAAATTGAAACCCCTATTTTCACCTCTTAGAGATGACCGAAAATAAAGCCAGCTTCAAAGACCAACTAGACCCCAAATGGGATCAACATTCTGAATTTCATTAATTTTGTTTCGTGTTAAATAAGCCAAATGAGAAGAACGGCGGACGGAAAGGTGTTTTATTCCGTATAATTCTGCGTACCATGAAACGCAAACCATTTTTGACCAATTTTGAGGAGGGCTATACATTTTTCTAATTTAAAATTATTGAAAACATTTACCAAAGGTGCTTGGAAATGGAGGGGAAATATTTGGTTCAACAATTCACAACCGACTCTGGGAACAGAATAATGTTATTGTTGGATAGGTACATCTTACTGGTTTCGTTGCAATATGAAATCTCTCCATTTTCATGCCAGGTTTTTACTCCCTTGTTGAAATAGATGGGAACGGATATTGGTACTCCATGATGAGGTTACTTTCATCGACATTTCGTTCAACGATCGTTATACAAACATACTTTTATTGTAAATGAGTATAAAGTTCTTAGTGTGAATACATTAAGAGTGATATCATCAAGTGTATTTGGCCCCACTGGAGTTCGGTCTCAAATGCTGTCTTGAATCGGTTAGATCGCGAATATCATTCATTTCGTCGATTATCTTAGTTAGAGTCTTTCCTTTAGTTTCTGGCACCATGAACCATGTGAAGAACACACCTAGCACGTTGAATACGACGGCTATAACGAACACTGAGTAGAGGCCGACGTATTTGTCGAGGTAGGGATACGACTGAACTACTGCTATGATGAGGATCGTAATTGTGGCAGATGATATAGCTGATACTGCAGGCTTGATGTTCGCAGGTGGCACTTCGTTTGATATCACCGATGGTACTGTGCCAAGACCCAAACTGTACACGATGACAGACACCGCCAGAGACGATAGCGGTATCCAGCCGAGGTTGGTTACATCGGCACCATTATTTTGGACGTACAAATACATGGAAAGAGCCGCTAAACTTATAGCACCTCCGATGAATGCCAGGTAAAGCAGCGGCCTTCTTCCAACTTTGTCCATCAGGAGAAGACTAACGAGTGATGCTGCCAAAGTAAGACCTGCTATTATAATGGATGAATCACCAGGGCTAAAAAGGCTGCCTGACTCCTTAAAGATCAAACTGCAGTAATTAACAACTGCGTAGTGCCCGGAGAGAGTTTGAAATGCAAATGCCAAGACGCTGATGACGAGCGCAGATCTTGTACCTTTCATTTTCAGTGTTTGCGCGAGAGTTAGTATGTCTTTATCATCAGGTTTGATGGTTTCCAATTCCTGTTTTGCTAAGACTTGATTGCCCCCTCGCAGCCAAATCAGCGACTTCAACGCGTCAGTCATCCGCGACATGGTCACCAGAAAATGAGGAGTTTCCGGTAACCACAGGAGAGCCAACGTGTTGAGTAATGGGAGGATTATCAAGATGCAGTTGTAGGCTTTGTAGTCCAGTTCCTTGCCAAGCGTGTACGACACGAGGATGCCGATGTTGATCTGAACCATAGACGAACACATGCACATGCCGCGAATCGACTGGTGGACGGTTTCAGATATGTAGGCATGCGGCGTCGTGAGTCCACCAATGATCGTGAACCCCGCCAGGACCCTGCCGACATACAAAAACGCTTTCGATGTTCCAAAAGTGAGTAAAACGCCGCTGATCGCTGCTGGTATCCCAACGGCCAGGAGAGCCCATTTCCTGCCCAGTCTGTTGGAAACGAGCCCGAAGAAGAACGAAAGGAAAAATCCTACGTAGTTCGGTAGAGTGGCGAGGTAGGCGATGTCTTCCTTGGTCATCACCCCCACTGGACTGTCCTGAGACGTGAGCTTCAGAGACATCGGAGACACCCATCCTGTGGCCAAGCCTGCGTTGAGAGGTAACGTCGAAACTGTAATAATAAATACCCGTATTCATTGGATATTTCCGGACTGTAATAGTCACAACGAAAATTGCTAAAACACATATTGTTCATGTGTACCCACTTCAATGTTCCGTTAAGGTAGACTTCTTCATGTTTTTATTGTTTGAACTTATAGTGAATTATCCTTTACAGAGCCATTGCCATTGCTTCACAATTTATTCATAGTACCTAACAAGAGATCCAGTTTTCCATGGATGGATCCAAATTTATTTGAGCTACCCTTACGCACCAAAACCTGAATTTAAGCCGTTTTGAGTGTTAATCAGAATGTTACAATCGAAGTACCTACCTCTGTAATTATTATTGATAGTTTATTTTTATATGCTCACCAATGAACGTCGATAAGATCTGTCTAAGCAGTCCAGCGTTCGGGGCCGCATCTCCAACTGGCGGCTCCATCGTAGTGTCCTAGACAGTAATTATCACTGCAGACCAGTTCTCACGCACTGCAGCGATCTCTGTACAAATAACACAATCTCTCCACTAATCTCTGTTTCGAAAACCTTCAGAACGCATTTTTCATTCACATGTGAAACCTGTTACATCCAGCCTCCTTATCTGAGCCGTCACATAAACGGCAGATTAGAATGACAGATTTCAATCTCAAGTGTGTTTGTAATTTCACATTTTTGTTAATGGATACACCTGAACTGCAAAGTTCTATTCAAAAATCAGATCATCTAGATAGGTATTTTACTACAATTAGGCAGCCCCCCCCCCCCCCCCCACCACTAACGCCCTTCAAATTTTGAAGGTCTCAAATTTAATGTTGGTCTACTAACCACCTGTTCTCAAGTTTCTTACCATTAGGTGCGAACAAATAAATTGTCCACTGAAAGGCAGACTATCGTATGCGCCAATTTTGCGACTTTAAGTTATGGCAATCGTTGGATTTGTCTTGAAAGGCGCATCTATCTAGCTACTTATCGAATGTGTCGTAGGCCTCTAAAGCATTTTTTTTTAAAGTCTCGAAGTTTTCAAACCGTAACCACTGATTTGGTAATATCGTATACACCATTATTCAGAACCAACCAAGAGTCACCAAGTTAAAAATAAATAAATAAAACCAAGTAAATACAAAGTTAAAAATATTTTCCATTATCTTAAGCGCTCCATTCCTACTGCCGCTTACGATAAAAAATTATAGTAAGTATGTCAATTTATACAATATATTATGTCATGTATCGTAAGCGCCAGAGAGTAGCTTATCGTACCTACGCACCTATCGGAATTGTAATGGAGAAGTAGGAAGTACTAACCAATGTACAGAAATACTGATTGTATACATAAATGTTTGTATACACACATATAAGGTCATTAGGTACAAAGGACTATAGGACTTTTATATGATAGGGGTCCACTATTGATCTGATTAGCTCAGTTTTTTATCAGCCAAAGAGTTTGCCTAAAGGGTAACTTCGCTCACCGAAACTAGATGCGTCCACCCCGCCCTTGTAGCTCTCATTTGGATAATTAGTATCAACCAAAACGGTGTAGAAAAGCCGGCCATTACGGAGTCTCATTAATATTTTCATATCCAATTAGGCAGTTAATCCGGTGATTAATTACCAGGGGAATTCTTTACGAACCGCCCGCTTCATAATCTCATAAAACCGGTTGAAATCAACTTTATCCTGCCTGTACTTAATTGAATTAATAAACGGTGCAAACGATTACACAATGGTTTATTGTTTACCTATTGATGCCCCTTCTGCGTAGATTATTGTTTTCTGTGGTCAATACATACCCTCATGCTCCTCCTAGGAAAGTCGTAAATCGAGTACTGGAGCCTGCCGGGCAATATTACAGTTTCATAAATATATGCGGTGGATTCAAGGATTCTATAATTAATAAATTATTATTTGTTGTTATTTATCTTGTTATTTATCCCTATTTTCACCCCTTGGATATGACTGACAGTAACGCCTAGTTTTTTTTTTTCGTGGACCAACTAGACCCTCCCAATGGGACCCGCAAACCAAATTTCAATAATTTTATGATCATTACTGTGACACGAATGTTTTCTTTGCCGCTACTTATGCTCTTGATCAACTGGAAGGGTTGAAACTAGATCCCAAACAGTTGGTTTTCTTGTTATGGAGGTATTGATCGTCCTATCAGAATATTCAGTTCAGAGCTTTTGTTGATACATTAATTTATTTGAGTTTCTCTGAAGGGAACCTACATTTGTTTGAACCTCAACTAAATTAAGGTCATCAGAAACTCTGAACTGGAGATTATGACCAACTTTGAGGTGCATTATTTTGGCTGGTGGTTGGGAGGGGGGGGGGGGGGGGAGTATTAGCGCCCAACCTCCAATATCGAAAGCTGTGCAGCCAGCCGCAATAAGGGTTTCTAGTGTAACAAGGGCTTATGTGTGGACTATAGCACTAAAGTTTTCTCACATGTTAATTCCATTCGTACAACTATCTAATGTATCCTCAATTTACCTACACACTGAAGTGCAGTGCCTCCTATCGATGACGAATCTACACCACAGCTACCTATCAGACATGGGCGCCAACGCTATTATTATCATGCTCCTGATGTTTGTAATGGATGAGGGGTTTAACTACGCCGCCCATACAGCGCAGTTTCCCCCTCTCCATTCTCTAGAAAGGTAGGGAGGCAGTGTGACAGCTGCCCCCGGAGACAATGGTTTGATTATAACGCAATGCCTCCAGGAGTTGACGATTCGTTTCCGCGAATTGACCGCCCCTTCAGCCGCGTGTCAAAAAGATTGGGAAGAGCCCGCATCCAAGATGGACTGGATTCCCATATACCGTCACACTCCTCCCCTTAAAAACATACTTCTTTGATGAAGAAGTATGTGAAGTCAGACACGGGACTGAAAGTAGTATGGAGTTCTGATTCAGGAAGGTTCATCTGAAAAACTCCAAAGCTGATAGCTTCCATCGTAATGGTACTACTGAGAATTGTTACTGGTGGAGAACTTAGCTCCTTATCAATATCACTTGGCCGACTTGGACAAAAAAGAAAAGAAGTCGTTGTCAGAGGTTCTGGTTCAGGAAAGTTCATCTGAACAACCTCTGGGTGACTAACCCCCCATCATAAGATGGAACAACTGGATATAAATCATACAAATGAAAGTAGTTGTCAGAGGTTCTGGTTCAGGAAGGTTCATCTGAACAACCTCTGGGTGACTACCCCCATCATAAGGTGGAACAACTGGGAAAACAAGGGGAAAAATTGGCATTGAACGCCAGGCATTGAGCGCCTTAAGAATAATATAATAAGTTTGAAAATAATAATAGTAATAATAATAATGAGTTTGATTTGATGAAAAATAAAAGAAAATCCAATGGCCGAAGTGTATATTGATTAACAAAGGGGTTATTAAAAAGAGAAGATATTAAAAAGAGGATTACTTCTGCAAAACCTCAGAGCTATTCCTTCTGGAAAAGCTCTCAAAAAGTGGAGGGGGTACCGAGGATAAAATCCAGCACATACCCACCAACCACGCTCTGCTACCATGTTGTAATGGATGTGGGGTTTAACTAAGCCGCCCATACAGCGTAGTTTCCCCCTCTCCACTCTCTGGTAAGGTAGGGAGGCAGTGTGACAGCTGCCCCCGGAGACAATGGTTTGATTATAACGCAATGCCTCCAGGAGTTGACGATTCGTTTCCGCGAATCGACCGCCCCTTCAGCCGCGTGTCAAAAAGATCGGGAAGAGCCCGCATCCAAGATGGACGGGATTCCCATATACCGTCACATGTTTCAACATAAAAACAAAAACGAAACAAAAATTTAAAAGATCAAAATAATAGGTAGGGAGATACAGCTACCCTTCTATTGAAAGTTTTAGAGTTAAGTTGAACATTAGCAGATCAACTTTCAAGTTAAACTGATGACGTGTGGAATGGCCCTCGGCCGAATTGGGGCCCCCATGCCGAATTTAATTTTCTTCGAAGGAGAGAGTTTCAGTAATTTATTTTTCACTTAGCTCTTTAGATTCTCAAAATCAGATTTTTAGATGAGTATAAGTATTCAAGTGAATGTAAAACAACACATTTTGATGAGGTTTAAAAATTGTTTCTCTTATTCGTATCTAAATAATCGAATTGAAAATAACGAGCAAATATAAGTGAGATGGAGTTAAGTTAGAGGAACTCGGTAGAGATGAGAATAGTATAGTATGATGGGTTGTCATGAACGACGAATTGTTCCGTAAAGAACGACGTATCAAAGTTTATTCATTAGTAAACATGGAATTGAATTATTCAGTTCAGTTGAATTCCTTAAGCAATATGTACCTAACCTAAATTAGTAAGGTCCATTAAATTTAATATAATCACAGACGTACAAAACAAGTTTGTTCATAATATTGTTTTCAGAGATTAATAAAATAATTATATTTTGCGATTTAGCCAACACTATAACTGGCGTTGGTTACCAACTAGGTTGAACTGTTTGTTTTGCCTTCGGCATTGGTAGTGGTACCTATAATAGGATTATACTAGGTACCTTATAATTTGAATTATAATATGATCGATCATATAATTTACATATAACAACAAAACGTTATAACTGGATGTACGTAACAACAAAAATATAAAAACTAAAGATTGTTTCAAATAAACCGTAAAAACACAAAGCCCGTAAACCGTAAACAATAACAAAAACGCTGCACATTTTCTGTATTTTCTGAATCAACCTCCCTTCACTGCTCTGAGCTGAATTAACAGGGTAGGTAAGTGCGGATAGGACCCCAGTTTCATTTCGGTTTCCCATAGAATCATCAAAATCCTTGTGTATGTTTCAGTAAATTTACTTTGAAGCCTCATGCTTCAAGTGTTCAGATGTAGGTGGTCGATTGGTACTGGTCCACTGACGGGTTCACAATAATTTATTGTTTAATATTTAGTTCCAGGTCGAGCCGCAATAAGCAGGTATATATGTAAATTTCTACACGGAACCTGCGGTACGCCCGCGAAAATTTATGTTGGTGCTAAACATCCTGGGACATTTGGTGAAAGTATATCGTCTTCAATACGAATCGATACGAAGATGTTTCGGACCCTACGTTACTTTTAAATGGCTGAAGCGGACTTACGGCCTTGTTCCTCAAATCGATTGTTGGATTCTGCATCCCTTGAATCGTCCCCAAATCAGTACCTTTGTAGGAGGAATTGGAAACATGTAAGCCTTAGTCAATCCAATGCGTTTGTAAAATTGAAAACAACAAACCTCCAATGAAGACAAATGTTTTTCGAGCTCCGAGTAGAAGGTTATACATAAAATAGTAAAATGTCCGGAAAAGGTTACAGTCTTTATAAATTTGATATTTGGAATTTAGTTGGTTATGGCATCGATGCACCTGAAATGGTTTTTCTCGATCGACAAGTTTATCATTGAAAATTATGAACCAATCTAGGTATGTTATAATCACGTCACTGCATGGCAAAACATCATGTACTCGTAGAGTGTAGAGGCGACTGCTGTACTAGTTATCGGGGTTTAACTACCCACTATTAAATTAATGTGCACTGCACATAGTATTATGATTATTATTCGAGGTTTATACCCTCACCTCTGCGTTGATCGACATCACTCTTTCACCCCTGAGCTCACGGGTAATCTCAATCAAAGACTTCCCCGTCGGCTCAGGCACCATGTGCCACGTGAACAAGATGCCCAGTAAGTTGAACACGGATGAGACAGTGAAGACAGTGCGCAGAACAACAAGGTCTTCCCAATATCTGGACGACCAAAATACTGCAATCAGCAAGAGTTGAGTTATGGCGGCTACCACGGCATTGATAGTCGGCTTCGCGTTCGGCGCCGGCAGTTCATTGGTCAACACGCCCGGCACCGTCGCCAGCCCCGCTGCGTAACTCACAACAAAAGTACTCACGCAGGTGATAGGGAGCCATTTGAAATTGACCACTTGAGTAGGTTTCGTGAACAGGAAACACGAGAGGAGGGCTAAGCTAACACAAGTACCTGTGAATGACACATACAACAATATTTTCCTTCCTATAGTATCTATGAGAAAAACATTGAAGAGTATGGCTACCGAGATGAGCAAAGGGATGACAGTTGAAGAAGTCATATGCCCTAAAGTGCTGCTGGTTTCATTGAAGATGGTCTCTGAGTAGGTTGGTATTGCGTAAATCCCAGACATCACTTGGTGTACGCATGCCAGCAAACTGACTACTAGAGCAGTTCTTGATCCTCTAGATTTCAAGATCTGTACAATGCTGGGATTCTCTTCAGATCTTCCATCAGCTCTCATTGATTTGAGCTCCTTTTTCGCTGCTATGAGATCGCCGTCGCGGAGCCACATCAGCGATTTTAGTGCATCTTTGACACGACGTTGAGCGATCAGGTAGTGAGGGGATTCCGGCAACCACAGGATCAGTACGGTGTACGTGACAGGGACGCCAATCCCGATGAGGTTGTAGTCGTGGTAGCTCAGTATGTCTCCTAGCAACTCGGATAAGAGGATTCCTAAATTAAACTGTAAAGCCAGTACCGCCATGAAAGTGCCGCGTATCGATTCGCTGACGGTCTCAGACACGTACATAGCTGACGCCATAGCTCCCCCGGTCATCGTACACCCAGCGAGGCCACGCCCGACGTAGAGCATAATCTTGGATCTGGCGGTAGTCAGGATGAGTCCACTCGCTATGCTCGGGATCCCTACGGTCATCAGTGCGTCTTTCCTGCCGAATTTCTTGGCGACGAAACTGTATAAGAATGCGAGGAGGACGCCGGCGCAGTGTGGGAGGTAGGCCAAGTAGAAAATTTCGTGTGTCGTCATGCGACCGACCGGGCTGTCAAACCTGAGTTTGGAGGTCATCGGTGACAGCCATCCCGTACACATCCCTGAGGACAAAGTCACCATCGAAACTGCAAACGAAAGAAAACTCGTTGGAATATGGAATTCGCCAATCTCATAGTGAACCGTAATCGAACAAAAAGCGGCCCATTCAAGCTGGTCTGTTCGTCAACGCATTTCAAATGAAACAGCGTTATCGAAACGTTTCAATTACTCCGTTTTATTTCATAGTTGTACCTGGACAGGTACTGTCGGGGAAGGTGTTATCCGGTTTCGATTTGTTGCTCTACATTTCGTGACAGGGTAAGGTTCGTAGTAGGTAGCAAGAAGAATTTTCGGGTTAACGGCAACGCATGAATGTCCTGAATCCTAGGTGGAAAATTTACGAGCACATCAGTGAGTCAGTTCCCACCAAGAATTTTTTTCATGTTACAGGTTTTCAAGGTTTGCTGTCTTGCGAACAAAATTATAGCAATAATTGAATTTAGATGAATTTCAAAAATCAATCCTCTATATTTCCGCTAATTAAGACAAACATTTCGTAATTATTTGAAGGTGTAAGTTAGGTCATTACTCAATGAAAACAAGTTCCTTGTTCTGAGAGAAGTCCGAAGGAAGAAGGTAATTTCGGATATTGGTTGTTGAGTAGTTCCTTGATGGAGATTGATGATGTTGCGAGGTACCTTTTATTCAGTACCGATAAAACCATCAGGGCTACAACTCTTGAAATACTCAACTTGTTCGTGAAATTCATTAACCAGCCTCTTCTCAACTTCTCTCAACATTTCAGCACAATTTATTTAGATTTAGGTACGTTTCCTAGATTTCAGGTTCCAAACAGGAGGTTTTACGGGTAGATAAATATGCTGGATAAATATATTTTTGAACCGGGAATGAGCGAGTAAAGATGCTTCCTTGCCCTTCAATCATATCTAAGGGTTCCGTTTCTCTGTGTAATTTCCAGGTAGGTAGGTGCTATTGATTTTTGATCATTAGAAGTGTCTTCATAGTGACATTTAACAGTCATTCCCAACCCATGTAAAGGATTTGAAAAAATATGACGCAAAACTTGAACCTTGTCAGAACTAACCAATTTTGATGCTCACTATAAATACGTACCAACCACTGTATTTAGCTACTCAACTATCTTTGGCGCCAACTAGTTGCGATCGAATAAAGTATTATGTCTTCAACTATCTGATCAATGCATAACTATATATTATTACGAGTGTCAATTTGGTTTATTATTTTCAATAATGTACCTTTGGAATCGAGCATGAAAAAAACACAAAAAATCCCCCCCCCCCCCGCCAGAAATTTGATGGTTTGCGTTTCAAGGTACCTACCTACCTATAATCCGAAAATGCGATTAGAAAAACGCTGCAAATTATAACACTACTGTTTATTATTTACCATTATAGATGCCCCTTCCGCGTAAATCACCGTTTTCTGTGGTCAGTACCCTCGAGCTCCCTCCAGGAAAGCCATAAATGGAGTACTGGTGCCGGCCCGGGAATTGAAGTATCACACAAATGCGCGGGATTCAGTAATTCAATCATTAATTATTTTTAGCTATTCATGAAGCATAAGTTAAATAATAAACCGTTGTGTAAGTCTATACCAATGTGTAATAATTCACCCAATAATACTTCAACGTTTGTTCAAATTGCAAAAGTACCTATTAGCAAAATCACAAAGAGCCATTATTTACCATCATTATTTAACTGGAATAATATTACAGAACAACCAACTAGGCTTCATACAGCCATCCGTGATTATAATAGTCGCTCCCTAGCGATCATATCTGGGCCGGACTCATACTGTTTCATTCACAATCATGTTGACGAAGCTTTTAGGTGCAAACGACCGGCCGGTCGTACAATACTCCGGGCGGTCTCAGAAATTCTTTAATTCAAGATCAATCTAAAAACGTAAACAAAACCATACCCTCCTATTGGAGGTTTTCTTGCTACGGCGTTCTGAAACGTCATCTTCCATTTTTCATCCCTTAGAGATGACTGACAGTAACCCCGAAGTTCGTGGACCAACTAGACCCCAAACGGGACCTACAAACCAAATTTCATTAATTTCGGTTCATGGTAACTAAGAAAAATGCGAAGTACAGCGTACGGCGGACAGACGGAAATTTTTTTTATGGCATTTTCGGATTTTACATACCGTAGATTCGTGATTGAGTAAAAAAAGTTCATGTCCATCCAAAATGAAAATTTCCACTACCATATTCCGTTTCAGACATCGGGGAACATATTATTTGGTTCCGTGTCTGTCTGCCTGTGGTAAATTCCTTGCAACAGCCATAACTACCCGAAATAATGCTCGAAGTGGGCTGAAATTTCGATGGTAGGTGCGGGTTGGGTCAACTTTGCGGGATGGTAATGTAACTTTGATCTACGCATGCGCGATTATGAAATGTTGACCATTTCCTTGTAATGCTTCCAACTAAGCGATAAATAGTCGTAGAGACCTGCAATTTTGAGGGTATACGCGGGTTGTAGGAAAGATGTTCCCGTTCCAAAATCGTGAAAATCGTTCAGTCTGCGCATGTGAAACGTGAAATCTTGGAGTGCCCATAGCTACCTTAACTATCGTTGAAATGAGTTCACATTTGGAGAGTCGATCAGTATAATACTTTGATGGTTCCTTATGAATTCCATTGGAGTTTTACTGTAACTTCCCTCTGCGCATGCGCAAACATTAAATGTTGACCGTTTCCTTATAACGCTTCTAACTACGCGAAAAATAGTCGCAGAGAGCTGAAATGTTGAGGGTACACGCGGGTTGGATCGCAGATAGTCCCGTATCATAACTAACCTACCCAAAAGTCTATACGTTCATGTGATTCAAGTGAGGAAGCTATACCTAGTGCCTACTCGAATTGGCAGACGGTTTTCTACATATCTCCACATCCTCTGCTATCATGTACCTATTCGAAAAACATGTTCCATGTTTCCTTGCTTTGATCCTTGATCTTGGGGGGGGGGGTGTCCCCCAGATTTCATTAAACAATAAACGTACCGTCATGAGCACAAACCACTGGCGACTAGACGCCCCCTACGGCAAACTTTAGGCTTCATGAATAACAAAAAATAATGATAGAATTGTTGGAGACACTGCATATTTTCATGAAACTGTAATCGCCTGGCCGGCTCCAATACCCGAATTAGGGCCTTACTAGGGCCAGCACGAGGGTAGGTATTGGACCACAGAAAACAGTGATCTATACAGTAGGGGCATATCTATACAGGTAAATAATACGCTGTTGTATAATAATTTGCAGCGTTTATCGTGGTTGGTGCCCTTACAATGTGTTTTGGTTTATTATTTTCAATAATGAACCATTGGAATCGGGCATGAAAAAAAAAAAAAATTCTAACACCCCCTCAAAATTTGATGGTTTACGTTTCAAGGTATGTAGAATCCAAAACTGCAATAAAAAAATTTCTGTCTGTCCGCCGTACGCCATACGGGCCACTTTTATGAGTTACCATGAACAAAAATTGATGAAATTCGGGTTATAGGTTCCGTTGGGGGTCTACATGGTCCTCGATGCTCGACGTTACTGTCAGTCATCACTAAGGGGTTCAAAATAGAGGTTGAAATTTTAAGAAAACCGTAGCTTGAAAACTTTCGATAGAAGGGTATGGTTTTTTTTACGTTATTAAATTTGTCTTGAGCTAAACATATTTTTGAGACCACCCGGAGCATTGAACATCCAGCCGTTCGTGTGCACCAAAAAGCTTCTTCAACACGATCGTGAATCACGGAATAAATCCGGCCCAGATAATCATCACTAGGGAGCACCTGATTATAATCAAGGATGGCTGTATGAAGTCGAGTTGGTTGTTCTGCGATATTATATAATTTGATAAGTGATGGACTATTGGATTTTGTTGGTAGGTACTTCTGAAACTTGAACAAACTTCGAAGTATTATTGATGGGTAGATTATTACACAATGGTGAATTATTACACAACGGTAAATTATTACACAACGGTTCATCTACCAAGAAGGGGCTGGATTTTGTTGATCGGTACTTTTGTAACTTGAACAAACGTTGAAGTATTGTTGATGGGTAAATTATTACACAATGATAAATTATTACACAACGGTAAATTATTACAAAACGGTTCATCAACCAAGAAGGGGCTGGATTTTGTTGATCGGTACTTTTGCAACTTGAACAACCGTGGAAGTATTATTGATGTACAAGTTATTACACAACGGTTCAGTATACTTGACCACGAAGGTAGGTATTGACCACAGAAAACGGTGATCTACGCAGAAGGGGCATCTATTCCTTTCCACATCAACAATTTTCCTTCAGAACTTCATTATTTGCGTTTCTTTTTGCCATTTTAGTTCCTGTTTGTCATCAACAGAACTATTTTAGCAACTTTAACTCGTGATTTAGATAGGTACCTAGTAACGAGTACGGGGTTAGTTACTAACCTACGGTGGGTCTGCGATCTACATAATGTGTATAGAATAGTACATATTATATTATATAGACGGGTTATTTTTACAGAGAGCTGTGATCTGTAACAGAAGGGTATTCTGTACAAAATAATAAACCGTTGTGCAGGGATTTGCAGCGTTTTTCCAAAGTAAATTTGAAATGTTTTGTGGTTGCAGAGGTGACAAATGAATTTTGATGCCCTGCGATTTTGGTGATGCACCCCCAAAGACACATTCGTCGGGAACTGTTTCAGGCACAGCTTGCACTGCAAAACACGCATCGCTCCATTACTAGGTATCTTCCTTGTAGATGGGTAGCATGGAAGAAAAGGTACTAGTAAACGGAGGACTCAAGGGCAAAATTGAAACAAACCGAGAAACAGGCAGTCCACGAGAAGCCCGCTCGGGGAGCTGGAGTAGGTCAACCCAACTTTTTCGACGCTATGGATATCATACGTACGTCCTTCCTACGGTAGAGCCGACTCGGGAGGGCTGCAAAAACTCGTATTTGAACGGGGACGAACCGTCCCGAGATATCTTTCGTCTTGTAGAACAGGAAAACAGTTTTGAGTAGGAGCTCCCCGAGCTGAGAGACCCCACAACACAGCTGGAGCTGGCTGGTAGAGTTGTTCACCTAATTATAGGTACAATTTTATTTAAAAATAAACGCAAAATCCGACTATTTCGTTTCCTTATAGTAGTAGTAGGTAGGTAATAGAACTTGGGACTTACCCACAGGTACGTAAATTTTGCGGTATAATTTTTTCGTGAAAACTTTATTGGGTAGGTAAGTTGGTGGTTGGGTACGTAAGTAGGCGCTTTAGGTGGGAGGGAATAATTTTCTTCCCGAAATGACTGAGTGTACGTTAGTTCGATAACCGTTACTTAACTATTTACGTAATAACTGCGTTATTTCAATCAGTTAATTAATGAATTAGAATTAAGTGACAACATGATGATATAACCTAGTCCGTCGTCACTGGTGACTTGGGGGTGTCCACTACTGGTTCAGTCCCGAGACGTCTTTCCACGTTCGGGCCCGGATAGCAGAATCTGGTAGGAGCTTCATGCACACCCCAGACAAAATGCTCTACTTATAGCTAGGTACAGGTTTCATGATGTGGTTTGTAATGTTAGGCAACCGACTTTTATTCGCAGAAAACTACAGGGCAGTATTATAGGTACGTACTACCTATTTAAATTAATTCGCAACAGAAATAAAGGTTAGCATTTTGTTTCAATACAGGGGCGAATGGGTCCATGGTGAATGGGGTTTTATGGTGAAAAAAAAACGTTGCCGTAGGGGAGTCTAGCCACCAGTGGTTTGTGTTCATGGCGGTACGTTTATTGTCGAATGAAATCTGGGGGACACCCCCAGACCCCCGGATTATAACAGTTTAGATCAAGGATCAAAGCAAGGAAACATGGAACATGTTTTTCGAATAGGTACATGATAACAGAGGATGTGGAGGTATGTAGAAAAACTACAAATACTTTGGATGGAATTATTGAATCTCGCGCATTTGAATGAATCTTTAATTATCCAGTACTCGATTCAGGGCTTTCCAGGGGGGAGCTCGAGGGTATCGACCACAGAAAACAGTGATCTACGCCGAATGGGCAACTATTATACTGGTAAATAATAAACCGTCGTGTAGTAATTTGCAGCGTTTTTCGGAATCTTTTCAAAAACAATTGAACCTGCAATCTTAGAGCAACGACCTTGACTTTATAAAACCGAGTGTGAGTGATTTTAATAAGCATAATAGGGCTAACCTGTAATGGTATCGTTTGATTAACATTCATGTTGACTTCCTATATTTTTTGGCTCAAACATCCACTTCTTATTGTGCGCGAATGGCTGGTCGTAAAATGCTATGGTTGACACCGAATACTCTCAAACAGAAATTAGGTCAGCATGCATGCATAACAAACAACAAGTTAATTTCAGCTAAAACTGGGTCATGTGGTGTTTAGGGCCACCACCGTTTAGGTACCTACTAATATATCGACGACAATTCCTATATTTTATTATATACTTAATTTTAGAGATTAGAGATTTGAGATTTAATAAATTCAGAGTTGTACCATACCTATTATTGTACTTATTCAGCATGGGACGGTACTAATATCTGGACTGTATCGGCGATAGATGTTCATGTAACGTAAGTGTAGCTCAAGTTTATTACTCACCCAACAGTGTCAACATGACTTGTCTGATTAAACCATGCTCCATGGCGTTGCTGGAATATCTGAGAGCTTCGAAGGAAGCAGTCGGTAAACACCTACATTACAATCTCACAATTTTCGTCACTAAATGCGGTACTAACTGAACATAAATACGTAAATATAATATTTTAGGTCATCCTCCAGGTGTTAACGGATAGTGAGGCGGCAAGGGACTAGTCACCACTTCCTATTAACACTCCAACCTTTATCGATATCTCACAACTGATAAAGCGAGTGTTCCCATCTGCTTGAACAAACCTCGAATTCAGAATATTGATGCTCATCGAGAAGAGTATTTTTCATGTTACACATCTCCATACTTTTCACGAAGTTCTCGTCTTCCGCTACCTTGGTAAAGGTAGCAAAAGCTTTGTTTTCACTTTTGGTTTTCACTTCTGTGATAATACACCTATGTATTCGGACCTTAAAATCCGGACCTTAATCCTTAAAATTCAAAAATGCAATGTCCCGCCTTGTCATTGATATCTACTTTAACTTTCGGTCTAAAAAAATCATTCTCTGGCACACAGGCTCCATTTGGGCTCTAGTTGGTTCCTGTATCTCGGCAGCCCTATCGGAAAATACCCAGGGGTGTTATGGGTGCAAAATTAGGTATTTTTGAGGTTGATGTGAACTTGGCCTTGTGAAGTATCGTTTTACATGTTTTTTAGGGTGAGGAGACCAAATAATATAAGATGATTTTGACCGCTGAGTGAAGGATAGAGATTCTAACGAAGTTTTAACTCTCAAAACTCAATATTTATGGGTCAAGAACCTGTAAAAATGGCTGTAACACCAGAAATTTGTATAAAACAGGAGGTTCACTAGGTTCACAGTTTCGCTGATTGAAAATACGTAGTTTGTCAGAAATATCAACATAATATTCAGGTATTTTTATTAACGTAACTTATATATTTTTCTAGAAATAAAAAATCATGTTTTAAACAGTCAAATATAGCTCTCTAGGTACTGAGGCCGTATTCAGTCGAGAATAATAAACCCATGTGACAAGTACTTTGCAGCGTTACCAATATCAAAACCTGCACTCGCATTCACGTTTTAGGCTTTCTGAACAACTTTGGTTCGTTGGCTGTCATTCCATCTCTGTCCGCAAATCCTTGCCACGCGTTTAACTTCCTCAGTTCAGATGCGGTTTTGTTGAAATGTTTGAGGATCATGCGGGTTGGGCCCTAGATGTTCACCTGTGAATTTCTGAACGACTGGTGGAGCCACTGCGCATGCCCGAACGCGAATCAGGTATTTACCTATCATACCTACGTTTATTGTTCAATACGATCATTTCATCGTTACGAGGAATTGCGATTAAACTTGGCAGACGTTTTTAATTTTGCTTCCGGTTCTGCCAAGGATGTGTTGTCAATTTTGTGGAAGAAAGAATGTTTGTCCTCCAAAATCAAAATCTCAATTCATGTTTTAAGGTTTAGACATATCTGAACAAATTTTGTTCTGTGTCTTTCTGTGAGTCCACAGATCCTTGCCACAAGCATTGGTAACTAAGAAATCTTCGGCAAAACTTACTGAAAAATGTGTTGCCATTCTTATATTTCTAGAATCTTTATTCCACAGGGAACGTAAGATTTGAGTTCCTTATTCCAGATTTCGTTAGAAATTGGTTACCGTAATGGAGTGGGGATTAATATATAGGTAAATGTAGGTGAGATAGGTTCTATCTTATATCAAATGCGAATAAGAAGTGTTCCGATAGGAGAGAGGAGAGGAGATACACCGAACACTGAATGTCAAAATGTTGATAAATTTTGCGGTACCCTCGAACTAATAGTGGTAGTATAAGGGTTCAAGAGTTTTCTCATAACCAAAGTGAAAAAGTAAGGAAGTAAGGAGATGTTCACGAATGTGGTGTTAATTTCAAGGAATGTGGTGCAAAAAGGCAAACATCGAGTACGCTTATTACTTTCAACGTAATACGTTGCACCTTGCTACACGAAATACCTAAACGTATTTCATAGGTATTCCGAAGTTCGTCTTCGATGTTTTCTGCACTCACTTTTTCAACTATGTCTAGGGTTGCCTTCCCGGACCACATACTATTATAGTATCGTTGGCTGCAATCAGGAAAAAAATAGTAGTTTGGAAAAATATATGTTAGCAAAATATATGTATAGCCGCATGATGATAAAAATAGCTTATCAGTAAGTAGAAAAATTAACGCTGTTGAAAAATCCCTCTTTGACAGATATCTCCTGATGATATAGGTAAGAATAATTGAACACAAACTTTAGCAAAAATACTTACTTGTATTACAAAAATAGAATGTGATGTGAGCAAGCATCAGGTAAAAACAAATTTTATGAAACGCAACTTGAAGCAAATAAAAAAGAAAAAATCTTAAACTTTCAGAAATGAAAGATGGTAATGTCTTGACCTTGAAAATTTGAAAATAAGGTAACTAGAGGTCATTTAGACTTGACTAGAAGGATCGTAGCTCGAAACCTTTCAGTAGAAGGGTATGTTTTTTCACGTTTTTAAATTGATCTTGAACTAAAGAGTTTTTTGAGACCACCCGGAGCATCATACGACTAGTCGCCGTTCGTTTGCACCAAAAAGCTTCGTCAACATGATCGCGAATCAAACGGTATAAATCCGGCCCAGATATCATCTCTAGGGAGCACCTGAAAATGCTTTTTTGGATTTTGTTGATAGGCACTTTTTCTACTTGAACAAACGTTATGCTTCATGAATAACAACAAATAAATAAAATAAAGCCGGTCGTGTTTATGGGGGCCAAAATTGGTGGAAACCATCTAAAATAACTATTCTAATTACTGAACAGCAACATTATTCTGTAGTTATGTCCGATGGAATAATCAACCAAAGTGACAAAGACAAGTTACCTCTAGGTGCTAGCCCTTTTTTCTTTCTTTCCAGGGGTAACGATTTATTCGCGAGAATATCTCCCACACAGTAGTTTACAAAAAAAAAGATAACTGATGGACAAGGAAATACCTAAATTTGAAATAATTAAAATACAAATTAATCAATATATCAACAAAAATAAATGACATACACATAATAGGTAGTCCTTTGCCCCTCGAACTCGACAAGTGTCAACACTACTTTTTGGTAGTGAATATCAAGACTATTGGGGACAGGGACAAATTTTTAAATTGACTCTGTATACCTCTGCTCCAACCTAACCGTGTACCTAGGCTCTAGATTCGTTGATTTCCTAGTGTGCGCCAAATCGTCACTTCTGACACCAATTTTTAATGCGTTGATTTCCCCATTGCTTACTTTTGAAATGACAAAATACCTTTTCCTATCTGGATGGCAGGCGAAGTGGGCAGAATAGAAAGGCGGGAAATTAGTTTGAGTCCAGGTCTACGGCCCTCGATTTCCGGGTCGCACGGGGTCTCAACGTTCAGGTTGGCTATATTGAGGAGATGGCTAGAAGGCTGAAAAGTGTGAAAAGCTGATGTGCTTTCTGGCTGAACGTTGACTCTGCTTGGTTCAAGGGGGAATAGTTCTCCACAAGGTACGTGACGAGACACGAGACGTGTAATTGCGTTCAATTTATACTTGACAGGGTGGCTTCAAAGTAAGTTTGAATTTAAGGTAACGTAAGTTAATCGAAAGTTAAGTATGACTGCAACGTATGAATTGAGGTTTAGAAGTTAATGTAGGAAGCCAATCTAGTGACAATGGTCCGCGGGTGTGGTAGATGTTGGATGGCATTCAGAGTCAAGGTTGCTAGTAAATTTGGCAGAGTACTGCAGGGCAATTTGGAGCTGCTGGGTGGTAGGGGAGGAGCTCTGCAACAGAACAAGCACTCTGACTGAGTCTACGGCAAAACCCGGCGTGAGGCAAGCTTGAGGAGCAACAGTTACGATTGATACTTATACAAAGAGAATGAGTGATCAAGAGAAAATATGTCTGTCCTACCTTGTCTGGCCAACTGGGTTGTTCAGGGGCTCCAGGGTTCGTCCAGTCCTCCAGGGTCGGGCTGGCTCCAATCCTCCTTCTGGTACGTTGGAGGCGGCTTCCAGGGTCGGGGCTGGCTCCAGTGCTAGTTCTGCGTCACCTGCCAGCAATCACAACGCTTCAGCATTATCTGGTTCGGGGTTGGATACCCCCGACTGAATGTGTTGCTTGTCTGACCTTCGCACTCACGTTAATCAAATGTCCTACTATAAGCCACTGACTGTCAGGGGTCGTCACAACTATTAGGGGCTATGACTTGGCTACAGGGCCTGTTCTCGATGGGGCACTAAGCACTTGCACAACTTGAGTAATACTGTCACAGGGCGTCTTCAAACAAATGGGTTGGGATGTATCCCAGTTCAAGTCTCGGAGGAAAGTGAGTAAGATGGCGGAGGCGCTGGGGTCCTTTGGTATCCTCCCCTCCCTTTTGTTTCCGACGCATGCGCACTCGCCCATAATCTTCCGCTGCAAAATAGTACCTGTTCATGGCCACCTAAATCTTACTACAGTTATTATACAGGTAAATAGTAAATCGTTGTGTAATAATTTGCAGCGTTTTTGATAAAGATATCAAGTTTCGATATTGGATTTTAAAATGCCCATCATCGATGAACACGAGGAATGAGGTCTTGTCTGATTTATCTTCCTCGTCTTGACGACCAAAACTCCTTGATTACATTTCAAAGGAACCGCTTTGAGATAGGAGTCTGGCAGCCGCTTCCAGAATCAATGCGCAGAGCGTCTCCGTCTGGACTGCTCTGGGAGCAGTCTATAAGTGCCCCTGCGTGTCTGAGGTATGTAAACACGGATACCTCAACCTGTGGCTTACAGAAAAAGCTGTATTTGTAGGTGATAACTCAATTTACACGGCAGTTCTTGTTCGTAATGGCTCGTAGGTACAAACCCTTAGATACATAACTATTACATAATATGGAAAATTGTTATAATTTATTCTGGGATGAAAACGATCACATTCAAACCAAACGGAAGTATCTAATAATGTTTTGAGGAAATTTATTATTTGATAGGTAATTTGTTTAGCTTTTTTTCAGAAAGTTTATATTCCTGTATACATACTTGTTTTCATCAGGTGAGTACCTATATGATATAAAAGCCTTTCCATTCCACACAGATTTTGGCGGCTAACCTTGAAGATTTCACCCGAAATGGTGTTTGTAGGTTACAATATTATTTTACCTAAAAGTTACCTAATTTTTCTACGGCGAAAATGAAAATTTTGTATTGTTTATGGTATTATTCGAAAAATTGATAATTTTATCAGGAAAATGTTCTATTTGTTGAGGAAATTTACTTATCTTCTTCCCTGTATAAAAAGTTAATATTTATGATGGCTTGAAATAATTGTTAAACTTACCTCAAAGTGAGAGCCGCTTTTTCCAAGGTAAAATCACAAGCGAAACAACTAAGTTGAACTGCTCACAGTTGAGCCTGTAAACTGCCTGAAACGTGCTCCGTCATTCTCTAGATGTGATTTTACTAATGAGGAATACACACCCTCCAGTCTTATCTTTTTATACATTAGTGAAATGTCCATCCTTTCGGATAACAATGGGAAATCTTCCTCTTCTAACAACAACACGAGTGCAAACTTCCGTTTTGACATGAAATCCAAACTGAAATCGAAAGAAGCGGTTGCCAGCCGCGTACACGAAAGCACCTCCTCCCGCGTCTAGAAGCAGCGTTCAAACGCTGCTAGATGCGGACGCACTCTGTGGAAGCACAATCGGTCATGACAGTACCTAAATGGATAACTCCGCAAATAATAGTTTTTAATGAATCGCTTAACTGAATAAACAACGGCTAAAGTACCCGATTCATAAGATCGATATCCGGACTCAAAATCTGTTGCATGTATACTGAAATATGCAATGACAAGCGGTTTCTGATTGATCACATTGATTAATACCGCCAAATGAACTTGATCCGTATGGATTTCAGTTGGATGTGCAGAATCGAAAATAATGGACCGGTCCATTAGTGAGGACCGAATTGCTGTCGGATTGATTCTTGCTCCTCGGTCCATTTTATGAGTTTACCGTATTTTCATTGGACATGCGGGTTAGACAGAGCAAAGGGTACAAAGGGAAGTTTGAAAAATAAGATTCGATAAATTGTCGAATACACGATGTACTGGGGGAGGTAATTATGTTAAAGCGTCTACCGTTGATGAATTGGCACGAATTTCTCCGTTTTCACGTCGTAGCCTAAATATTCGATTTTTTTTTCACAACAAAGGAACACTTGGACAAATTCATTAAAAACCACGTTCCTAAGGATGCGTAAAACGCGATCGAAGTGTTTAGTTCTAGTGGTGCTTCAGCCAAGAGTTGTAGCAAGCAACATAATCCTGAGCCAACATCTAAGTTATAGGCCAAAATTTAATAATTTTGTCAATGATAAGGCGATTAACTAGGAATCTCCACTGACGACTTTAAGTACAGAATTGTTTGAGCCACCCCGAGCGTTGTATGTCAAGCCGTTCGTTTGCACCGAAAAGCTTCATCAACATGATCGTGAATGAAACGGTATAAAAATCCGGCCCAGATAGGTATCATGGCTAGGGAGCACCTGATTATAATCACGAATGGCTGTATGAAGGCTTGTTGGTTTTTTTGTGATACTATTTCATTTCGATTTTGTTGATAGGCACTTTCGTAACTTGAACAAACGTTATGCTTCGTGAATAGCAACAAATAACTAATTATTGAATTATCGAATCCCTCGCATTTTTATGAGAATGTAATTCCCGTGCTGGCTGCAGTACTCGATTTAGGGCTTTCCTGTGGTGGGGGAGGGGGAGTACGAGGGTGGGTATTGGACCACAGAAAACAGTGATCCACACAGAATTGGCGTCTATACAGGTAAATAGGTAGTTGTTACACAACGGTTTATTACGCAACATTTTATTATTTACCTTATGGTTCAAGAATAACAACAACTAATTAATTTATTATTGAATTATTGAATCCCGCGCATTTTTATGAAACTCTAAATCCTGGGCCGGCTCCAGCATTCGATTCTAGGGCTTTCCTGGAGGGAGCTAGCTGTAGGGATGGTAATGACCACTGAAAACAGTGATCTACGCAGAAGGGGCTGATCTATTCAGGTATGAAACCGTAATTCCTGGGCCGGCTCCAGTACTCGATTTAGGGCTTTCCTGGGGGGACTATAGAAAACCACTAACGCTCATAGTAGTGAAAATTCAAGAAGAAAAGAATTCGGCATGTTTTTTCACCACCATGAACGGTTAGAATTTACTTTAAAAAAACCCATAATAGTATATATTATTATCAATGTTCCAGTCAAGCAGCATGGCTATAAGAGCGAATTTTCAAAGAAATAATCGTGCTAGGTATTGCGTAAGAAGATGATATAGCGATAAACCATACCACTTTTCATAAAATTATATAATTATTCGTGATTTGTACAGATTTTTGACCCACTCTTTTTTGGGAAAAATATTTTTATCATCCAAATAGTCCCTAAGTCGTGCACAACGTCGGGTGAATATTTATACCTATTGATTTTAGCCCTTAATATCAATTTTTGACCACAAAATCCAAATTTTACCTTTATTCTGTACAACTAAATCACTCGCGAAGAAATTGTGGAAACCCGATTGAAAGGTTGTCTATTTCTATTAATAGGTATACGAAAAACTCGAAAAATACACTGTATTTCTTTTTGCTTCTTCTTTCCCTTTTCTGTCTTTACTCACATTCCATACTACTTCCAGTAATTTTATATAAATTTTTCGCGATTTTAGCAGTTTCACTGATTTTTGACCTCTGAAAACTCAAATTTTACGTCCTTAGAATTGCCGATCTTCGGACCCATCCTTTTGTTTTGCCATACGAACGCCTTATTTTGCATTTTTATCATGTACACACCGTCTGATATCGTCTGGAATAACACACACACACATTTTTGTTAAACATCTACGGATGAATTCAGGATGCTCTGAAACGGATTTGTGTATAAAAACTTTCAAAAATTCATGTTCTGAAAAAATTGTACCTATTGCAATAGGTTACTTCTCACATAAGTGAACAGTAAAATGCCCGAAAAGTTCACTATTATACTGGTTTCAGTAATCAAACCGCCGTCAGCAACAAACAATAACTGAAGGCATATTGGAGAGGTGACCTTATCTAAATCGTACCAAAAAGTAAAAGGTGGTCGATTGGGATTGGTTGTGAAGATGAAGAGGGTCGATTCTGATTGGATATGGAAGTGAATACCAAAAAAGTGAAGGGAAGATATGGTTGGTGGGGGGGGGGGGGGGGCAAGCTGTTGAAGGAATGAACGCAATAATGGAGAAAAACTTAAAGGAATTACATCATTCAGTGGATCACCCATCCTATCACTGTTAATCATTTCGAATTCTTCAAGTACATACCTACAACATGCTCGATTTTGGACAGAAATGAAGAAACTCAACGAACTGTCTATTAAGATCAAAATTGAAGCTATGATTGGATTCATTCAAGTGACGTGAAAAGGCCGAAACGTGAAAAGGCCGAATCCCCCTTATTATCCCTAAAATACTTATCTTGTTCATTTATCCTTTCTCTACGAAACCGGTGTAGCAGTGTATTTTTCGTTTATAATTGGAAACATACAACCTTCCGATAACTCCGTTTTATCCTTATTTGAGCTTCATTTTCTTTGAAAATTCGCTAAAAACAAACATTTTTTTCCTAAGAGCGGAGGGTAGGTACGCGTTGTCACTTTTTCACCGTCAAAATTGGTAAATTTCATATTATCCCCTTGGAAAAGAGAGATAAAAGTCATGAACGCTTTGCAACGTTCAGCAAAGAGAGATAAGAGTCATTATAATGTGTAAGCAGCCTTGATTGTTCAAACAGCAGGTAAGCTATTCAAGGTAAGTATTCATAACCTAACCTAGCGCAAATTGGTGGCCGGTGCACTAGCCGTAGCAGTGCTGAGCTTTAGTTATGTCTGATATCACAAAAATACAGTTGTCCATTGTGCTTTATTTTTGTAGAATTAACCACAGTTGTGTAAACTGTAATACTACTCTTACCTGTTTCCTCGAATAACCTTTGTCACCCGCAAAACACCATGAAAATCCTTGTTGCGTGAATTTTCAATCAGGTACCTACCTCAATTTCAAGTGGAAGTTGTCGTTTGGTGCTCAGTCGACCTGAAATTCAATTTAACGTCTTAATAATTTTCTTCGGTTGGTAGGTACTTTCGATGTTTGTTTGATTTGAAAAAAAGATGGCAAACAGTTTTACTGAGTCCTTTGTGCACATGTTTGGCCAACCAAACTTCAAGGAACGACAGTGTGCCATTCTCAGGAAAACAGCCCACCAAATGGCCACATGAACGGTTGGGCGAGTTCCTTGGAAACAGGCTTCAATGAAATAGAGCTCGCTGCCTCGCCTCTTATTATGTTTGATGGTCCACTTCATTTCCAGTGATACATATCTAGCGTTTGTCCATATATAAGAATTCACAACGCTTGTGACCAACGTTGCTGCCTTTCTCGTTCTTTATTTGTTTCGCCATTTTTCGGTTGAATGGGCCGTTTCCTTCGCGGAGGTTGTGCGACGAATCGGCAACGGGGGAGATCCGAAAGGAGCCTTGAACCATGGCAAGTAAAAGAACAAGGTAGAGCACTGAGGGACGCTGTATTCGAAGGTAAAAACTGGTCAAAGACAAATACGGCCTACGTTGATAGGGTGAAAAAACAAGCTGTTTGATCAAAAGATACCTAAAATCGGGTTTGTAAAAGAAAACAATCAAGTGAAAAGATATTATTTTCCTGTCAATCTCAATGGTTTCTGATCGCAATGACAAGCTTTTGATTTCGGTATATTGGTTTATTATTTTCAATAATGAACCATTGGAATCGAGCATGAAAAAAAAAAAATTCTTACCCCCCTCAAAAATGATGGTTTACGTTTCAAGGTATGTAGAATCCAAAACTGCAATAAAAATATATCTGTCTGTCCGCCGTACGCCGTACGGGCCACTTTTCTTAGTTACCATGAAAAAAACGCTGCAAATCCCTGCACAACGGTTTATTATTTTGTATAGAATACCCTTCTGTTACAGATCACCGCTCTATGTATAGATAACCCGTCTATATAATATGATATGTACTATTATATACATATTATGTAGATCGCAGACCCTCCGTAGGTTAGTACCTAACCCCGTACTCGTTACTAGATACCTACCTAAATCACGAGTTAAATGTTGCTAAAATAATTCTGCCGATGACAAACAGTACCTAACAAAAAGAAACACACATAATGAAGTTCTGAAAAGAAATTGTTGATGAGGAGTGAAAAAAGTTGCAAAAGTACCTACCAACAAACTCCAGCCCCTTCTACGTAGATGGTATAATGAACCGTTGTGTAATAATTTACCGTTGAGTAATGATTTACCGTAGTAATAATTTACCCATCAATAATACTTCAACGTTTGTTCAAGTTTCACTACCTACCAACAAACTCCAAAAGAGCCATCATTTTTCAAATTAAATAATATCACAGAACAACCAACTCGACTTCATACTCCGCCAATATAATCAGGTGATCCCTACCAATGATTGGCCGTATTCACAAATTCCTATTGTGGGCGCGTCTCTGGTTACGAGATTTGGTTTGAATTGTATACAATTTCATTGACACTGGAGTCGAAAATGCCTGTCGGTGCAAACTTCGGGGCCTTACTGTGAACGAACGGCTGGACGTACGATGCTCCGGATGGGCTTAAAAAACTCGCAAGTTCAAGAACTATTTAAAACCGTAAAAATATTTACGTAAAAAAATGGTATAGGCGTTTTGAAAATTTCAACCCCTATTTTGAACCCCTTAGAGATGACTCACAGTAACGTCGAGCTTCGAGGACCAACTAGACGCCGAACGGAACCTATAACCCGAATTTCATCAATTTTTTTTCATGGTAACTAAGAAAAGTGGCCCGTACGGCGTACGGCGTACGGCGTACGGCGTACGGCGGACAGACAGAAATATTTTTATTGCAGTTTTGGATTCTACATACCTTGAAACGTAAACCATCAAATTTTGAGGGGGGGTAAGAATTTTTTTTTTCATGCTCGATTCCAATGGTTCATTATTGAAAATAATAAACCAAAATTTGATGAAATTCGGGTTATAGGTTCCGTTCGGGGTCTAGTTGGTCCTCGAAGCTCGACGTTACTGTCAGTCATCTCTAAGGGGTTCAGAATAGGGGTTGAAATTTTCAAAACGCCTATACCTTTTTTTTAGGTGAATCTTTTTACGGTTTTAAATAAGTAGTGAGAATATACCTTTTCCAGAGCATTTTGGGGCTAAGTCCAGGGGCTAAGTCCGGCTGGCGTCACAGACCCCTCCACCCTCGAACTATGGCCGGAGGGGTACAACTCCGGCTGACGTTCAAGGATGTTGCAATGACCCCTCCACCCCCCTTCCCCGTACTAGGGCCGGAGGGGTACAACTTAGGTTGGAGTTTGTTCTGGGGCTAAGTCCGGCTGACGTCACATGTTGATCATCCTCCCGCCAGCCTCCCCCCCCCCCTTCCCTGATAAGGCGGGATATTTTTCATAAGCCCTCCTCGCCATTGGTCTGACGTTCAAGGATGTTGCAATGACCCCTCCACCCCCCTTCCCAGTACTAGGGCCGGAGGGGTACAACTTAGGTTGGAGTTAGTTCTGGGGCTAAGTCCGGCTGACGTCACAGACCCCTCCACCCCTGAACTATGGTCGGAGGGGTACAGGCCGTAGTTAGTTCAGGGGCTAAGCCCGGCTGATGTCACAAGGTGTTTGTAAACATTACCCCCCCTCACCAACCATCGCCATTCCTTGTTGATCACTCCCCCCTCCCCCCCCACTAATACTACCTGCTGGTCATTCATAAGCCCCCCTCCCCTCCCACCTTCCTCCTCCTCGCTATTGGTCGATCGACAACAGATATATCAAGCATGACGTCATCTTAAATCTGAAAATTTCAAAAATTTCGTAGTTTCGAGAGGAATCGAACCCAGCTCCACCACGGGAGAAAGAGATCCGTGGAGATTATGGAGTGAGACGGAACCTCGGTGCTACGAGGGCTCGGCCCAAAGGAATATAGTAGATTGAAGGATATAAAATAGGTAATTACGAAATAAAATAATTAAACGATCCACTAGTTATCGCTTATCTCAGACGGCGAGTGCCCTCCTTATCTCCCCTCCATCCTTAGCAAACCTTGTTCCTTCCATGCAACTCCGGAGAGGTAGGACTTAGGCCGTAGTTAGTTCCGGGGCTAAGCCCCGGCTGACGTCACAAGCGGGAACTAGTATTTAACGTGAAAAAAAAAAACTTTCTTATCGGTGTCGGCAGAGTCGACTGGAGACAGAAATGATAAACCAGTCCATGTTGTTGAGATGGCGGTAATTATTACGGATTTTTTTACGGGGCGAACTATCGAGATAGTTGAGGGAACGTTTCAATGCTACGCAATCACTAATAATAATTTGTCTGTCTGAATGTTCCGAAGGGTGACGATTTCTATAGATAACACGTGTCTATAGATAACACGTCAAACTTTTCTACATCATCCATCCAAGTGAAACCATCATAAGGTAGGTTTTGAAGCATGGACCATCCATACAGATTATTCACATCAGTGTACAGTATGTAGGAAATTGGTTTAGTCTCGTCATAATGACTCAGGTATATCCGGATTATTGGCTTCAACGTACCTTTTCACACTTTGTGTCATCCCCCCACGTATTCCAGATTCTACAAATAAAATCATATCGATATCTTTTAAAATTTGCAATTTAACACCAGTCATTTTCAACATGGCAGACCAAAAGAACCCTGGGGAAGTGTATGACCAGCATGGATCTAATTTGTAGTCGGTCAAACTTATTTTCCTATATTGCTCAAAAACGTCACTGAGTAAAATTATGTCTGTAGTCATGTAAAGGGTAGTATAATCCATGATCGTTTTACATTTAAACGTCTTCCAAACTAATTGAGCGTGAATGTAGTCCTCCTGGCTAATATTTTCCTCTGCTAGATCGTTATGAAAATCTTCAATTGGTGGGAGAAATGTTTGCGATAATACGTCCCAATTACTGATGTATTTATACGGATAGACACCCTTTCGTAGGAGCATAGGTCGGATGCCGGTGTCCGGAAAGACCTTTGACATTTCAGGGAACTCTGATAGGTTATTGACCAATTCAGCTAGACCAGCTGATGAAAACCGATAAGAGTCCAAGAACCTTATAGAAAGTTTACAATCCTCGAAGGTTTTTGAAAAACTAACGAACTTCTCGCTTGTCTGTGGAATAACGTCAATTTTTCCAGCATCCATTCCCAGTTTTTGTATTAAGAAATGTCCGTCGTACCCCGATAAATTATGAAAATAAACGGGAATGAATTTAGGAGAGATTAATTTCAGGTTACAGGAGTTGCATAATGTAAATCTATATTTCCCAGTGATGTGGTCATGATCACAAATCTTTTTAACCGATTCGCTAAAAGGAGTTGAACATAAGTGGCATGCAGTCTCCTCGTTATGACGTTTCATATCATCGAAGGTCATAGGAGACATGGGTATTTTGCGCGCATACAATGTCTCCACTTCAGAGCATATTTCTTTCAACTTACGTAAATAGTCTTCCAAACAATTCGGGCCTTTGAAAACGTGTAACTGATCTGCAAAACACTGTTGATTGTACGACTTTACATACATTCCTATACAGATTGGTTGATGTTTGTTCAACATGACGTTTAATGGGTTTTTGTCAATTTCATTGCAGTCACCTTGATCGAAAAGACCAGTCGAACTGAAATTTGGAACATGAGAACTTGTCCACCGACCCAAAACAAAAGCCCATTGTAGTACAACCTGTTTATGAGCTCTCGGAAACTTGACAAACCTGCAATGAATCCCATAGGTTCTTCCGTTCTATTCAACAAATTTTGAATTACAAGGCAGTCATGAGGGATCATGCAGTGTGGGTCTGTGATGGACCCCTATGTATATCATTGCGATCGGGCACGACACCTGTCATAGATAGTACCTAGTATGATTTGGTATGTTTTGTAAGTTTGGAGAGTGGTGGGGGAACTGCTGAGTAGGAATAGGTCCACAGTTTTGAGTTCAGAATTTTTGTGGACCGCAGTTTGATGAGTTTATTCGGTTTCCGGTAAGGAATCAGAAGCTTAGGATCTTACCTATCATTTCATAAGAATCAATCCTTGAACGTTGTTTATTTTGAGAGATATTTATAATTTCGGCATAACATTTTTTTGGGGGTAAATGTCAGCACTGCCGATATTTAATCCAGTCTAAGAAAATATGAGAAAAACGAGAGATTCCGATTCAGAAACATTCTAAAAAAATCTTTATTGTTGTGGTAAATTATTTATAAAACGTAACAACCTCCTCCACTTATAATAATAATTTGGAGTCATATTGAACTTTATTGGGAAGTAAAAATCGCTAACTCAACAAAATTTTAGTCTCATACCATTTCATGGAAGTCGAAAATAACATTATTAGGTAGCATGATCAATCAAACCATAGTAACTTGCTGCCATCATCCAGAAAAGTGCGGAGAGTTGCCCCATATAATGATGGCGGCACCAGGATGATAGTTAGTTACTGATCTTAGTGAACGAAAGAAAATTTGGATGTTGGGCCAGAATTTCAAAGCTAAAAAATGCTCCTTTTGACCAGAAGAGAAACTGATTGAGTAAGTCATAACATTGTGGAAAAGTTACAAAAAGATTGTAACAAGGACGGACACGAAAAACTTGCCTCATTTTTTCGGACAACAAGCGAATTTCACCGTCCAAGTGTTCAATGGCTGGCTGGCTGGTGGTTGTAAAATTTATATGTGGTGGCAGTGTCGGCAAAATCATCTGTTATGATCGAAAAGTGGCGTTGCGGACAACTCCCCCCACCTACCCTATTTATTTAAGTTAGTTAAGTAGTAAATCGTAGATTCACAAACTAATCACATTAATCAATAGTAACGACATGGGTGGGGGCTTTACCTACTCACCACCCTCTCGACAGACTTTTTTCAGTGTTGTTACCTTCACTGAGATTCCACTGTAGTACAACTGTGTCAACTCATAAACTAATCGAAGATGTGAAACAGTTTCTTAGCAGTTGCTAAGAAATAACCAGTCATGCTATGGAGTAATTTGGAGGAAGTTTCATTCTTGAAATAGGTACTTAATAAATTGCAAACGATGCAACATTGAAATAAGTAAGTAATACTGACAACTCTGGCCTACTCAAATTTACTCTGGGTTAAAGCTCGCAAAATCAAATTCAAACTCAATGGCTGGCTGGTGGTTGTAAAATTTATATGTGGTGGCAGTGTCGGCAAAATCATCTGTTATGATCGAAAAGTGGCGTTGCGGACAACTCCCCCCACCTACCCTATTTATTTAAGTTAGTTAAGTAGTAAATCGTAGATTCACAAACTAATCACATTAATCAATAGTAACGACATGGGTGGGGGCTTTACCTACTCACCACCCTCTCGACAGACTTTTTTCAGTGTTGTTACCTTCACTGAGATTCCACTGTAGTACAACTGTGTCAACTCATAAACTAATCGAAGATGTGAAACAGTTTCTTAGCAGTTGCTAAGAAATAACCAGTCATGCTATGGAGTAATTTGGAGGAAGTTTCATTCTTGAAATAGGTACTTAATAAATTGCAAACGATGCAACATTGAAATAAGTAAGTAATACTGACAACTCTGGCCTACTCAAATTTACTCTGGGTTAAAGCTCGCAAAATCAAATTCAAACTCAACTGCCCCACCCCCCCCCCCCCACCTCCCAATGCGAGGAGTGGGTAAAATGTGAATGACATCACTTTCATCGACTGAGCTTATATCATCTTTTGGAGGGAAGGCAAACTTGAATTCCTCTGTACATGACTTAATTTTTCTCAGACATTTGACAATGGGATCTCCACATCCAAATTTTACAGCCTGGCCCCACATAATACTTAATTGGATCATTTCAAAATTTCGGTGCATTTTGGACCTCTAATTTTTTCAAGAAAAAATGTGAAATATCTCATTGTTTTTTTCACGTAGCGTATTCTTAGGGGTCGTCCTCGTAATATCCTACAGTGGGCACACATAATCATTGATATTTCTATAGATAGGCCAATCAAAAAATTTCAATTTCTACGGAGTGAGAATCAAGTCTAGGGAACGTGAAAAGAATCAACAAGAAAGTGAAAGAACAAGCAGTCTCGAAAATAAGCTCAATATCTTACTTAATTTCTATTAGTCTTACATCACATCTATTATCTTGCACTAAAAGTTGGAACCGAGTGTTTTGTTCATCAAAAATGTCACAGTCTTCCCGTATCTTCCATTTCAACACTAGACTTAGCAAAAACTACAGGATAAAAATAGAAATAGTCTATTTCCACGTAAACTAACGAACTGTAGACCGGTTTCGGTTGTTACACCATCATCAGTACACGATAGATGATGGTGTAACAACCGAAACCAGTCTACAGTATGTTAGTTTACGTGGGTCTAAAAAAATTCGTTCTTTCGCACACATGCTCCATTTGGGCTCCTAGTTGTGCCCCCCCGAAACTTTTCAGCCCGATCGGAATATACACAGGGGTGTTATGAGTGAAAATGTGTATAAAAATAGTTACTTTTTGTGTTTTAGTAACATGAGCTTTTGAGGTATCGTTTTCCATGGTTTTTGGGACGAGAAGGCGAAGTCGATTTTGACCAGAGGCGGAAATTGAGGTTTTACAAAAGGTTCAGCTCCCAAACTTGATTTTTTATGAGGCAAAAACCTGGAAAATTGTCTGAAATCACCATTTGTATAATAACACTAGAAAAAGTGTAAACAGGTGAATCAAGACGATTAAATGGCACTAGCAATGATCAAAGATAATTTGAAAAAAAAGGAGCGTACCTAATTCGTGTTTTGGGTGCCATAATTGGTGGAAACCATCAGAAATAGCTATTTCAATTATTGCACATGAAGGAAACAATAAATGAACAGCCAACATTTCTGTAGGTTGTCCAACAGAATAATAATCCCATGTGACAAGGACTTCGCAGAGTTTTTTAAATGAGGGTGTTTAAAAGTAAAAACGCTGCAAAGTCCTTGTCACATGGGTTTATTATTCTACTGGACTTACCTAAAGAAAAGTTGGCTGTTCATTTATTTTTTTCTTTCATGCGTAATAATTGAAATAGCTATTTCTGATGGTTTCCGCCAATTCTGGTCCCAAAAACACAAATTAGGTACGCTCCTTTTAATTTTTTTCAAATTATCTTTGATCATTGGTAGTGCCATTTAATCGTCTTGATCCACGTGTCCACACCTTTTTCTAGTGTTATTCTACAAATTGATGGTGATTTCGGACGATTTTCCAGGTTTTTGCCTCATAAAAAATCAAGTTTGGGAGCTGAACATTTGGTAGAACTCAATTTTCCACTCTTTGGCAAAAATCGACTTCATATTCGGTCATCTCGTCCCAAAAACCATGGAAAACGATACCTCAAAAGCTCATGTTACTAAAACACAAAAAGTAACTATTTTTATACACATTTTCACTCATAACACCCCTGTGTATATTCCGATCGGGCTGAAAAGTTTCGGGGCACAACTAGGAGCCCAAATGGAGCATGTGTGCGAAAGAACGAATTTTTTTAGACCCACGTAAACTAACATACTGTAGACTGGTTTCGGTTGTTACACCATCATCTATCGTGTACTGATGATGGTGTAACAACCGAAACCGGTCTACAGTTCGTTAGTTTACGTGGAAATAGACTATTTCTATTTTTATCCTGTAGTTTTTGCTAAGTCTAGTGTTGAAATGGAAGATACGGGAAGACTGTGACATTTTTGATGAACAAAACACTCGGTTCCAACTTTTAGTGCAAGATAATAGATGTGATGTAAGACTAATAGAAATTAAGTAAGATATTGAGCTTATTTTCGAGACTGCTTGTTATTTCAATTTTCAATCGAATACATAAACAAACGCTATGTTTCTAAGGAGATTCCTATGCGTTAAAGATGGTAACTTGATTCTTTTCACGTTCCCTAGACTTGATTCTCACTCCGTAGAAATTGAAATTTTTTGATTGGCCTATCTATAGAAATATCAATGATTATGTGTGCCCACTGTAGGATATTACGAGGACGACCCCTAAGAATACGCTACGTGAAAAAAACAATGAGATATTTCACATTTTTTCTTGAAAAAATTAGAGGTCCAAAATGCACCGAAATTTTGAAATGATCCAATTAAGTATTATGTGGGGCCAGGCTGTAAAATTTGAATGTGGAGATCCCATTGTCAAATGTCTGAGAAAAATTAAGTCATGTACAGAGGAATTCAAGTTTGCCTTCCCTCCAAAAGATGATATAAGCTCAGTCGATGAAAGTGATGTCATTCGCATTTTACCCACTCCTCGCATTGGGAGGTGGGGGGGGGGGGGGGGGGGCAGTTGAGTTTGAATTTGATTTTGCGAGCTTTAACCCAGAGTAAATTTGAGTAGGCCAGAGTTGTCAGTATTACTTACTTATTTCAATGTTGCATCGTTTGCAATTTATTAAGTACCTATTTCAAGAATGAAACTTCCTCCAAATTACTCCATAGCATGACTGGTTATTTCTTAGCAACTGCTAAGAAACTGTTTCACATCTTCGATTAGTTTATGAGTTGACACAGTTGTACTACAGTGGAATCTCAGTGAAGGTAACAACACTGAAAAAAGTCTGTCGAGAGGGTGGTGAGTAGGTAAAGCCCCCACCCATGTCGTTACTATTGATTAATGTGATTAGTTTGTGAATCTACGATTTACTACTTAACTAACTTAAATAAATAGGGTAGGTGGGGGGAGTTGTCCGCAACGCCACTTTTCGATCATAACAGATGATTTTGCCGACACTGCCACCACATATAAATTTTACAACCACCAGCCAGCCAGCCATTGAACACTTGGACGGTGAAATTCGCTTGTTGTCCGAAAAAATGAGGCAAGTTTTTCGTGTCCGTCCTTGTTACAATCTTTTTGTAACTTTTCCACAATGTTATGACTTACTCAATCAGTTTCTCTTCTGGTCAAAAGGAGCATTTTTTAGCTTTGAAATTCTGGCCCAACATCCAAATTTTCTTTCGTTCACTAAGATCAGTAACTAACTATCATCCTGGTGCCGCCATCATTATATGGGGCAACTCTCCGCACTTTTCTGGATGATGGCAGCAAGTTACTATGGTTTGATTGATCATGCTACCTAATAATGTTATTTTCGACTTCCATGAAATGGTATAAGACTAAAATTTTGTTGAGTTAGCGATTTTTACTTCCCAATAAAGTTCAATATGACTCCAAATTATTATTATAAGTGGAGGAGGTTGTTACGTTTTATAAATAATTTACCACAACAATAAAGATTTTTTTAGAATGTTTCTGAATCGGAATCTCTCATTTTTCTCATATTTTCTTAGACTGGATTAAATATCGGCAGTGCTGACATTTACCCCCAAAAAAATGTTATGCCGAAATTATAAATATCTCTCAAAATAAACAACGTTCAAGGATTGATTCTTATGAAATGATAGGTAAGATCCTAAGCTTCTGATTCCTTACCGGAAACCGAATAAACTCATCAAACTGCGGTCCACAAAAATTCTGAACTCAAAACTGTGGACCTATTCCTACTCAGCAGTTCCCCCACCACTCTCCAAACTTACAAAACATACCAAAATCATACTAGGTACTATCTATGACAGGTGTCGTGCCCGATCGCAATGATATACATAGGGGTCCATCACAGACCCACACTGCATGATCCCTCATGACTGCCTTGTAATTCAAAATTTGTTGAATAGAACGGAAGAACCTATGGGATTCATTGCAGGTTTGTCAAGTTTCCGAGAGCTCATAAACAGGTTGTACTACAATGGGCTTTTGTTTTGGGTCGGTGGACAAGTTCTCATGTTCCAAATTTCAGTTCGACTGGTCTTTTCGATCAAGGTGACTGCAATGAATTTGACAAAAACCCATTAAACGTCATGTTGAACAAACATCAACCAATCTGTATAGGAATGTATGTAAAGTCGTACAATCAACAGTGTTTTGCAGATCAGTTACACGTTTTCAAAGGCCCGAATTGTTTGGAAGACTATTTACGTAAGTTGAAAGAAATATGCTCTGAAGTGGAGACATTGTATGCGCGCAAAATACCCATGTCTCCTATGACCTTCGATGATATGAAACGTCATAACGAGGAGACTGCATGCCACTTATGTTCAACTCCTTTTAGCGAATCGGTTAAAAAGATTTGTGATCATGACCACATCACTGGGAAATATAGATTTACATTATGCAACTCCTGTAACCTGAAATTAATCTCTCCTAAATTCATTCCCGTTTATTTTCATAATTTATCGGGGTACGACGGACATTTCTTAATACAAAAACTGGGAATGGATGCTGGAAAAATTGACGTTATTCCACAGACAAGCGAGAAGTTCGTTAGTTTTTCAAAAACCTTCGAGGATTGTAAACTTTCTATAAGGTTCTTGGACTCTTATCGGTTTTCATCAGCTGGTCTAGCTGAATTGGTCAATAACCTATCAGAGTTCCCTGAAATGTCAAAGGTCTTTCCGGACACCGGCATCCGACCTATGCTCCTACGAAAGGGTGTCTATCCGTATAAATACATCAGTAATTGGGACGTATTATCGCAAACATTTCTCCCACCAATTGAAGATTTTCATAACGATCTAGCAGAGGAAAATATTAGCCAGGAGGATTACATTCACGCTCAATTAGTTTGGAAGACGTTTAAATGTAAAACGATCATGGATTATACTACCCTTTACATGACTACAGACATAATTTTACTCAGTGACGTTTTTGAGCAATATAGGAAAATAAGTTTGACCGACTACAAATTAGATCCATGCTGGTCATACACTTCCCCAGGGTTCTTTTGGTCTGCCATGTTGAAAATGACTGGTGTTAAATTGCAAATTTTAAAAGATATCGATATGATTTTATTTGTAGAATCTGGAATACGTGGGGGGATGACACAAAGTGTGAAAAGGTACGTTGAAGCCAATAATCCGGATATACCTGAGTCATTATGACGAGACTAAACCAATTTCCTACATACTGTACACTGATGTGAATAATCTGTATGGATGGTCCATGCTTCAAAGCCTACCTTATGATGGTTTCACTTGGATGGATGATGTAGAAAAGTTTGACGTGTTATCTATAGACACGTGTTATCTATAGAAATCGTCACCCTTCGGAACATTCAGACAGACAAATTATTATTAGTGATTGCGTAGCATTGAAACGTTCCCTCAACTATCTCGATAGTTCGCCCCGTAAAAAAATCCGTAATAATTACCGCCATCTCAACAACATGGACTGGTTTATCATTTCTGTCTCCAGTCGACTCTGCCGACACCGATAAGAAAGTTTTTTTTTCCACGTTAAATACTAGTTCCCGCTTGTGACGTCAGCCGGGGCTTAGCCCCGGAACTAACTACGGCCTAAGTCCTACCTCTCCGGAGTTGCATGGAAGGAACAAGGTTTGCTAAGGATGGAGGGGAGATAAGGAGGGCACTCGCCGTCTGAGATAAGCGATAACTAGTGGATCGTTTAATTATTTTATTTCGTAATTACCTATTTTATATCCTTCAATCTACTATATTCCTTTGGGCCGAGCCCTCGTAGCACCGAGGTTCCGTCTCACTCCATAATCTCCACGGATCTCTTTCTCCCGTGGTGGAGCTGGGTTCGATTCCTCTCGAAACTACGAAATTTTTGAAATTTTCAGATTTAAGATGACGTCATGCTTGATATATCTGTTGTCGATCGACCAATAGCGAGGAGGAGGGTGGTGGGAGGGGAGGGGGGCTTATGAATGACCAGCAGGTAGTATTAGTGGGGGGGGAGGGGGGAGTGATCAACAAGGAATGGCGATGGTTGGTGAGGGGGGGTAATGTTTACAAACACCTTGTGACATCAGCCGGGCTTAGCCCCTGAACTAACTACGGCCTGTACCCCTCCGACCATAGTTCTGGGGTGGAGGGGTCTGTGACGTCAGCCGGACTTAGCCCCAGAACAAACTCCAACCTAAGTTGTACCCCTCCGGCCATAGTACGGGGAAGGGGTGTGGAGGGGTCATTGCAACATCCTTGAACGTCAGCCGGAGTTGTACCCCTCCGGCCCTAGTTCGTGGGTGGAGGGGTCTGTGACGCCAGCCGGACTTAGCCCCTCGACTTAGCCCCAAAATGCTCTGGAAAAGGTATATTCTCACTACTTAAATAGTTCTTGAACTTACGATTTTTTTAAGACCACCCGGAGCATTTTACGTCCCTCCGTTCGTTCACAGGAAGGCCCCGAACTTTGCACCGATAGGCTTTTTTGACTCCAGTGTGAATGATACATTCAAACCAAATCTCGTTACCAGGGACAGCTCAGGGACGTTCAGGGGAAATTAGCCGGAGATAAAATCATTGCAAGGGACCACCTGATTATGTTGGCGGAGTATGAAGTCGAGTTGGTTGTTCTGTGATATTATTTCATTTGAAAAATGATGGCTGTTTTGGAGTTTGTTGATAGGTAGTGAAACTTGAACAAACGTTGGGTAAATTATTACTACACGATGGTAAATCATTACTCAACGGTAAATTATTACACAACGGTTCATTATACCATCTACGTAGAAGGGGCTGGAGTTTGTTGGTAGGTACTTTTGCAACTTTTTTCACTCCTCATCAACAATTTCTTTTCAGAACTTCATTATGTGTGTTTCTTTTTGTTAGCTACTGTTTGTCATCGGCAGAATTATTTTAGCAACATTCAACTCGTGATTTAGGTAGGTACCTAGTAACGAGTACGGGGGTAGGTACTAACCTACGGAGGGTCTGCGATCTACATAAAATGTATAGAATAGTACATATTATTATAGACGGGTTATCTATACAGAGAGCTGTGATCTGTAACAGAAGGGTATTCTGTACAAAATAATAAACCGTTGTGCAGGGATTTGCAGCGTTTTTTTCAATAATACCTACTCTTTGGAATAAGATGATGAAGAAATCACGTTTAACCCCCTCCTTCCCCCCTTAACAGTTTTTTTACTTACATATCAAAGTGCAAATACAAAGTAAATACAATGAAAAAAAAAATTACTTGGACATTATTTGGTATGCTTGTATGAAAAACCATAGAACCATAGGTTCCTCATATCAATAACATGACACACATCAATAAATTGAACGTTACGATAACTACTACATAATAAGACGTAGGATCTCTAATAAACAAACACTGCACCATTTGTTAGTAAGAAATTGAGAACCTCGGATTTCGCGCGTAAAACAGAACGCGATTGGAAATTTTGGTTGAGGGGAAAAAACACATTTTTTCCACTCAAAAGTGAAAAAATAGGTTTCGCTACTTTGGTAGACTTGGAAGCAGAAACACATCATAATCGGGGATCAATCGATATAACTTCTGTAAGTTGTCCAGTTAACACAGCGATTCAACGCATGACATAACCATCGATGTGTACATAACTGCTTCAAACCTCTTCGATTTCACTTGAAATGGAAAAACGCTGCAAAGTCCTTGTCACATGGGTTTATTATTCTATTGGAGTTCTAGAGATTTTTGTTGGCTGTTAAATGTATTGTTTCTCTCATGTGGAATGATTGAAATAGCTATTCTGATGATTTCCACCAATTTTGGCCCCCAAAACATGAAATAGGTAGGTACGCTTTTTTTTTTTTTAAGATCATCTTTGATCATTGGTAGTGGCATTTAATGGTCTTGATTCACCTGTTTACACTTTTTCCAATGTTATTGTACACATTGATGGTGATTTCATACAGTTTTTGATTTCAGGTTTTTGACTCATAAAAAACCAATTTTGGGAGCTGAACCTTTGGTAAAACCTCAATTTCCGCGTCTTTGGTCAAAATTGACTTCATATTCGGTCTTCTCGTCCTCAAAAACATGGAAAAAGATACCTCAAAAGCTCATGTTACTAACATGTTGTTAAAACGCAAAAAGTACCTATTTTTATACACATTTTCACTCATAACACCCCTGGGTATATTCCGATCGGGCTGAAAAGTTTCGGGACACAACTAGAGCCCAAATGGAGCATGTGTGCGAAAGAACGACTTTTTTAGACCGAAAATGAAGCCTGTACACGTGATACGGCGTACGGCGGACGGCGGACGGACATTGCATTTTTTGAATCTACGCACCTTGAAACGGAAAAGAAAAAAGTTTGAGGGGGTGTTATAAAAATTTTTTGCTGAGCGAATACATAGGTGTATTATTCACAGAATAATAAACCAAAAGAAGAAGAACCTCGTTGAGCGTTTGGTAGGTAGCTAACAAGAAAAACCCTCGGGTCCACTGTGCTAACTGTATGATTGGCCCGTAACATTTATAGTACCTACCTGATAAACTCGCCAATTAGCCAATTCGGAAATAACCGCTACGTTTGGCAACAAAGTGCAGGTTTTTTGGGGGAAAAGCTTTGCAGGTGTGCAGACGAATTTTACCACTGGGATTGAAAAATGCATTGGTTAGCATAGGAGCAAGCCCCAGAAAATCGCCCCCCTTAAGGAGTGGTTTCACAAAACCATGCGTCATTACAATCAGCTGTTCCCTAGGAATGATATCTGGGATGGATGTACTCGTATACCGTTTCATCTAATTATGCAAACGACGGACAATGGACGTACAATGCTCCTGATGGTCTCAAAAAATCGTCAAGCTTGGAGTCAGTTTAGAAACGTCATAAAAACCATCTTGTCAAAGAGCTTTGCTCTATGTATTGCGTCGAACGCTTTGGCGATGCCTAGCAAAATAAGGGCTTCTTTCTCGTTTCGTTCGCAGATTTGATATATTGTACATGTTGGTGTATATTAATAGTGCTTCTTCTACCCTTGTATGTTTTCTTGCCTAATTGTCAGTCATTTAAGATTTATTTGATTTCTAAGAATCGGTACAAGAAGTGCCTAGTCTATGACATGTGCCCCTCGTATTTTGACAGTGAGGTCAGCATCAACATAATTATGAAGATAGTTGTTACCTGGGTCACTTTTACTGCCGCCCTTGTAGAGAGGGATAATCTTCGCCGTTTTGATCCATTCAGGAAAGATTGGTAGTGAGGTACTTAAAGACATGTAGCAGTGGCTGTTTTAAATATGCGAAGTATAGCTTTATTATACTGAGCTGTACGAATATTTTCAAGATCTGATTCAGACATGTCTGGAACAAAAAGTTTGTATTAATTAAATCCGCTTGTGCAAGTTTTGAAGCAGGTATTTAATTTGTTCGGCATGGTAGATGTTCACTTCAGTCCGATTTGTGAGAAAAATGTACCTATCTAGTACCTCAGCTGCAGGCCTTTCTTGTTGCTACTACTTCTCCTGTTAATTTTCCCTGAAATAGCTGTATTGATAACTTCTCGACGTTTTTTTGCTCTGATTACCTCCTGCGCCAACTGTTTTCGCGTTCTGATTGTTTCTTTTTTTTGTTGTTGTTTGTTTGTTTGTTAAGAAATATCACGGGTTTGAAGGAATTTAACACCCTATACATAATTGTAACGTTTATGTACTCACATATGAATGTTGCGTAGTAATGGTTCCGTCTCTTCGGTATGCTTGACTGAGCGGCTGTCATTGTGGGGCGAGTGACGGAATCCACTTCTTCACAAACCATCGAGCTTGACCGCAGACCGTTATTTTTATCCAACTATTGTTCGAACGAGCGATAACGGAACGTCTGCGGATTGTCAGCAAATCCGAGAATTATCTTGAGGCCGGTAAAAACGATAAAAGTGCTTGAAAGACGGTTTATAAATATTTTCTGTGAATATAACTCCTCTGTTTGGATCACTGCCGATTGTCATTTATAGGTAAGTAGGTACCAAGTCTAAGACGTAGCGATGATCGTAGCATCAATAAAATTGTGGTTCTGAGCGTCTTCCTTACCAATGTAGGGGTTAGTATAAAAAATTAATATCGGCAAACAGCATAAAATATCGCTGTTCGTTTATGCATGTAAAAACCTCCCCCCCTCCCTACACACCCGAGTTCCACTGTTTCTTTCAATGCTGTTTGGCGGGGAGCTGTTTGCCTGTATACAGCAAAAAGCTGCCCACCAAACAGCGCTGAAAAAACAGGGAATTGGTGGAGGGGGTGGTTAGGGAGAGAAGGTACTAGTTTCTATATGAACATCCAACAGTGAGGTTCGAAGCACCGAGCGTACTACTTAGCCGGGTGAAATGGATATCAATCGTTTTTGCTGCTGAGGTGGTTATCTTAACGGGTAGGAAATAGAACGGTTGTGTTTGGGGCATATATATTAATCTAGAATAGCTGTTCTGTGTGTAACTAGGATATATGTGTCGCTAAAAAATGCACTCTCCTCGGCAACTTGTGTAACCTAATGTGGGATTCGACGTCAGAGGCGCTCTTGCAGTCATGTAGGTGACTCAACAGTACATTAGGTACTACTTGACTCGATTATTTGTCGAGTCAAGTATTTTGGTTTATTATTTTCAATAATGAACCATTGGAATCGATCATGGAAAACAAAATTCTAACCCCCCCCCCCCCCCTCAAAACTTGATGGTTTGCGTTTCAAGGTATGTAGAATCCGAAAATGCAATAAAAAAATTTCTGTCTGTCCGCCGTACGCCGTACTGGCCACTTTTCTTAGTTACCATGAAACAAAATTGATGAAATTCGGGTAATAGGTTCCGTTTGGGGTCTAGTTGGTCCTCGAAGCTCGACGTTACTGTCAGTCATCTCTAAGGGGGTAAAAATAGGGGTTGAATTTTTCAGAACGCCTATACCTTTTTTTACGTGAATCTTTTTATGGTTTTAAATAGTTCTCGATCATACGAGTTTTTTAAGACCACCCGGAGCATCGTACGTCCAGCCTTTTGTTCACAGTAAGGACCCGAAGTTTGCACCGTCAGGCATTTTCGACAGCAGGGTGAATGAAATTGTATACATTTAGCCCAAATCTCGTCACCAGGGACGCGCTAACAATCGGGAATTGGCCCGAAATCATCATTGCTAGGGAACACCTGATTATAATTATTCACGGAGTATGAAGTCGAGCTGGCTGTACTGTGATATTATTTCATTTGAAAAATGATGGCTCTTTTGGAGTTTGTTGATATGTAGCGAAATTTAACAAACGTTGAAGTATTATTGATGGGTAAATTATTATTACACAGTGGTAAATTATTACACAACGGTTAATTATTACATAACGGCAAATTATTACACAACGGTAAATTATTATAGAACGGTAAATTATTGCACCATCTACCAAGAAGGGGCTGGATTTTGTTGATCGGTACTTTTGCAACTTGACCAACCGTTGAAGTATTATTGATGGGCAAGTTATTACACAACGGTTCATTATACTTAACCTGAGGGTAGGTATTGACCTCAGAAAGCAGTGATCTACGCAGAAGGGGCATCTATTTCACTCCACATCAACAATTTTCCATCAGAACTTCATTATTTGCATTTCTTTTTGCCATTTTAGTTAGGTACTGTTTGTCATCGACAGAATTATTTTAGCAACATTTAACTCGTGATTTAGGTAGATACCTAGTAACGAGTACGGGGTTAGGTACTAACCTATGGAGGGTCTGCGATCTACATAATATGTATAGACTAGTACATATATTATATAGACGGGTTATCTATACAGAGAGCTATGATCTGTAACAGAAGGGTATTCTGTACAAAATAATAAACCGTTGTGCAGGGATTTGCAGCGTTTTTCTTTGAAAACTGACACTGAGATGAGATGGTAGGGATCTCCTTAGGAGGAGACATGAGTAGTTAATTTTCATTGAAATGTGAAAGTTTCAATGACGGCATTGCCGCATTTATGCAATGTCCTAATTGGCAAGCATCGCGCGATCGGGCGTTCAGCGATGGTCGCTGCATCGTACGACGAAAATATCAAACTTAATAAAGTAGTAGAGGTGTCCTCTTTGAGCCTCAGATGCGCTCGCGCGATGGGTGGGGTCGGTCGCACTTGTTTGATCTGAAATCGCATCGCCTACATCGCCTCATCGCGTAAGCAACAAACCTATCGTTTTGGAGGGGAGTGTCCTATTCAGTTACGGACTTCCACCAGTCAGCGCGAGCGCCAAACGCCTCATCGCCTCAAAACAAACCAGTTTGTTTTTCAACGCGCGATCAACAGTATTTGTGCAGTAATGACTTTAGAAGAACATTTAATTAACGAAATTCGTGTGAACCCAATCTTCATGCTTATTGGTACCTTGAAACTGGTGACTGTGTGGCTGCAGATATAGTCAAAAATGTTGTAACCAGGCTTGCCAGACATACTTTTTAGCGGATTTTCGAAGAAAATGAAGCTATTGCGATGGGTCCAACATTTTCGGAAGGTGAATTTTTGAATTTTTTTATAGGCAAATCTGTTTCAGAGCATCCTGATTTATCCCTAGATTTTAACAAAATGTACATGTATTATATCGTCGGCTTACAAGTGAAATTCACTAAGTCAAATATTATAGTTTTGAGAAAATCAAATTTGAAAAATTCAGTTTTTGGTGAGACCCGTTTTGCTAGGAAGAAATTGGATTAGAGGGTTGAAATTTGGTGTGCAGCTGCTTCGTGATGTCTACTTACTTCCACGTGATCCCCAAGTGGTTAGCGCATTCACAACTAACTTAAGGCCCGTTTACACGAGCGGACCGGGCCGGATAAATCCGAGGAGTACAGTAAGTGCGTACTTCAGCCCTGCCGTCTAAACGCTCGTCCGGACCGGTTATGGGCGTTCCCACTTGCTAGGGAGGCCCGATGGAAATTCCTTCGGATCTAGGGTCCCCCCACCGGACGATCCTACTCTCCCCACCCGTTTGCCCTGTCACCCTGTGGTGTAAACGCATATCCGCTCAGGATCTTCTCCAGGACTAGGTACCTACATCCCTATAAACATGCATATAGTTTAAAAACGCTGCAAAGTCCTTGTCACATGGGTTTATTATTCTATTGAAGTTCTAGAGATTCTTGTTGGCAGTTAAATTTATTGTTTCTTTCATGTGGAATGATTGAATTAGCTATTCCTGATGATTTCCACCAATTTTGGCCCCCAAAACATGAAATAGGTACACTTTTTTCCCCCCCCCCAGATCATCTTTGATCATTGGTAGTGCGATTTAATGGTCTTGATTCACCTGTTTACACTTTTTCTAATGTTAGTATACACATTGATGGTGATTTCAGACAGTTTTCCAGGTTTTTGACTTAAAAAAAAAAACAATTTTGGGAGCTGAACTAATGGTAAAACCTCAATTTCCGCGTCTTTGGTCAAAATCGACTTCATATTCGGTATTCTCGTCCCCAAAAACATGGAAAAACGTTACCTCAAAAGCTCATTTCACTAACATGTTGCTAAAATGCAAAAAGTACCTATTTTTACACACATTTTCACTCATAACACCCCTGGGTATATTCCGATCGGGCTGAAAAGTTTCGGGACACAACTAGGGCCCAAATAGAGCATGTGTGCGAAAGAACGACTTTTTTAGACCGAAAATGAAGCCTGTACACGTGATACGGCGTACGGCGGACGGACATTGCATTTTTGGAATCTACGCACCTTGAAACGGAAAAGAAAAAAGTTTGAGGGGGTGTTATAAAAATTTTTTGCTGAGCGATTACATAGGTGTATTATTCACAGAATAATAAACCAAAAACGCTGCGAAGTCCTTGTCACATGGGTTTACTATTCTATTGGACAACCTACAGAAATGTTGGCTGTTCATTTATTGTTTCTTTCATGTGAAATAATTATTGAAATAGCCATTTATGATGGTTTCCACCAATTTTGGCCCCCAAAACACGAATTAGGTACGCTCCTTTTTTTTCAAATGATCGTTGATCATTGGTAGTGCCATTTAGTTCTCTTGATTCACCTGTTGACACTTTTTCTAGTGTTATTATACAAATTGATGGTGATTTCAGACATTTTTCCAGGTTTTTGACTCATTAAAAATCAATTTTCGGAAATGAACCTTTGGTAAAAACTCAATTTTCGCCTCTTTGGTAAAAATCGACTTCATATTCGGTCTTCTCGTTCCAAAAACATGGAAAACGATACCTCAAAAGCTCACGTTACTAATATGTTATTAAAACACAAAAAGTAGGTACCTATTTTTATACACATTTTCACTCATAACACCCCTGGGTATATTCCGATTGGGCTGCAAAGTTTCGGGACACAACTAGGGTCCAAATTGAGCATGTGAGCGAAAGAACGACTTTTTAGACAGAAATTGAAGCCGGTATCGTATGCATGATACGGCGTATGGTGGACAGACATTGCATTTTCTGAATCTAGGCACCTTGAAACGGAAAAGAAAAAATTTTGGGGGGTGTTATACAAATTTATTGCTGAAGATAATAAACCAAAACGGTGGAAATTGTTATACAACTGTTTATTAGGTTCTTGTCTTCGGTCCGGTCGTGTAAACGGCTGCCCGAAGGGAAGGAAGCCCCGCCCCCCACGGAGCGAGTCAGGAGGCTCCTAGCTAGGAGCATCGGAGTATCCGGCCCGGTCCGCTCGTGTAAATGGGGCTTTAAAAATGTACTTTTCGTACGAAGGGACCTGACTTAGTGAATTTCACCTGACTATAGTGACTTAATGATTTTCACTTGTCGAAAAACTTCTGAGATGTGATGACTTAGGGATTCTTCTATCTATTTCTCCCTGAATTTTGATCGCATTAATGAGGGGGGTGAAGGATTTTAATAAGTATTTTTTTAAGGATTTTAAAAGTAATTTATTGTTTAAAATCTGAGTTTCGACTGCAATACAATTATTATTTGAAACTTTGTGGAAAAAAGGAACTTTAAAATTCAAAATAATGCTCTCAATTCAGTTCAAAACTTCACTTCTCACAAAATTATTATTCTTCGTCAGAAGCCTCTGACAGTGCAGGTTCAGCAGCCCGGTCAACTATGGCGTTACTTGTCTGTAAACCATAGAACCACTGCTGCAAATTCTGCGGTATGACACCCTTACGGCAGAGAGTTGTTAGGTCTTTCTTTTTTGCCACTGAAATCGGGAGCTGATTCCGGTACAGTGGAGCTAAATATGTTTTAGTCATCCTCAAAGTGGAGGCCCGGCTTTTTCTGGCTGATGCCATTCTCAACGGAATCTTCCTGAATTCATCTTGATAACCGTACTTATATCCAATGGATTCTGGCTCATCCCTTCTGTACTGAAACACTTTTACTTTCAGCCAGTTAACCTTTTGACCCGCATCGTCCACGTTCTTGTTGAACACTGTTGTCTGAACAAGGTGTTTTAAGTTTAACATGTCCTGAAAGCAGAGCTCTTTAGTGTGTTATCCATCCTTACTTTTTCGTGCAATTCGAAAAATGTTTTCCCATTCATGAACACTGAAGACATCCACATTTTTCTTTGCTGTTTCGACTGCAGAATGCATTGAGTCGACCTCCATGTAAGAATGGCCGCTCTCCATAAACTTCTGTTCGATGATTTCTAAGCTGGGGTGATTGCGTACAGCGTACAACAACAGTGCCGATATTTGAATGTTACGGTTTTGACCCCCGCAAGTGTCCGAGAAGATAGTGAGGCGTTCTACTGTGTGAGGAACGTGGTCCATTATGAACTGCAGCAAACAGGACCCGATCTCACAACTCCCTCTTTTGCCATTTACTTCAGTCCAGAAAAAACAGTATCCGTTGTTCGGGGGTGCTGCCTCATACACAGTAAAGTTGTACACATTTATTTTTCTGAGGTAATACAGCAAACTTACACCAGAACTGGGGATCTGAAGCACGCTTTGAAGATCACAAGTTATCGACATGAAGCTTTTGTCATGAGTGGCTTTTTTTGTCCAAATCCTTTTCCTTCATGGCTGCATCTTTTCTGACACAGTGTTCTTTGTATTCATTTATATCTCTTTATATTTATTTCATTAATAACTGTCTCGAGTCGAGGTAACTGATGCTGTGGGTAGGTGAATCGCGAAAATCCTTTCTGCCTAGTCGTATTTTTATCCCGGATCCACGCGAAATGATCAGAAATATGAATCCATTCAAGTGACTTAGTGAATTTCACTTCAACGGCAATAATTTATTGCCTTTGGAGAAATTCACTAAGTCTCGATAATCATCACGGTAAGGACTTAGTGAATTTCTCCTGACTAATTTTTTTAACATTCTGACTTAGTGAAAAACTATTTCGCATTTTCCGTGAGAACGGTTCCTAGGATCTCAAAATTGACGTCACCAATCGATCGGGCGTTGAAAAATACATAGGAGTAGCAAATAAACCGAAAATTGAAAAAATTGACTTAGTGAATTTCTCTTGTAAGCCGACGATATATTTAAATTTGTTTATGTGTCACTCCAGACGATATCTGTCCTGGAGTACATGATAAAAATTTCAAAATTTTCGTATTGCCAAACAAAAGGATGAGTCCGAAGATGAGCAATTTTAAACAATTCTAAGGTGGGTCAAAAATCGATAAAAATTGCTAAAGTCGCGAGCAGTTGATATAAAATCACTAGACGTGGTATGGAATGGTGAGTAAGACAAATAAAAATTCAGTTGTTTTTCATACAGAACAGAGGTCCATTTCGGATTTTTGGGGGTCAAAAACTAGTATTAAGGGCTAAAATCAATATTAATTCGTGTGGAACGGTGATTCACGACGGAGGGAATATTTCGATGATAAAAACATTTTCTTGAAAAAGAGTGGGTCAAATTTGACTTTGTTAGGGTCAAAAATAGGTAAAAATGGCTAAAAGTGGTATCGTTTCTCGCTATATCATTTTTTTACACAATAGCACGAATATTTTTTGAAAATTCGCTCTTATAGTCACACTGCATGACTGGATTTTTTTTTTTTCGAAGTTTTGTACTTTATTTTTGGTTACTGTAATTCACTGTGACAACTTCTATGCTGAGAATGAGAATATTCTTTAAAACGCCATCGGAAAATAAACAAAAAGTCAGCATCTACGCTTATGAAGGCATTTCCGGCAATGAGAACGGAACTGAGGTGGTCGCGCTATGGCGTGTTTTTCATCGCGCTATCGTCTGATCGCACTAAATAGGCGATCGACTGACACATGAATTAGGACAGGCATTTAGATCGCGCGATCAACGCGTGATCGTGCGATCATCGCTGATCGCCCGATCGCGCGATGTCTTCCCAATTAGGACATAGCCTTATATGGGTACAGCTTGTTTTAGCGAATTTTCAAAGAAAATGAAGCTATTGCAATGGCTTCGAAATTTAAATAATATAAATTTTTGGAAATTTTCTTCATAGAAATCCGTTTCAGACCATTCTAAAACGATTCCTGAAATTTAACACTTTTTTATATGTATATATATATTGTAGTAAAGCCCTGCTAGAGGCGCCTTTTAAAAACGTATTGACGGGCCACTGGCGCCCGCTGCGGGCGCCTCTACCGGTAGCGTGCACACTACATTTAGATGTATCCTCGCTGCAGAGGCTCCCGAGCTGGGAGCCTCTGGAGGGTGCTCCCACTGGTTTGAAGGGGCACAACTTCAGTCATTTTGCAGCGCCTTGAAGTATGCAATCACCTCAACTCACCAGTGTGCTGAAAATTAGCATAACTTTAGCATAACCACAACTTACGCTCCAATGATCGTTGTGCCAGAATCACGCGGTTTTCAATTTACATAATCTAATTGAGTTTCAGTTTGTGGTTGGACTAGAGTGGGGGTAATTATACCGAAAATCGAATTCTAACAGTATAAAATCGGAAAAAAGGGTGAAATCGACGAAAAATCATGTTGTTTTCAATTTTCATAGTCTAATATTGAGTTACAGGTGGTGGTTGGACGAGGGTGGGGGTAATTATACCAATAATCGAATTCTAACAGTATAAAATCGGAAAAAAAGGTGAAATTTTCGAAAAATCATGCGGTTTTCAATTTTCATAATCTAATAGAGTTTCAGGGTGGTGGTTGGACGAGGGTGGGGGTAATTATACCAATAATCGAATTCTAACAGTATAAAATCTAAAAAAAAAGGTGAAATTTTCGAAAAATCATGCGGTTTTCAATTTTCATAATCTAATAGAGTTTCAGGGTGGTGGTTGGACTAGGGTGGGGGTAATTATACCAATAATCGAATTCTAACAGTATAAAATCGGAAAAAAAGGTCAAATTGTGTAAAAATCACGTGGTTTTCAATTTTCATAATCTAATAGAGTTTCAGGGTGGTGGTTGGACTAGGGTGGGGGTAATTATACCAATAATCGAATTGTAACAGTATAAAATCGGAAAAAAGGTGAAATTGTCGAAAAATCATGCGCTTTTCAATTTTCATAGTCTAATTGAGTTACAGGTGGTGGTTGGACGAGGGTGGGGGTAATTATACGAACTATCCAATTGCAACAGTATAAAATCGGAAAAAAAGGTAAAATTGTGTAAAAATCACGTGGTTTTCAATTTTCATAGTCTAATATTGAGTTACAGGTGGTGGTTGGACGAGGGTGGGGGTAATTATACCAATAATCGAATTCTAACAGTATAAAATCGGAAAAAAAGGTGAAATTTTCGAAAAATCATGCGGTTTTCAATTTTCATAATCTAATAGAGTTTCAGGGTGGTGGTTGGACGAGGGTGGGGGTAATTATACCAATAATCGAATTCTAACAGTATAAAATCTAAAAAAAAAGGTGAAATTTTCGAAAAATCATGCGGTTTTCAATTTTCATAATCTAATAGAGTTTCAGGGTGGTGGTTGGACTAGGGTGGGGGTAATTATACCAATAATCGAATTCTAACAGTATAAAATCGGAAAAAAAGGTCAAATTGTGTAAAAATCACGTGGTTTTCAATTTTCATAATCTAATAGAGTTTCAGGGTGGTGGTTGGACTAGGGTGGGGGTAATTATACCAATAATCGAATTGTAACAGTATAAAATCGGAAAAAAGGTGAAATTGTCGAAAAATCATGCGCTTTTCAATTTTCATAGTCTAATTGAGTTACAGGTGGTGGTTGGACTAGGGTGGGGGTAATTATACCAATAATCGAATTCTAATAGTATAAAATCTGAAAAAAAAACTGAAATTGTCGAAAAATCATGCGGTTTTCAATTTTCATAGTCGAATTGAGTTACAGGTGGTGGTTGGACGAGGGTGGGGGTAATTATACGAACTATCGAATTGCAACAGTATAAAATCTGAAAAAAAGGTGAAATTGTCGAAAAATCATGCGGTTTTCAATTTTCATAGTCTAATTGAGTTACAGGTGGTGGTTGGACGAGGGTGGGGGTAATTATACGAACTATCGAATTGCAACAGTATAAAATCGGAAAAAAAGGTCAAATTGTGTAAAAATCACGTGGTTTTCAATTTTCATAGTCTAATTGAGTTTCATGTGGTGGTTGGACTAGGGTGGGGGTAATTATACCAATAATCGAATTCCAACAGTATAAAATCGGGAAAAAGGGTGAAATCGACGAAAAATCATGTTGTTTTCCATTTTCATAGTCTAAGGCCCGGTTTTTCAAACCTCAACAGATCACGCCGTCAGGTAGCGACCGTCAAATTACTTTTGACGAGCGTCAACTTGACGGGTCCACAGATTCGTAGTCAAGGCGTTGTTAGCTAACGACGCCGTTAACCTCGCCTGTTCTCTCACAGCATTCAAATAGTTTCCCCAGATGATATTCTAGCAATCATTGCGGGTTTTTAGCCTCTTCCGCCTTCGTGTTTCCTACTTTTCCGATCATGAAAGTTTCATGTTTCAGTGTTTGTTGTTTGGTAGTTGTTGTGATTTGATTTTGATTTCAATTTACGTTTGTTTTTGCCTTCAATCTCGAGTTGTGTTTGGTTATTTCTGACCAAACCCCAGACCAATGCTTATCTGTTCGCCGTATTGTGAAATGCCGATTGGCAGTGAACCTGTAATATGCAGAAGGATCCATTGTCAATTCCAGCTTCTGCATATCTTGTAGGTAGAGGTGGCTACTCTTGGCATACCCTTCCTCTGCCTTTGCACGGTCTTCCGGGACCGTCATCATCATCATCAACCAACCACTTCTAAATGAACTGGCTCCATCTCTTAATTAATAAAGCTTAATCTGTCATTTCAATAAATTACTACATCGTCATTGAATGTGGTTATCATACAGTCATGTCTACTACGTTCTAATAACACTTTGGACGAGTTATAGGGAAGCAAAAAGGAGATGATTGTGAGATTTAGTGATTTTTCCAGAAGTTGGAAAAAACTGTCAATTTTTGATCAGCTCTAGCTCGTTTGCTATCAGAGTTAGAAACAACTTTAGGTAGTGCAAACTGTAGAGAATCTAATGCTCTTTAAACAAGTAATATATAGTGAAAAAATGCACATGATCATTCGTTTCTGAGATATATCGAAAAACGCTGCAAAGTCCTTGTCACATGGGGTTTATTATTCTACAGAAATGTTGGCTGTACATTTATTGTTTGTTTCATGTGAAATAATTGAAATAGCTATTTCTGATGGTTTCCACCAATTTTGGCCCCCAAAACACAAATTAGGTAGGTACGATCTTTTTTTTTTTTTTCAAATTATCTTTGATCATTGGTAGTGCCATCATTTAATCGTCTTGATCCACGTGTTGACACTTTTTCTAGTGTTATTCTACAAATTGATGGTGATTTCGCAGGTATTTGACTCATAAAAAATCAATTTTGGGAGCTGAACATCTGGTACAACCTCAATTTTCCACTCCTTGGCCAAAATCGACTTCATATTCGATCTTCTCGTCCCCAAAAACATGGAAAACGATACCTCAAAAGCTCATGTTACCAAAATGTTGCTAAAACGCAAAAAGTACCTATTTTCACACACATTTTCACTCATAACACCCCTGGGTATATTCCGATCGGGCTGAAAAGTTTCGGGACACAACTAGGACCCAAATGGAGCATGTGTGCGAAAGAACGACTTTTTTAGATCGAAAATGAAGCCTGTACACGTGATACGGCGGACGGACATTGCATTTTTTGAATCTACACACCTTGAAACGGAAAAGAAAAAAGTTTGAGGGGGTGTTATAAAAATTTTTTGCTGAGCGATTACATAGGTGTATTATTCACAGAATAATAAACCAAAACGAAAAACGCTGCAAAGTCCTTGTCACATGGGTTTATTATTCTATTGGAGTTCTAGAGATTTTTGTTGGCTGTTAAATGTATTGTTTCTTTCATGTGGAATGATTGAAATAGCTATTTCTGGTTGTGCCCACCAATTTTGGCCCCCAAAACATGAAATAGGTACGCTTTTTTTTTTCTTTTTTTTTAAGATCATCTTTGATCATTGGTAGTGGCATTTAATGGTCTTAATTCACCTGTTTACACTTTTTCCAATGTTATTGTACACATTGATGGTGAGTTCAGACAGTTTTCCAGGTTTTTGACTCATAAAAAACCAATTTTGGGAGCTGAACCTTTGGTAAAACCTCAATTTCCGCGTCTTTGGTCAAAATCGACTTCATATTTGGTCTTCTCGTCCTCAAAAACATGGAAAAAGATACCTCAAAAGCTCATGTTACTAACATGTTGTTAAAACGCAAAAAGTACCTATTTTTATACACATTTTCACTCATAACACCCCTGGGTATATTCCGATCGGGCTGAAAAGTTTCGGGACACAACTAGGGCCCAAATGGAGCATGTGTGCGAAAGAACGACTTTTTTAGACCGAAAATGAAGCCTGTACACGGATACGGCGTACGGCGGACGGCGTACGGCGGACGGACATTGCATTTTTGGAATCTACGCACCTTGAAACGGAAAAGAAAAAATTTTTAAGGGGGTGTTATAAAAATTTTTTGCTGACCGAATACATAGGTGTATTATTCACAGAATAATAAACCAAAAACTCCGAAAATTTCGTAGTTTCTGGGCTGCCCAGATTTGCCCCATCAAATATTTTGGTGGGAAACCATAGATTACTCTTATTAGGACCCCAATGGACCATTTAAAACAATAAAATAAAATAGCATATTTTTTTAGTGTTTGGTCGGGGCCGATTTTAGTGACAATTTGATTGGGCTATAATTCAAATGATTTTTTTTCAATTTTATTCAACCCAGTTTACCGGATTATTGCCCTATTCATTGTAACCCACAAGTTTTAACGTGTGTGAATGGTAATTTGAATAATGAGGTACACCATGGTACCAAGAGGTATTGTACCTACTCTACATTGAACCACCAGGTCCAGAGGATATTAGGAGAAGTTATATTACACAACCGAGGAAATGCAGGGTTCAAAAAATATATTTCAACTCCTAGTTTCAATTACAAAACCGATTACCTATACTAATTATACGAGGCAGAAGAAAAATTGAAAACTGTGGCAAATTCGTCGTCACTCCACTGGCTGAAATGTTCGTATCGGGGAACCAACCGGCGTTCCCGCTGAAGCCCGTGAGCTATAAAATCAAGGAAGGAGCAGCAGAAGAGTCGTGTCCGATATTAATGTAGATAAAATCAGTAGACAACACAGTTGATAGGTAAGTAATTAAATAAATAATTATGATCAGGTAAGTAAATATGATTAAATAAAGGTAGGGAAGTATGATAAATAAATAAAGACAGTTGAATGATGAAGGTAGGTAGGTAAATATGCATGGAAGAAGGGAAATCCCTTCTTCCATGGTAAATATGATTAAAGACAGTCATGTGTTGAATGATAATTTCGACTTTCATGTCCTATTTGTCTACCGAAGACAGTGGTTGACAGTTGAAGGCGTAGTTAACCTTACTTCGACGCGTGGCTGTGGTTACGTGAAACTGACGGAGCGTCAACTCGTACCCATGGTTTGAAAAACGACATTTCGCAGCGTTTACGATCGTCAAGGTTAACTGAGGTTTGAAAAACCGGGCCATTGAGTTTCAGGTGGTGGTTGGACTAGAGTGGGGGTAATTATACCAATAATCGAATTCTAACAGTATAAAATCTGAAAAAAAGGTGAAATTGTCGAAAAATCATGCGGTTTTCAATTTTCATAGTCTAATTGAGTCACAGGTGGTGGTTGGACGAGGGTGGGGGTAATTATACGAACTATCGAATTGCAACAGTATAAAATCGGAAAAAAAGGTAAAATTGTGTAAAAATCACGTGGTTTTCAATTTTCATAATCTAATTGAGTTTCAGTTTGTGGTTGGACTAGGGAGGGGGTAATTATACCAATAATCGAATTCTAACAGTATAAAATCTGGAAAAAGGTATCATTGTGGAAAAATCATGCGGTTTTCAATTTTTGTAATATAATTGAGTTTCAGGTGGTGGTTGGACTAGAGTGGGGGTAATTATACCAATAATCGAATTCTAACAGTATAAAATCTGGAAAAAAGGTGAAATTGTCGAAAAATCATGCGGTTTTCAATTTTCATAGTCTAATTGAGTTGCAGGTGGAGGTCGGACGAGGGTGGGGGTAATTATACGAACTATCCAATTGCAACATTATAAAATCGGAAAAAAAGGTAAAATTGTGTAAAAATCACGTGGTTTTCAATTTTCATAATCTAATTGAGTTTCAGTTTGTCGTTGGACTAGGGTGGGGGTAATTATACCAATAATCGAATTCCAACAGTATAAAATCTGAAAAAAAGGTGAAATTGTCGAAAAATCATGCGGTTTTCAATTTTCATAGTCTAATTGAGTTACAGGCGGTGGTTGGACGAGGGTGGGGGTAATTATACCAATAATCGAATTCTAACAGTATAAAATCTGAAAAAAAGGTGAAATTGTCGAAAAATCATGCGGTTTTCAGTTTTCATAGTCTAATTGAGTTACAGGTGGCGGTTGGACGAGGGTGGGGGTAATTATACGAACTATCCAATTGCAACATTATAAAATCGGAAAAAAAGGTAAAATTGTGTAAAAATCACGTGGTTTTCAATTTTCATAATCTAATTGAGTTTCAGTTTGTGGTTGGACTAGGGTGGGGGTAATTATACCAATAATCGAATTCCAACAGTATAAAATCTGAAAAAAAGGTGAAATTGTCGAAAAATCATGCGGTTTTCAATTTTCATAGTCTAATTGAGTTACAGGCGGTGGTTGGACGAGGGTGGGGGTAATTATACCAATAATCGAATTCTAACAGTATAAAATCTGAAAAAGGTACCTACCTCTGTGCCAAAATCACGCAGTTTTCAATTTTCATAGTCTAATTGAGTTACAGGTGGCGGTTGGACGAGGGTGGGGGTAATTATACCAATAATCGAATTGTACAGTATAAAACCGGAAATAAGGTAAAATTGTGTCAAAATCACGTGGTTTTCAATTTTCATAATCTAATTGAGTTTCAGGTGGCGGTTGGACGAGGGTGGGGGTAATTATACGAACTATCCAATTGCAACATTATAAAATCGGAAAAAAAGGTTCCTCTGTGCCAAAATCACGCAGTTTTCAATTTTCATAATCTAATTGAGTTTCAGGTGGTGGTTGGACTAGGGTGGGGGTAATTATACCAATAATCGAATTCTAACAGTATAAAATCTGAAAAAAGGTACCTCTGTGCCAAAATCACGCAGTTTTCAATTTTCACAATCTAATAGAGTTTCAGGTGGTGGTTGGACTGGGGTGGGGGCAATTATACCAGTAATCGAATTCGAACAGTATAAAATCTGGAAAAAAGGTATCATCGAGGAAAAATCACGCGGTTTTCAACTTTCGTAGTCTAAATGAGTTACTGGTGGTTTTTGGACAAGTGTGGGGGTAAAAAGGAATCTAATTAAAACAGTAGAAAATTTTGGAAAAATAAGATTTTGTTGTGCAAACGTTACATCATGTAAATGAGTTACTGGTGGTAGTTGGAACACAGCCATACGAATTACCGATATGTTACTTTATAAAATCCGACAAAATGACTTTACAAGAGTTTGGGTAATTGCACCTATCACCCCATTCCAACAGTATAAATTCAACGGTAATAAAGATGTGATGCGGATTTCTATGCAAATGGGAGGAGAAATTAGTTTTCCCTATTACTAATTTAATTTCATGTCAAGTCATAATGGCCTTAAAAAATCGAATTCTGACTCTATTTCTCGATGTGGTCGTGTGTAGGATTTTCCTCTTTGCTCCGGGCGCTCAACATAAACCCTCGTCGAGCACCCGCCACTGAGAGAACAAGATAGGTATATATCCGTGGAGCGATCTGGACCTGAGATACCAAGGTATATCCGTCTAACAACTATTTAAATACTTCTAAACTAAATAAGATGTAATACGGGTTTACTACAATATTGTTTCGTGGAGGAGAAAGAAAATTTACTTGTAATTTCAAGTGAAAAGGGCCTTGAAAAAGGACATTCTGACTCATTTTCATGTTTTCGTCGTTTTTCATTGTAGGTATTAATTACCTATCTGATTCCAACTGTATAAAATCTGGGAAAATGGTACCTACCTACCTAGTTAGGTACAAGTGCCAATGTATGGCGTCTTAACTGGCCGTAATGGCACCTGTAGGTACAACAAATAGGTACATGTCTGTATAATTTTCACGTATGTTCTGATTCTGTATTTTTTCAACGAACATGTCAACCTGATTATTATGTTGCTACTACTGTCGGCGTTTGGGCCAAATAGGTGCATATTTGTATGTACCTGTACAAATTGGTATGGTCTTCGCTTTCCTATCTCTCTAAATGACAAAAAATGACTAGGTACCTACCTATTTCCAAAGTTGGTGAAAATCACTAGGTACCTACCTATTTCCAAATTTGTTAAAAATCACTAGGTACCTATTTCAAAATTTGGTTTCGGTCGAGTCACACAGGGAAAACTATCATAAAAGAATTGATCGTTTGAAGCCACAAGTTAATAATAGAATTGTCAATTACCTAACCAATTCACTCCTTATACAAACCTCGAGACACTTTCTGTGTCACCACTTTGAAATGAATCACGTGAAGGGTAACAACATTACCAACTTTTCAAGTGTAGAACGTTGTAATTAAACAGTAAAATCTCATCAAATAATGTAGATAAAACTAGTGACTAATTATTGTAATAATTACACTTTATGAATGAAACACAACTTGATGAATGGATAAAACAGGACGGTACCTACTTACCTACCACATTACAATACGGAATAGGATGCAACGATAACTTGAAACGCAAGTTCTCCTACAAGAAAGAGTACATCAGGTTTGCTTCCAAAAATTATTTACCAAATTCTCGACTAGGTAGGTAGCGAATCTTGAAATCCTGAATATGGGGCTATGGTTGAGCCGAAACGTGTTCAAAAAGGGATGGTCTGACTAACTGCGAGAGCCCCGGTCACATTCTAAATAGGTTTGCTTCAAAAATTATTTTCCAAAATTCTCGACTAGGTAGGTAGCGAATCTTGAAACCCTGAATATGGGGCTATGGTTGAGCCGAAACGTGTTCAAAAAGGGATGGCCTGACTAACTGCGAGAGCCCCGGTCACATTCTAAATAGGTTAGCTTCAAAAATTATTTTCCAAAATTCTCGACTAGGTAGGTACCGAATCTTGAAATCCTGAATATATGGGGCTATGGTTGAGCCGAAACGTGTTCAAAAAGGGATGGCCTGACTAACTGCGAGAGCACTGGTCACATTCTAAATAGGTTTGCTTCCAAAAATTATTTTCCAAAATTCTCGACTAGGTAGGTTAGCGAATCTTGAAATCCTGAATATGGGGCTATGGTTGAGCCGAAACGTGTTCAAAAAGGGATGGCCTGACTAACTGCGAGAGCACCGGTCACATTCTAAATAGGTTTGCTTCCAACAATTATTTTCCAAAATTCTCGACTAGGTAGGTAGCGAATCTTGAAATCCTGAATATGGGGCTATGGTTGAGCCGAAACGTGTTCAAAAAGGGATGGCCTGACTAACTACGAGAGCCCCGGTCACATTCTAAATAGGTTTGCTTCCAACAATTATTTTCAAAATTCTCGACTAGGTAGGTAGCGAATCTTGAAATCCTGAATATGGGGCTATGGATGAGCCGAAACGTGTTCAAAAAGGGATGGCCTGACTAACTACGAGAGCCCCGGTCACTTTCTGAATAGGTTTGCTTCCAAAAATTATTTTCCAAAATTCTCGACTAGGTAGGTAGCGAATCTTGAAATCCTGAATATGGGGCTATGGTTGAGCCGAAACGTGTTCAAAAAGGGATGGCCTGACTAACTACGAGAGCCCCGGTCACATTCTAAATAGGTTTGCTTCCAAAAATTATTTTCCAAAATTCTCGACTAGGTAGGTACCGAATCTTGAAACCCCGGAATATGGGGCTATGATTGAACCGAAACGTGTTCAAAAAGGAATGGCCTGACTAACTACGAGAGCCCCGGTCACATTCTAAATAGGTTTGCTTCCAAAAATTATTTTCCAAAATTCTCGACTAGGTAGGTACCGAATCTTGAAATCCTGAATATGGGGCTATGGTTGAGCCGAAACGTGTTCAAAAAGGGATGGCCTGACTAACTACGAGAGCCCCGGTCACATTCTAAACAGGTTTGCTTCCAACAATTATTTTCCAAAATTCTCGACTAGGTAGGTACCGAATCTTGAAATCCTGAATATGGGGCTATGGTTGAGCCGAAACGTGTTCAAAAAGGGATGGCCTGACTAACTACGAGAGCCCCGGTCACTTTCTTAATAGGTTTGCTTCCAAAAATTATTTTCCAAAATTCTCGACTAGGTAGGTAGCGAATCTTGAAACCCCGGAATATGGGGCTATGATTGAACCGAAACGTGTTCAAAAAGGGATGGCCTGACTAACTACGAGAGCCCCGGTCACATTCTAAATAGGTTTGCTTCCAAAAATTATTTTCCAAAATTCTCGACTAGGTAGGTACCGAATCTTGAAATCCTGAATATGGGGCTATGGTTGAGCCGAAATGTGTTCAAAAAGGGATGGCCTGACTAACTACGAGAGCCCTGGTCACATTCTAAATATGTTTGCTTCCAACAATTATTTTCCAAAATTCTCGACTAGGTAGGTACCGAATCTTGAAATCCTGAATATGGGGCTATGGTTGAGCCAAAATGTGTTCAAAAAGGGATGGCCTGACTAACTGCGAGAGCCCCGGTCACATTCTGAATAGGTTTGCTTTAAAAATTATTTTCCAAAATTCCCGACTAGGTAGGTAGCGAATTTTGAAACCCCGGAATATGGGGCTATGGTTGAGCCGAAACGGGATCAAAAACGCTGCAAAGTCCTTGTCACAGCATTACAAGACTAATTCGGACTCCATCAGTCATCTCCAGGCTAAAAGCGATTGATCAGACCCTCAAAACACGAGTAATAACATAGAAACTCCAGGCCACTAGTCCGCAGAGCTGGGAACCACTCCCAGCTATATAAGACTCACTTAGAGCTCTTTTTGATTATGAGAGCAGGAGAACATTTTAATAATATGATTTCTAAGATTTTTTGAAATTTTTTCCACCACTCCGGGAGCTCAAATAGCTATATTAAAATTGTACATTCCCCCACCACTCTGACCGCCCTTCTCAAGGGCACAAGTGGTTATGAGAGCTAGAGAGCATTTTAATATGATTTTTGGCATTTTTGGAATTTTTTCCATTCAAGGTCCGTAGATTCCAAAAATGCAATGTCCGTCCGCCGTCCGCCGTATCACGTGTACAGGCTTCATTTTCGGTCTAAAAAAATCGTTCTTTCGCACACATGCTCCATTTGGGCCCTAGTTGTGTCCCGAAACGTTTCAGCCCGATCGTAATATACCCAGGGATAATATGAGTGAAAATGTGTATAAAAATAGGTACTTTTAATAGCTCATGTTAATAGCATTAACATGAGCTTTTGAGGTATCGTTTTGCATGTTTTTTGGGACGAGAAGACCGAATGTGGAGTCGGTTTTGACCAAAAAGGTGAAAATTGAGGTTTTACCAAAAGTTCAGCTCACAAAATTGATTTTTTATGAGTCACAAACCTGGAAATTGTCTGAAATCACCATCAATTTGTATAATAACACTGGAAAAAATGTGAACAGGTGAATCAAGATAATTAAATGGCACCACTAATGATCAGAGATAATATTTGAAAAAAAATGGAGCGAAGTACCTACCTAATTCGTGTTGGTGGAGGGGGGGGGGGGAATTGGTTGATACCATCACAGATAGCTATTTCAATTATTTTACATGAAAGAAACAATAAATGAACAGCTAACATTTCTGTAGGTAAGTCCAGTAGAATAAAAAAACCCATGTGACAAGGACTTAGCAGCGTTTTTACTTACTAATATTGTTTTACAACAAAATTTGTGAGTAATTAGGTAATTTGCGAATTGACAATAAAATAAATAATCCCCAGGGCCAGAGGCTTCCAAGCACCATACTAACCTGTAAGACAGGAACGAGTAGCTGAATAGTCTACACCTTGCCCATCTAAAAAACTGCCGGTAGCCTCTAGCAGCCGGGTGCCTGTGGCCAGGCAATACGTATATATATATATATATATTTATATATTTATTTATATATGTGTCACTCCAGACGATAACTCTCGATAGAATTGAGATAAACAGCTCAAATTTGCACAAAAAATCTATCTTGGCAATCGAAAGGCTAAGTTCGAAGATGGGCGAAATTGGCCTACTCTAAGGAGGGTTTTGGCGCATTTAAAGTGCGCAAAAATTACCCAAAAATCCCCAAAATGTTATTTTCCAACAAGTGACCCCTCATTTTAAAGGTTTTTGCACGCTGAACACGATGGTGGAATCGGATTTTAGATATCTTGATCCGTTCTCAAATTAGAGCATTTAAAGTGCGCAAAAATTACCTAAAAATCCCCAAAATGTTATTTTCTAACAAGTGACCCCTCATTTTAAAGGTTTTTGCACGCTGAACACGATGGTGGAATCGGATTTTAGATATCTTGATCCGTTCTCAAATTAGAGCATTTAAAGTGCGCAAAAATTACACAAAAATCCCCAAAATGTTATTTTCCAACAAGTGACCCCTCATTTTAAAGGTTTTTGCACGCTGAACACGATGGTGGAATCGGATTTTAGATATCTTGATCCGTTCTCAAATTAGAGCATTTAAAGTGCGCAAAAATTACCCAAAAATCCCCAAAATGTTATTTTCTAACAAGTGACCCCTCATTTTAAAGGTTTTTGCACGCTGAACACGATAGTGAAATCGGATTTTAGATATCTAAATCCGTTCTTAAATTAGAGCATTTAAAGTGCGCAAAAATTACCCAAAACTAGGATAATCTTTAAACTCTTACCCCCACCCCCTTAGAGTGGTCAGATTGAAAAATGTGAGAAGTATTAATTGAAGACGAGAGTTCGAAGCAAAAAAGGGGGAGGCAAACGATTAGTACAACTCCTTGAATTTACCCACAGCGATCAAATAAATAAGCACTTAGTACAATTACGTAATAAACAAACGGTAGAATCAGGATGGACAAAACGTACAAATTAAAATAAATACGAAGAGAATATACATAGAAAACCAAATTTTAGACCGAAGTTTTCCTTTATTCAAAACCATAGCCATTAATTCGAATATTTCTTTGAAAATTCGCTCATTAAGTCATGCTGCATGACTGATTTTTTTTAATCCACGATGTTGAGGTGAGCACATTCATGTTTGCCCAGCCAGAGTACTGCACGAAAAGTCGCGGTGGCTGTAACCTGGAAGAAGAAGTGGCGGTAATGACGTAATTTAGGAAACTAAACAAATATATTATGCTATTGCGGCGCACCGATTCGATTTTTCTTGTCGACGAACAAACTAAAAGCCATTTTGGAAAAAACCGTTGCAAATCCCTGCACAACGGTTTATATTTTGTACAGAATCAATACCCTTCCGTTACAGATCACAGCTCTATGTATAGATAACCCGTCTATATAATATGATATGTACTATTCTATACATATTATGTAGATCGCAGACCCACCGTAGGTTGGTACCTAACCCCGTACTCGTTACTAGGTACCTACCTAAATCACGAGTTAAATGTTGCTAAAATAATTCTGTCGATGACAAATAGTAACTATAATGGCAAAAAGAAACGCAAATAATGAAGTTCTCAAGGGAAATTATTGTTGATGTGGAATGAAAAAAGTTGCAAAAGTACCTACCAACAAACTCCAGCCCCTTATACGTAGATGGTATAATGAACCGTTGTGTGATAATTTACCGTTGTGTAATAATAATTTACCCATCAATAATACCTCAACGTTTGTTAAGTTTCACTACCTCTCAACAAACTCCAGAAGAGCCATCATTTTTAAAATGAAATAATATCACAGAACAACCAACTCGACTTCATACTCCGTGAATAATTATAATCAGGTGCTCCCCAGCAATGATGATCTCGGGCCAATTCCCGATTGTTAGCGCGTCCCCAGTGATGATATTTGGGCTGAATGTATGCAATTTATTAACCCTGCTGTTGAAAAAGTCTGTCGGTGCGAAATTCCGGGCCTTACTGTGAACGAACGGCTGGGCGTACACAGTGCTCCAGGTGGTCTTTTAAAACTCCCAAGTTCGAGAACTATTTAAAACCGTAAAAAATTCGAGAAAACGGCGTCCTGGCGATTTCAACCCCTTTTTTTCACCTCTTAGGGATGACTTACATTAACGCTGAGCTTCGAGGACCAACTAAACCGCAAATGGGACCTATAAACCGAATTTCATCAATTTTGGTCAATGTAACTAAGAAAAGTGCGAAGTATGATGTGCGGCGGACGGACAGAAATTTTTTTATTGCCTTTTGGGATCCTACATACCTTGAAACGGAAACCTTCAAATTTTTGGGAGTTGGTGGGGGGGGTCAAAATTTTGTGTTTTTCATGCTCGATTCCAAAGGTTCATTATTGAAAATAATAAACCAAAATCACCAATTTCTTTTTATGCATCTTGCTTGGGAAAATTGGGTCTCGTACAGGATTTCAATGAAGTTATCGATTTCATTAGATGGGTACCTATATATCTGTTTTAGTGAATAGGCCCACAGAGATCAGACTGGATCAAATCTACCTGACCTGTGGGCGACGTTGAAGTGTTTCTCCGCGCTTATCTAATTACTAGTTTGCATTTCCTTTCCCGGTAGTAAATGATTAGGTTTATATTCGCGTCCTTGACACACGCACTACCTGACCCTGATAGGTGCCAACCAACTTCTCATTTTCAAATCCACTGGTGTAGAGGGTTTTCTAACTGAACAGCAACAAGCAATGGGTCCAAAGTTTTTAGTACTTACAGACATTTGTTCAAACTGTTCGAAAATCTGAGTTTTATTGGATCTAAAGTTGTTCACCGGCCGTTCAGTAATAAATTGACCCTGTTGATCAAATAACACAGTGTAGCGATAAACCGACGCGACGTCGACACAGGCAATGTTTCATAAAGTTAGCAGCCGAACTTCGGACCGAGCCAAGTATAGCCTATTAGTAATATGATCTATGGATTAGTAATTTGACTGAGCGTTATAGTCAATCAGGGGAACTTTTTACCTCAACCCTCGTATGATATAGTTATGAGATGTATTTTAATTTTCATAAAACAATCATCAGGACTTCAGTCTGATTGCCGCATGGCGATAGTAGAAGAACCCTGATTGCAAGTTATGGTAGATTTTTTTATTGAAGGTACCTAGCTAGCAGGTTGGTATACAACGAGCAGTAAAATCCGCGTTCTATTCATGTAGTATTCATGTCACCATTATGTTTATCAAGTTCCTGCGATCAGAAAATGATACCTAGGTTATCAAATAAGTTGATCACCACGGTGGTCATAAAAATTAGGTCGACGTAATTATTTCGTTTCAATCTTTAATGAATTTATGGTTTTTTAAATAATTGTACAAATCTTCACGAGTAGCAATCTATACATGAATTATAACTAACTGGTTAACATTATTTCTGTGTTTCAGGTGACTGTTGCATAATTATAATACCAGCGCCACCTCGTTATTCCAGCTCCAAAGGTACTTTGTAAAATCACGAGTCTTTCCATCAGGCCTTGTTTTATCCAATTTATTTGTTGTTGAAATAGTGCAACCATTAAATTCATGCATACATGCATCGTGATTGTTAATTGTCTGTCATTATCGACTTAGATCTCGACTGATGAGAGACTCTGTATCAACAAAAATGGGGATTCCAAATAGGGGGATGGTCGAAGGTGTAATAAGGCAGCACCTACCTAGCGAGCAGTGCTGCCAAATATTCCATCTCCAAAACACACAAAAAAAAAGTCTCCGGGAAAAATTAAAGTATAATATTAAATAAATTAGAGAATTTGAATCTAGAACGACCAGGCAATGATCGTGAGGAAAAATTATAAAAACAATTGAGCTGACAGGATCTAAATAATAAATATTATTACATTTTCCGTTGAAATAGGGAGATAATGAAAGCCCAGTCTATATCTCAGATGAACCTCGTCCTCTCCTTTTCTTTCGTTTATAAAGTGCTACTCAATACGCCTGTCGTTCAACTTCAACCATCCCTGACGCATTTATCATTTTTCATTCCATAATATGTGTTTTACAGTAGTTATGTGATTTTAATTAATTTACATCAGTCATACAGAACTTTGACTTTATTATCATAGTTAGTAGGTATAATGGGGTATGCGCACGTATTTTTTCAATTTATTTTTTATTTTTTATATTTTTAAATTGAAGTAGGTTCCATCCAGAGGATTGTGACGCCCACCGCATTGTCCTACGATAGGTAAGTAGGTAGTTCTTTTTGCTCCCTCACTACCGCAGGCAGGGAAACCTTGGATTCGTGAATGAGTAAAAAAAGTCTCCTCCAAATTGAAAATTTCCACTATCATTTTGCTTTCAGACATCAAGGAAAGTTTTTGGTTCCGTTTCTGTGTCTGTCTGCCTGTGTTAATTCCTTGTAACGCCCATAAATATCCGAAATAATGGTCGAAATGGGCTGCAATTTGGAGGGTAGGTGCAGGTTGGGTCACAGATGGTCCCATACAAAAATCATTGAAAAAGTACTGTAACTTTCGTCTGCGCATGCGCAAACGTGAAATACTTGAAACGCCCATAACAACCCTAAATATCGTTGAAATGAGTTCATTTTCTATACTATACGTATTTCTGTATTTGCAGAATTGATAAGAATAGAGGTAAGGGTCAACCCTTTTTAACCAATGACTAATTATGAACAAACAATAAAAAATATACCTACCATAGGTAATAAAATATTCAATTCCACGCAAAATATCAACGAGAAATAACCCTGATGGTTACTGGTTTTTTCATGTGGTCAGTGATAGCCGGGAAAAAGTCACCACTCAAACCTTACATATCACCCGTGAATTTGCAGTATTTCTCAACGCTGAATCACGCGGTGAAGTTGGTTTCTTAGTTTGGAACTTACCTAGCCTTATTTCAGTTCCTCATAAAATATTTTCAAGACTCAACCACAGGTTACAGTTCACAAATAAAGAAACTAACTTCATATGCGATTCGACGTTGAAGGTTACTGCAATGAATGGAACCAGTGGCGAAATTTTTCGGGCAACCACTAAATTTGCGCTGAAAATAAGCACGCTGTGTAAACTTGAAAATTTATGTTGCGTAGTTTGTAAATGTCTAACAAAAACTAATGTTAATTTTGATTGCAATAGGTAAAGGTACAAGAAGTAACAAAAAGTTAGTGGGCGTTACATAGTATGCGCACATTAACAAAATTGTGATGTTTAAATTCTACGGGGAAATTAAGGGAATTGACATTCGAAATGTTTTCCATACCCCTTACTCGTCTGAATATTTGGCATGGACGGTCGGTGCACTGGGGTGATCATTTAGGTGCCTTTTAAAAATTATAATATAATTCCCGGTACCTACATTCTGGGATCGACCTCCATGTAGATACCTACCTATGTAGTTTAGTCTTGCATCTGTTTAAAAAATGGAAAAGTTCAGGAGTTGGTAGCGCGATTTCTCGTGTTGGGCGACAACTACACTCCTTTCTCCATCTCTTCACTGATCGAAGCCAACGTCTTTCCGTAGGTTTCTGGAACTGCGCGTGCTACTATAATAAAGCCAACCAAGCAGCATATAGACTCGAACATGAAGTTGGCATCAGTTGCCACTCTAGACAGAACAGTGTGCATTTGCAGGCAAACTATTAGAGTGATGATCTTGAAAGTGCCGCCTATCGCCATGAACATACCTCGCTTACCTGACACGGCGATCTCGGAACTGACGATCTCCGCGGCCGCCAGTCCAAGTTGGTTGGCCAAAGTGTAAATCCCGAGGACTGAGCACACGATCCAAACATTGATTTTGGAGTGAGCGGCGAACCTCAGAATGAGCGACAAGGCTACCAAACTAACAGCCATCATTCCTAAAGAAGCGGTCAGTATCATCTTCCTTCCAGTCTTCTCCACGAAGTAAACGCTGATGATGCCAGCGAAAAACCTTACAAACGCCAGTATCAAAGCGTTTTCGCTGGCAACCTCCGGACGACCGATAGTATCCTTTATAATAACTGCGGTATACGTTTCTATCACTGTGGTCCCACATAGTTCTGAGAAGATTGCCAAAAATAAAATAATAGCCAGAGATATTTTGTCTTCTCGCGACGATATCATTGTTTTGAACGTTCTTATGGATTTCTTTTCCGACTTGAGTAGTTTCTGCATTTCACGCTCGACTGCTTCAGGATCGTTTCCGTGGTACCACTCTAGGCTCGTTTTAGCTTCTGCTAGCCTGGATTTTAGGATGAGGAACATGGGAGATTCTGGTAAGGGATGGAAGAGAAATGGGAATAACAGCGACACTAATAGGCAACATAAGTTGAACACTTTGTACTCGAGGAGCTCCCCTATAATATGGGAAAACAGTGCTCCGCAGCTGTGGAAGAATACAATAATTGATAGGAAAGGACCGCGGAGTGTTTCACTGGTTACTTCGGTTATGAATACAATTCCTACGACTAAACCTGCAACCATTATGGCGCCTACCATGAGACCCCCAATGTACAGGTCGGTGGTTGTGCGGGCCATAGCCAGGAACACCCAGCCCGCGGGGGCGAAGAGGTTGAGGAACCAGCAGCCAGCGCGCCTGCCCATGGCGTCCATCATGAATCCGCAAGCCATCATGTTGAAGATCGATGAAAGTTGCATGATTGTAAGCAGATCGTTGAGCGACTGTGTCGTTACGCCTTTCACCGGACTCTCTCGAAAGGGAAGTACCAGGACCATTGGTCCCATCCAGCCCAGAACGTTTCCAGTGGAAAATGCCGCAATGCTGACTGTAACATCATACAAGATTCGTCTTAGCACGGGAGAAAAAAGCCTAATCTAGGGCCAGTCGTTGTATCGTCTGATAATACCTAACAAGGTCTCGACGGTTCCTAATATAAATATAATATGTTTCCTAATATAAATATACGTTTCCTACTATAGCTATACATTACTACTGTCGAAACGTATACCCTGCAATAAAAGTAAGGATAACACAGTAGATCAGCAAATACAGATGGTGGAGCGTACCATTCCGCGATTTGTTTAAACTTTGAAATAAAAACTTCCTTGTTTCAGTGCTGTGACCTGCTTTTTTTTTATTGTACAAAACCCAGCTTTTAGAGGCCCTAAATGAATTTAGGAGTAACAAGTTGAAATAAATGGGCGAAGCTTTCAGTCGAGCATGACTTAGCGCGCGTAAGTTTGCAGTAGATTACTTACTAGAGGGTAGTTAAGGGGAGTGTTATAATTTATGTTCTGAAAATTTGACGCAAATTTTTAATTACCTACAAACCTATCTTCTCAGAAAGGGTTTCGGAAAATATTTCACCCATGAACTTCCCTCGTTATTTTTCAGAGTTAAGAAGAAACAATGTGCTCGATAACAACAACGATAACAACAACGATGTGCTCTCGAGGGTCGGTTTGAAATTATTCAAATTTTCCCCTACGTCATAAATCCGATTTGTTCTTCTTCACGACAGAAAACATCGTATAGTGATCATAACATTAGCTGCCCAAACAGAGGACCATCAAAGAGGGGTCTACGAGAAAATTGAATGTCTTAGATACTCAGATGAGTTTGATATTTTAAGCACATTGGCGTTGAAATTATACTCAACCCGATGATGACACAAACTTCTTGTTTTCCCCTGGACCCTATTTCTAATGACTCAACGGCGTCAAGATATGAGTGGGGGCCACTGTTGCATATACATTTATAATATACCCAACTGAATATAACCAAAGGTACCTACCCGACTTCTTGAAGTAATGTTACTCTTACCTGCTAACGTGGCGTATAGTTGTCGCCAAAATCCTGGAAGTAGCGTGTGCTCCTTGGTAATGAAGCGCTGCTGACGATTCCCAGCATTTTCTTTCTTCCCCGGCAGACTCAACGTTCCGATGGAGTCGGTTCCAGTATCACTCATATTGTGACGTTGAGCCTATCACCAGCTAATAGGTATATGCTCTACGTTTTATCGTGAAGATAAACATCACCTACTATTTGACTTGATAAGTAGCAGTTGTTTCACCTTGGCCAAACGTTATCGATCATCCAACCACAGGTGTTGTTGGCGGAGTGGTTTCCAATTTTTTTTCGAACTTATTTGACCTCAGGCATGACACACAAACCGTTTGAGTACATTTCACCTTCTTTGATATTCTATACCCCCTGATATTCTAACCTTGACAAATTTTACTAAATGTTTGTACGTTTTCCCGTTCTTCTAATAATGCTCATTTTAGTTGGGAGCTCGATTCCCTGAAAGATGCTGCGACAATCGATTCGGAGGTGGGTTCAGTAATGAAACTTTGGAATCGAGCATGAAAACAAAAAGTTTAACCCCCTCAAAATTTGATGTTTTACTTGTCAAGGTATGTAAAATCCGAAAATGCCTTGAAAAACTTTCTTTCTGTTCGTCGTACGTCGTACGCCGTACTTAGCAATTTTCTTATTTACCATGAACAAAATTAACAAAATTTGGTTTGTAGTTCCCGTTCGGGGTCTAGTTTGTCCTCGAAGGTCACTGTTACTCTCAGTCATCTCTAAGAGGTGAAAAATAGGGGTTGAAATTTTCAGAACGCTGTAGCTAGAAAACTTTTAATAGAAGGTTATGGGTTTTTTTAGGTTTTTAAAATTGATCTTGAACTAAAAGATTTTTTGAGACCACCCGGAGCATTGTACGACCAGCCGTTCGTTTGCACCGAAAAGCTTCGCCAACATGATCGTGAATCAAACGGTATAAATCCGACCCAGATATCATCGTTAGGGAGCACACGATTATAATCGCGGATGGCTATGAAGTATGAAGTCGAGTTGGTTTGTCAGTGATACTGATCCCGTGAAGTATTATTGGGTAAATTATTAATTAACGGTAAATTATTACACAGCAGTACCTAAGTTATTACACAACGGTAAATGAATACATAGCGGTTTATTATACTATCTACGCAGAAGGGGCATCTATACAGGTAAATTGTTGGACTACGGTTTATTATACCATCTACGCAAAGGGGCATCTATGAAGGTAGATTATTACACAACGGTTTATTATTTTCCTCATGCTTCATGAATAACTACGAATCACTAATTATTTAATTATTGAATCCCACGCGTTTGTATGAAACTTTAATTCCCGGGCCGTTTCCAGTACTCCATTTAGGGCTTTCCTGGAAAGAGCTCGAGGGTACTGACCACAGAAAACAGTGATCTACACTAAAGGGGCATCTATACAGGTAAAAATCTCGGCCCAACGGCCTTATCAGGTGGAATATACCGGTTCCCGTGAGATCACCGAAGTTAAGAAACCTCGAGCGTGGTTAGTACTTGGATGGGTGACCGCCGTGACACGTGGTGACACGTCCAAGTATGACCCATGTAGCTGTTGGGCGAACCCCTCTCCACTCAAGGGGGCGAGGCAATGAGTAGCCAAGTAAAGAGCGAAATGATCAGATCGAATTCTGATCCTCCATTGGAGGACAGCTGATCACGTCCGCGACGCTGGCAGGGCAGTCGGACGAAAAGCCCCAGCCTGAAATGGCTGTTACTTTACTTTACTTTACTTTACTATACAGGTAAATAAAAAACCGTTTTATAATAATTTGCTGCGGATTTTTTTCATGGTCGATTCCAAAGGCTTATTATTGAGAAAATAAACCAAAATTTCTGTCCATCAGCGGTACTACGGGCTTTCGTTAGTTAATATGAACCTAAATTAGCAAACCTTGGTTTTTGGGTCCCATTTGGGGTATAGCTGGTCCGCGAAGCTCGCCGTTACTGACAGTTATCTCTAAGGGATGAAAAATAGGGGTTGGAAATTTCAAAACGCCGTAGCTCGAAGACTTTCACTAGAAGGGTATGGTTTTTTTACATTTTTAAATTGATATGAAACTTGAGAATTCGCTGTGACCACCCAGAGCCAGTTCAGCCGTTCGTTTGCACCATAAAGATTCGTCAATATGATCATGCTTTTTCGTTATTATACATAAAGCTCAGATATCATTGCTAGGGAACCTGATTATAACCACGCGTGGCTGAATGAAATCGAGTTGGATGTTCCACGGTATTATTTCATTTGAAGAATGGTCGTTATTTTAGAGATTGTTGATAGGTACTTTTGTAACCTGAAAATATTTGGGTAAATAATATCGGTGGCTAGGTTGGACAACGGTCAAACGCAACATGGATTTTTCGCTTCCGCATGTGCAGACGATAGTAGTTATAGTATGGTCTTGATGGGATGCATCTGAGGCCATCCAACGCCTCACCTCCGTACATCTTCCTTTTTCGCTTGCGCATGTGCAGATGGTAGTTATAGTACGGTCTTGATGGGCCATGCATCTGAGGCCATCAAACGCCTCACTTCCGTACATCGTCGCGCACGCACAGACGAAAGTTACAGTACGATTCTAATGAAATTTATGTGGAATTATCAAAGTATTATTCCTGATCGACCTCTCAAGTTTGAATTCATTTCAACGATATTTAAGGTAGTTATGGGCGTTTCAAGTACCTATTTCACGTTTGCGCATGCACAGACGAATGTTACAGTAATTTTTCAATTATTTTGATATGGGAACATCTGTTGTCCAACCTGCACCTACCCTCTGAATTTCAGCCCATTCCGACCGTTATTTCCGGTAGTTATGGGCGTTACAAGGAATTGACCACTTAGAGGTACACAGACAGACACGGAACCAAATATGTTCCTTGATAATATATGAAACGCTAAATGGTAGTGGACATTTTCATTTTGGATGACATAACTGTTTTATACACTTCCAGGAATCCAAGGCTTCGTAGGGCTCAATCTTGAATCATAGAAATCAGTTATGAATCAAGGTCTTCGTACAATCCTTGGGGAGCGAGAAAGCAAAAAATAAATAAATAAGTGATTACTGGATGCAAGAAGGTTGTAGACAACCCATTTCGGCTCGCCTGATTATAATAATAAACCCAGTTGCACTTGTGAGGATCGTTTTCCATGTTTTTTGGGGCGATAAGGCCGAATATAAAGTGATTTTAACCAGTGAGAGAACAGGACGTAACGAAGGTCCAGCTCCCCGAATTAATTTTTCATGAGTCAAAAACCTGAGAAATAGTCTGAAATCACCACAAATTTGTATTATAACACTAGAAGTAGTATTAACAGGTGAATCATGACAACTAATTGTAAGTGGCATGATCAATGATCGAAGATAATTTATTGAAAGAAAGAAAGAGGTAAAAAAAGCCTAATCCATGTTTTTTTCGGGAAAAAATTTGTGGAAACGATAGAAAATAGCTATTTCAATCTGTCATGGTACCCCTCAAATTCTTACATCTACAACTGCTATGTAGTACCTAAACGATTTAACCTAATAAACGAAGAGAAGGAGGAGCTGAGCGGACGTCGAGGGGAAAGTAGGAGAAGGGTCCCCTCCATCCCTTGCGACTTCTCTCTCAAACTCCTTACGCCCTCTGTCTCTCTCTCCCACCCTTCTCCTGCGCCTGCTGTGGTGAGAACCGCGGGGTGCTATCCGCCTTCTTCCCAGCGCCTGCTGTGGTGATAACCACGGGGCACCGTTACCTCTAGCATCTGCAAACGTAACAGAAAAAATTTTGAGGGGGCGTTATCAAAATTTTTGCTGAGCGAATCCGTAGGTTTATTGTTGAAAGAATGATAAACCAAAACAAACATAATGGACACGCAGTCAACGACGGATTTATTATTTTATTTATTTATTTATATTATTTTTTGCTTCCTCACTACCTGAAGGTAGAGAAGCCTTGGATTCGTGATTGAGTTATTACAATTCATGTCCTCCAGAATGAAAATTTCCACAATCATTTTTCGTTGCGGACATCAAGGACTATTTTTGGTTCTATGTCTGTCTGTAGTACGTCTGTATGTGTGTCTGTGGTCAATTCCTGCAGACGAAAGTACAGTAACTTTCGTCTGCACATGAGCAAACCTGAAATAATTGAAACGCTCATAACTACCTTAAATATCGTTGAACTGAGTTCAAACTTGGCGGGTCGATCAGGAATAATACGCGCGAACATGAAATGTTGACTGTTGCCTTGTAGCTCTTCTAACTACGCGAAAAATAGCCGTTGAGAGCTGAAATTTTGAGGATACACGCGGGGATCGAAGTTGGTCCAGTATGAAAACGAACCTACCCAACTATTCTATAGGTACGTTCATGTGATTCAAGTGGGGAAGCTATAGTGCCTACTCGAATTGGCAGGCTTTGTTTTTTAAGTTTCTTTCTCGTGCACCCACTTTTTTTTTCTTTTCCGACAGTTTCTTGAGAAACATATTTATGGCAATTTGCCAATTTTCTTGAGAATATGCAAAAATCCTCGAAAATGAAAATATAATATATATGCTACTTAATTTAAATTTGAGATGCTTAGCTCAAGTTGGTTGCGAACGCTTCAGAACGTCTAAATAGATAGATATAACTAACAAAAACTATTTACATACATAATATGCAAATTTGAAAAATTCCGGGCTCTACTAGTGACATTATGGTATTTGAGGATGTATGTAGGTAATTTGAGGTATAACATTGTCTATTATAATCGGAATTAAGGGATCCGTTACTCATCCTGATGTTATTTTTGTACCGTGGGGGGGTTACCAGGAGGAAAGCTGTAATCATCTCCTGTGGAAGTATTGAGAATGTTGAAGCTGAACGAGTTACTGCCTTCACGAGGGGCTTCATTGATGATTGAGTCGAAAGCGTTGTACACCGTATTAGCAGACAAAGAGCTTAGCCCGAAAAATAGTAACAAGGGTTTGCAATTTTTCTCGCAGTGGTTTTAATATTTACGAAAACTCGCTAAATCTTTCGGTTACGGATCCGGAAAACTGCACCAATTGATGATTTATATAGTTGAAATGTATTGTGGAGATTAATGTAATGTGAGTAAGAAATTTAAAATTATAGGTAATGATATTTTGTTGAAATATCCTCTATAGTTTCTTACGTCTTCTATGATAAATTGTATAATATTTGGTAGAAAACTCAAACTTTTTGGTTTGGATGGTAACCGCAGCCAGAGGACGTTTGCTCGATATAACTCAACTAGGAAAACTTAGATGGGAGAATCAAACAAAAGAAGTCGTTCCTGAAAAATACTTTAATTAAAGTTGTAATTGAGCTGAAATGATGAGGAATATTGATATTTACCCTACAATATATAATAATAGCTATGCACAGCCTTTGTTAAATAATTTATCGGTTCATATTCATAATGGATGTCCAAAACATGACATTCTTGGAACTAATTACAGGCCTGAGCGCACACAGGACTCGTTCGCGATGTCTTCTGGTGAACGAAGACTAGATTAAATGACGAAAATTAATTCCTATCTGGTTTGATACGTTGTTAGGTACTTAAAATTATAATATTATAAGTACATGACTTATTATCTTTGCAAAACATTGGAATGTTCTTCCCCAATTCAGTCTTACAAGGTGGTAACAATTAGATACACTGATATTTCAGTTAGATAACAAACAGTATCATAATGCGTTATCTACAAAATAATACTAAGAAAAGTTTTAAGAAAAAGTTTTAGAAAATACATTAGAAGTACTAAAATTGCAGATGAGTGCTAAACACGTGAACATGAATCTGGGTCGGTTAGGTAGGTAGGGGACAGGACCTTCAAACCTTCCGGGATTAGGATTAAATTAATTGAAATTATTAAATATATCTTCATGGTTGGTTTACCACACCTACAGTGAAATGATTAAACTCATCCTCACGACCGAGGGATTTAATAAATAGTTTGAATTTTCATGATGAATTCATTACTCTGCCCGTGGTGACCGACACAACGGTTGGCCAATCGGACAGCTGCAGCTGGCCAATCGTGAATCTGATCGGGTATAATAATATTATCAGTTTTTATAACATTTAATTTATTTATATAACGTCTGACCAGCAGTACATAATTATATCTACTCAAACAAACTAATCCAACAAAATATTCTATTCCCATCAGCATTTTGCGAAACTTCAGAAATTGTCATCATGAGTAGGTATATTGGAACTTGTGGTAATAATTTATGCTATTATGATTGTATAACGTTCATTCTTGAAATTAAACCATTATCAACAAAAGTAACAATAGAAGGTACTCGTATTTCCTGAGTAAGAATTATTAAAATAGGTCATGTTTTGGTTGGGTAACAATAAGAAATTATAAATTTAGCATGTCCACAATTAGTTGCCATTAGGTTTTTATTCAAATTGTATTTACAAGTGTCTATTACTATTTTTCAACTTCGCTCTTCTTACGTAACACATCTGAAAAAATTTGCTCATCGGAAAAATTTGGTTTTACCTACCTAAATTAGGTAGGTAGGTACATCAAAAGGTTTTAATTATCAGATGTGAAGGCGATAAAGTAGAAGGCTAACGCAGTTTACTCAAAAGATAAAGTTCCGTATTGTCTGAAAATTCCATAATTTGATGAAAAGCACATAATTATTTTCCATAATTATTTACATAGAGAAACGCGGTCATTTGTGGTAGCCCGAAGTTCCCCATCTCCCGAGATGAAATTTACATAATACCGGGTTTTGGTATTAAAACTAGAAACCTTACCTATAATTTCACGGTAGGTTGCGTTGGTAATGTGGTTACCTGACCAAAGAATCGTCTAGACCTTCTAAAATTTCGTTCAGCGATTTGCCTCGAGTTTCCGGTAACAATTTGTAGGCGATGGCACATGCCAAAAAATTTGCGATAGATGGGTAGACGAAGTTGGCGTACATGCCGATATTCTGCCGTATGAATACAAACGATTGAAGGCAAATGAACATGATCGATAGCGTGACAGTGCCATTGATCATGGAGGAAGTTCCCTTGATCTGAGGTGGGACGATTTCGTTGGATATGACATTTGGAAGTGTCCCCACGCCCACGGAGCTCACCATAGTGAACGTGCACAGGCAAGCGAGCGGTATCCAGGTGTGGTATTTCACGGCCATCACTCCAGTTTCTGTCAAATACAAAAAGATTGACATGATCGCGAGGCTCACGCCCATAATAAAAAATGTGGAAATCATCAGAAAACGCCTGCTAACACGATCTACAAGGAGGGAACTACAGCTCGTGGCAATCAGACTAATAACTGCCAAGATTATTGCAGATGTATTTGGAGGAATTGGAACGCCGCTATCTTCAAATATCACGCTGGCATAGCCGCTTATGACTTGGCTTCCACCGAGTTGTTGGAAAGAGAACATGAAAACTGCTATTAACATGGCCTTTCGTGCAACTTTCGACTTAAATATGGCAGCGTAACTTTGGTTACCAGTTCTCCGGTTTATTATATTAGGCAGTTCTCGACTGACGGTATCCTTGTTCCCACCTCTATACCAGAGTAAGCTGGTTTCAGCTGCGTCGAGTCTCGATTTGGATGAGAGGAAATACGGGGATTCTGGAAGCCAGAAGAAGAAGAACGGGGATAGTAGCGGGGTGATGGCGCATGTGATGTTGAAGAGTCTATAGCTGAGGAGGTCACCCAGGACGAAGGCCTGCGTGGAAGCAATGTTCACTATGACCATCATCAATGCGATGAGCGTTCCTCTGCGAGTTTCGTGGACGACCTCCGAAAGGAATATCGGGCCCACTGTGAGACCTCCGACAGCTGAAAACCCTGTGAAGAATCTGCCTATGTAGAGGTGAAGGGAAGTTGTTGCCAAGACGAGCAGCAGCCATCCGACTATGCCAGTCACAGCGGCGATGTAGCCAGCTGGCTTCCTTCCGAATGAGTCGATGACGGTACCGAAGAAATATACTGCTATCAGACCTGATACCGTCGGGATGGATTCCAGGTAGCTCATTTCCGTCAGCGTCATGTTCCCGACAGGGCTGTCAGCTGATTTCAGTCGCATCAGCATCGGAGAGACCCATGCGCTCGAAAGACCTGAAGCATACGCCGTCAAACATACTGAAACAGAAAAAATTAATATGTTGCTATTGATTTTATTAGTCGAACACGAACAAAATCATTGTTACTGTTATATTCAGGGTTTCATTTTTCGATTCCTTTTTCTAGTCGTATTATACTTCATGTATGAGTTTTATATTTTTTCATATTTGTTATTTATTTATTTTTAAATTAATGTTACATAAATTACATAGTGGGCTTTTTTTCATAATTCATTTTCAATTAGCAGGTGTTATTAATTTTAAATTAAAAACTCGGCGCTGCCTTCCGCTTAGTGATTTTCCCAGGTGCCGTTCGATCTAATGATCCGATCTTCAATCTGAAAGCGGATTTGAATTCTTTGATTTTTTTCCTACAAAAGTACTAGTTGCTTTTTGTAAAAAGGTTGAAATTAAGTGAAATAATTTCGGGAACTCCATGAAAAAAAAATTTTAAAATTCAAAACTGAATGTCCGCACTTGTGGTTGTTTATAACGATTACAGAACATTTTACAGATTGAAAATCGGTTGACCCGTTCAAGAGATAAACCGAATATTGGATTGGCTCATTTTGAAGCACAACGTGGTGGCGGTTCTCGGAACTAAACCCGGGACATTTACCCTTAAGGCTAATGTGGACGACAAGTGTGCAAGAGAGATAGAAGATGGAACCAAATATGTTGTTTTTCTCGGCAACCGTTCAACATTTTTTGGATCTGAAAAATGGAATGTTCCCAGAAAATTGATACAAGTGGAGCGAACAATTCAAATTTTGGAAAAATTTTCAAAAAAATTTTTTTTAACATTAAAATTGTAATATTGTAAGTAAATAATTTTTTTTTGTAGAAAAAGAGGTATAGCCCAGATCTGGGTACTCATTTCCTAATCATACATTATTGAAAAAACCACCTATGTAAAAAAACAGCGTCAGCAAACCGTTGAAACAATCAACAAACGTGAATAGTTGAAAATCTACCTGCGGCCACCCCTCGGCCTCGGAGCTGCAGTCCTTGGAGTCTTTTTCCTTCTTTGGTATTTTCATTTTCTCATGCTAAAGATGGGATATCAAAAGAAAATGTCGATATCAGTCTAATTTTTGATAAAGTTATCAAAATGAAATATCTAATATCCGGATTCAAGATATCGAAATGGAAATATCGAACGTTGCGAGAAAAATATCGATATCCCGATAATGTCGATATATATCGCTATTCCAATCATATCCCACCCATTCGTCATTCGTCCCTTGCGCCCGGTGCCAACCACATTCCGTGTAATCCAGTGAATTTTGCTCCGTTACAAGAATGAACCGCCAACGTTATTCTTACTCGACGAAGGGGAAAAGGCTGAGGCTGAGTGCACGAAAGAGAAGAAAATCGTCCTACAAAACATCAGCTGCACAAGCTGCTAGGTAAGTAGAAGATGAAAGTGTTCACATTTATGCACCTATGTCAAAGTCTCAACCCTTATTATTCTCGCGATCGTTCATTCGAACATTACTCTTTTCCAACTCAGTAGAAAATTTCCAAACTCAGGGTTTCGATCCTTTCACATCAGTTTTCTTGTTTTCAGAAAACAGGCATGTGGTGTATCGTTTACCATGTTTTTTGGAAAGTGTTGTTGTTCTGATCACAAGTTTCGTGAAATTAGTTGCTACCATAGTATTTATAATCAGAACGTTCGTCATATTATCCCCAATAGTTATCATAATATTTGTAGTCAGAATGTTATACAATTTCCAATAAACACGTGGAAGGTCAATACTCGGGGAAAACCCAAACCATGGGGTCAGCGACCATTGATTGGGGAAGTTGTTGTGGTTCTGATCGAAAGTTTTATTGATTTTTCGTGTACATTTCATTTGGTAGTACCCTCACACACTCTACCTTGTGTTTGTATGTCTCTCCTAGGAGAATTTCACAAATCCGCTCCGAACAAGCTCTACCAGCTCCTGAGCAGTTTTATACAAACCAACCACCTGGACTAGAGTAAGTTTTCATTGATTGGGGAAGTTGTTGTGGTTCTGATCGAAAGTTTTATTGATTTTTCGTGTACATTTCATTTGGTAGTACCCTCACACACTCTACCTTGTGTTTGTATGTCTCTCCTAGGAGAATTTCACAAATCCGCTGCGAACAAGCTCTACCAGCTCCTGAGCAGTTTTATACAAACCAACCACCTGGACTAGAGTAAGTTTTCATTGATTGGGGAAGTTGTTGTGGTTCTGATCGAAAGTTTTATTGATTTTTCGTGTACATTTCATTTGGTAGTACCCTCACACACTCTACCTTGTGTTTGTATGTCTCTCCTAGGAGAATTTCACAAATCCGCTGCGAACAAGCTCTACCAGCTCCTGAGCAGTTTTATACAAACCAACCACCTGGACTAGAGTAAGTTTTCATTGATTGGGGAAGTTGTTGTGGTTCTGATCGAAAGTTTTATTGATTTTTCGTGTACATTTCATTTGGTAGTACCCTCACACACTCTACCTTGTGTTTGTACGTCTCACTGCTTCAAACTTTGGTGTTATATGCAAGAGGAGGCCAACAACCAAGTCTGCCAAATTGGTTGAAACGCTGCTATACCCAAAAACATTTGAAAACGACGCCGTTACATATGGAACAATACACGAACGTGATGCCATCAAAGCCTATCATGAGTTATTTCCCGATAGAATACTCTCAGAGTGTGGCCTATTTGTTCACCCACAATTCGGATTTTTAGGCGCCTCCCCTGACTCTCTTGTAGACCACGACGGACTCCTTGAGGTAAAGTGCCCAAAAACGGCAGAGTTCATGACGCTGGAGGAAGCCACCAAGGTGAAAGGGTTTTGCCTCAACCCAGAAAAGAAACTGAAGCCAAACCACAACTATTTCTACCAAGTACAAGGACAACTCGAAATTGCAGACCGCAACTACTGTGACTTTGTTGTTTGGGCCCCAAAATTTGTCCACGTAACTCGCGTCGACCGAGATAAGGAATTTTGGGCCACAAACATGCTCCCTAAACTTAGCCGGTTTTTTGAGACTGCCATTTTACCTGAATTAGTGGATCCCCGGAAGTGCAGGTCAATGCCACTCAGGGAGGTCTGATCTTGTTGTAATTTGTTGTAATAAATACCTATTTAAAAATATATTCACATTACTCATTTTACTCAAGTTGTATTTTCATTATTGCTTCCCTTTCCTCCACAATTCAATAATCCCCATGGGACTTATTTGTTATAAATGATAGCAAAACTTTATCCGAGCTGATCCATGCGGGGGGATAATTACTGTGGAAGAAGTGCATTGTAGTACTAATATCAGAAGCCAAATAAAAGAAGAAGATGTAGTCACGCAGTATTTTCAGAGAAATTTGGGGGAAGTTTCATTCAAAACACGAGAAAAATTTACGTTTTGTGGTGCCTTCCAATAGAGCGGACTGGCTAGTATGTAATAAATGTATACTTCTGTGTAAGAAAACATGTAAATAAGTAAATACCAAGCTTTTGAACCATCTATTGTGGGATTCACTCTTTATAATTATGAATATATTATAAGGTATGAGATACATAATATGACAAATGTATACCAATTTATGTGATCATATTATAAGTAAAGAAGTAAATACAAAACGATTTAACCATCTTCTAAAGGACAATCACGCTCTAGGATTGTCAAAATACCGCCCTAAGCCAATATCCGGAAATACCAACATTAGGTATAAGAAATAACCAAAATAACCAAAATAGGTATAACACAAATTTGGGGAAAGTTGGAAAAACTTGCCTATTTTTGACGAAAAATTGTAGCTAAACGGCTGAACCGATTTTGACATACTACACGCCAATCGACGCGCTATTTTATGCTCTTTCTTTTTACACAAAGTCACTTTTTCCATAGGATGCATCGTATTCGAGTTATAAGCAAAAACCTAAAAAGATCCGAAAATTCCGCGGTTTTTTGGCTCTCAAAAGTTTAGCACAAGCCAGAATCCGTCGCAAACTCATTACTCTTATTTAGGATGCCCAAAGTCGATTAAAATAATATCCAGCTTGTGCATACTTATCAGGCAGCATATATTTATGTCTAATTTGCCTGGGCTAATCCGAATCCACTAGTATTCAGCGTCCTAATTCATAGGAAAAATCTCTCATTTCAAGGAAACATTCTGAACTGAAGACTTGAAAACCACGCACTCATCCCCCACAGACATACCTACTTCTAAAACGGTTTGTGGTGCTTTCCAGTCTTGAATGGGAACACCCCTACGCGCGGCGCGTACGGAGGCAGCAGGGAAAGGCCATTCACCTCTGTTCCTCCATCAAATTCAGATTTTCAACTATTCAACGATCTGCCGACGCTATTTTTTTACATAGGTGGTTTTTTCAATAATGTATGATTAGGAAATGAGTACCCACATCTGGGCTATACCTCTTTTTCTACAAAAAACAATTATTTACTTACAATATTACAATTTTAATGTTAAAAAAAAAATTTTTGTGAATTTTTCCAAAATTTCAATTGTTCGCTCCATTTGCATCAATTTTCTGGGAACATTCCATTTTTCAGATTCAACAAATTTTGAACGGTTGCCGAGAAAAATGGCATAAACAAGTAACGCCATCTCTTATCTGAGAATCACACTACTAGCCACTGGACATTAGCCTTAAAGCCTGACGGCTAAAATGTGGTGTACCTGACCCTTCAGGTTTTTGTCCCCCTTGCTGTATTATATAAGATCGGCTGTTTCTTACCTTACTTCACGCGCGGCTCATACTAGACTCCACCTTTTTTGTTTCTCAGTAAAAATATAAGTATCACTTTATAAATACGTATTATTATGTAGGTACCCAACTACTATTGCTAACGTTATATTGATCGAGTAAACCGCTTTGTATAACTAGGTAGGTCAGGTTAAAAAAACATGCTTTAGCCGCGTAGTTTACTACAACCAAGTGACAACCAAACAAGCGTCATTGTTTACTATCCATTTACAACATTCATTTATATAGTTATATAATGAAACTAGGATGTAAATACCAAGAAAAAATACGAAATACATTCGTGATAAATCAAGAGCTTTCCAACGAATGGAAAACGATTTTTGTCCGATGAAAATGAAAGAAGTTTCATTTCCCTAGCAACTACTCGGTTGTAAGTGAAAATCATTGTTAAAATACGCGCTACTTTCGTCTCACTATTTGGTCTCACTATTTTTTGGTCTCACATTTTCCTGTCGTTTTTCGGCGGGGGGTCCCATCGCAAAAACCTGAAGGGTCAGGTTAAAAAAATCATGTCAATTTCTATACATTTGAATCGCGAAAGATCATCCTCGTACATCTCGTACCTAAGTATCATACAGAACTGTTTCTGAACTTTGTTTTAAAATTTGTAACTCGAATTTTAGTGACAAACTTGTCTGGGTATCGTTATCGTTACCTATTATTATACATAGAAATATATCTACTTGATAATAATTATTAAATATATTATAAATAATATTATCAAATTATATATTCCTTCATTGGACTGGGAATGGTTTTATTGTAGAAATAAATGCTGTTCTGTAGATGGAAAGGAATATAAATAGGTATTCAGCGAAACTCATGTGTACCTAATAACGAAAATGGGAGTATAACGGGATGTTTCAATGGAAAGAAAGTGCTGCAAAACTCTCTAGGTATATCTGACGAACAATCGTGCCAGCGCACGGAGATGAGTGAAGTTATAGAAAACTATGATACTTGTGACAACTCTAAAATTTTCGAGGTGGTGCTGCCCGATTCAGTTTTTTCTGAACATGTTGGAAATTAATTACGGGTTATTGCATCAAATTATGGTTTATTATTTTCAATAGTGAACCTCTGGAATCGAGCACGAAAAATATTGCTATCCATATTCTAGATCTATGACGTCTTGAAATCGAATTCATCTCCAACAATTTTGGTTTATTATTTTCAATAATGAACCATTGGAATCGAGCATGAAAAAAAAGTCTAACCCCCCCTCAAAATTTGATAGTTTACGTTTCAAGGTATGTAGAATCCAGAACTGCAATAAAAATATTCATGTCTGTACGCCGTACGCCGTACTGTTTCTTAGTTATCATGAAACAAAATTGATGAAATTCGGGTTATAGGTTCCGTTCGGGGTCTAGTTGGTCCTCGAAGCTCGACGTTACTGTCAGTCACCTCTATGGGGTTCAAATAGGGGTTGACATTTTCAGAACGCCGTAGCTCGAAAACTTTCGATAGAAGGGTATGGTTTGTTTTACGTTATTAAATTTGTCTTGAGCTAAAAAAATTTTTGAGACCACCCGGAGCATTGTACGTCCAGCCGTTCGTGTGCAACAAAAAGCTTCGTCAACACGATCGTGAATCAAACGGTATAAATCCGGCCCAAATAATCATCACTAGGGAGCGCTCGATTATAATCAAGGATGGCTGTATGAAGTCGAGTTGGTTGTTCTGCGATAATATTTCATTTGATAAGTGACGGACTATTGGATTTAGTTGGTAGGTACTTCTGAAACTTGAACAAACGTTGAAGTATTATTGATGAGTGAATTATAACACGACGGAAAATTATTACACAACGGTAAATTATTTCATAACGGTAAGTAAATTATTACACAACGGTAAATTATTACACAACGGTTCAATAACCAAGAAGGGGCTGGATTTTGTTGATCGGACTTGAATAACCGTTGAAGTATTATTTATGGGCAAGTTATTACAGAACGGTTGAGTATACATGACCACGAAGGTAGGTACTGACCACAGAAAACAGTGATCTATGCAGAAGGGGCATCCATTTCACTCCATATCAACAATTTTCCTTCAGAACTTCATTATTTGCGTTTCTTTTTGCCGTTCTAGTTACCGCTTGTCATCGACAGAATTATTTTAGCAACATTTAACTCGTGATTTAGATAGGTACGTAGTAACGAGTACGGGGTTAGGTACTAACCTACCGAGGGCCTGCGCTCTACATAAGATGTATAGAATAGTACATATTATGTTATATAGACGGGTTATCTATACAGAGAGCTGTGATCTGTAACAGAGGGGTATTCTGTACATAATAATAAACCGTTGTGCAGCGATTTGCAGCGTTTTTGGTTTTGGACCACATTGCTCATAATCCAACGATTGCAATAACTTATTTTCAATTGAAAAGTTGCTGAAAATGTATCAAACCTGCCCACGTTCGTTTTAAGCAGCTTCACATGTAGTAAGCAATAAGCAACTTCATGTTGAATAACCGCATGAATCCATTCGTTAAATATAATTTCAAGTTGTGCAAAATATCACTCGTATTAATTACATTTTCCGTTCGCTCATCACGATTGTTATAATACCCACACACTTGGGCTGTGTAATTACCGTCAAAGACAAATTCAATTCAATCCAAGTCATCTATCCCGATATGTACACCAGTATTTATAGGTATTTATTTTGGAAAAACAACTAAATATTGAGTTTTTTTAGTTATCCTCTCGGTATCTATTCACAATATTTACTTACAGGCTTTACTAGCAAATTACCTAGCCGTCTACCTGAGAAAATGTTGTTTCTCAGCCCGGAGTCGAACCCCGGGCCGCCAAGGTCGAGCAGCTTCAGGCACCAACGTCTTAGACTACGCGGCCACCTGTGACGCTCATTTAAGTATTCATTTTATACAAAAATGTTTTTTAAATACTCGTAAGAGAATGCAAAAAGTCGATTGAAGAAAGACGATCGTTGAGGAATTATACTTACATATATAAGGAAGAAATGTTCTGGGGAATGCAAAAAATAACTAGGTAAAACTTGGAGAAAACATCAATATTAATAATATTGAAAATATAAATACATTTTGGAATTTATCATTTCATAACTGGTGTTTTGCATGGAATCTTTATCTGTCGCTGTGAAAAGAGTTCGGAGCAAGGTTATGTCTTCGCTCATGGTTTTGAAGGTCCACTTTTGAAGTAAATGTTTTTGTACGTATTCCACAAGGACACACACGTCGACATTGGTCATTGTCAGTTCATATAAAATAACTCATTCCCCCGAAACTGATAACGAAAACGTAATTTTGTGATAAGCACTGAGAACCGGTCATTACCCATAGATAGACCACCTCTCCTGATTCGTTTGGCCGTGATCAACAAACGTACCTGTCAACAAATAGGTAATGAAGTACCTATCACCAGTAGGTAAAATTCTTTACCGGCTAAATAGAAATTGAGCTGCTGTTTGAAAGTCTTCCACTCCTTTCCCAAGTTCGGGGAATCAAAGTCAATAGCTGAAGGCACCATGTTCGTTAATCCACTCATTTCGACTGTTGAGTAACTTCTGACACCATGTAGTGTTCACGGCTCACAAAAATAACTTAAAAGTACTAGGTACTGGGCCTGTACAAGGCCAGTTATACTTCTCGATTTCTAGTGCTTTGGTAGACATTGCACGACAGAAATGCAAGCGGAAGTTTTGACTTTGTAAGACGGAATTTTTCTGTTTCTTGCATTAAAAAACGCTTGCATACGAGTCTGCAACGCATTGGAACATTTTCATGTCTTTCCCCTCCTTCCTTCTCACCTACCAAATTAGGTAGGTACCTAATTATAAAGTCGCAATCTAAGTTGTAGTGTTGATCATAAAAGAATTGGTAATTAGACTCAGTTCTTCGATTAATGTAATAAACGTTGTATTATTGTTTAAATGAAATGTCGGCTAAGATTGAAGAGTGAATTTGAATTTGGCCAATAAATCTTCAGCAGAGCGCTGAGCCTCCCTCCATTGTGCTTGAGCGCGTCGTTCTTCTGTAAGAATTTGGCACGTATGTATAATCTTTGCTTGGTGGTTGGAAACCATTCTCGCGGCTCTATCTCTTTCCAATTTGTATATATGATAATAACCGGAGAAGTTAAAGTTCCGTAGCAACGAATCGGTTGTAAGCGAAAATCATCAGAAACTTATATGAAGCTTGCATTCGTGTTGACAATATAAATTATTGAGAATGTTTCACCTGTGTGTAAACAATTATTTAAACAATCACGCTCATACCGCAGCTTGTCGGCCACGCACTCCGCAGTGGTTAACGTAGTATGGTTAGGTAAATCGAGAGCTATCCAACGAGTGGTGAACGATTTTTGTACGATGATAACTGGCGAAGATAAAGTTCCGTAGCAACGAATCGGTTGTAAGCGAAAATCATCATTGTGGCGACTTGGGACAATTTTCGTGAGCAAATTTCGTGATGATTTTTCGTGACGATTTTCGTGACGATTTTTTTGTTATGTGCCATATGAAAGACATGAAAATGTCAAAATACCTATTAACGAATTGATAGAGAAGTAACTATCAGCACATAGGCAAAGAACTATCAACAAACAGGTAATGAAGTAGGTACCTATCAGCAAAACCCCAAATAACCATCGTTCAAAATAATTAATATCACGGAACAACAAATCGATTTCATAAAGCCATGCGTGATCATAATCAGCTGTCCCCTTATCATATGATTCACACTCATGTTGACGAAGCTGTTCAATTCAAACTTCAGTGCCTAGATGTGAATGAGCGGCTGGAAGTACAATGCTCCGGGTGGCCTTGGAATAAAAAGTCATAAAAAACCATATATTATCCTTCTATTGAAAGTTTTCAAGCAACAGAGTTTTGAAAATTTCAACCCCTATTTTTCGCCCAGAGATGACTGACAGTAACGCCGAGCTTCGCGGACCAGCTATAACGATATACCCCAAACGGATCCTACTAACCCAGTTTCATTTCGAAGCTCGGCCTTACTGTCCGACATCTCTAAGGGATGGAAATGAGCGCGATTGCAAGAAAATGAGCTTCGATTTAAAAATCGTCCGATACCCTAATAAATGTTAATAAATTAACATGGAAAAACGCCAAAATTCACCAACAACTACTGTATTATTCTCTGTGCCTACCTATGGGTCTTCAGTCTTGATATCTGTTTTGTTAACAATACCCTTGAAATCTGTGCAATATTCTGAATTAGGTACACGTTCTGGAGGAACAGAAATATTGAGGGTGGGTGCAGGCCCCATGTTGGTCATTCCTTTATCAAAATCCAGTAGTAAGATCGTCTGCACGTCTGCAACGGGTTTCCCCAAAAACCTGCATTAATTTTGTGGCCGAAAAAAGTCGGTCTCGGACAAATTCTAGTCGGTTGAAATCCACTAAGTGTGACAGTGGATTTCACCATAACGCTGCACTAATATATATATTGATAAGACTAGAGGTGAAATCCATCAAGTCATCTTTGTTATGGATGCCTAGTAGGTGAATTTTCAGTCAGCATTCCCCGACTCCCCCTCAAGGACGAGTAGCCAGAATCGCAAGATTCACCTGTCGGCACAATTGCTGTATGCTGTGCGTAGATAATCACCCTACCTTGGAAATAATTGAGCAGAAGCTTATGGAGAGCGGGCTTTCGTTTATGGAAGTCGATTCGATGCACAACACAATTAAAACCGCGAAGAAGAATGTCTTCCCAGTTCATGAATGGGAAAACACTTTTCGAATAGCGCGTAAGAGGAACGCACAATACCTCACCAAACATATTTATACAGCATCAAGACTTCATGGATTTGAAAAAACTGGCGCAAATAACTGTGTGCAATAGAAATATGGACAGTAAGGTACGAAAAATTAATTTGTGAAGTAAAATGTTTTCAATACAGAAAAGATGATTCAGCACCGATGGAATATAAATACAAGTATCAAGATGAATACAATAAAACAGAGCTATATGGAACCGCTGAAGCCAGGAAAAGACGGGCCTCAGCTCTCTCCTCTCTATTAGTAAACAGCTCCCGATTTCAGTAGCTAAAAAGAATAACCTGGTTACTCTCTGCAGGAAGACCGTCATACCGAAAAGATTGCACCAGTGGTAGGTACTTGAATTTACCCACCGACGGGGCGGTTCAAGATAGTGCTGCGGAACCAGCAGCTTCAGATGAGTCAGAAGAATATTGAACTTCTATAAGAACCGTTCCATTCATTGAAAAACCATTATTCCAGTTCAGTGTTAAGATAATTTTTTTCTGATCGTTGCCGAATTATAGCCAGTTTAGAACAGTTACATTATCTTATTGTAATTTAGTTGAAAAAAATAAAAAATAAAAAAAGGGATTTCAATCCGAGAATATTCTGGTTTATGTAATTATTCTTAAGTCCCTTCTCCTAAAATATGATCAAGGTAAGAGGCAACACTCATAGAGAAAAACGATAAGTCATTGAATCTCATGATTTCTTAATCAAGTGAAAACCACTAAGTCGTTATTGTCCGGTGAAATCCACTAAGTTGGGTTCCTTTGAAAGAAAAATAGCTTTTACAAGTACTTTAGAATACAGCTAGAGCCTCTTGAGATTCATAGGGTGGCAACTAGACACCCTAAGGCAGCTACAGTCCAAATTTCAACCCTCAAATTCTATTTCTTCTCTTAGAAATTATCTCACCCAAAAACTGAAAAACTTCCAACTCGATTTTCTTGGGGCTAAGTTTTTTGATTGAGTGGATTTCACTTGTAAGCCGACGGTGTGTATGTACAGTTGACTCGAAGGTTTTTGTTGGTAGGAACCCACCAAACACTCAACGAGGTTCTTCTTCTTTGTCCATTTCAAGTAAAATCGAAGAGGGTTGACATAATTGATAGCGAACAGCTGATTGTAATTACGCATAGCTTTATGAAACCAGTTGTGTTGTTCCGTGATTTATTTCACTTTCAAAGATGGTTAGGTACATTGGATTTTGTTGTTAGGGTACAAGTTTGCTATTCACGGCTCAACGAATCATCCAAATTAGGTGAACATTTGGGAATATTTCGAGAGTCCTACTTATATCCAGCGGTCATCAGAATTTCAAACGTAACCGGGTGGGGGGGGTCGTAGCGACTTGTTACAGGAGATATGGGCGGTGGAAAAATGCATAAATATTTATTTAACTGTACCTGCCGAACGTTCGGGAGCTATTCTTACTTCTCTACTCGTTATTAATATTCTTCTCAACCACTTGCCATTTGCACACGTTCAAACGTCCAGTCGGTTACATAATAAGTGTTCTTCAAAACGGAAGAGAATTGAAATTTCATTCAAAAATTCATGTAACCCTCACTTCATAAAATTTTGGACCCATTCCAGTAGTGTATTTTCTCCAAAAATTCGATAGATACGGCATACTTATGCGTCCAAACGTTTTTATATATGTTGTTCAAGTGTATTATTTATTTTTATATACCTACCTATTTATTATTTATTTTATTTACTTACCCCTCTCGTATGCTGTTCATAATTGTTGGTGAGTTTTTGCTACCTTGCAACTTCGGAAATCATCTCCTCAAATTATTTCCTAGTCTAGTCAGATTATGTCAGCTAGTTAGGAACTGGAGAGGTAAACGTGCTCACCTACAAATGTGGCAAAATACTGTTTCCACCGTCCGAAATTCTTCACTTCAACCGTCGGGTCATTGCTCTCAGCGTCCTCTCCATCTTTTCCCATCGTCCGCTGAAATAGTTCAAGACGTCATTTTATCTCATGTTATTCATGACAGTAATCAAGTAGTTGTTTTGTCAGCCCTCCCACGTTTCATAATCCCGCTCTCTGTATAGGCCAGGATATCAATTGAAGCACTGGGTACGTATATCTACTTACCGTCACTTCTACCTGGCTGAAGAACAAGTTCACCTACCAACGTGTGGCACATGACTTTTCGTATTCATTTTCATGGTCTCAATGAGGGTTACCCATGAGCCCGAAAAACGTACTTTTATTTTCAGTTTATTATTTTCAATAATGTACCTTTGGAATCGACTTTGGAAACAAGTTTTTACCCCCCTTACACTTGATGGTTTCCGTTTCAAGGTAATTTTGCAGAATCTGAAAACGCGATAAAAACTGCAAATTAAAGGTTTATAATTTACCCGTATTATGTGGCCCATCTGCGTGGATCGCTGTATTCGGTCACTACCTAACCTCGTGCTTCCCCCTGAAAAGCCCTAAATCGATTACTGGAGCCAGCCGGGCAATTACAGTTGCATTAAAAATTCGGTGGATTCAATATTCTATCATTAATAATTATTATAATTTGCTGTTATTCATGAAGCATAAAATATGTCGTGTTAAAAACCATCATTCTTCAAATGAAATCTGAAGATCTGGGCTGGATGTATGACGTTTCATTCACGATAATGTTGGCGAAGCGTTTCGGTGCAACATTCAGGGCCTTATTGTGGACGAGCAGCCGTACAATGGTCCTGGTGGTATCAAATAATTCCGAAGTTCGAGATCAATTTAGAAAGTTGAAAAATCCGAAAAAAACTACAGGATAAAAATAGAATAGTCTATTTCCACGTAAACTGACAAACTGTAGACCGGTTTCGGTCGTTAAACCATCATCAGTATGCGTAATAGAACTATTATGCACTGATAGATTCTATTATGTACTGATGATGGTTTAACAACCGAAACCGGTCTACAGTTTGTTAGTTTACGTGGAAATAGACTATTCTATTTTTATCCTGTAGTTTTTTGCTATGGTTTTCAACTACTCCACCGCAAGTGATCTAAGTTAAATATTGAAAAATCCGGATAACGGCGTTCTGGCAAATTCAGCCCTCAGCTAATTTCCCACTCCTCAGAGATGATTGACAGTAACGACGAGCTTAACAAACGGACTAGACCCCAAATGGGACTTGATCCCAAATTTCATTAATTTTGTTCCATAGGATAGGTACTTATCTCGATTTTCGCTTCCTCACTACCGGGGGTAGAGAAGCTTTATATTCGTGCAAGACTCGACAAAAATTTATATCATCCAAAATGAAAATTCTCGTTCGCATTTTACGTTTCATAAATCAAGGAACATACTAGATTCCGTGTCTGTCTGTGGTCAGTTCCTTGTCCCGGGCAAAACTATGCGAAATTCTGAGGGTAGGTGTGGGTTTGGCCACAGATGGCTCTTTGTCAAATTAATTAAAACGTTATGTAACTTTCGTCTGCGCATGCGCAAACGTGAAATCCTCGTAAGACCCATAACTACTCTAGAAATCGTCGAAAAAGGGCTGAATGTTGGAGGGTAGATGCAGAATGGTACCCTTATGACTCCATAAATATCGATTCCATCAACTTCGTACTGAAACATTCGGATGCGCATGTGTAAACATGAAATGTTTGCCGATTCCTTGTAACCCTCATAACTACTCGACAAAATAGTCGCAATGTGTTGAAATTTGGAGGTTAGGCGCGGGTTGGAGTACAGATGGTCCCTTATCAAACTCATTGAAAAAGTACTGTAACTTTCGTCTGCACGTGCGCCAACGGGAAATCCTTGTAGAGCCCACAACTGCCTTAGAAATCGTCGTCAAGCGAAGCGGTTTGGAGTGGGGTTGGGCCACAGAGAGTTCCCACGTTAAAGTCATTGATAAAGTACACTAACTTTCGTGTGCCACCGATGCGCAAACGTGAAATCCTATTAGAGCCCACTAACTACCTCAGAAAATTACATGTATTTGGATTTCTCTCCAAATTTTAATATTAGTTTTACTCATTTGTTTCTGTAAAAAATCTTGTAATATATTCTAACTTGCTTCGACATTATTGAAATACTTATTCTTCAAGTGGCATGATGCCACAAATATTCAAAACACTTATATGAATGCCTATAATAATTCTGTTACGCTTATAATTGATCCTTTTACTACAACCCTCATTCCGTCCTACTATTTTATCAATTTTGACCTCTCAGTTTCAAATCCGTACGCGTCAATTCTTCACCCATCCACCGAGTGGACTCACCAACTAATTATATACTTACATGTTACATAGGTGAGGAAGCTATACTGCCTACCGAAATTGGCAGACTTTTTTAAAACGTTTTTAAAGTGATCTCGAACATACGGATTTTTTTTAGACCATCTGCAGCATCGTACGTCCAGCTGTTCATTCACAGTAAGGCCCTGAAGTTTGCTCCGAAAACATGATCGTGAATGAAACATCCAGCCCAGATATCATTGCCAGGGAACGCCTGATTATAATCACTCATGGCTGTATGAAATCGTGTTGGTTGTTCCGAGATTTTTTTTGTTTTAAGAATGATGGTTGTTATGGATTTTTTTGGTAGTTAGGTACTTCTACAACTTGAACAAACGTTATGCTTTTCATCAATAACAAGAAATAATAAGGATAGGACTGTTGAATCCACCGCATAGTTATCGTATACTGGCTGCAGTACACGATTTAAGGCTTTCCTGAGGGAAGCAATAGGGTAGGTGTACCAACCACATAAAACAGTGATATACGCACAAGGGGCATCTTATACAGTCAAATTATGAACCCCGTGAAATGATTTGCAGCGGTTTTTGTATGACAGTAGATTCCATCCTGATTATTTGGGTACCTACCGCACTCTCCAACGATAAAAAGTTTTGATTCTATGATTTCAAAGTTTCGTGCACCATTCACAGCTCACTGGGCAAGCAATCCCGCCCACTTGGGAACCTCGAAAAATCGTAGATTAAAAACGACTTATCGTAGGAAATGATGAATGGATGAATTTAACCATAAAAACGTGGGTCATAACCGTAGAATTTCAAGTTTGCACGACACATGCACTAAGGAAAGTTACTCGCTGATTTTAATGTGGATAACGAATGATAGCACATGTGGGGAAACGTGGAATCGTGTGTGGTAGAGCGACTGGGATTATTTGGCTGCTATAGTAGGTATCTAGATATTTGCCAACCCCTCGTCCGCGAATGACACCTATAATAGAAGAAGATTTTGAGGAAATATATTTTTAAAACTCTGCAAATTATTACCCAACGGTTTATTATTTACCCGTATAGATGCCCCTTCTGCTTAGATGAATTTTTCTGTGGCCAGTACCTACCCTCGAGCACCCCCCTGGTGATTCGAGGACTGCAGCCGGCCCGAAAATTAAAGTTTCATAAGAATGTGCGGGATTCAATAATTTAAAAATTAATTATTTGTAGTTATTCATAAAGCACAATTAAATAATATACCGTTGTGTAGTAATTTACCTGCATAGATCATTGTTTTCTATTGTCAGTACCTTGTGATGGATGAGAGGGAAAAAACTAACCATCCATACAGTGTAGTTTCCCCCTCTCCACTCAAGAAAGGTAGGGAGGCAATGTGACAGCTGCCCCCCGGAAACACTGGTTTCATTATAACATAACGCAATGCCTCAACCGCGTGTCAAAAAGATCGGGAAGAGCCCGGGTCTACCGTCACAACCTACCCTCGAGCTCCCCCCAGCAGAATCCTAAGTAGAGTACTGGAGCCTGCCCGGGAATTAGTTTCATGAAAATGCACGGGATTAAATAATTATTCAGTCATTAATTAATTGTTGTGACTCATGGAGCTAAGGCAAATAATAACCGGTGTGTAATAAAACTTTGTGTAAGAAACCGTTGTGTAATAATTTACGTGTATAGCTGCCCCTTCTGCGTAGATCAATGTTACCTGTGGTCAGTACCTATCCTGAGCTCCCCAAGAAAGCCCTAAATCGAGTAGTGGAAACGGCCCGGGAGTTATACTTCCATCAAAATGCGCGGGATTCAATAAATTCAATAATAATAATTTTTCAGATGAAATAAAATAACAGAACAACAAACTCGACTTCATACAGCCATCCGTGATTATCATCAGGTGATCCCTAGCTATGATATCTGGGCCGGACTCATGCCGTCTCAATCACGATCATGTTGCAACGAACGGCAGGCCTACAATGCTCCGGGTGATCTCAAAAAATTCTCCAGTTCATGATCAATTTAAAAACGATAAGAAAAACCATTCCGTTCTATTGATAGTTTTCGAGCTACGGCGTTCTAATTTCAAACTATATTATTCACTAGAGATGACTGACAGTAACACCGAGCTTCGCGGGCCAACTAGACCCCAAATGGGACCTACAAAACAAATTTGATTGATTTTCGTTCATGGTAACTAAGAAAAGTGCGAAGTACGGTGTACGGATAGAAATTTGCGTTTATTATTTTCAATAATGTAACCTCGGAATCGAACATGAAAAAAAATTCTCCCTCAAAATCTGATGGCTTAGGCACGTAGAATCCGAAAATGCAATACAAAAATGTCTGTCCGTACGCCGAACTTCGCACTCTTCTTAGTTACAGGAACCAAAATTAATGAAATTCGGTTTGTAGGTCCCGTTTGGGGTCTAGTTGGTCCTCGAAGCTCGGCGTTACTGTGAGTCATCTCTAAGGGGTTCAAAATAGGGGTTGAATTTTTCAGGACGCCGTAGCTCGAAAACTTTCTTTAGAAGGGTATGGTTTTTTTTAACGTTTTTCAATTGATCTTCAGTTAAAGAATTTTTTGAGACCACCCCCGGAGCATTGTACTACTAGCCGTTCGTTTGCACCGAATAGGTTCGTCAACACGATAGTGAATAAAATGGTAAAAACGCTGCAAATCCCTGCACAACGGTTTATTATTTTGTATAGAATAGATGTATAGATAACCAGTCTATATAATATGATATGTACTATTCTATACATATTATGTAGATCGCATACCCTCCGTAGGTTAGTACCTAACCCCGTACTCGTTACTAGGTACCTACCTAAATCACGAGTTAAATGTTGCTAAAATAATTCTGCCGATGACAAACAGTACCTAACAAAAAGAAACACACATAATGAAGTTCTGAAAAGAAATTGTTGATGAGGAGTGAAAAAAGTTGCGGAAGTACCTACCAACAAACTCCAGCCCCTTCTACGTAGATGGTATAATGAACCGTTGTGTAATAATTTACCGTTGAGACCCATCAATAATACTTCAACGTTTGTTCAAGTTTCACTACCTACCAACAAAGTCCAAAAGAGCCATCATTTTTCAAATGAAATAATATCACAGAACAACCAATTCGACTTCATACTCCGCCAATATAATCAGGTGATCCCTAGCAATGATTTCATCTCCGCCAAATTTCCTATTGTGGGCACGTCTCTGGTTACGAGATTTGGTTTGAATTGTATTATTGTATACAATTTCATTCACACTGGAGTCGAAAATGCCTGTCGGTGCAAACTTCGGGGCCTTACTGTGAACGAACGGCTGGACGTACGACGCTCCGGATGGTCTTAAAAAACTCGCAAGTTCAAGAACTATTTAAAACCGTAAAAATATTCACGTAAAAAAATGGTATAGGCGTTTTGAAAATTTCAACCCCTATTTTGAACCCCTTAGAGATGACTGACAGTAACGTCGAGCTTCGAGGACCAACTAGACCCCGAACGGAACCTATAACCCGAATTTCATCAATTTTCTTTCATGGTAACTAAGAAAAGTGGCCCGTACGGCGTACGGCGGACAGACAGAAATATTTTTATTGCAGTTTTGGATTCTACATACCTTGAAACGTAAACCATCAAATTTTGAGGGGGGTAAGAATTTTTTTTTTTCATGCTCGATTCCAATGGTTCATTAATGGAAACAATAAACCAAAATCCGGCCCAGATATCGCTGGGGCGCACCTGATTATAATCGCGGATGGCTGTATGAAGTCGAGTTGGTTGTTCTGTGGTAAATGATTGATCGTTTGGATTTTGTTGATAGGTACTTTTGCAACTTGAACAAACGTTGAAGTATTATTGGGTAAATTATTACACAACGGTTTATTATACTATCTACGCAGAAGGGGCATCTGTAAAGGTAAATAATAAACCATTGTGTAATAATTTGCAGCGTTTTCTTGTTTTGTTGCATTTTCGGAATCTACATACCTTGAAACGGAAACCTTCAAATTTTGAGGAGGGGTAAACAATTGTTTTTCATGCTCGATTCCAAAGGTTCATCACTGAAAATAGTAAACCAAAATTGCCCGTTGAAATTGCGTTTGTCTCTCACTCACCTGAAATCAACTACGATGCACTGCCACTGAATAAAACGAATGCGGTGTGACTTGACAAGGCGATGTTCCACAATTAACTGAAATCCTCCCAAGGAAATTGGAAATATTCGTAGGTGAGAGGAAGGGGGTCGAATCAGTTGGGTTCAGGTAGGCAGATTATCCTCCTCCATCCTTCGTCTGCAGGTAGGTCAAGGCATTAATATTACCTAGTTCTTGGCCATTAGCGTTAATGGATTCTCAACTCCACATTCTGCCAATGATCACCGAGAAAGAAAATAACACGTGTTGGACATAACAGACCTTTCTAACTTTGGTCTAAAATGTCGAGGGGGAAAACAAAAACATGGCTCAAATCGTACCCGGTTCTGGACAGATCTTGTAGGGGGTAACAAGTACGCCCCAAAAAAATCCGCTCAAATGTTAAGATTATAGTGGGCGGGACTGGGGGGAATCACAGACTTAGTATAACGATTAATTAGTATCCCGTTATTTGAACTCAGTAGGACCACCGTAAGAACAATCTAGGAATTCGGAGAAGGAACACTGGATTCATAATAAGTATTAGGTAAAGAAGTATTTTCAATATTGACCGCTCGTTTTTGGAACGGAGCAATCAAACGAAGGCAGGCAGTAGACCGATGAGTAATACTGCTAGTGAAATTGAACCTTTCCCAGAAACCTCTTTCCATTTGTTTTTTTCTCCAAGCCCCACGCTATTACTCACCTTTCTGTGCTCAAGTAAACCATTTTCGATGGAGAGTCTTTTGGTTGGTTATTTTCAGTACCTAGTCAAACCTTTAGAATCTATCATGAAAAAAACGCTGCAAATCCCTGCCCAACGGTTTATTATTCTGTACAGAATACCCTTCTGTTACAGATCACAGCTCTCTGAATAGATAACCCGTCTATATAATATAATATGTACTATTCTATACATAATATTATGTAGATCGCAGAACATCCGTAGGTTAGTACCTAACGCCGTTCTCGTTACTAGGTATCTTATCTATATCACGAGTTAAATGTTGCTAAAATAATTCAGTCGATGACAAGCAGTAACTAAAACGGCAAAAAGAAACGCAAATAATGAAGTTCTGAAGGAAAATTGTTGATGTGGAGTGAAATAGATGCACCTTCTGCGTAGATCACTGTTTTCTGTCTTTTTTGCTCCAATACACGATTTAGGGCTTTCCTGGATGGAGCTCGAGGGTATTGACCAAAGAAACGGTGATCTATGCAGAAGGGGCATCTGTACAGAAGACGGCGGAGTATCCACCTTCAGCCTCATGATCACCAGCTTGATGATCGGAGAGCTCAGCGTTGCTGATTCTCGACTCTAACGAATCTGGGCTACGATTAGTAGCCATCACATCTAGTATTACACAACGTAAATTATTACACAACAGTTTATTATACTAGCTACACAGAAGGAGCATCTATAAAGGTAAATTATTACACAACGGTTTATTATTTACCTTATGCTTCATGAATAACAACAAGTAATTATTAATGATTGAATTATTGAATCCCGCGCGTTTGTATGAAACTTCAATTCTGGGCCGGCTCCAGTAGGTAGGTACTCCATTTAGGGCTTCCCTGGAGGGAGCTCGCGGGTATGGACCACAGAAAACATGATTTACGCAGAAGGGGCATCTATGCAGGTAATAAACCTTTGTGTTATAATGTGCACGTTTATTATTGGATTTTCGGATTCTACATACCTTGAAACGTAAACCTTCAAATTGTTAGTGAGTTGGTGGGGGGGGGGGGGGGTAACTTTTTTTTTCATGCGCGATTATTGAAAATTATAAAACAAAAGTATGAAATAGTTTAATGCTAAGTGTTGCAATCTGCTTTCATGTTTCAGAAAATGAATATTGTCGTCAGTCTAAAATAACGGAATCTTGAAAATTACATGGCGTGAAACAACAGCTTTCTGGCCGTTTTATGGTTTTCCATATTAATCATGGGTTGAAGATTCCAGCCTTTGGGACCGTTGGAATCCGTTGCCTACTTGATAAATAAATAATTCCCCAAATTGTCCCTACATAAGTATAATATTGCACTAGCGATACTTTACCTGCGTCCCCTCCAGTACATTGTCAACTTTAGTGCGCGTACCAGCTCCATCTTTTACTCGTTTGAAGCAAAACCGACCACACGGATTCCCACCTAGAACCCGACCGAGACGCACCATGTTATCTACATACACCAAATCTGTTACCAGAACTCCGCTCACAATAATTTACTGCGCCCTTAAAAATGATCGAACCGACTCGAGTACTTTGGGGATATCTTACGTAAATGAACATTGGTCACGTCACCTCACAACAGAAACGAACTACTCCTACACCTAGGCGATGCTAATGCCAGTGGCAACAGGTGACAAATGGTGTACAGCTCAACGAAGAAACTTATCTGGCCTTGGTAGAGTTCATTGGCACTCATAACGACGCCTGGTTTTCTGTCACTATGGAATTTCATTCTATTCTGATATCCCAAACTCCCACCTTCAAACAGTGATACAGTTTCATAGCTCGATTTGTTTTCAATTAGTACCTACGCGTGTCCTGCTGAACCATTATAACCCATCTTTCCTCCTAATCGATATATAATCGGACCTAATTTCCATCCTACGTGTTTCTTTGTTCGAAATAACCCGCTTGATTCAAACAGGGGTTTCAGTTGCATCGTAGAACTTTGGCTGGATTCGTTAACTGCTCTATTACTAATTTAATACTACCTACTGAAGATACTCGTACTTGAATGATTCTTGTGCTTGAAGATAGCGCATCGGCAATACTGTCTACCTTCATGGACAATTCTACTAACCTAGCCTCAAGTACAGCATATAATTATATTGGGATAGTTGGTATTTTACCTACATTTATTTAACCCCCCCCCCCCCTCCCTCAAAATTTTATGGTTTCCCTACCATAGTAGGTACCTACCTACGTAGAATCCGAAAATTGAATAACAAAAATTTCTGTCCGTACGCCGCGCCGTACTTCGCACATTCCTTAGTTACCAAAATCAATCAAAAAATCAATTTTGGCTTGTAGGTCCCAATTGGGGTCCAGTTAATCCACGAAGCTCGGCATTACTGCCACTGTAAGGAGTGAAAAATAGGAGTCGAAATTTCCCGAGCGCCGTAGCTATCCATATTTTGGATTATGTTTTGCTTCATGAATAACAACGAATAATTAATTATACAGTCGAACCCCCGATAAAAACCTCCCTCACTAAAGACCACATTCTCTTATCCCCGAATGCTTCTAATTGATATACGCACTGAAAAACCCCTCACTAAAGACCACCAGCTATAAGGACCGTGACCAGTCTGTCTGAGGACCAAAACACCCATTCACCCCTTACAAAGACCAGTGACATCAGTCAATGACATTGTGAAGAATGTTCGGGGACAAGAGGATTAAGTTAATCCCGAGATGTGAAAGCTTTGGTTTTCCCCAAGGCCGTTTCAAAAAAATGTGGAACACGTCTCTCAATGTACTTACCTTCCTGCCTTCCCATCACCACCCTTCCCAGCCACTTCCCTTCCAACCACCAACTCAGGTAGGTACAGTTTTCTTCTTCATTCGTTAACCATCCTCATCCTGCATAGAGTACATACCTTCGCCGTTAGTTTAATTTCATGCGTGGTTATACATATTGTGCATATTTAGTGTCTACGTCATGGCAGGAGTAACCAAAAGAAAATTGTTATCGTTAGAAGACAAAGTTAGAAAAAGTTTACCATTTTAGTTAGGTCCCCGTACCATTTTCCTCTTCAATGTAATTTCCAAACCATATTTCATTTGCACAGGAAATATTGTATGTATGTAATTTGTACTACATATACACTCGCCCTACCCCTCACTAAGGACCACGACACCATAAGGACCGCTTTTGCTAACCCCGAGGGTGGTCTTTATAGCGGGGTTCGACTGTATCATTATTGATTACACCGCATATTTACCTTTGAAATATAATTGCATGGCTGTCTCTATTTAGGGCTCTTTTGTGGGAAGCACGAAGATAGGTATTGATCACAGAAAACAGTGGTCTACCCAGAAAGCGCAGCTGTACAGGGAAATAATAAACCGTTGGGTAATAATTTGCAGCGTTTTCATTACCTAATACACGCCCTAAAACAGCAATAAACCGCATTTGTTCTGCCTATAACCCATCACCTGAACATCTTTATTGCCAGTGTTAAATATTCAAATATTCTTTGGCCGTAAAGTCTTATTGTTATTTTTGAGAACTCTAAATATACGAACTCGAGAGTCAATTTTGAATTGGAGAAATTCGGACTGAGGTTCAGAAGAAATAAAAATCCCTGCACAACGGTTTATTATTTTGTATAGAATACCCTTCCGTTACAGATCACAGCTCTATGTATAGATAACCCGTCTATATAATATGATATGTACTATTCTATACATATTATGTAGATCGCAGACCCTCCTTAGGTTAGTACCTAACCCCGTACTCGTTACTAGGTACCTACCTACCTAAATCACGAGTTAAATGTTGCTAAAATAATTCTGCCGATGACAAACAGTACCTAACAAAAAGAAACACACATAATGAAGTTCTGAAAAGAAATTGTTGATGAGGAGTGAAAAAAGTTGCGAAAGTACCTACCAACAAACTCCAGCCCCTTCTACGTAGATGGTATAATGAACCGTTGTGTAATAATTTACCGTTGAGTAATGATTTACCGTAGTAATAAATAATTTACCCATCAATAATACTTCAACGTTTGTTCAAGTTTCACTACCTATCAACAAACTCCAAAAGAGCCATCATTTTTCAAATGAAATAATATCACAGAACAACCAACTCGACTTCATACTCCGCCAATATAATCAGGTGATCCCTAGCAATGATTTCATCCCCGCCAAATTTCCTATTGTGGGCGCGTCTCTGGTTACGAGATTTGGTTTGAATTGTATACAATTTCATTCACACTGGAGTCGAAAATGCCTGTCGGTGCAAACTTCGGGGCCTTACCTACTGTGAACGAACGGCTGGACGCACGACGCTCCGGATGGTCTTAAAAAACTCGCAAGTTCAAGAACTATTTAAAACCGTAAAAATATTCACGTAAAAAAATGGTATAGGCGTTTTGAAAATTTCAACCCCTATTTTGAACCCCTTAGAGATGACTGACAGTAACGTCGAGCTTCGAGGACCAACTAGACAGCGAACCGAACCTATAACCCGAATTTCATCAATTTTCTTTCATGCTAACTAAGAAAAGTGGCCCGTACGGCGTACGGCGGACAGACAGAAATATTTTTATTGCAGTTTTGGATTCTACATACCTTGAAACGTAAACCATCAAATTTTGAGGGGGGGTAAGAATTTTTTTTTTCATGCTCGATTCCAATGGTTCATTATTGAAAATAATAAACCAAAATGTGACTTCGTCCGTTGTTTACAGCATCTTCTCCTATTGACATAGCAGGGCTGTAGGACTCATTGCAATAGCGTAGTATTTAATGTAGCTTTACCTGTCAGCTGGAACTTGAAAGTCTGTAAATTTGCCATAAATAACCCAACGAGCCGAACATGAATTTATGGAAGTTTGGCAATGCGTGGTTAACAACTGACAGTGGGCAACAGATTTAAAGGAACCATAAATATCTTAAACGCTGAAAATTTATCCATGATTCGATGTATCCCTGTAAAGTTGGTGGTATGTACTGTATTACCTTTTGGGCATGTTCTGCTCACTTCCTGAACAGGTAGCGGGTCTCTGGCTGTGGCCGTGCTGGTTTTTTATTGTGGTGAGTAAGTTGGTTTTGATAAAATGGAAACGTTTGCAGCACTGAATGAGGAGGATTTTGCAGACCACTTCTGTAATTGTAGCGGATACTGGAAAAGAAATGTTGATACGGAAGAGGGCACATATCAGTGTAATATATGCCCTAACCTAGATTAAGCAATTCTTCCGACACGCTACTCGTCGTATTGTGAATTTGAACGTAAAACCAGATAGGTAAATGAAGCAAAGGTAAACTGCATCGAGTCGTTTGTAACACCAACCTTGCAGATTGTGTGTCATGTTGCATTCAACCGCCTTGATCACTGGGGTTATCTTCAGTTTCAATGAATGCAACGCAAACTCACGCGCTTCTGCCCAAGTGACTCTGTGCTCAACGTTCATAAAACCTGAGACGTGACTGAGGCGTGAGAACGCCTCAAATTTCCGCTATTGCGTTTATTTGAGGAGAAGATTATCATGTTCAATTAAAATTACAGTCATACAGTATGAATTTATTATGAGCAAACAGTCATACCTACGATAATTATATTCTGTACCTATTCTGTATTATCGAAAATGTTCAGTGGGTTTTAACTATAAAAGTTCGGAACATCTATTGCCTATCTTGTTATTCATACAACAATTTATTTTAAATTGTATCATATTACCACCTTCCCAAATTTTCGTTGTATTTCCCTATCAAATCCATTTAAATTTGACCAGCTTATTTAAAAAAATTATTTGGGCTACATTTTACGTAAATAATAATATCCAATCAGTGGTTGATGATTTGGTTTTGCCTGATTCCAAGGCAATGTTTCGTAATTTTTAGCAATTTTGGTTCATTATTTTCAAAAGTGGACTGGAGCATGAAGAATAAATGTCACCTCTCCCCCCCCCCCCCTCCCCCACAATATTTTTGATGGTTTCCGTTTTAAGGTACGTAGAATCCAAAAATAGAATTAAAATTTCTCCCTTGAGAGGGAAAAACATTAAATCATGTTTAATGTTTTTCCCTCGCAAGGGAGAAATTAGATATAGTTTTTTAATGTCAAGAAAAAATGAAAGCCACAATTTCACTGAACTCTACAAGTATAATGTTGCATTTACTGTACTTATTATAGAACTCGCCATCAACATATGGTTGCTACAACAGAAGGTAGTAACTGTGTAGTAACCAATGAAAAACGTAGCTATTGACTCTTGTTTCTTTCGAGTGCGATATTCTTTATGGTTGCTACAACAGAAGGTAGTAACTGTGTAGTAACCAATGAAAAACGTTGCATATTTGCGTGTCGGAATTCACAGAATGACCCCCAGCCCTAAAACATTAAACATGTTAAAAAGTCTGCCCATCCGCCGCCGTACCTACTTCGCATTTTTTTCAGTCACTATGAACTAAAATTGATGAAATTTGGTTTTCAGGTCCCATTTGGGGTATAGTCTCTGAGCTATAGACTCGGCGTCAGCCATCGGGTGGAAATTTTCAACTTGCCATTTTTTTTTTTTTTTTAACAAAGAAAACGTTATTGTTAGTAGAAACATTAGAGTTCTGCGCAAACAGAATATAGTAGGGTTATAAAAACCCTAATTCACGTGGCACATTTAGTGAGGTGTAGTCCACTGACTACCCTCCGACCAGTTGTGAGTCACCGAGTGAGTCTTGAAGACGGCGTTTTTTAAGGCGTCGCCATAGCTTGAAAACTTTAAAAAGAAGGTTATTTGACTCAAAGATTTGTTTAGATCACCCCGAGCATTGAACGTCCACCCGTTCGTTCACAGTAGGTAGGCAAGGCTGTGAAGTTTACCAAAAATCTTTGTTAACATGAGTGTGAATCATACGATAAACATCCATCCCAAATATCATTGCTGGGGAACAGCTGATTATTTTCACGGGTGATGGCAAACTGAGCCCTAATCCTCGAGCTCTCGTGTAAATTGAGCCCAGCGCTCGTATCCACTAATCCCGTCCTCACTCCTGGAGTGTAAATTGAGCCCATCCCAAAAAGTCGGATATGAAGAACAAGAAATAGGTACGTGATGATGTTTGTTGCACAACTCCACTAGCACAGTGAAACAATACTCGTAAGACGCGCCCTCCTTACTGTTTAACAAACAAAAACCAGTGGTATGCAGTGGCCATCAAAGTAACCATGAATCGTAAGGAATTGTTGGAAGAATTTGGGACAGTTTTGAAAAGTACCGTCCAAGTACAAAACTGCCGCCCGCACTAGTGATTATAAGTTTGTCAGGCATGAGAACACCACCATCCCCCTGTCATTGTCATTCATGAGGAGGAAATCCTCTTCGTTGTGAGTTTTGAGGTCTATGGAACGCAGGGCTTCTTGTGCCTCTTCGATGCTCAGGGTAGCTTTGGTTGCGATCTCCGCCTCACACTGTACACATGCTCCTCTTGATTTTTGACAGGTCCGGTGTCTAAGGAACATACATTTTGATTTAGTTCTACAGTTTAGTTCAGTATTTATTCTACAAGAAGGTAACTTGATGTACTACTAACCTCCAGTACTTGGCCATTTCGCTCGTTTAGCAGGAACGTAATACTTTTGTTGGCCTCTCGGACATTTCCTCCTCAGCCTTCCTTTTTGCCGCCCCGCTCACCTGCTGTCTAGCTAGGTCTGATTCTGTTAGAGGCTTGTGGTTCTGTATCATTTTAATCTCAGTGATGGTATACGTGGCGCCTGTTGTTTCTTACAGCATCTACAAGGTCAACAACAGAAACCTCGATAAACCCCTTTTCTCGCGTGAAATAAAATAACACGCAATATAAGTACACACTGACCACTCAAAACTTGCCTCCAACTGGTTTCGCCCGTCACCAAGTCACGATGTCTTCTGAATTTGAATCGATTGATTTCGAGGAGCACCTTTCTTTACGTTGGACATGCTATTGTTCGGTAGCTTGTACTGACGGGGATCAGTTTGCCACTTACTCGAGTCGTCCGATAACGAGTGATTCGAGTGGGGGATCAGTTTACAACGCCACTTCACCATCCGATTAGTGGGAGCTGCCTCTTGGACTCAATCTACACCCGCCCATTTTCACGCATGGCTTATTAAAATCAAGTTGGTTGTTCCGTGATATTATTTCATCCGAAGGAAGATGTTATTTTGGATTTTGTACAAGGTGAACAAGGAGAATATGTCGAGGGCCCAAGTCAGGTTTAGCGACCATCAGAATTTCAAATATGACGGGGTCGGGGGTTTGTGGGGCCGAAGTGGCGCGTCACAGGTGATGAGGGCGGTGGAAAAATGCATATCAGTGTAATTGCCAAACGTCAGAGAGCTATTATACTCGACTCTAATGGCATTATTGATGTGTCTTAGGCGTGTAGAGAGAGGTAGGTTTCACTACACTGCGTCTGTGCGTGCGCCTGCGTGGGTAGGTAGGTAACGACCGTACTAAATCAGTGTCTCACACTAATAGAAATTTAGTGATATACAGAGAAGTCTATACAGGAAAATTATAAACCTTTGTGTAATTATTCGCAGCAGACTATGATGGTATTATTTGCACAATCCATTCAGGAAAATGATAAACCTTCGCGTAATTATTTGCAGCGTTTTAAATTATGACCTTTTATACATACCTACGGAGATGTTTAAATTTATATCTGAGGGCTATCGCATTTTCCGTTCAAGATTGTGCTGCAAACCGTTCATCCCGTAGTTATATAAATAACAGGTACATAAATACTAATAAAGGTATAACTAATAAATAATAAACAACTAAATAATTAATTAATAATCAGTAATAAGCTAATAAGTGAATAACTAATAAGTAATAAAGTAGAAACAATATAATAATAGGTAGGTACATAGTATGCCTACTGCCCTGGTGAGTAGTACATACTGGTGCAGACCTACTGCCCTGCTGAGTAGCGAGCATAATTATTATTATACTAGTGCAGTAACTCCAAAATATTCGAACTGGAGAAAAAACAATTTTTCGGTTTTTATGTGACTTCTGAAAACTTCTTTTTTTTTGCCGCAAGAAATTTCATCAATAATTCTGTGAATCGTATAGGTGAATATTATAGACAGATTGCGCCGACCGCACAATGTTCTGCAATTGTTATACGTTACACGTACAGTGAGGTAACTGCGGAAGCCTTTATTTTTTTATTATTATTATTTTTTTTTTTTTAATGTGTGTGCTCGATGGGCTTTAGATACGGATGCATGAACGAAAATTGTTTGTGTACGAGCCGAAGAAAATATCGCTCCTGGAAATCGGGCGGTGATGGGGGGGGGGGGGGGGGGGGGTTGAGCTGGGAAAAGTAATTCTATCGTGACGATTCATGTATTGCAGTTATTTATCTTTTGTTTTGAAGACTGCGTTACCTTCTTGGTACAACCCATTCCCGTTGTTGCCGCCATTCTCAAAACGACTTATTCTTTCTGGAATTCGCCCACCTCATCGTGGACAGATTCTTCTGTTCTTGCTAAGTGTAAGATCCATGAAACAACGAAAAAAGATTTCTAAGGAACATCAAAAACACCTTCATTAACCTGTCTTTTTCACAGCATTTCACGTAGTAGTCTACTAATAGTTATAATCTGAGGTAGAATTGGTGAGAAACCGGAACCTTTTATCATATTCTACTGAACAGGACTCAGCATTACAAATTTTGGGTGTTATTTTCAGTACCTAATGAAAGTTTGGAATCGGCTATTTTTTTGGTTTATTATTCTGTGAATAATACACCAATGTATTCGCTCAGCAAAACCTTTTTGTAACCCCCCCCCCCCCCCCCCTCCCCATCAAAATGTTTTCTTTTACGTTTCGAGGTGCATAGTTCCCAAAAATGCTGCAAAGTCACTGACTCATGGGTTTATTATTCTATTGGATATACGGCTACAGAAATGTTGGCTATTCATTTATTGCTCTTCTCTTGTGCAATAACTGAAATAGCTGATTTTGAATACAAAATTAATTTTGGGAGCTGAACCTTCGTTACAACCCCATTTATTCACTCTTTGGTCAAAATCAACTTCATATTTGGTCTTCTCGCCCTAAAAAAAACCACGGAAAACGATACCTTCCAAGCTCATGCTCACTAAAACCTAAAAAAAAACCTCGAAAACCCATATTTCTACACCCATTTAATCCTAACACCCCTGCGTGTATTCCGATCGGGCTGTCGAGCTTCGGAGCAAAGCTATGACCCAAATGGATCCTGTGTACGGAAGAACGACGAGACCAAAATGTATGGTAGATTTAAGGCTGCAACTTTGCTAGAACCTCACTTCTTCGCTCGTTGGTCAGAATCGACTTCATATTCAGTCTCCTCGCCCTAAAAAACAGGGAAAATGATATCACACATTCCCATGTTACTAAAACACCAAAACACCGTATTTGTACACCCATTTTTCCCAACCACCCTCCACCCCTTCAACTCCCTTGGGTGTATTCCGATCTGGCTGCAAATTTTCGAGACACAGCGAGGGCCTAATAGGAGCCTGTCGGCGAAGTAACGAATTTTTTAGACCGAAAATAAAGTAGATATGGGCGATACTGTGCGGCGGACGGACATTGCATTTTTGGAATCTACGTACCTTGAAACGTAAAAGAAAAAATGTTGTGGGGGTGGGGGGGGGGGGGGGGTATAATTTTTTTTTTTTTGCTGAGCAAATACATTGGTGTATTGTTCACAGAATAATAAACCGAAGTGGCTTATGATGGACGGACTGAATTTTTGTTGTTGCATTTCGGATTCTCCATACCTTGAAACGGAAATCATCAAATTTTGAGGGGGTTTACTATTTTTTTAATGCTTCGGTCCTAAAGGTTCATCGTTGAAAATAATGAACCCAAAAAAAATCTTCTTGGCTTTTTTTTTATCTCCTACTTTTGTGTTTTAATGGCAGCATCCGGGCAGAAGTATGAGGTAGGTTCTTACTGGACGTTGTATGTATCAGGATTTTACTGGTGGAGCGAGGCCAGTTCAGCCCCAGTGACGAACTGCCTCCGTAAATCAACTTGAATTTACAAAATAAGGACCTGCGTTATTGGCCATTACTAGTCATACATCCGACAATCACCACATTGTGACTTTTAGGAAAGTACTCGGAGAAACCTCACAGTAGAGAAAATTGCATCAGCTACGTGGAATCCGTTCAACTCGGTCGGAATACGGTGATGATCGTGATCCTTTATCACAATATTTTCAACTTCTCCTGGCCTTCCTCGCATCATATTTCATTCTATCGCCACTTGATTATGAAGCTTGCAGCGGAATCCCTCCTCCGAATACTTTTATTCATTCCAAACAAGCGGATGAGATAATTCCCGATAGATCTTGGGTGTCTGCGAATTCTCAACAATGGATAAAGCCCTTGCTGGCCCACTCGAGAAAGCCAATCCCTAACAGCGTATTCAAACAGGATGCGGAGCAACTCTGTCGATCCTCTGACAAAATAATCGTATCGCCTTGGATTTACCACTTGAACCTGTCCGCGTTATTTCAGATATAATAAATTGTATTTTACCTTTATACCAATGGCGGAGGTGCTCAATTCAGTAAATGCAAAGGGATTCTATTTCCGTAAACATACAAGAAATAAATAAACAATACACCAAACGCGTGGGTTGTCTACAGAAGATGCTCCTTTTGTAACTACATGCGATCAGACAGTACACTACTCGAAATAACACACCTCCTGTGCATCAGTCCAGTACTTGGCCACGATACGCTGCGCCTTCCCGGAATCACTGTTAGGTGACTTGTGTATGCAATTACACTGAGAGAAGGATTTGGAATTTTCAAGATTCCAAAATGATGCAGAAGAGACTGTCTGGCATATTAAGGATTTATAACTCGCCAGCTGATACGAGCAAGCTTTTTTCAAACACCAGTGCAATCAATTGACGAGTTATCGCTATTAATCTAGTGTAGTGCCTGTGCTCAGAGTGAGAAATACCCAGAACATTAATATTTTTATTATTTTAAGCGAATTTTTGAAGAAAATGAGCTATTGCAATGGGTCCAACATGGGTTCATTGCATGGGTGCAACATAGGTCCAAAAAGTAGCTGGATTTTTAGGGAAAATTTGAGTTTTTGTAGGCGAAAATTGCAAAAATTACGAAGTAGTTCGTTTCGATAGATGAGTTAGTAGATGAATAATTTATTACCCTTGATTGCATTATATGTAGTTGAGCTATAGGCAGGCTGAAGACAACGATAGCTCATCTAACGATAACTGCCCTTACGGCGTTTTTCCTTTTCACCGTCGGCATCGTTGCCCCGTTGCTACTCGACATTTCGTGGCAATTTCAAAGATATACTAAACTGGGTGGTGAAAGGGAGGCCACGACACAACTTTCAACCAGTTCGTTTCAGCCGTTCAGTCCGTCATTTCCCGCGCAACGGACGGGTAAAAATGGATTCTGACATCGGGGCCCCCCTATTATGTATTAGGTCCCCTTGAGCATAACGCAAACAATTTCTTTGCTGTATCATATGGGTGGCTGGTTTTTCCCCTTCCACCACAACGAAGTAGACTGAACAAGATCCTGAAATAATAAAACCTGTTGTTTTTCGACCGAATGTGGAGTCGCTGCATTCATAAAATAATGCGCTCGACGGCTGGCGAGGAAGGCCGTTGACCTGAATTCAGCAATCACTTAGTGTATTACCTACCCAATTCCCAGTGAGCAGAAAATACGTTTCCCAGAGTACCCACAATTTTTGAAACTCATTCAAGATAACAAGAGTCTTCAATGCCAATCCGACGAGACAGAAAGCTGAAAATATATTGTAACCTTGGCCTACGCACGAGTTCTTTCATGATAAGCTGGAGAATTTTTGCAGATTTTTTATCCCGGGCGCCTCGGCTGTTCATATCTGCCGACCATCCGTTGCAATTTTTTGTGCGGGTCATTTTCCTTTAATATTTCCAATAATGGTGCTATTTCACTGACCCCGACGTTTTATGTTTTAGCAAATTTTTGAAGAAAATAGGCTATTGCAATGGGCCCAAAATTCGAAGTTCCCCCATGATTTAAAAAAAAAAATCGTTTGATTCTTTCGCGCTTCTGAGCGTGAATTGAATCCTTTGATATTGGCTTTGACATTGTTTTTTTCTTGTTTAATATAACCCTGGATTTGACCTCTTGGTTTAGGGGACTTTTTACTCGAACGATATGACTACTCGTCATTTCAATATTTGGTCCCTGTAGGCTTCACACGATTGCTATCCGATCAAATGTTATTCGTATTACTTAATAACATTCATAAAAAATAATATAATTATATTGTTAAATCGTTTTAGAACGGTATTAGACCTAGGTTGTGTGGTAAAAAATTCCCAGTTTCACCAACATGTTGGTACATAATGGCAAAACAAATTAAACAATGCGTTTGAAGTTGAGCTATTTTCAGAATTAAAATGTATGTGTTGGAAATATCTAACTTCTAACTGATCCTGGAATACTGAGTGGGTCAAATTTGACGGTCAAGAGTCGCTCAGAAAAAAAAGGCAAAAGTTACCTAAAACTGCACAGAAAAATCGTGTTGAGCAAATAAAGATCAAACATTGAATTTTTGTCATTTGAAAATTGCTATGGTTCATAGATACATCTATTGACGAAATTTAGAGTTTTACGATTCCAAATCACTGAAGATGTTTAGTAGGTGGGTGATGTAGTATGGTTAAAGAATTAGTTATCAAACATAGGATGTAGTTACTTCATAAATTTGCTTATTATGTTGTTATGTTGTACTAAAATGGATGAAATTTGGTTTGTAAGTCCCATTTGGGGTTTAGTTGGTCCCCGAAGCTGGGCGTTACTGTCAGTCATCTCTAAGGGATGAAAATTAGGGTTTGGCATTTTTAGAACGCCTTAGCTTGATAACATTCAATAGGCAGTTATGGTTTTTATGAAGGTTTTAAATCGATTCTAAACTTCTAGGGTTTTTGAGACCACCCGGAGACTTGTACCAATACGTCCAGCAGTTCTCATAGTAAGGCCCTGAAGTTTGAACCTAAAAAGCTTCGTAAACATCAATTCAATTCAATTTCATTTATTTGTGTAGACCATGTTGAAATTAAAAAACAGAATAATAAACGTAATAGTATACGTAATCGTAAATATATGCGTGAATCATACGATATACATCGGCAAAGATATCATTGCCAGGGAACAGCAAGCTGATTACAATCAGTGCGACTTGGTATGGAATATAAGAGATACAGATTCCATTTCGGCTCCCCTTCCCATCACCAATCACAATATTACATTTATCCATTTCTGTGAGTTATGAGATAAATCATTCCGATTTGTCATTCTGAAAGGCAACTGTGATGGAGTGCCAGGTTCAGCGTTCATTATAATCAGTCATGAGGAGCAAGGAGCTGAAACCACTTGTAATTTCTCGGGAAACGTGGGATGGGATCTTGAAGGGTCTGGCTGAAGAGGACGACCGCAACATGGCCGCAAATTTCTCGTAGGCGACGGAGGTTGTGGTGGTCGGGTGTTCTGTAACGGGTGTCGGGGAGTAAGGGGTTATGTGATGGTCCACGCCACTCTTGGGATTTATGGGTCCAGGAAGGCCTCAGAACTGCGGAAAGATTATAGATAGCGGTTTATTTCGTTGTTGACATTATTTTAGGGGATTTTCGAAGGATTCACTATTTTGTTCTATTATTTTCTATAATCGAGCATCCCGATAATTTCCGTTTCAAGGTAATTTCGTGGCATCCGAAAATGGAATAAAAACGCTGCAAAGTCACATGGGTCACATGGGTTTATTATTCTTTTGGACATACCAGCAGAAATGTTGGCTTTTCATTTATTTTTTATCATGTGCAATAATTGAGATAGCTATTTTTTATGGTTTCCACCAGTTTTGGCCCCCAAAAACACGAATTAGGCTCCTATTTTAACAAAGTATCTCTGATCATTCATAGTACCATTTAATTGTATTGGTTCACCCGTTAAAACTACTTCTAGTGTTATTAGTTCCATATAATTGTATTGGTTCACCCGTTAAAACTACTTCTAGCATTATTATACAAATTTAAGTTCCCAGGTTTTTGACTCATAAAAAATGAATGTTGGGTCAAAATCAATTTCATATTTAGTCTTATCACCCTAAAGAACGTGGAAAACGATACCTCACAAACTCATGTTACCAAAACACCAAAAACCCTATTTCCATTTTTCACCTATAACACCTTTGGGTATATTCTGATCGAGCTGCAAAGTTTCGGGACACAACTAGGGCCCAAATGGAGTCTGTATGCGACAGAACGAATTTGTAGACCGAAAATGAAGTAGAAATGGTTGATACGGCGGACGGTGGACGGGCATTGCATTTTTTGAATCTACGCACCTCGAAACGCAATAGAAAAACGTCTGCCAATTCGAGTAGGCAGTAATAGAGCTTGCTCACTTGAATCACATGAACATATGAATAGTTGGGTAGGTTCATTCAGTGGACAGGTGGAGTATCCACGCATGATTTGGTACGGGACCATCTGCGATCGGGCTATTTGGTTTTGGGCAAATCACAAGCAAATACAATGTGGTTTGGGTAAACTGGGCAAAAGTAGTGGGTTTGGGCAAATATGGAAAGACAGTAGGTACCTGACATGCGGAAAATAGTTTGTTCTGTGGAACACTGAGTTACTCGCCGTCACTTCCATCCGCAAGTTATTCGTCCAAATGGGTACGCAGCTGTTTGTAGCCTTTTATCCTGCGATACCAGTCTTGGCGTGAATGAAATGTGCGGCCATAAATCTTTGGCTACGGGTCACATTTCATTCCCGGATGCCATGATTCATGATGTTAACGGGTTCCACATTCCGGATTATATCGGGCATGAATTGTACATACAGTATACATTTGGTAGAAATGTTTGGGAGCGTATGAGAAAGTTCCATCTGCCATCACGTGCTCGGAGTGCGCCAACTTTTTCAAATTTGAAGGTTTTGTAAAAACTGGAATGCTGTCCTCACTTATATAACAAATTGCTCATCTTTGGCAGAACTTTTCCTCACCGGGATACAAACTTTCGTTCTATCACCACATCCATCGCTCGTGCACCGGTCAACTTATTCATATTTGCCCAGACACATGGCTTTTCGAGCTTATCGTGCCCCATAACATTGATCATCTTTGCCCTAACGCCTATGCCATCGCGCTTCCGACGGCCTTTCACTTCCTATTTTTTGCCCAACGTCATGACGCTCCTGCGATCCAACCCGCGTATACTCCCAAAATTGCAGCTCTCTACGACAATTTTTCGCGCAGTTGGAAGCGTTACAACAAAATAGTCAACATTTCATTTTCGCGCATGCGCAGGTGAAAGGTACGGTACGATTCCAATGAATTACATATGAAACTATCAAAGTATTATTTCTGATCGACTCTTCAAGTTTGAACTCATTTCACCTATATTTGAGGTAGTTACGGGCGTTTCAAGTATTTCACGTTAGCGCATGCGCAGACGAAAAGTACGGTCCTTTTTCAATTATCGCGGTATGGGAACATCTTTGACCCAACCCGCACCTACCCTCCAAATTTCAGCCCATTGCGACGATTATTTCGGGTAGTTGTGGGCGTTACAAGGAATTGACCACAGACAGACAGTCACACAGACGGACAGACAGACATTCTGACACGGAGCAAAGAATGTTCCTTGATGTCTGAAACGCAGAATGGTAGTGGAAACATTCATTTTGGAGGACGAAAATTTGTTTTTTACTCGGTCACGAATCCAAGGTTTCCCTACCTTCCAGTAAGTAGTGAGGAAGCGAAAAATTTGACGGGGTGTTCGAAATTTTTTTTGCTGAGCGAATACCTGTGTATTACTCACTTAATAATAAACCAGAAAATTTCTGTACGTCCGCCGTTTTTGCATTTTTTTCTAGTTACTATGAGCAAAATTAATGAAATTTGGTTTGGGGGCCCATTTTGGGAGTCTAGTTGGTCCGCGAAGCTCGGCGTCATCTCCTGCTGGTTGAGATCTGCCATTTATCTCTAAGGGGTGAGAAATAAGTGTACAAATTTCCAGGACGCTTTTATCTCGAACTTGTTACGTGAATTTGATCTCACTGTGGAACTGTTTGAGACCACCCGGAGCATTGTACAACCCTTTGTTCACAGTAAGAGCCTGAATAGTGCAACAAAACAGCTTCCTCAACATGAATGTGAATGAAACAGTATACATCCAGCACAGATATCATAGCTAGGGAACACTTGGTTATAATCACACATGGCGTTATGAAATCTAGTTGGTTGTTCTGTGATATTATCAAATTCGAGAATAAATAATTATCGTGGTACCCTTCCAGAATACCACTCGAAATGTACATACTTAGATTGTACTAAATAAACCAAGTGAATGGAGGGCCTTTGTGACACACGTGGAATAGGTAGTCCTCTCCCTCCATCGATCTGCCTACGGCTCCTTGTGACCATCAGAGGACCGAGGGAGGGTTGAAGAGCTCCTATAACACCCGCTCTTCTCACCCAGCTCACCATTCTTTCTACGCTCAAACCTCAAGTCGATGACCTCAAACCTTCTTACCTACGCTCAAACCTCCTTACCTTTCTCGCCTGAAAGAAATCAGAGTGGTGGAACCGGTCGGGTGATAACCGGCATGGTGGAACCATCTGGGAACAACCTCTAGCGTTTCTAGTGGTGGTAACCTACTTGGCTTCGCCATAGGTGTAACCTTTCAAACACTAGACCTCAAGCTTCATATCTAAAACCTCACCGATCCAAGCCAGCCTCTTCTATCACCACAATAATAATCGAGTTGTTTTGGATTTTATTGATAGGTACTTATGTAACTTGAATAAAATAACATGCATAAGAACAATTAATTATAGGTAAAATTCTGGAATCCACCGCATATTTGTGAAACTATAATGCCCGGCATGCTAGATTTATCCCTCTTTCACACGGGGAGCCCCACGGCTCGTGGCTCTCAGTCAGGAGCGTTTTCCGCTCTTGACTCCCACCTTCCACATTTGAGAGCCTTTTGGCTCTCGAGCGCTCAGTCGCTAGTTCCGCCCAGTTGAAGAAGCATGGATCGCATGCGTACTTTGGCCATTTACCTTCTTCATCGTCGATTCAGTCATTCTTCATTCTTTGACGCCAAAAACGCCGAAGTACCAGACAGTGTTGGGTCCATCCTATCAACCAACGGTGGGATGATGCAGGAGTTCTTGCCACGCTTTATCGACAACTTCGACAGGATGGCAACAAATTTCGATTACACACGGAATTAATTAACATTTCCACGTTTACATCCATATTTGAAATCAAAATGAAAGCAAGAAATTTGACGTGACGAGAATCCTTCGATGGATAGCAATAAACTGAGTAGCGAGAGCCGTTTTCGCTCTTCGTGTGAATACCCGCATCCTCTCCTTTGCATTTCATGGAAGAGCCGGAGGCGCGTGGCTCGAAGTGCAGAGCCATGAATACTCGCCGCTCGCGAGCCCTAAAAGCTCTCGCTCCCCATGTGAAAGCTCCATTGCACTCAATGCATTTCAGTCTCACGCGCCTTCCTTAGGCCCCTTTTACACGGAGAGCCACACGGCTCGCGCTCGCGAACAGGCGGAAGGCGCGTGAGACTGAAATGCATTGAGTGAAATGGAGCTTTCACATGAGGAGCGAGAGCGCTTAGAGAGCGTTTAGGGGTCGCGAGCCGCGAGTGATCATGGCTCTGCACTTCAAGCCACGCGCCTATGGCTCTTCCACGAAATGCAAAGGAGGGGTGCCGGTATTCACACGTAGAGCGAAAACGGCTCTCGCTCTTCAGTTTATTGCTACCTGTTGTGGAGAATTTAGATTTGAATATACCGCGACGCGTTTAGGCCGAAACAATGGACCTTTTTGATTGGCTTGCATCAGCTGTATCTTCGAGTTGAATACGACTCTTCACCTTGCTGAGGAAACTCCTGCTTCATCCCGCTGTTGGTTTATAGGATGGACCCAACACCGTCTGGTACTTCGGCGTTTTTGGCGTCGAAGACGGTGGCGAAGATGAAGAATGTATGTAAATGGTCAAAGCACGCATGCGATCCATACTGGGTGGAACTAGCGACTGAGCGCTCAAGATCCAAAAAGGCTCCCAAAGGTGGGAGTCAAGAGCGAAAAAGGCTCTTGACTGCGAGCCACGAGCCGTGCGGCTCCCCCTGTGAAAGAAGGCTTAGGGCTCTCTTGTTGGAAGCCCGAGTGTAGGTATCGGCCACAAAAAACAGTGTTCTACGCAGAACGGGCATCTGTATCTACTATGATGAATAAAACCTTCTGTAATAATTCGCAGTGTTTTTATATACATACATGGATATTATGGTTGTGTTTATTTGATCCTTTTTTTTTAATAATCCGTTTTTCGAGTGTTCCGATCCATCTGCAAAGGTCAATCATGTCTGGATAAACGTTCTAGGATCTGAGACAAGTTTAGCACTCCTTTTCCAGTTGTTGGGTGTTGGAAGCCAAGTTCGAGGTTTATGGAAGAGGGACGACTATTTGAAGTTCGCAAGCGGCACCCACCTGATGTGACCCAAAGGAGAGACGAAGTGAGGTCAGACCGGATAATGCATCGACCTCGTATTTCTAAAATGAACGGGAAACATAATAATGGAGGTGTTCAGGTAAAGACCTTATCTCCCAACACCGGCTATCGATCACTCCGGAATGGGAGGAAGGGGTCTGATGTTGGTGCTGCGAATACTGTTAGCCATAATCATAGCTCGAGGGGATCACAAGATGACCGCCACGTGGATAGGCGAACCTGTTTCCTAGCGAATAGCATATCCGTACGAATTTACCACTCCGTCATCGAACTTAGTATTACGTGCTCAAGGTCGCTTATATCTACTAGGACTTCATTAATGCGGTTAATAAAATGAGGTTTCGACTTAGGTATGATGAGAGGTATAAACATGTCAATGTGCATGACGATTCCATCATAATCTAAATCACGGAGCCGAAAGTACAATTATTATTACACAACGGTTCATAATTTTCCTGTAGACATCAGGAATAGATACCCCTCTGCCTGAATCCTAAGCCCTAAACCGAGAAGCGGAGCGAGAAGGGCAAATACAGTGACATAAAAGTGAATTTTTTTACTGCCCCCATCTCCTCGAACCTCCTGTTTTTGGTCATATCTGAAATTCTGACCATTACTTTTTCGATTAATTTTCGTTTATGGTACTTAACTAAGGAAAAACTAAGTACTGCTGACGGACAGAATTTTTAAAATTCTGTTTTCTGATTTTACGTACCTTGAAACGGAAATCATAAAATGTTGAGGAGGGTTAACATTTTGGTTTTTAAGCTCGATTTAAAAGGTTCATTATTGAAAATGATAAACAAAAAACGCTGAAAATTATTACTCAATGGTTTGTTACTTGCCTGTATAGATGCCCCGTCTGCGTAGATCACTGTTTTTTGTTGCCAATACCTACCCTCGTGCTTACCACAAGAGAGCCCTAAATCTAGCATGCTGGGCAATTATAGTTTCACAGATATGCGGGGGTTTCAATAATTCTATCATTAATTATTTGTTGTTATTCATGAAGCATACCGTTCGTTCAACTTATAAAAGTACCTATCAACAAAATCTAAAACAACCATCATTCTTCATATGAAATAATATCACGGATCAGCCAGCTCAATTTCGTGAGGCCATTTGTGATTATAATCGGTGTTCCCTAGCAATGTGTGTTTCTGGGCTGGATGCATACCTACTTTCGTTCACGATCATGTTGACGAAGCTTTTCGGTGCAAACGAACAGCTGAACATCTCTAATGCTGTGGGTGGCCTAATAAAATCCTGAAGTTTCGAATGAATTTAAAAAGTCATAAAAACCGTAACCCTCAGTTGAAAGTCAACGGGTTATGGCTTTTCAAAAATGTCAACCCCTATTTTTCACCCCTTAGCTTGGAGATGGCTGAAAATAACGCTGAGCTTCGCGGCCCAACTAGACCTCAAATAGGACCTACAGACCAAATTTCATCAACTTAGATTCATGGTAACTAAGGGAAGTGCGAAGTACGTCATTTGGCTCAGACAGAACTTTTTTCATTGCATTATCAAATTTTTCGTACCCACCTTGAAACGCAATCTATCAAATTTTGAGGGGATGGGGGGTAAAAATTTTTCCCATGCTCCATTCCATGGGTTGATTATTCAAAATAATAACATCATTATAGCGTTTCCGGCTACATTTAAGTATCATTATATCAATCGTTACGCGTCGTTTGATCGATTTGAAATCGTATCGTCTTGAAACTTTATATCCTTCCGATGGTCTCGCGTTTCCTTCAAATCTGACGAGATTTAAATTTTTAGGATAATCTGGTGGTACCCAGAAAGGTTTTGCCCTACTGGAATTCGCTCCAGACATCAAATTTCGGTACATATGGACGGGTGATTTCGTCTAAAAATGATTCAGAAAACCTTCATTCACCCAGAACTTCTCAACCAAGGGGTAAACGGTCATGAGACCTAATTCCGGATGCCTCGAGACTTTGATTTACGGAACCTATAAACTGGCCCCAGAAAAATGCGATCATACTGAAGTCGTCATTTTTTCATCAGGACGAGTCGAAGAATTTCTGCCAATTGCAGGGAACACTGCGGGTTTTCTGATCCTGATAACGGCACGTCCAACGTCGATACGCTGACGTGACGTTTCCTGCGCAGAGTAATGGCCCTTTCAGAAACCGCGTCCCACGAAATCTGTTGATTCGGGCGTTTAGCTCACGTTCAACAGTTTTCCCATTCAAAAGATGAACTGGACCTGGCGGTGATAAATTTTCCTGTTTTTCTCTTTTCCTGTGTGTGTGGTTTTTTCCTTCCCCCATAGGAGGAAATTTAGCGTTCGGCCCAGGGAAGGCGCTCTGAGAGACACGCCCACATGTTTTCATTGAATTAATTCCCGGTCGTTAGCATTTTTATCACCGCATTCATACAACACCCGGTCGGCAGGAAAAGATCCCCGTTGAAAAAGCGGCGATTGATATAAATAAATAGGGAAGAAACCCCATTCGATGAATACCTCCACTGGAATTATCCAATTAACTTCACTGACTCATGGTTGATATGATCAAACGATAAAAGAAGGCTCGACTAAAAAACATGAGCTCTGCAAATTTTGCCACAGTGTTTTTTTAATCTGCTGTATTAAACAACCGTTCTGTCTGGGTCACTGTTTAGAAAAATATATTTATTATTTGATTAGCTCAGCATAGGGACCTACAGAGGAGTCCAAATGCCTTTCATAGGTCCAAGTTCAATAAGTGGTACCGTCCAGACCCTCTTTCAGCCCTCGTTTTTGTTTTTATTGTTTATTATTTTCAATAATGAACCATTGGAATCGAGAATGGAAAAAAAATTCTAACCCCCCTCAAATTTTGATGGTTTACGTTTCAAGGTACCTATGTAGATCCGAAAATACAATTAAAAAAATTGCTGCCTGTCCGCCGTACTGGCCACTTTTGTTAGTTACCATGAAGAAAACGCTGCAAAGTCCTTGTCACATGGATTTATTATTCTGTTGGACACCTACAGAAATGCTGGCTGTTTATTTATTGTTTCTTACATGTAAAATAATTGAAATAGCTATTTCTGGTGGATTCCACCAATTTTGGCCCCCAAAACTTGAATTTGGTACGCTCCTTTTTTTTCAAATTATAAACTTGATGATTGATAGTACCATTTAATCGTATTGATCCTCGTGTTGACACTTTTTCTAGTGTCATTCTACAAAATGATGGTGATTTCAGACGATTTCCCAGGTTTTTGACTTTGCGGATGACCTCAAATTGTTCTGCCATATCGGGTCGGTTCATGACTGTGAAGTGCTCCAGAGTTCGTTGGCTGATTTGGACCGCTGGTGTGTAAATAGCAATCTGTTTTTAAAACCGTCCAAGTGCTCAGTCATTTCTTTCTCTAGGGCTCGGAATCGTGTCAACTATGACTATTCCCTCGAGCAAAAACCTTTGAAAAGATCGACTGAGTTGAGGGATCACGGTGTCATGCTGGACGAACAACTGACCTTTACAAGCCACATCTCAGACACCGCTAATAGGGCCATGAGAGCCTTGGGGTTTTTATAGCGTAACACGAGGGACTTCACAAGTATGCCCGCTATTGTCCTGCTTTACAGGTCCCTCGTTCTGCCCATTCTAGAGTATGCTTCTCCAGTTTGGTCCCCATTTTACGCTATTCACCGTCACCGGCTTGAGAGGGTGCAGCATAAATTTTTGCGCTATGTGGCCTTCAAATGCGGCGTTCCAGGTTCGGAAGTCGATCATGACCGTCTGTTGGCTAATGTGTCAGCTGGTTCCGCTGACTATGAGAAGATGTGCTGCTCACCTCACTTTCCTGCATAAATTGCTGAATGCCTGTCTGGACTGCCCGGAGCTGCTCGCAGGGATCCTTTTCCAGCTGCCTGTCCATCAGCCCTATTTCATATTCCATTTTCTGCGACGAATTATTTGCTGCACCGCCCTCTCATTCGACTTCCCCGCACGGCCAACTTGCTACTCTGCGCCCATCCGGGATTCGACTTTTTCTCAGACTCACTGGCTTCCTTAAAACGATTAATATTTTCCTCACCGGATGTTTTTTTAAATTAATATTGAACATGGTCATTTATTCATTTTATTAATAAGTTTATTAACCTGCAGTATTGTTTTCATCAAGTATAATTTTCAAAATGTTTTATCTTTTTCTTTCTTGATTAATCTATTTTGTAATTTCACCATGTAATTGGGATTGCCCGTAAATTAGTGAATAAATAAATAAAAAATCAATTTTGGGAGCTGAACATCTGGTACAACCTCAATTATCCACTCCTTGGTCAAAATCGACATCATCTTCGGTCTTCTCGTCCCCAAAAACATGGAAAACGATACCTTAAAAGCTGATTTTACTAACATATTACTAAAACACAAAAAGTACCTACTTTTATACACATTTTCACTCATAACACCCCTCTATATATTCCGATCGGGCTGAAACGTTCCGGGACACAAGTAGGGCCCAAATGGAGCATGTGTGCGAAAGAACGACTTTTTTAGACCGAAAATAAAGCCTGTACACGTGATACGGCGGACGGACATTGCATTTTTGGAATCTACGCACCTTGAAACGGAAAAGAAAAAAATTTGAGGAGGTGTTATAAAAATGTTTTGCTGAGCGAATACATAGGTGTATTATTCACAGAATAATAAACCAAAAAATTGATGAAATTCCGGTTATAGGTTCCGTTCGGGGTCTAGCTGGTCCTCGAAGCTCGACGTTACTGTCAGTCATCTCTAAGGGGTTAAAATAAAGAGATGCAATTTTCAGAACGCCGTAGCTCAAAAAATTTCAATGGAAGGGCATGGTTTTTTTTACGTCATTAAATTTGCTTTGAGCTGAACAATTTTTTGAGTCCACCCGGAGCATTGTACGTCCAGCCGTTCGTGTGCATTAAAAAGCTTCGTCAACACGATCGTGAATCAAAAGGTTTGAATCCGGCCCAGATATCATCACTAGGGAGCACCTGATTACAATCAAGGATGGCTGTATGAAGTCGAGTGGTTGTTCTGTGATATTATTTCTCTTGATATGTGATGGGCTATTGGATTTTGTTGGTTGGTACTTCTGAAACTTGAACAAACGTTGAAGTATTATTGATGGGTAAATTATTACACAATGGTAAATGATTACACATCGGCAAATTATTACACAACGGTAAATTATTACACAACAGTTCATCAACCAAGAAGGGGCTGGATTTTGTTGATCGGTACTTTTGCAACTTGAACAACCGTTGAAGTATTGTTGATGGGCGAATTATTAAACAACGGTTCATTATAATACTAGACCATAAGGGTAGGTACTGACCACAGAAAACAGTGAGCTATGCAGAACAGAAGGGTCATCTATTTCACTCCACATCAACAATTTTCCTTCAGAACTTCATTATTTGCGTTTCTTTTTGCCATTTTAGTTCTGTTTGTCATCGAAAGAATTATTTTAGCAACATTTAACTCGTATAACTTAAATCTCTTGCAGAGGAGTAGTCGAAATCCATAGAAAAAAAAATACAGGATAAAAATAGAAATACCTAATCTATTTCCACGTAAACTAACAAACTGTAGACCGGTTTCGGTTGTTACACCATCATCAGTACACGATAGAATGAAACTACTGGAACTTGAGCTCCTATTTATAGATCTCGAGTGAATGGTAGTGCAATCTCATTGGCTGTTGAGGCCAAGGAAGAGAAAGGGAGTTGGAGCCTGATTGGCTGGAATACAACACTAGTGAAGGGTGGTACATTCTGATTGAAAAGGAGGTAGGACAAATGGAAAAGGAAACAAACGCCATGAGCTGATACTAACCAAGGTTACAGAAATAAATCGATCAAAGGCGAATGATTTTGGAAATTTATTTCATTTACAGATGAGCCTAACTTATGAATTTTCAGTATTTCCAATTATTCCAGTGCATCCAGTTTCGAACCTTTATTACACAGATGAACTAACTATCTCAACTGATGAATTGTTCCTATCAGTACTGAAGTTATTTCCGTGACCCTCCTCCCTTAATTATTAGCAAAATACGAATTACCAGAGCCATCCTTAAAACATCGTTGATGTTCCCATAATCTTTCCCTGAATTTACGTCCCGTTTGACCGCAATATTTAACACCACAATCACATTTCAAAAGATAAACCCCACTCCTATCCTCTAACAGAATTTTATCTTTTACATTACCCAGAATTTTCTTCAGAGAATTTTGAGAATAAAACCCTACCCTAAACCCCCTCTTTTCAATTATATTTCCTAGTTTATGTGATATCCCTCCATAATATGGCAAACTAACCTATTTTCTATTGATTTCCTCATTACCTCCTACTAAATTTGAAACAGCCCCTTGAAATTTCTTATTACTAACTTTAGGTCAATTGACTGTTTGTTATAACCATTAGACTCCGCTATTGCATATATAATATCTTTCTCTTTTTGAAAGTCACCATCGTTCATAGGGACAGACAATACTCTATGAATTATACTATAAAAAGAAGCAAATTTGTGAGATGGCGGATGATTTGAACTATTATGAATAACAACATCAGTGTATGTGGGTTTTCTAAATACAGATAATTTATGTGAACCCCCTCCAAGTTGATAGTTATATCAAGAAAATTTAATTCAGAACCCCCAAGTTCTTTGGTGAATTTAATTTTACTACTGACGGAGTTTAGATAATTAAAAAATTGAGATACTCGTAATTGTCTACTGATGTTGTTATTCATAATAGCTCAAATCATCCGCCATCTCACAAATTTGCTTCTTTTTATAGTATGATTCATAGAGCATTGTCTGTCCCTATGAACGATGGTGACTTTCAAAAAATAGAGAAAGATATTATATATGCAATACCGGAGTCTAATGGTCATAAAAAACAGTCAATTGACAGAATATGGCGTAAAGTTAGTAATAGGAAATTTCAAGGGGCTGTTTCAAATTTAGTAGGAGGTAATGAGGAAATCAATAGAAAATGGGTTAGTTTGCCATATTATGGACGGATATCACAGAAACTAGGAAATATAATTGAAAAGAGGTAGGGTAGGGTTTTATTCTCAAAATTCTCTGAGGAAAATTCTGGGTAATGTAAAAGATAAAATTCCGTTAGAGGATAGGAGTGGGGTTTATCTTTTGAAATGTGATTGTGGTGTTAAATATTGCGGTCTAACGGGACGTAAATTCAGGTAAAGATTAAGGGAACACCAACGATGTTTTAGGGATGGCTCTGGTAATTTGTATTTTGCTAATCATTAAGGGAGGAGGGTCACGGAAATAACTGCAGTACTGATAGGAACAATTCATCAGTTGAGATAGTTAGTTCATCTGTGTAATAAAGGTTCGAAACTAGATGCACTGGAACAATTGGAAATACTGAAAATTCATAAGTTAGGCTCATCTGTAAATGAAATAAATTTCCAAAATCATTCGCCTTTGATCGATTTATTTATGTAACCTTGGTTAGTATCAGCTCATGGCGTTTGTTTCCTTTTCCTTTTGTCCTACCTCCTTTTCAATCAGAATGTACCACCCTTCACTAGTGTTGTATTCCAGCCAATCAGGCTCCAACTCCCTTCCTCTTCCTTGGCCTCAACAGCCAATGAGATTGCACTACCATTCACTCGAGTTCTATAAATAGGAGCTCAAGTTCCAGTAGTTCCATTCTATCGTGTACTGATGATGGTGTAAAAACCGAAACCGGTCTACAGTTTGTTAGTTTACGTGGAAATAGACTATTTCTATTTTTATCCTGGAGTTTTTTTTTTAAATTTAACTCGTGATTTAGGTAGGTACCTAGTAACGAGTACGGGGTTAGGTACTTACCGACGGAGGGTCTGCGATCTACATAATATGTATTGACTAGTAAATATTATATTATATAGAAGGGTTATCTATACAGAGAGCTGTGATCTGTAACAGAAGGGTATTCTGTACAAAATAATAAACCGTTGTGCAGGGATTTGCAGCGTTTTTCAAATGGGATACATAGTTCGTTGAGGAAACGTATGAAAAAATGTCACCCTAGGTTGCCTACATTTTGATGGCATAATATGCACTTGTACGTAATGGGTGTTTTAGCTTGACTGGTTCCAAATTTAAAGTTGTCGAAAAGTGGTTTTCGTTACATTGATTCGTTAAACACGCGTACTTTCTCTCTGGAAACTGACCAACGAAGTTGTTGTTTTAATTACTGGCAATTCAAATAACTGTTTGGGGTGAGAAATCTGTCAAGTATAGGTACGGCCGGTTTAGGGCATAATGGAAATAATTGTTTACACGGTAGTGTTGTATATTGTTGTAAACAGGATCATAAATGATAAATGAATCAAGTTGAGTTTTCACGATCGACTGAAATGTGTTTGGAAAATGTGTATCCCAGCAATAACAATGCTATATAACAGGTGAAAACCCCACTGGATCCACTGGATCCCCTTCCTTAATCATGTATTTTTAGTTGCCCTCTCTTGAACCTGAGTCCTGTAGCGCACCACCTGTGTTTCTCAACTGAGGTTTAGTCATTATGTGCTGGTAAGCTTTTCTTCGAATGCATTTGTGCAGTGGTAACGGATATATCAACCCTGTCATGTGCGACGACGAATCAGGGGTTGACAAACCAACTCCTCTGCACCTTGGTGGTCGTTCTCAAGTAGAATAGGACCAATTATGGTCCCATACAGTATACAGTCAAATCCGCTTAATGGAGCCACCGGTTAAAGTGGGCATCCGCAAATTGTGGGACAACGCTTAGTTCCCGATCCCAATATATAATATATGTAAACAAATGTTGAAAACCCCGGGTAATGGGGGCAGTAGGTCGGTCTACGTGGACTGCTCGGAGGTAAAATATGATCGTTTCCTCTGTCATTTGACCCACCAGAGGAAGAAGAGGGCACCGATCAGGCTGCTGATCCATCAGTAACAGCAAGAGAGGCACAAAAATGTAACAAAACATATCGGAAGTTTTTCATGCAATTGGGTGACGAAAGTAGTCCATCTGATCAGCTCGAATCTTGCGCTGACTTCGTCAGCCAAACGCGCATTGATAAGAGAACGCGTCATCAGGCCTTATTTCATTAAGCATTGTTTTTCTTGTTTTCTTGGCCTTAATTATTTATAACTGAATAGCTTGAGTTGACTTGGCGAAATACATGATGCAATTTTATGTTTTCCGATTTTGTTTAAAGACTGTTTTCCCGTTTGGGTTTAAGGGGACAACCGCTTAATGTGGGCAAATGGGCCTGGTCCCTACGTGCCCAAATTAAGCGGATTCGACTGTATAAAAAACGGGTGAAATCCCTCGCCGTCGTAGGTCGCTCGCTATGACATTTTCACAAATAGAAATGCAGTGGAAGCGTGCTGGTCCCATATCGTTGGATCACGAGCGCTGACGTTCAACAACTGAGCCGCCACCCTCTCTTCGTCATGTGTGTACACTATTTAGGACACTAAATTTTTCTTCGCAGTAATTGAAACGTGCACATTGGGGCGATTATTAGCATTTGCCTTCATTATCTCCGACAGGGGCGAAAGGTAATAGTCCGGACGGCACCGCAGAGGCGAAATGTAGGATGACGAAGAAGGAACTTCACTTTGTTCACTCATGGTGGGGACGAAACATACGACCCCCCCCCCCCCCCCCGGTATTGTATACAACTTACAGTTTTATTTGGATGCAATCACATGACAGAACCAAGACCGAACTAATAAATTGTAGGGATACGTTTTAGACTTTAATAAATCTTCTCCAGGCGTAACTTCAAAATCACCGTCAAGGCTTGACACAGGAGTATTTACTATATTATTAATTTGGGCGACCTATCAAAATAATTGGCGTACGAACTCCGACAAAAATGGAGCATGCCTTCAAATATACAAATTTCACGGGGATTTACGGAGTTACCAAGACCGGTGATACGGATCTACGGGTTTATACGGAGATTTTAACCGACTTCTTAAAATGATAAATAGGTGAAATAATGTTTTTCTGGTCCTAGTAACAATGCATCAACAGTTCCAATAATGGCTCAAGAGCCTCAAGGCCCGTCAATTTTATATTTTGATCGAATAGAAGTCGACTCGTATACAATAATATGATGGCGTTGATTCGGATCTGTTGTGTCGACAGTATATTTCAAACACACATAATTATGTGATAGAAAGCTACGGGATGTACTGCATGTATGATCCAGAAATAATAAACTAAAAAGCGTGATCCACAAATAAAATAATAAACCGTAGTAAAAGAATTTACAGCCTTCGTTCAATTGCGGACCGCTTGTTATAAAAGCAGTCGTTTCCTTTCGTTTTCACCAGGCCTGAATATCGAATTCGTATCAGCTTCTCCGGAATTTTAATATACCCGCCAGCATAAACTTGTTGATGGTAATTGGGTTTCACGAGAGGTGCAATACTGTTCAAGCCGTTCGAAGCCCACCATCTACAGGCGCCTTTAAATTAGGTGAAGGTGGTGAAATGGAGGTGAATGCAATTTCCTGAGTGCGATCCTCCCCTACCAATATATTCTTGGTCCTGAATGGGGTTCTTCCTTTGTGTTTCAACAAGAGGAGTATTGCTCTTTAAAGGTAGACAAGGGGGTGCCTTGACGATTCTAATCTCCGTGAATCGAAACCCGCCGAGCGCCCCCTAGCGAGCTGTTATGCCGCCTATAAATACTCCTCGTGATGGGGACCTGTGGGAGCTGGAAGTTTCCTCTGATGTATCATCAGAGATTCAGGTCGATGACCACTCAGTGTGTACATCAGGACTTCTGCCTATGCGCAGCCCTCGAACAAAATGGAATCGTACAATTGCATATAAAGGAGGTCAAAGTCGGACCTAATAATCAAGACGCTCTTTGAAGTCAAAAGTTTTAGTTGGCTCATGTGCTTGGGCTAACATTGAGTTTATTCCAAAACATGCATTGCGTCATGTTCGAATGCAACTTTATAATTTGTATAATTTGACACTTTAGTTGATTTACCTACTAAGCACATTGTCAGGTTCTTTTATTGACAATAGCTTCGTTCGCGGTGGCCATCTGACTGGTTTCGAACCGTCAGACTATCATTTGACGTTCGTGGTGTTCATTCGGACTAGTCCCGGACTCAATAGTATCCATGCCATTATGTTCGCGTTGTTTTTCTGACGGTTCGAAGCCAGTCAAATTAGTCCGTGGATTTTCCGAAGTACTCCTTTTGGACTCCCCCCCCCCCCCCGCCACTAACGCCCAAGCCAATCAAACTATTTCTCATCCCACCGTCGTGTCTCACTCTGGAATATTTGGTTTTGGTTCATATTTTTGCGTCTCTCGCCATGAGCTTGGCAAATCGAGTGATGTGGCAGTTGGGAATTTAAACGGGTAGTGGCTTACAAAATAAGCTGTTTTATTTATGAATAAGGCTGTAAAATTGTTAATATATCTGTAGTTTTGTAGAGCTGGTCAATAGGAAATCGAATTGGCAGTTTAAGCAGACGTAAAAAGCATTATTTTGTGAGTGTTGATGAGTGGTTTCAGGATACACCGTGGAAAGATTGGAAGCGCGATAATTCAAATTTCTAATTCTAACCTAGGTAGGTACCTATTTGGGAAGAATAGAGGTCGCTGCAGGCTGGACATCATTTACAGTCAGATTTCACAAAAGCGTTCACGGTGCACCCAGTCCACTGGTCGTATAAAATATAGTATTGGTGGCGCATGCGTGTTGGCACGATCAGAAAGGTGGCTTCAGCTAGTCCGCTGACTGTCAGAAAAGTATACCGCGAACGAAGCCAATAACTTCCAAGTTCAGCGCATTGTGCTTGTGACTTTCCTTTTACCATCTGGTGAACTGAATACAATTTTAATTAGACCTTCAGGTATGTATGTTGTATTAATTGAGAACTGGAACCCTGGGTGGACAGGGTGACGAATGTGGAGGTATTGAGCAGAATTGATCTCTATCAAAATTCCACTGTTTAGGCCGGTCCTCCACTGGAAGCGATACCGACCAAGCGATCAGGCGATGCGAGGCGACTTTGAAGAAGCAACCTGAGGCGACTGATGTCATAGGCGACTAAACACGCGTCGTCTAACAGTTCCGTGGAAATAAAATGGACGAGGGGATGGGGAGCTGAGTTTGCTTGAAAACGCGACCAATCCAATCCGAATAGGATCCGTCACTCGTCGCTTGGTATCGCCCAAGTACATCGCTCAAATACGCGTGACGTTGGCGTGGAGGCCCCCTAATGTACTTCACCAGTGTGTACGAAAGAAGATGCCTGATCGCTTGGTCGCTGCGTATCGCTTCCAGTGGAAGACCGTCCTAACGATATCTGACATTCCAAGCTTTTAGACTAACTTGCGGTGGTTGGTTGAAACGGTGCAGAATACCTACCTTTGGTTATCTCTGTTATCCGAGCAGCACGAGTTGCAACATTTTCGTTTAACTTGCAAGGCACAACGTGAGATGGGGCGCAAGATGTTGCGTGGTTTATGTTAATGAGTGTGTAACTGCACCCGGTTGGGGCTTGTAGTGCATTACACTATAATATAAGAGGCCCCTCGGAGGCATAGCGCAACCGAATGGTCGCATAAATGTACCAGCTCCCTCCCGTTCCCAAAGCTGCCATCTGATAAGGAACTCGATAGTTTATTGACCTCGCGGCATCCAAAGCAAAACACTGTGTTTGCCCCTCTTAATATAATTCAAAATGCTATTTGAATCGGGATCTGAACTTCAAATTGTCAAAACAGGTCGAAAACTGCTGCAAACCTCTTTTTTAACGGGTTATCGGTGAACGCTAGGCTATTTACGAAAATTTATTTATTTATTTATTCATTTATTTATTTTTTTTAATGGGATATACTCTGGATGCGTTTGTTCCTCGAAAATTATCCTGTGAATATTCGTTTTTCTGACCTGACATTTTTGTGACAGAGTGTGACAGTGGACTCTCGAGAGTCCTCCTCCTAGGCCAGCTAAGAAGGGATATCGATTAGGCTTCCCCAAACGACCCCGTCTCCACCGGAAGAAAAAACAATTCGAGAACAGCCACACCGTCACACTCCTCTCCGCGTGACATACTTCTGGATAGCAGAAGTATGAGCGGGAAAAGGGGGGTTGAAAAGTAGTACGAAGTTCTGGTTCATGAAAGGACATTTGAGCAACTTCATGGTAACTAGCCTCCATCGTAATGGTACTACCTCAATAATCTAATTTACTGGTCGAGAACAAAGCTCCTACCGGCGGAGTAAAAATTTTTTCAGAGGTTGTTGTCCAGTGCATTGTGCTCTTCTGGCCAACCTCTAGGTGATCAACCTCCATCGTTAGATGGATCAACTATTGGGACTTGTAAATTGGGACACGGCATTATTCGCCGTCAAATGAGCTCAGTATATTTTAATTATACTGACACTCTAAAGGGGTGAAAGGGGGTGGGGAAGCCAGTAGATGTATGTATTATCAAAGGGACAGGATGATTGTAAAGGAATCCTTCGGGAAACCTTTGGGCTTACCCCTCTGGAAAGCCCACAAAAAGTGGATGGAGTATGGCCTCAGCGCATACTACCAAACCATGCTGTGCTACCATGTGACAGAGTGTGACGGTGGACCCTCGAGAGTACCCCTCCTAGACCAGCAAAGAAGGGATATCGATTAGGCTTCCCCCAAACGACCCCGTCTCCACCGGAAGAAAAAACAACTCGAGAACAGCCACAACGTCACACATTGCAGTTTGGGACGTTAGACCATCGAATTTCACCGTAAGGTTTATGGTGCCACAATGGCGCAGGGGAGCTCAATGTGATGCGAAACGCAAATAAACGCGGTTCAAACTTCTGATAACCGCAATGTGGAAATATGTCCAAATTCACCTTAGACGACGAAAAACACGATTCCATTAGGCTTCACATGACTCGCTGGTGAAGTGCTTATCACTGGTCTGACAGGCACATGCAAGCTTTCAGCCAGTGATGTAAAAATAAATATTATATTACATACAAAGTTCTATATCACTTTGCTCTGTGTATATTTAACTTGGAGGAGGAGGGCTATTAGGTACTGTCGGTTCAGGCGTCCTACTTACACGTGTCGCTATTTTCGAGTGGCAAAGATCAAACCGACGTGGGTGTGGGCGAGTGTTAATCATGCGATATACACGTCTCCTGCCCAGATATCATTGATAGAATCATTGACTGATTAAATCACAAAATGGCATTATGAAATCGAGTTTATTGTTCCATATTATTATTTCATTTGAAAAAAAGTTGCTTATTTCGGATTTAGGTACTTTTTTTAAACCTATTTGTTGATAGGTTGACAGATAAATGGAAGTTGGGAATGGCGCGTACAACGGACGGACAGAAATTATGGTTTATTATTTTCGAAAATGAACCTCTGGAAACGAGCATGAAATGAATCCAAAAATACTTTGAATACTAAACATTTCCACTCATCCGCCTTACGCCTTTGCTATGGAGGACTTTCCTGTTACCGTGAACCAAAATGAGGAAATTTGGTTTGCACGGCCCATTTGGGGTTTAGTTTGTCTTCAATGTTCGGCGTTAATATCGGTAATATCTATAACGGGTTAAAAATAAGTGTTGAGATTTTCGAACCGCCGTACTTAGCTCGAAAACTTTCAACAGAACGGTATGGTTTTTATGACGTTTTCAAATTTATTCCGAACTTCACGATTGTTTGAGACCACAATGAGCCCGCCTATAGATTTTGAACCGAAAAGCTTCGTCATCATGAGTGTGAATCATACAGTATTCGTATCACCAGCCCAGATATCACTGCTCGTGTACAGCTGATTATAATCACGCATTACTTTATTATGAAATCAAGTTTGTTGTACCGTTTATTATTCCTTTCGAAGAAACAGGGTTATTTTGGATTTTTGTTGCTAGGTACAAGTTTGTTGTTCACAGCCACACGAATCTCCAAAATTTAGTGAAATTGCGGACATCTTGTTACTTAGGTTCAGCGGCCATCAGAATTTCAAAAATAACCGGTTGGGGGTTTATGGGTCCGTAATGGTGTGTTACAGGGCGGTAGAAAAATGCATATTTATTTAGCTATAATGGCCGAACTTATTCTTCGAATCTGGTGGCATTTACTAGATTCAGGACTTTCCTGGGGAAGCACGAGGGTAAATATTGACCACAGAAAACAGTGATATTTGTACGCAGAAGGAGCATAAATATATATGGTGAAACCTTCGTTTTATAATTTTTAGCGTTTCAAGATTGTAGCAAAAAAGTTCTAGTGACTAGAACTTTTATAACACTCCTTCAAAAATTTTTCTTTTACTTTTCAAGCTGCATAGATTCCAAAAACGCTGCAAATCCCTGCACAACGGTTTATTATTTTGTATAGAATACCCTTCTGTTACAGATCACAGCTCTATGTATAGATAACCCGTCTATATAATATAATATGTACTATTCTATGCATATTATGTAGATCGCAGACCCTCCGTAGGTTAGTACCTAACCCCGTACTCGTTACTAGGTACCTACCTAAATCACGAGTTAAATGTTGCTAAAATAATTCTGCCGATGACAAACAGTACCTAACAAAAAGAAACACACATAATGAAGTTCTGAAAAGAAATTGTTGACTAGGAGTGAAAAAAGTTGCAAAAGTACCTACCAACAAACTCCAGCCCCTTCTACGTAGATGGTATAATGAACCGTTGTGTAATAATTTACCGTTGAGTAATGATTTACCGTAGTAATAATTTACCCATCAATAATACTTCAACGTTTGTTCAAGTTTCACTACCTACCAACAAACTCCAAAAGAGCCATCATTTTTCAAATTAAATAATATCACAGAACAACCAACTCGCCTTCATACTCCGCCAATATAATCAGGTGATCCCTAGCAATGATTTCATCTCCGCCAAATTTCCTATTGTGGGCGCGTCTCTGGTTACGAGATTTGGTTTGAATTGTATACAATTTCATTCACACTGGAGTCGAAAATGCCTGTCGGTGCAAACTTCGGGGCCTTACTGTGAACGAACGGCTGGACGTACGATGCTCCGGATGGTCTTAAAAAACCCGCAAGTTCAAGAACTATTTAAAACCGTAAAAATATTTACGTAAAAAAATGGTATAGGCGTTTTGAAAATTTCAACCCCTATTTTGAACCCCTTAGAGATGACTCACAGTAACGTCGAGCTTCGAGGACCAACTAGACGCCGAACGGAACCTATAACCTGAATTTCATCAATTTTTTTTTCATGGTAACTAATAAAAGTGGCCCGTACGGCGTACGGCGCGGCGTACGGCGGACAGACAGAAATATTTTTATTGCAGTGCTGGATTCTACATACCTTGAAACGTAAACCATCAAATTTTGAGGGGGAGTAAGAATTTTTTTTTTCATGCTCATGCCAATGGTTCATTATTGAAAATAATAAACCAAAATGGTCGTCCGCCGTATCATCCGTAACTAATATTTATTTTCGGTCTGAAAAATTCCTTCTTTCGCAGACAGGCTCCATTTGGGCCCTAGTTGTGTCCCTAAACTTTGCAGCCCGATCAGACCAAGGGCGACAAATGGGTGTAAGAATAGGGTTTTTGGTGGTTCAGTAACATGAACTTTTGAGGTATCGTTTTCCATGTTTTTTAAGGACGAGGAGACAGAATATGAAATCGAGTTGACCAAAGAGTGGAAAATTAAGCTTCTAAACAAGTTTCAGCCTCAAATTTAGGTTACATTTTGTCTAAAATCGTAGTTATTCCGCACAACGCACACCGTTTGGGCCCCCATTTGTTAAAACAGTTTGGTCCTAGTTGTGCTGCGAGGCTCGACAGCCCGATCGGAATACGGGCTGCCTGGCTGTCGCTTTCGGGGAGTTTATCGTTTTTCAATTTTTTTTTTTTCCTTCTCTTTAGGGCGAGAAGGCTGAATATGAAGTTGATTTTGACCAAAGACTGGGAAGAATGGGCTGTTCACGCAAGTATTTATTTCATGTTTTTAAATGAAAGTAGAGTCCATCCTGAGAATGTTGAGACCAACCGCATGCTTCTACGATAAGTAGGTAGTACCTTTTCTATGATTTTTCAAAGTTTCTACAGGCTCCTGCGTCACAGTTGACAGGGGTGTCCCTCTCAGGCGAGGGGGTTGCAATGACGTAGGAACCGCTGGATACTTTGAAAAATGATAGCAAAAGAACTGCCGACTTATCGTAGGAGCGTGCGGTTGGTCTCAAAATTCTCAAGATGGAATCTACTTCCATTCACAGAATTTACCATTGCGTAATAATTTACCCATCAATAATACTTCAACGTTTGTTCAAGTTTCAGAAGTACCTACCAACAAAATCCAATAGTCCATCACTTATCAAATGAAATAATATCGCAGAACAACCAACTCGACTTCATACAGCCATCCTTGATTATAATCAGGTGCTCCCTAGTGATGATTATCTGGGCCGGATTTATACCGTTTGATCCACGATCGTGTTGACGAAGCTTTTTGGTGCACACGAACGGCTGGACGTACAATGCTCCGGGTGGTCTCAAAAAACGGTTTACCACAAGACAAATTTAGTAGGTAACGTGTGAAAAACGATACCCTTCTATCGAACTGACAGTAACGTCGAGCTTCGAGGACCAACTAGACCCCGAACGGAACCTATAACCCGAATTTCATCAATTTTGTTTCATGGTAACTAATAAAAGTGGCCAGTACGGCTTACGGCGGACAGATAGAAATTTTTTATCGCAGTTTTGGATTCTACATACCTTGAAACGTAAATCATAAAGTTTTTTTTTGGGGGGGGGGGGGGGGGGGGTCAGCATTTTTTTTTCATGCTCGATTCCAATGGTTTATTATTGAGAATAATAAACCAAAAAACATTGAAGCATAATTCTTGGTTCTTGATGCAAAGTTGGTGGAAACCATCAAAAATAGCTATTTCAATTACTGCACATGAAAGAAACAATAAATGAACAGCCAACATTTCTATAGGTGTGCCCAGTAGAACAATAAACCCATGTGACAAGGACTTTCCAGCGTTGTCGGTTCTAATCATTACGCGGTCTTTACTTGTCTCGAGAATGTATTAACTATTCTCTATTCACACTTCGTCCACGCGCAAATGTATCTTTAGATGAAATGCCTGAACCTCGTGATACTGCAACATTGGAAAAATCTCATTGGCGTGCTACTGTACCATTCCATTAACTATATTGGATCGCGCGTAACTGTCGCGCTCCCTCTACACAGTAAGGTGTATATCTATAATACAGGATAATACTTACCCGCTGTGTAATAATTTGCAGCGCTTTTATAATTCCATTTTCGGATTCTACGGAACTATCAAATGTTGAGGGAAGTCTGATTTTTTTCCCCTTTTGGTTTATTATTTTCAATAATGAACCATTGGAATCGAGCATGAAAAAAAAATTCTTACCCCCCCTCAAAATTTGATGGTTTACGTTTCAAGGTATGTAGAATCCAAAACTGCAATAAAAAATGTTTCTGTCTGTCTGCCGTACGGGCCACTTTTCTTAGTTACCATGAAAGAAAATTGATGAAATTCGGGTTGTAGGTTCCGTTCGGCGTCTAGTTGGTCCTCGAAGCTCGACGTTACTGTGAGTCATCTGTAAGGGGTTCAAAATAGGGGTTGAAATTTTCAAAACGCCTATTCCATTTTTTTACGTGAATAGTTTTACCGTTTTAAATAGTTCTTGAACTTGCGAGTTTTTTAAGACCATCCGGAGCGTCGTACGTCCAGCCGTTCGTTCACAGTAGGTAAGGCCCCGAAGTTTGCACCGACAGGCATTTTCGACTCCAGTGTGAATGAAATTGTATACAATTCAAACCAAATCTCGTAACCAGAGACGCGCCCACAATAGGAAATTTGGCGGAGATGAAATCATTGCTAGGGATCACCTGATTATATTGGCGGAGTATGAAGTCGAGTTGGTTGTTCTGTGATATTATTTAATTTGAAAAATGATGGCTCTTTTGGAGTTTGTTGGTAGGTAGTGAAACTTGAACGAACGTTGAAGTATTATTGATGGGTAAATTATTACTACGGTAAATCATTACTCAACGGTAAATTATTACACAACGGTTCATTATACCATCTACGTAGAAGGGGCTGGAGTTTGTTGGTAGGTACTTTCGCAACTTTTTTCACGCCTCATCAACAATTTCTTTTCAGAACTTCATTATGTGTGTTTCTTTTTGTTAGGTACTGTTTGTCATCGGCAGAATTATTTTAGCAACATTTAACTCGTGATTTAGGTAGGTACCTAGTAACGTGTACGGGGTTAGGTACTAACCTACGGAGGGTCTGCGATCTACATTATATGTATAGAATAGTACATATCATAAATTATATAGACGGGTTATCTATACATAGAGCTGTGATCTGTAACGGAAGGGTATTCTATAAAAATAATAAACCGTTGTGCAGGGATTTGTAGCGTTTTCATGCTTGATTCCAAAGGTTTGTTATCGAAAATAATAAACCAAAATTCTAGTTAATACTCCTACGATCACTGGCAATACTTGCCCGACTCAGTTTTATTGGAAATTATTTTCCTTTTGATCATTGATGGCAGAATAAAAATAATTAACCAGCTGTGCTCCTGTTGCTGAATATTCTGCTTCAGTCTATCGTATAAGAACTTGCGCTGTTTCATTTAGTTGCACCAACGTAAAATAACCCGTTATTTGATCTTATGCAGTATTCGACAGAGTCCGCCTTCACGGTGAAATTGGTAGATTTTAGAACCCTCTTTGGTCTAATAGTCGGACGGGGGGAGGGGAGGCGGTTTCTGGCAATAAACCCAGTTTCATTTTTATGGCTCCGTAACTGAATTGTATTCTTTATGTCGTCAGTGAATTACTGGGAAATGGATGACGGCCAGTGATTGTAGTAAACGTCTGAGGTTTATCGGTCCTCAGCTCTGATTAACTCATTGTCTAGCCCCCTTAATTGATCAAATCATTTTGAATCACTGGTAAGGGGGAGGAGATAAACCTAATTGTTATACACTTATTTAATCGTCTTCCAGTGGTGAACGCAGGCGTTCACATTAGTTATATATAGACACATTCATCCTTCGAGGTTGTAGAATCTTGACGGATCTACATTGAACTTGGCTGACCACCTGGTAAGAGAGTCAGTGGAACTGGGAAATTGATGGATCAATAAATAAATAAGTAAATAATAAGGAATCAGTAGCTAACACTAGACTTATTAGTTAGACGTTCGGTATGAAAGTGCTGAATCCCAGAAGTTCAAAACGCATACGAAGCACATTGTTGGCTGCGAATAATAAATTCTAAGCACTTTGGTCCAAGAATTTCAACAGTGTTGTGAAAAGACCTCCATGGTGTGAAAATGTCCGACGAATCTACAGCGAAAAGTCTGTATCAGAGCCCAATTTCCATAATGAACTATCCCAATGGATGTCACAGGCCAACCAACCTGTGGCGCTATGGATTATAATAAATATATATCTAGTTAAATATCAGCATAAATAGTTTATAGGTTCCCTTAACATGATGCTGCCATGCATGTTCATATAATTTATTCTGTATCCGAAATACTCTAAACCACTGGTTCGCTATATACGCAGTTTAACTTTCCTTTTAACTTCCTATTGCGGTTTTAATTGTTAATTTGTATCAATAAATTGACTACAGCAGAATCCTATTTTACCCCTACTTCCGTCAATACAGAGAAAATAATGATAACCTGCAATTAAATTAGACTGAATTTCCTTTCTTGATTGATTATAATATAATAATAATAATATACTTATAAATAATAACGCAAACGATTGGTACGTTCATGAATTGGCTGTTATCATTAAAAATGAAATAATTGACGAAATTGGCTCACGCAAAATTAACATGAACTATTGTCAGTTTGACCACTGTCCACTGAAATAGAGATTTAGCCTTTCGGTGTACAAACAACTAGGTACTTAGAGGCTACTACACGATATCAAGAGGCGTGTTCTTGATAATAATATATGCCGACTGCAATTATTAATGACACTCAGCGTTTTTCCGTATCCATGCTTCTTTCTCGCAAAATCGAAAAATTCTCTCTCCCTTCCTTCTGGGGCGCAACGGGCGTCCTCAGCTATCCGCCACCACTGCTGGTCCTCACTTCCATCCTCCGTAGAATCATCATAATAACATTCTCCCTTCATTTGAAACATTATAGCATGACATTTTTAATACGTAAAAACCTGAATGGAGAAAACTAACAACGTCTTTGTCCAATTTATTAAACGTGAAGCGAAGCTGCGCATTTGCAACACGAATGTGAAACCAGCATTTTTAGTGCAGTAAAACTTGGGAGGTGACGAGTGGGCTAGAAAAGCTGATGCATGCCTTCATAAATGGCTGCTACAGTAGAATTATTTTGGCCGGACGATATCACCAATAGAAGAGAATTTGCCGTAAGCCCATTAACAGAGGTAGGAATCATAGATCTTTGGTGGAGGTGGAGCGGACCGAAGTGGATCGGCTTCAGAAAGACCAGAGCATTGAGATGGTATCACTCCTCCGGGTACTCAGAAAACTGGACGACATAGGAAGACCTGGATAAGGAGGTGGGATTTGTCAAGCCCTAACTCCTTAATAAGTCTGAGGAATTGAGTTTAATTAATTGTATTTATACTCATAACATAAATAAAAAATTAATTATTCATGTATTGAATTAGGTCGGTCTTGATAGTCCTGCGAACAGTAGGTATACATTTCCTCTTTTCGGCCACGTATTCGGGATGTGGCGCGGCGTACGCACCGGTGTTTTTCTTAGTATATTTCTGATCCTACATGCCTTGCAACTAAAACCAGAAATTTTGAGGGGGGTTGATTTTAAAGTTTTGTGTGAATGGAAATTGGTAGAACGAAAAAACTGATGAAATCCAAGGAGACAATCAGAACCAATCCCCCCCCACCACCCACCACCCCGTAAACACACACGTACGCGCGTGCGCGCGCGCGCGAAAATCATGTTGAGTGATGCGTGTCACTTCCAAAGCCATTAGCCCGAAATTAATGCTGCACAAGAAGACCTGGGACAGTCTAAGAAGAAAAGGGGTGGACGTTTAGACGGTATTACCTACCTGATTTGAGTCCTTCATAATTCATAACCATAGATCTATATATCTGGATGTCTGACTGCCTATTACAATCCTTTGTAGAAAGCGTGACAGGTAACACGGGATTCCCCCGCTTGCCCGAATGACTTCGGCAAACGTCGTGCGGCTCCTCGGCCCTCCCTCATCGGTCCCAAGACCACTGGTGGGCAAGAAGCGTCAGTCAAAGCCAACCTTCTATAATAGTGCATCAACAGCATTGTTGTTATTCAAATAACAATTGTTGCTATCGCCCACCATATTGTTATGGTAGCATCGCGTGCTTCATACGGATGTCAAAACCGTCAAAAGAAAGGAAATGGGATTTCGTGGCACCGGTAAGTACCTATTTTTGCTACTCATCTCCTGGAAAGAAGTCTTATTTTATTCGTGAATTTTCCAATTCGCAACCCCAATATTTCGCGAGCCTACATAATTTTTCGTTTAATCCATTCTAGCTTCCCAGCTGATCCTACAATCAGGAAGAAGTGGATCATCGCGACGAAAAGGAAGAATTTTGTTCCCACCACACACACTAGAATATGCAGTGAGCCCTTTGCTAACTATGCATATGAGAATTATCTGCCAAAATTATATGCTACTACCAAGCCAAGGAAAGGACCATTGAGGCAACCGCACCTAAAAACCTTGGTGTTAGACAAAAATTAACCAAACTTATATTATTTAATAATGCTTAGCATATATTCTGATGTTCAGTGTAGGTATTAATTATATTTTACTCATAACATGTTGTAACTCGATTGATTGATCATGATTGGTACCTACTAATAAACAATAATTATGAACGTAAAATGAGAAGAGTTTACTTTCCACTTTCACCTACCCCATTTCTACCGATAATTCGACGTTTTAAACGAATACAAACATAGGCGTATAAATAATTCAAATAAAGGTTCTCAAAATATTTTTCAGTTAATTTTTTCCTTAGTTGTTTATTGCTCTAAAAAAACTAAAAAGGCAGATGCCCACGTTCCCAAGCGCTGGCCCTACTTGCTTTTGCCCACCAGTGGTCTGGTGAAGCTGAGGAAGAAAGGTAGGCAGGTGGTGGAAGGAGGAGGCGCTCTGGGTTTTCCCAAAACCTCTGGCACGGTTCCGCCTTTACGGAGTCAGACATCCAGATATAGATCTATGTTCATAACCTGTTTGTAGCCATCAGGTATTCTTCAATGAATCTTACCACCTTAAAAAAAAAAAAACACCATTGGTCGGCAGGTGGTTTCGCTTTTTCAACAATAAAAATTCGTCCAATGGTCGGGGGTGGTTTTTCCAGAAAGGGCCTGACGGGACGGCCCTACGTGATTTGGATCCGAATTCGATTCAGTCGGAGGGTCCGATGCAAATACTCGAACCACGAAATCACACCGAGACCCCCCCTTCGCCGTGTCCTACCACAACACAGTTTTCCAATTGATGAACTTTCATATCTTCCCTGAAGCTCATTTACAAACTTGCCCGGTTCCGCAATTGCCGGGGCGGGTCAGGACTGTTATTATTCAGGAGAAGAAAAGCGGAGGATTGCCGACTGTATTAGCTGTGTTTGGTCCGTTAGGTGACCCTTGCAGTTATCTGCTTCATGAGCTCCCGCTTTAGGTTTGTTTTGGTTCTCAGTTTGCGTTCCATGTTGCCATGTAAGGCATGAAGAAGGGATAATTATTGTTGCCGTTGGTTCCAATTGGGATGCCGCATTCATAAACAACAGTGTACTATCATAGCTGCATACTTTATGTATTTCAAGGCAGGTCCAGTGGTGGCGAGGCGGCGTCGAGGAGGCATCGTAGGTCGCACTAGATTTGCATTTTGTACAAATTAGGGTATGCCCACCAACTACGAGTATCAAGTAGAATTAAGCTGAAAAAAAGCAAATTATCACACAACAACGGTTAGTAGGGTCGTTTTTCGCGGTGGATACCTGCCTACCCATGCACGCAATCACAGACACGCACGAAATGCCGCCAGATTCGAAGTATAAGATCTCTAACTTCCGACATTATCACAGTTACATGATTATGCATCCCCCCCCCGCCGACCACATCTCCCCCACGCACCCGGTCATTTTTGAAATTCCGATCGTCTCTGAACCTGCAAAACTGCGGTGGAAAACTGCATATTTATGTAACAGTGATTGTCGAACTTTAGAGAGATTGTACTTAGACTCGGGTGGCATTTTTGAGGTGGCTGTCTGTGTGCGTGCGTGGGCAGGTAGGTACATCCAACTCAAAAAACGACCCTATTAAATCAGGGTCTCTCACTAATAGTGAATTCAGCGATCTGTGATCCCATTTTAAGATTTTAAGGTATCTATACATGAAAATAATAAAACCAGGTGTAATAATAAATCCAACCTATCACCATCCCTTTCCATCCTCATGTAAAAACCGCTGCTGAAATACACGACGGTTTATTATTTTCTGAGGGGTGAGTTCGTGAACTCTTGGAATCGTCGCTTGGAATTAGAATTTCGTGGCTGTGAATGGAAATGTAGACTATTTAGTTATTGAAAACCATCAATAGTTGAGTAGGTACGGTTCTTATTAATTATTGATTCCGAACTTGTGGATTTTTTTTAGACCACCCGGAGCATTTTACTTTTTCAGCCGCTCATTCACTGGAAGGCCCTGTTGTTCACGGACTTTTAATTAGAATCCCCGTCATCCTATTTTTGAACTCAGTATCATCACAATCCCCCGTACCCGTCAGTTTCCGTGTGTCGCCTACACAGATCTCGCGATGGAACATCAACATTAATCGTCAGTAAGAAACCGGAAACCTGCTATCGCAAGAGGCAGGGCTCTAAGGAGTCAGGCACGAGAAATTGTGTTAAATGTGTGCCAGTATTTTACGAGGAAGAAGAAAGGATGATATAATCTTATTCCATGTTCACGGCGAAACGTATCATCCAAATTAGATTAGCCTTTGGGAATACGTCGAGGTTCAGCGACCATCAGAATTTTAAAACGCTGCAAATTATTACACATCGGTTTATTATTTTCCAGTATAGTGGATACCCCTCCTGCTTAGATCACTGAATTTAGCGTAAGACCCTGAATTAGTATATGTACTCAATTGTTTTTCTTTAGGTCCACCTACCCACGCTTGCATACACACACAGAAACGGCAAAAACGCCACCACAGCTAAAGTATAAGCTCTCCAACGTTTGGAAATTACAGTTACACAATTATGCATTTTTCCATCGCTCCCATCCTCTGTACTGCGCCATTTCGACCCCACGACCCGCACCCTGTTTCTCCTTTTTCTTTTCTTAAATTTTGGTGTTGCTGAACCCAAGTACATATGACCCTCGACGCAATATTCCCGAATTTTTCCTGAATTTTAATGATGGCTGTGGTGAACGGGTAGGTGTGTTCACCACTTGTCGTGAACGGCGGGTTTTCACGACAGTAGGTTAGAGAGTAGGGGTCACCAGAACGTCGTGAGTTAGTCACGAATGTATAGGAGCAGGAGAGAGATGTGAGTGAGAGAGAAGATGGATGTGGTAGGATGGGCTCCTATGGGATCTTTAGGCTAACTCCCCGCGGTTTTCACCAACAGCAGGAGATCTTTCAGGGTGTGCTCCCCGCGGTTTTCACCAACAGCAGGAGATCTTTAAGGATATGGGAGGGAGGTTATCGAGAGAGAGAGAGAGAGAGAGAGAGAGAGGTTCGAGAGAGAAGTCACAAGTCGGGGTCAAGTCGTCGAATGCTGAGTTGGGCCAGAAGGGCGAGTTTTTATAGGGACATTCCCACCCGTCCTCGGCCCACAGTCGGCCTTTACAGTCGGTTGAGGAGGATGGCGGTTGGGGAAAACCCGGGTTGTTTACCAACTCGACGTTCTCCACGTTTATTTGGCAGAACCACACAATAGGTACTGCAGGAGTGGGTTCTGAGAGGGAATCATGGCGATGGCCATGAACAAAAAACCTGTCAACAAATAGGTAAGAAAGTGCCTACCAACGAACTCCAAAATAACCATCATTTTTCAAATGAAATATTATCAGGGAACAACAAATTCGATTTCCTAAATATATTGTTGACGTATCTTCTCGGATCAAAATTCAGGGTCTTACTGTAAACGGACGGCTGGAAGTGAACAGCTGGGTGTCCGGGTGCTCTCAAAAAATCCTCAAGTTCGGAATCAATTTAAAGCGTAGACCGGTAGATCACTGCGCAGATAACCCCAGGGAAGTCAAAAATCGTACTGGAGCCGGCCGGGGAATGGCAGTTACATAAATATGCGTTGGATTCAACAATTCTATCGTTGATTATTTGTTGTTATTCATGAAGCATAACATTTGTTCAAGTTGCAAAGGTACCTACCTATCAATCAGAATCCAAATAACCTACCAAATCCAAATAATAAGTAGGTACCTATCAAAATCCAAAATAACCATAATTCTTCAGTGACATAATATCTCGGAACAACCAACTCGATTTCATTCAACCATGGATGATTATAATCAGGCGTTCCCAAGCGATGATATCTGGGCTGGATCTATGGCGTTTCATTCTCGATCATGTTGACGAAGCTTTTCGGTGCAAACGAACGGCTGGACGTACAGTGCTCCGTGTGGTCTCAAAAAATTCGAGACTTTAAAAACTTAAGAATTTAAAAACGTTAAAAAAGCGTACCCTATTGAAAGTTTTCGAGCTATGGGGTTCGGAAAATTTCACCCCCCTATTTTTCACCCCTTAGAGATGACTGACAGTAACGGCGAGCTTTTCGGACCAACTAGACCTCAAATGGGACCTACAAACCAAATTTCATTAATTTTGGTTCATGGTACTTAACTAAGGAACGTGCGGAATAGGCGAACGGTGGACGGACAGAAATTTTTTGGTTTATTATTTTCAATAATGAACCATTGGAATCGAGCATGAAAAAAAAAATTCTTACCCCCCCTCAAAATTTGATGGTTTACGTTTCAAGGTATGTAGAATCCAAAACTGCAATAAAAATATTTCTGTCTGTCCGCCGTACGCCGTACGCCGTACGCCGTACACCGTACGCCGTACGCCGTACGCCGTACGGGCCACTTTTCTTAGTTACCATGAAAAAAAATTGATGAAATTCGGGTTATAGGTTCCGATCGGCGTCTAGTTGGTCCTCGAAGCTCGACGTTACTGTCAGTCATCTCTAAGGGGTTCAAAATAGGGGTTGAAATTTTCAAAACGCCTATACCATTTTTTTACGTAAATATTTTTACGGTTTTAAATAGTTCTTGAACTTGCGAGTTTTTTAAGACCATCCGGAGCATCGTACGTCCAGCCGTTCGTTCACAGTAAGGCCCCGAAGTTTGCACCGACAGGCATTTTCGACTCCAGTGTGAATGAAATTGTATACAATTCAAACCAAATCTCGTAACCAGAGACGCGCCCACAATAGGAATTTGTGAATACGGCCAATCATTGGTAGGGATCACCTGATTATATTGGCGGGGTATGAAGTCGAGTTGGTTGTTCTGTGATATTTTTTCGTTTGAAAAATGATGGCTCTTTTGGAGTTTGTTGGTAGGTAGTGAAACTTGAACAAACGTTGAAGTATTATTGATGGGTAAATTATTACTACGGTAAATCATTACTCAACGGTAAATTATTACACAACGGTTCATTATACCATCTACGTAGAAGGGGCTGGAGTTTGTTGGTAGGTACTTTTGCAACTTTTTTCACTCCCCATCAACAATTTCTTTTCAGAACTTCATTATGTGTGTTTCTTTTTGTTAGGTACTGTTTGTCATCGGCAGAATTATTTTAGCAACATTTAACTCGTGATTTAGGTAGGTACCTAGTAACGAGTACGGGGTTAGGTACTCACCTACGGAGGGTCTGCGATCTACATAATATGCATAGAATAGTACATATTATATTATATAGACGGGTTATCTATACATAGAGCTGTGATCTGTAACAGAAGGGTATTCTATACAAAATAATAAACCGTTGTGCAGGGATTTGCAGCGTTTTAAATTCCCTTTTCGGATTCTACGTAGGTACCTTGGCCACCAGAAACCGTAAACTTTTGAGGGGGGGGGGGGGGGGGTAAATTCTTTTTCCATGCTCGATTCCAAAGGTTCATTATTGAAAATAATAAGTGAAAATGGCAGGGTTCGTGGGGTCGAAATGATGCACTGCAGGAGTTGTTGGCGGTGGAAAAATTCATATTTATGTAACTGTAATTGCCGAACGTTTGAGAGCCTTGCCAATACTTCGAAACTGGTGGGATTTTCGTCGTGTCTGAGTGTGTGTGAGCGCGTGGGTAAGTTGATATCCAACGCAACAAACGACTCTACTGAATCAGGGTCTTAAAGTTAATAACAATTCAGTGACATACTTATTATTAGGGATACCTATATAGGAACATAATAAACCGTTTTGTACTATTTGCAGCGTTTGTTATCATGTAGCCTCGCATAATGTCCGGAAGAGCACACACACACCTAGTATTTGGTAAATGTGTAATTTCAACCGGAAGGCACGGATTCGCTAAACGAATTTCAAGAAGGGAAAACGAATTTATAAATACGGAATGCGAGATGATGATTATATCAATCAAGCTGGTATGATGGCGTCGAGATTAGCGTTTTCATCAGGCAGGTTGATTCAGAAGTCACTTATGATGCGGTCGACAATTCAATCAGCAATTCAATCATTGAGGCGAATATCGTTGCGCTCATAGCGAGAGAATCAACGGCGCCAAGGGAGGTACCTACCGGCGTTAGGAGGTACCTACCTAGTGGTGTAGTGGCAAGGCGGGGTGCAGATATCGCCCCTATTACCATTCATGATAGAAGGCTCATATAGCAAACGACCAGCTGCAGATGAATTTCCCAAAGGAAAACGCTATTGATCTGAATGATCCAAGTGTATATATTATGATGAGGCTTGAAACCACGCTCGTGGAACGCTGAGCCTTTCAATACGCTTTAGTATCCAGAGCTTGAATATAGTTACATTTATAATTTCTACGTAAATATATGTCATCAAATAGTTCCCCAGAATGTAGTCATATCCTTTTTTTTGTTTCTTTTTTTTAAGAACGTTTTGATGATTGTAGGCTGAACACGTCGTTAGGCACCTATCGTCACCTACTGTATAACTATAATATATTCAGTACCTTCAAAAATGTGTGATTTCTGTCACGGAATACTTCATATTTGTAATGCTCCTTGAACAATCAAGATTCTGTGAGAATTTTGAGTTTGATTCGGTGAGTGTTGAGTTTGACCCAAAGATCCAAATACAGTGCTTAATGTCTTCTCTATACCTATTGCTTTACGATGGCGAATCCGGGAACCAACATAGGTTCCCACCTCAAGTTTAATCATGAAAACATGCCAGATTTCATTATTATGTTCAACGTTAAGTAGGCAAAACGCCTCACGCGAATTAATTAGGCAAAAACGCTTTTGGAAATCTTGGTGCCCTCCGTTGGAATATATTTTAGGTACCTATGATAAAAAACGCTGCAAAGTCCTTGTCACATGGGTTTATTATTCTAATGGACATACCTACAGAAAGGTTGGCTGTTCATTAATTGTTTCTTTCATGCGTAATAATCGAAATAGCTACTTCTGATGGTTTCCATTAATTCTGGCCCCCAAAACTTGAATTAGGTGCGCTCCTTTTTTTTCTTTCTTCAAATTATCTTTGATCATTGGTAGTGCCATTTAATCGTCCTGAACCACGTCTTGACACTTTTTCCAGTGTTATTATACAAACTGATGGTGATTTCAGACGATTTCCCAGGTTTTTCACTCATAAAAAATCAATTCTGGGAGCTGAACACTTGGTAGAACTCAATTTTCCACTCATTGGTCAAAATCGACTTCATATTCGGCCTTCTCGTCCCCAAAAACATAGAAAACGATATCTCAGAAGCTCATGTTACCAACATGTTGCTAAAACGTAAAAAGTACCTATTTTTACACACATTTTCACTCATAACACCCCTGGGTATATTCCGATCGGGCTGAAAAGTTTCGGGACACAACTAGGGCCCAAATGGAGCATGTGTGCGAAAGAACGATTTTTTTAGACCGAAAATGAAGCCTGTACACGTGATACGGCGGACGGCGGACGGCGTACGGCGGACGGACATTGCATTTTTGGAATCTATGCACCTTGAAACGTAAAAGAAAAAAGTTTGAGGGGGTGTTATAAAAATTTTTTGCTGAGCGAATACATAGGTGTATTATTCACAGAATAATAAACCAAAAGGGGGGTTAAATATTTTCGAAGGCGCAGAGTCTAATTCTGAAGTAGGAATTTAATCAAAACATGTAGTTACATTATACTTACATATACTTACTTCTTGAGTATCAAAAGATGTTCCTGTCATGCAGCGTGGTCATACGAGCGAATACCATTTTAAAATATACGCTGCAATTTTACCTGTCACAAGCAATTTTTGAACCCCCCTCCTCCTTCCTTCCCAAAAAAGAAATTTAAAAACGGTAGCTTTCAACATTTTTTACCTACTGAAAAACAGATTTGACCCACTTTTGGTTTATTATTCTGTGAATAATACACCTATGTATGACCACGCTGCATGACAGGAACATCTTTTGATACTCAAGAAGTAAGTATATGTAAGTATAATGTAACTACATGTTTTGATTAAATTCCTACTTCAGAATTAGACTCTGCGCCTTCGAAAATATTTAACCCCCCTTTTGGTTTATTATTCTGTGAATAATACACCTATGTATTCGCTCAGCAAAAAATTTTTATAACACCCCCTCAAACTTTTTTCTTTTACGTTTCAAGGTGCATAGATTCCAAAAATGCAATGTCCGTCCGCCGTACGCCGTCCGCCGTATCACGTGTACAGGCTTCATTTTCGGTCTAAAAAAATCGTTCTTTCGCACACATGCTCCACTTGGGCCCTAGTTGTGTCCCGAAACTTTTCAGCCCGATCGGAATATACCCAGGGGTGTTATGAGTGAAAATGTGTGTAAAAATAGGTACTTTTTACGTTTTAGCAACATATTGGTAACATGAGCTTCTGAGATATCGTTTTCTATGTTTTTGGGGACGAGAAGACCGAATATGAAGTCGATTTTGACCAAAGAGTGGAAAATGGAGTTCTACCAAATGTTCAGCTCCCAGAATTGATTTTTTATGAGTGAAAAACCTGGGAAATCGTCTGAAATCACCATCAGTTTGTATAATAACACTGGAAAAAGTGTCAAGACGTGGTTCAGGACGATTAAATGGCACTACCAATGATCAAAGATAGTTTTAAAAAAAAAGAAAAAAAAGAGCGTACCTAATTTGTGTTTTGGGGGCCAAAATTAATGGAAACCATCAGAAGTAGCTATTTCGATTATTACGCATGAAAGAAACAATTAATGAACAGCCAAACTTTCTGTAGGTATGTCCAATAGAATAATAAACCCATGTGACAAGGACTTTGCAGCGTTTTTAAGTCGTGGTCACCTTCCTTCGGTGAGTACCATTAAAAACATACTGAAGAAGATTAGTTTTTCACTAACTTGTTGACGCTATAAGTCCACTGAATCCAAAAGTTTAGTACCTACATGCATTTTAGAAGTACCTCTTTAGTTTTTTTTCCATTTCAGAGCACTGTGAGACCATCCCTAGATTTTAACAAGAATGTGAATTACCATAAGATTGTAATTACCTATGTATAATAAGAACTGTGATGAATTTAAAATTGGCTCATCACGGTGGCGTGAGGATATGCGCAGGCGGTTATCACCGACATCTACGATCTTTTAAGGGAGTGAAAAGGTGGAGGTGAGAGGTAGAATTTGCCCAGGCGGCGGATATCCACCGACATCTAGGATCTTTTAGAGAAAGAGGTTTTGTCTAGGCGGCGGATATCCACCGACATCTAGAATCTTTTGATGGAGAGGAGGTTTTGCCCAGGCGGCGGATATCCACCGACATCTAGGATCTTTTGAGGAGGAGAGAGAGCAAGGTAGAGGAGAGAAGAGAGAGCTGGTTAGAGGAAGTGTCGAATGAAGCTAAAGCCCCAGGATCCAGGGTTTTATAGGAAATGGAGGCCTCTCCCTCCAACCCCCTGTTAGGGGTTGGTGGTGGGGCCCCAGGTTGTGTACCCTGGGTTCTGTGGCTTGTCTCCCCACTCATTCGTTTATTGACGGAAACTAAATTCAGCGTTTGGATGTTGGTGAGAACTTAAGTTAGAGGAGTGTTCCCGGGAGGGACTCACGACAGAGGTCCCCCCAGTTTGAACCAAGATTCGTGGAGCTGAAGGCGCAAGTGGACAGGGCTGAGGGCCAAGGCAAACATAAGTAGGGCTGAAGGCCGAAGATGATAATGAAACAGAAATTGGGGGGGCTGAAGGCGCAAGGTGACAGGAGCTGAGGGCTAGGGCAAACATAAATGGGGCGGAAGGCGTCGCAGTGTAAAACTAACAATATTTACAGTAAGAATATGTACAGTTGTTGATAGGGAGAATAGGATATGTGCTATGTGGTGGGTAGTGTTTTCAATAGGTAGTTAGTTTCTAATTACATTTAGGCTTAATCTACAAAGTCGTTGGTTATATACAGTTGGTTATATACAGTTGGTTATATACAGTTAGTTTATAATTACATTTAGGCTTAATCTACAAAGTCGTTGGTTATATACAGTTGGTTATATACAGTATTGTACAATTTAGATCGTGGTAGGTGGGTTGGGGTACAATTTAGGAACCGCGGGAGTCCGCCGTTCTTTGGGTATGGGTATGGTGTGGATGTGGAAGGGTGTAGGTGTGGTGTGTAGGGTGTGTGTGTGGGTGGTGAGGTGATGGGGTGAGAGAGGCGACTCCCTCTAACAGTCTTCACGTTGGTGAAGACTGATAGAGGGGCCCCTTCACCACCAGGGTGGTGGTGAAGGGGGAGAGCCGGTGGAAGCCGGTACCCGGGACGTCGCGGAGAGAGGCGGCGACGTCGGGGTCCGGTGGGCGAAATGGAGGCGATGTGTGGTGTTTGTGGTGTGGCGGTGGGCGGGGGAGTGGTGTGGTGAGATTGGTCGGGGAGGACTGGAGCTGGTTTGCACCGTGCCAATGGCACGGTGTGGGGCTTCCCGTCAATTAACAGGGTAGCGGTGGAGTGTGTTGAGCGGATGACATGAAAGGGCCCGGCATAAAGGGGTTGAAAAGTTTTGTGTATGCCGGGCTCTTTCAGGTACATATGTGTGGCGGTGTAAAATCTTTTGGGGTAAGTGGTGTCGTTTGTCGGTGTTGAGGTGTGTAGCGGTTCCCTGTTAATTGACGGTGTGTTGTGTGGAGTGAAAATGTCGGCTGGTAGACGGAGGGGATCTTTAAAAGCGTGTTGTGCGGGGCTTGTGTTGTCTGAAGGACGGGCGGAAGTGCGAAGGCTGAGTAATACATAGGGGAGAGTTTTAGTCCAAGAGGGGGATGTAGCTGACGTTGAAATGGCCTGTTTCAGGACCGAGTGCCACCGCTCTATTTTCCCGTTGGATTGGGGGTGATAGGGAGTGGTGCGGATTTTTTGGATCCCGAGGGAACGGAGGAGATCTGAAAAGTGGGCGGACTCAAACTGCCTCCCTTGATCGACCGTGATTGTTCGCGGACAACCGTAACGGCTAACCCATTGGTTGAGGAAAGCCGCTGCGACGGCGTCCGCGGTGATGTGGGCGAGCGGGATGCATTCAACCCAGTTGGTGGCACGGTCGATCATTGTGAGGCAGTATTTCTTCCCCTCGGAGGGGGGAAGGGGGCCGACCAGATCGAGGTGGACATGTTCCCACGGGAGGGAGTCGGGAATGGGTTGAGGAGTGACGTGGGGGTGTGCCGAGACCTTGTAAGTTTGGCACTTCTGGCACCCTAGAACCCAGTTACGGATATCCGTGTTCATATGGGGCCAGAAGTACCGTGTTTTTACCAGGTCCCGGCTGGCCCGGATGCCGGGGTGGTGAAGGGAGTGGTAGTGGAGGAAGAGCTGCCGCCTGAGGTCGGGTGGGACGTAAGGGCGCGGTGAGTCGGCCGTTACGTCACACCACAGCTCAAGGGGCGGCAGCTGTTGGATTTTGGAGGCGGAGATGAGGTTGGAGAGGGTTGGGTCGGAGTCGGGTTGTTGGTGGGATTTTAGGATTTGTGGGGAAGGGAAGGGCAGTAGCTCCGCCACCGGCGCGGGGGTGGGGCGGGAGAGCGCGTCCGCCACGCAGTTGTCAGCCCCCGGCAAATATCGAATATCGGACGTAAATTGTCCGATGAATTCGAGCTGCCGGAGGCGACGAGGCGAGGCGGATTTGCGGCTTTGGAGGAGGGCGTGGGTGAGGGGTTTGTGGTCCGTTACGACAGAGAACTGCCTGCCCTCCACGAAGTCACGAAAGTGCTTTATGGCTTCGTGGATGGCGAGGAGCTCTCTGTCGAACGTGGAGTAGTTTTTTTGGGTGGGTGAAAGGGTTTTGGAGAAAAAGCCGAGGGGTTGGGGGTTCGCGCCGGTGTGTTGGTGGAGCACTGCCCCGATGGCCCAATCGGAAGCATCGGTGGTGATGGAAAGGGGGGCGTGGGGGTCGGGGTGGGCCAATAGAGCGGCGTCGACCAGGTCCTGCTTACAGGTTTGAAAGGCTTTAGTGAGTTCGGGGGACCAAGGGATGCGGCGGTTGTCATTTTTTTTGGCTGGTTGTGGGATGGCGTGTATGAGGGGTTGTTGGTGTTGTGCTGAGTGTTTTATGTGTCTACGGTAAAAGTTCAGCATACCCAAAAAACGGCGGAGTTCCGTGACGGTGCGGGGCTGAGGAAAATCGCTGATGGCGTGGACTTTGTCAGGTAAGGGCTTGATTCCCTCGGAGGAGACGAGGTGGCCGAGGCAGCGGACGAGGGCTGGGCGAGCACACACTTCTCCACGTTGATCTGTAGCCCCTCGGTGGCGAAGATGTCCAGAATTTGGCGTAGGTGGTCCAGGTGTTCTTCGGGGCTGCGGGATGCTACCAGTACGTCGTCCAAAAAGCAAAAGACGAACGGTAGGCCACGTAATATGTTGTCCATGTAACGCTGCCACGTTTGGGCAGCGTTCCTAAGGCCAAATCCCATTTTGACGTATTCGAAAAGGCCGAAGGGGGTTATGATAGCGGTTTTCGGGACGTCTGGGGGGTGGATGTTGATGTGGTGGAAGGCTCTTGATATGTCGAGGGTGGAGAAGATGTGTGTGTCGTGCAGGTGTGAAGAAAAGTCGCGGAGGTGGGGGACGTTGTAGAGGTCGGGCGTTGTTTTGGCGTTGAGGCGGCGGTAGTCGCCGCAGGGGAGGATATCCCCGTTGGGCTTTTGCACTATGTGCAGTGGGGAAGCCCAAGGGGATTTGGAGGGGCGGATGATGCTGTCGGCGATTAGTTGGTTGAAATGTTTGCGGGCTTGAGAAAGTTGTAGGGGGTGGAGGCGGCGGGCTTTGGCTGTGATGGGGGGTCCAGTGGTCTCTATGTAGTGTTGTATGGTGGATATGTGAGCTGAGGGGCGGCGCTGGGGGCGGTATTGACGGAGGAGGGTTTCAAAGTTAGAGGGGGGTTGATTTATCGCGTGTATAAAGCCGGGGATAGGTTTGTTGGTGGAGGGGTCTATCAGGCGCGCGTTTTTGACGTCGACCTGGAGGCCGAAATATGCCAGGAAATCGGCCCCCAGGATCGCCTTCTCCACGTCCGCCACGGTGAATTCCCACTCGTACGCGAGTCCGCTCATGTAAATTGATGAGCGGTACGTCCCGTACGAGGGGATGGTGGTACCGTTGGCGGCGTAGAGAAGCTGGCGATAACAGCGCGCCTGACGACGGAGAATGGAATTTGGAAATATGGAGAGCGCCGCCCCTGTGTCGATGAGGAAGGGAACATTGGTTTTTTTACATCGGAGGAAAAGACGTTGATGGGTGGGGAGTGCGTTGTGCAAGATTGCGGCAGTGGGGGCGGGGTGTGGTTGGTCCGATGGTGGGGTGGTAGCAGGAGTGGCGGTTTCGGTCAGCGGTGGGGGCGTGTCTCCCTTAAAGGAGACGTGGAGGGAGTGGCGCCCGTTCCGTGGTGGGGGAACGGTTGTTGGCTGGGAGAGGGTGGTGGCGGCGCAGCGAGGCGCGGTGGTGGGGTTGACGGTCGTGGAGGCGGTCGGGAGGGGGCCGTTCCCTGGTGGGGGAACGGTGAACGGCCGGGGGAGGTTGGTGGCGGCGCAGGGAGGGGCGGTCGTGGAGGAGGTGGAGGGGGTGCCGTTCCTGGGCGGGGGAACGGTGTGTGGTCGGGGGAGGGGGGTGGTGGCGTAGCGAGTTGCTGTTGGTAGGTTGGCGGCCGTGGCGGCGGCGTAGGAGGGGTAGGAGGCCTTGGTGGCGGTGGTTGAGTTGATGCGGGCTGTGAGGGAAGGGATGTGGTCCCCCCCGTTTTGGCGAGGAGGGGTGCCCGCCGGGTGTACCGGCGGGCGTCTGCGTTTCCCTGCCCGGAGGGGAAGGAGCAGGGGGCTTGGCATTTGCGGGCCTCCCCACCGAAGTTCACGTGGTAGAAGCATCGGTGGGGGTGGTCGGCGGGGAGGTAGCTCGTCCTAGCGGGGCGAGGCGTGTTGGAGGGGGTCGTGCTGGGCGGGGATCTCCCTCTTCGCTGCTCCCGAGGAGGGGTGGGGCGGCGTTCGGGGGAAGGCAGGCGTCGGCGGCCCGTGGAGGGGGTTCGGCGGCGTTCCGTGGAGGGGGAACGGCGTCTGTCACTGGAGGGGGTCCGGCGGCGCTCGGTGGAGTGGGGCCGGCCGCGCTCGTGGGACGTCGTGGCGCGTTGTCGTGGAGGGGGTGCGGTGCGGGGGTTGCGTGCGGGGGGGCGATGTCGGCGGTCATGATGCCTTGCAGCTGATGTCGCAGGCGCCGGTAGAGGTGGGAGGGCTTCATGTCGCCGAGGTGTAGCGGCTGCGTCAGGGCGGCAACTCTCGCGATCTTAGACGGCTGGTAAAGGGAGATGAGGCGGCCGCGGAGGTCGTCGTAGGCGGTTGCGGCGTCGGGGAAAATATCTGACGTTTGCAGCAGGATGTCGTACGGCAAGAGGGAGATGATGCGGGAGTAGCGTGTCTTTTGGCTGCGGATCCCTGCGGCCGAGAATGCTGCATCCACCTGGAAAAACCATAATGCGGGGTCATGAGAGTAAAACGGCGGTAATGTGAGGGGGAAGGACGCAGAGGCGGTCATAACGTCGGCGGCGGCGGCGGCGGCCGTGGCTGCAGCGGCGGCGGCGGCGGGCGCCTGTGATGAGGTGGAGCCGGACGGTGAAAGGGTGGAGAACGGGTTGTCGGCAGTGGCCGCTGCGTCCGTTGTCGGGGCGGCGGGCGGCTGCAGCGTGGATGGCCGTAGGAGCGGTGGCGGCGACGAGTGCGGGTCCATGGTCGGGTCTGTAATTTGAAAAAAATTCAAATTTTAAATTTCAAATCCAAAAATTCGCAAATGGGGAGCGGAGATGTGTGTGGTTGAGCGGAGGTGTGAGAGGTTGCGATCTCCGAGCGGTTGAGGGAGTGTGGGCGAAAAGTGCGAAATTTAAACTGACTGACTGACCGAATTTGAAATTGAAAAAGGGGACACCGAACTGAACTTGACTGGGGTTGACACAGTAGGTAAGGAAGGTTGGGTGAACGTCGGGTTCATCACTGTGATGAATTTAAAATTGGCTCATCACGGTGGCGTGAGGATATGCGCAGGCGGTTATCACCGACATCTACGATCTTTTAAGGGAGTGAAAAGGTGGAGGTGAGAGGTAGAATTTGCCCAGGCGGCGGATATCCACCGACATCTAGGATCTTTTAGAGAAAGAGGTTTTGTCTAGGCGGCGGATATCCACCGACATCTAGAATCTTTTGATGGAGAGGAGGTTTTGCCCAGGCGGCGGATATCCACCGACATCTAGGATCTTTTGAGGAGGAGAGAGAGCAATGTAGAGGAGAGAAGAGAGAGCTGGTTAGAGGAAGTGTCGAATGAAGCTAAAGCCCCAGGATCCAGGGTTTTATAGGAAATGGAGGCCTCTCCCTCCAACCCCCTGTTAGGGGTTGGTGGTGGGGCCCCAGGTTGTGTACCCTGGGTTCTGTGGCTTGTCTCCCCACTCATTCGTTTATTGACGGAAACTAAATTCAGCGTTTGGATGTTGGTGAGAACTTAAGTTAGAGGAGTGTTCCCGGGAGGGACTCACGACAAGAACCTATGGACTTATGTTCATGCGTCCTTCTAGACGTCATCTGTGTTTGGCTACGTGATAAAAAATGTTCATAATATCAAACGAAAGGGCTAACAAATCAAAAAATATGACTCAGACATTTCGAAAAAACCACTATTTTAATGATTAACTGCTGGTTTTTAGAAAGTTGCATACCTAACTATTACGAGTATCTTCGATCTCACCCTTTTGTTTACCATTACAAAAATTATGGAGCAATGTGGTCACCATTTTGTACCACTTGTGGTGACTCTGTAATTATATTGTAGCTATTTTCAGTGAACTTTGACCCATAAAACTCAGTTGGGTTACCTAGAATCACCAAACTATAATTTTATAACCTCAGTGAAAATTGTTAAAATCCAGGGATGAATTTAGAATGGCCCTGAAACGGAAAAGAAACGGCTATTTTTTCTAACAATTCATGTACCTACCTGCTTAAATATTGGACCCTTTATAATAGCGTATTTTCTCTTGGAAATCATCATGATGTACCGTAAAACATGTTACAAAAATCCGTGATGACCGATTCTTCATCTCGAGTCAATGATTATTAAAGCAAAATTAGTATGAAATGAAGTTTGATCTATTTGAATTCATGCCCTATCTTAATCGAAATGTAGCTGACTGTAGTTCACAGTATGTAGTACCTCGTGTGGTATTTGGATGACAGTGCGTTTGAAACAGAAAGTAATACCCACTTAAAACAGTTTGTATTAGGTACCCGAGACGAGGGTTAAGTGAGTCTACAAAAGCAGTGTTTGGGGTCGACACACGAATTTCCAGCGGGTTCCTCAAGTACCGCAGCTAAGCAGGTTCCTACAAGGTTATATCGTTACCTACCTGGGATATTAGCTCTCCAGGGCTGGGGCGTTCTTCTCCGCGAGTCTGTTCTTTGAACTTGTTCCCTCCTCGGGTTTCCAGAGTAATTCGTGTGGTAGGTCGTTTAGGTCCCCACTTTCGTCCCCTTCATCGCCCCCCTCTAACCGTCTCGTCACCCAACAACCCTGTTAATAATCGCTCAACTGTTTACAGGTGGTACTTGGCGGAGACAGGAGGATGTTGCTGCCCAAGGTGAGTACGCTCAGTCACTATATTGCTCTGTTATTACTCGAGAGGTTTGTTTACTATCTATGCTCCATTTCCTTCCCCTCGAGGTGCTTCCCAAGAGACTGTTATTGCAGCCTTGTATCATGCCATCTCCTTATAACTAGGTACCATTCGTCGAGTGGCTCCTATATGGAAGCATCTCGAATGTTGGTGCAGTACTCCACTCTAGTAGAAAATTTATTTATTTATTTATTAGAGAATACGGGATAGAAATCCCAATTACATAGGTATACAATAATTGTTTAAAAAAATATATAAAATTCTGGATTTTCCGCTAAACACTTTTAATATATCAGAATAAGAGTAAAAACTTCGAAAATTCGCTAATTAAATCAATCTATGTAACCCTCTATTTAAAAAAATTTAAAAGTGTTTTCTTTATGTTATCCTCCTTTTCAAAAAACAAATCAACATCAACACCGAGATTATTCACACTTTTCTCATCATCCTTGTTAATGGGTAATCGAAACCGTAATTGGTTTGCCAGAAATCCGGAACAGACAAATTATCCATGTTTCGAGTGCTGTGCGACGGTACTCTGAAATTGACGCATACCCACAGCGAGGGGGTACGGTATGATTCATCAATCAATTTAAGCATAAAAAACAACACCGATAACCACCCTCCTATCAACCAATGAGTTCATTTGTAAGTTATTCATCAATAATTTATCACGAAAAAAATTTTAATCACAGTCACTGATTTTGCCGCATCAGTAATAGCCTTTCTACAAATAAATCAAGACGTCATGATGAATAGATAGCTAAGACGGCAAGCTTGAGAAGCCAACAGTTGATATCAGCGAAAATAAGAAGATTACTCACGAATTGATAACTAACAAGCCGGGCACTGGACGATCGAAGTGAACCGACAGAGGTCCAGAAATTAATTCAATCTTTGGTTTAGTCCACAACTTACCATTAACTGTGGTTGAAAACGACACCCATTTTTGTTTAATATTTTCAATAATGAACCTTTGGAATAGAGCATGAAAAAAAAATCAGTCATGCAGCATGACTTAATGAGCGAATTTTCAAAGAAATATTCGAATTAATGGCTATGGTTTTGAATAAAGGAAAACTTCGGTCTAAAATTTGGTTTTCTATGTATATTCTCTTCGTATTTATTTTAATTTGTACGTTTTGTCCATCCTGATTCTACCGTTTGTTTATTACGTAATTGTACTAAGTGCTTATTTATTTGATCGCTGTGGGTAAATTCAAGGAGTTGTACTAATCGTTTGCCTCCCCCTTTTTTGCTTCGAACTCTCGTCTTCAATTAATACTTCTCACATTTTTCAATCTGACCACTCTAAGGGGGTGGGGGTAAGAGTTTAAAGATTATCCTAGTTTTGGGTAATTTTTGCGCACTTTAAATGCTCTAATTTAAGAACGGATTTAGATATCTAAAATCCGATTTCACTATCGTGTTCAGCGTGCAAAAACCTTTAAAATGAGGGGTCACTTGTTAGAAAATAACATTTTGGGGATTTTTGGGTAATTTTTGCGCACTTTAAATGCTCTAATTTGAGAACGGATCAAGATATCTAAAATCCGATTCCACCATCGTGTTCAGCGTGCAAAAACCTTTAAAATGAGGGGGTCACTTGTTGGAAAATAACATTTTGGGGATTTTTGGGTAATTTTTGCGCACTTTAAATGCTCTAATTTGAGAACGGATCAAGATATCTAAAATCCGATTCCACCATCGTGTTCAGCGTGCAAAAACCTTTAAAATGAGGGGTCACTTGTTAGAAAATAACATTTTGGGGATTTTTAGGTAATTTTTGCGCACTTTAAATGCTCTAATTTGAGAACGGATCAAGATATCTAAAATCCGATTCCACCATCGTGTTCAGCGTGCAAAAACCTTTAAAATGAGGGGTCACTTGTTGGAAAATAACATTTTGGGGATTTTTGGGTAATTTTTGCGCACTTTAAATGCGCCAAAACCCTCCTTAGAGTAGGCCAATTTCGCCCATCTTCGAACTTAGCCTTTCGATTGCCAAGATAGATTTTTTGTGCAAATTTGAGCTGTTTATCTCAATTCTATCGAGAGTTATCGTCTGGAGTGACACATATATAAATAAATATATATATATATACATATAAAAAAGTGTTAAATTTCAGGAATCGTTTTAGAATGGTCTGAAACGGATTTCTATGAAGAAAATTTCCAAAAATTTATATTATTTAAATTTCGAAGCCATTGCAATAGCTTCATTTTCTTTGAAAATTCGCTAAAAGTTAACCCCCCCCTCAAAATTTGATAGTTTACGTTTCAAGGTATGTAGAATCCGAAAATGCGATAAAAAAATTTCTGCCTGTACGCCGTATGCCGTACTTCGCACTTTTATTAGTTACGATGAAACAAGTTTTATTAGTTTTATTAGTTACCAGGTCCCGTTTGGGGTCTAGTTGGTCCTCGAAGCTAGGCGTTACTGTCAATCATCTCTAAAGGGTGAAAAAAGGGGTGGACATTTTCAGAACGCCGTAGTTCGAAAACTTTCAGTAGAAGGGTATGATTTTTTACGTTTTAAATTGATCGTGAACTGAAGAATTTTTTGAGACTACCCGGAGCATTGTACGACTAGCCGCTCGTTTGCACCGAAAAGCTTCGTCAACGTGATCGAGAATCAACGGTATAAATCCGGCCTAGATATCATTGCTAGGGAGCACCTGATTATAATCACGGATGGCTGTATGAAGTCGACTTGGTTGTTCTGTGATATTATTTTATTCGTAAAATTTCGTTGATAGGTACTTTTGCAACTTGAGCAAACATCGAAGTATTACCTATGGGGTAAATTATTGCACAATGGTTTATTACACTATCTACGCAGAAGGGGCATCTGTACAGGTAAATTATTACACAACGGTTTATTATTTATCTTATGATTCATGAATAACTACAAATAATTAATTATTGAATGATTGAATCCCGCGCATTTGTATGAAACTTTAATTCCGGGGCCGGCTCCAGTACACAATTTAGGGCTTTCCTGGGCGGAGCTCGATGGTATTGACCACAGAAAATATTGATCTACGCAGAAAGGGCATCTATACAGATAAATAATCAACTGATGTGTAATAATTTGCAGCGTTTTTCGAAATATTCTGATTGTTCCGAATTCCAAAAGAATCCTTGTCGATTCAACACCACTCTAGTAGCCTACACAACAATAGAGTCACAGCAATCTGCAATTCTCCAGCGTGTTGCGAGTTTAACTTGCTTGAAATTTGAAGGCGTTGGGGAAGGTGCCCTACCTAGGGACAAAATTTGGTTTTCGATTTTTCTAATTTTTTAGGTGAGGGTTTCATGCAAACTGAAAATTATTTCGTTCACTAGAACATCTTAGCTACCTAATTCTTGGTTAACTATATTTTATCGAACGAAATTGAAGGTTGTAAAATTACATTTGTAAAGACATTTTTTTGTCCCTAGGTTAGGCACCCGTACCCACCCTAGGGACAAGGGGTGTCGTACCATGGGACATTATTGGGCCTATATTATAAAAAAGATTGTTTCATGAAAACTTAGGATTAAATATTTACAAAAATATATTTCTTTGCTTCATTGCACGAATAACGTAGTTCTTATTACATCTGCAAGGAACAAATGAATCAAATTGGTAGGTATGAAAAAAAAAAACAAAAAAAAACTAGAATATAACCTCATGCAACTATGAACTCATAAAAATCATGTGAGGCGCCTCGATAAATCTAACACATCACGTATCAGGTTTAGAGCTGCTGCATGAACTAGATAATGTGAATCTAAAGTAGAAATGTTTCAAACAACAAGTACAGAAAAAGTGCCAGCCAAAAAGTGCTGGACAAAAAGATCTAGAACAGCAAACGCAGAGTGTGGGTAAACAGTAAAATGAAAGAAAAAACCCCAACTCAATAAGTAAAATATGAACAATCAAAATTACCCGAAAAAATGTTAGCTGACTAGTTTGGTCGAACAAAACGTAGCCCAAAATAACGTTGGCAAACGAAACGGGGAAAACAATTTTTTGATCCTTTCGGCTCGAACCTCCAATCATGTTAGGAGGTGGTAATTTGAGGAGAATCTCGCCAAGTTCGACATCAAATTCTTCAGTCGTTAACAAATTTAGGCCGGTCTCCTCCAATAATTTTTTTTTAGGAAGACAGCATTGAAGGTTTTCTGGCCCAAGTTGCCAGTGACCAACCCTGCGAAATGTTTCACGGATTTCTTGCCCTTCACTGCTGCTAAAACATAATCACCCACATTCACGACAGATGTGTCTTCGAGACCTTCGATGATTCTTCCCTCTTTTTCTTCCTCATCGATTCTTTGAATGGCTGCCTCCAGATTGGCATCATCGGATTCAGATTGCAAGACAGGTTCATCTTCTTCTGATGATGAATCTGCCTTCTGATAAATTGGCTTCTTTGGCCTCTTCTTCTTGGTATTTTGTGGCATTTTCTTTGACTTCGATGCTTCAATGGCTAACTTTTCAGGTGTGTCGGTTATAACACATGACTTCCCTTTTCGTGAATGTCCTGAATTCATTTTTTTCCCGCAACTGCAACCACAGCTCCTTTGAACGAGGCATTTTCCTGGAAAAATCAAGAATAAAACATTAGAAGAAAAAGAAGTCCACACCAGGGACAGGACAGCCCTACCTAGGGACACCACACTCTTGTCCCCAGGTAGGACGGTCGAACCTGTCCCCAGGTAGGGCTTCCAGCCATTTTGGTTTTGATCATGAATGGCAAGGGCAAGGAAGGGGTAACTCAAAAACTAAAATACAGAATATGTTCCTAAGGAAGTACACTTTCTCATGATACTACTAATTTTTGCTAGCTATGCATATCTGATCGGTAAAACAGTGCACAAATTTCTAGTTTTGACATCAAAAAACAAAGAAATGTAAATATTCACTTACCAGTTTATGTGACCTCGCTGAAACTTCGCAGACTACTGGTAGCCTACAGGTGAAGTGTTGCAGACCGTATTTTTAAAAAAATCCCCCTTCGAGAACTACATTTCTAGACATTGTCCCTAGGTAAGGATGTACCTCGGCCTGGGCACCTTCCCCTACTTATCAAAGTAGAGGAAATTAAATGTATCCCCGTGGAAGTTTGACAACTGTTATTGCCTAATTTGGACGTTAGGAATGTAGATACCTACTCCATGAATGTTCGAATTTGACATCTTAAACATGAGAATCCTTCCTTGAATTCATTGAATATCGTTTTTCCGTACAAATATTTGCACGTAAGGTCATACTGCACGACTGGGACTTTTCCTTCAAACTTTTCGTTCGTCTTGAGTCGTGAAATCAAACAAAAAATATTGGCAACGCGATCAATAGTGATTTACCTAGGTGTCTGTTTTGTTTCGGCATTGAATTACAGAAACAAGACACGTACAAGAGAATAAGAGGTGTGGAATGTATTTAGGGGGGGTGTTACTGGGTATTTCGTGTACTACTAGACGTGATTTTCCTTCCCAGGTTTGATTACAATAAAGGCATGAACAATATAAATGGGCATATATGGTATATTATTTATGGCGAAACAAGTAGGTACCGGTATACTTCCGGGGAACTTCCACTGGCCGTTCGGACGTCACGGGGTGTGGTAAGTACATTCCACGTTCAAAATAGGTAGGTACTTCCCGAAATCGCGGAACACGACGGGTACCCGTTGACGACGGCGATAGTTTCGATCGTCCGGCACTTATTAAGCAGTTGCGGCCGTCGGTTATTAAATTTCTCGAATATGTGGGGGGGTAACTCAACTTCGCAAACAAAAGGATGCAGGGCAATCGGCTTCGTTCTGTCCGGCATACAAATGAAGATGTACAAATAGGCCTTCTCAACTTTAGCCCTTCGCAGTGAGGAAATTCGCACCAGGAAAGGACCTGCAAAATCGACTTCTGTGGTCAGAAACGGCCTAACGCCCCTGAATCGAGATTTAGGTAAGTCACCCATGAAAAGAATGACTGATGCTTTTGCAAAGCGAGTACAAATGACGCATTTACGGCAAATAGGGTGAAGGAACCAGCTATTGGACACCTAAGGTGAAATGTTGACTTTCGATTTTTCTGAAAATTCACCCGTTCTCTTCTCAAGGCTCCCCACTTTTTCCTCGTCATCTACAAGACCTCAGCAGTCGATTGTACTAGTCAATTCTTTCAATCAGTTGCAAATTATGTCTATATTCATCGATTTAGGCTGAAAAACTTGTTTACCCCGGCTATCGGACACCTTACCCCAGCTATTTGACACCCAGGTGCCCAGCTATTGGACACTTCGAGAAACTGGGTTTTCCGGGCAGTTCTTCTCTCTTTAAGGGGCTTAAACGCTGCTAAGTTAGCAGGTTGTATCAGTCTCGTGGCATTTGGATACAAAGGCACTAAGACAATCCTAATTTCCGTGCACAATTCACTTATTTGGAATTTCAAATGGCTCTTATGGCCGTCAACAAAAAGAATAACTGCGGTCGGTTGATGTTATTAATAGTCAAATAGAGGTTGAAAATTATTGAGATTAAAATAAATAAATTTGAAAAATACCTCGGATATCATCCATCGGCTGTCACTACGGCCGGCTCCGCAACCGTTTGGAACTGAATCTGCAATCTCTTTGGGGACTCTTTTTTATGGATAAACAATAATCGGTGGTACGACGTCCCCAGTTGCTGGGAAAGAAAACATCATAATTATGGAACTCTTAGCTGGCGCACAATCCACTTCGGATACGTGCTTGCTCCCTTCTTTGCTAAAAATTTACTTGGTGGGGAGGGGGGGGGGGCATAAAACCAGTCTCGTAACCGTCGAAATTTCATGGTTTACGTTTAGTCGGACGTATAATACGAGTATTGAATAAAAAGGATTTCCGTCCGTCCGCTGTACGCGGCTTATTCCTTAGTTCCCATGAACCAAAATTCACGAAATTTGGTGTGTGGGTCCCGTTTGGTCTCTAGTTGGTCCTAGAATCTCGGCGTTACCGTCACTCAACTCTAAGGGGTGAAAAATAGGGGTTGAATTATCCAGAGTATCCCTATCTCGCAAATTGTATTTTGAGGTGTGTGGTTTTCTCCCATTTTAAAACAGTTTTCTTATTTTCTGAATATTTTTGAGACCATCCTTAGCATTCTACGATGTTGCCATAAAATTGAATTTGCCCCAAAGAGCAGCGTATATGCAGGCATCAACCTGGAATGAGAGCGCACATCACTTGCCTCGTACCCATGTGCCCCGTAGCTCCGTTGGTTAGGCCCGGTAATCCCACGTTGAAGGTCGCAGGTTTGAGTCTCAGCCGGGAACACAAAAATATTTTTCACTCCATATTAACAGTATACTTCCAGAACTACATCTGAATTTTGCCGTTTTACATTCTGGTTTTTATGACACTGTAATTCCCGGGCCGGCTCCAGTACTCCATTTAGGGCTTTTCTGGGAGAGCTCAGAAGGGGCATGATACAGATCTATGCAGGTAAATAATGAACTGTTAAGTAATCATTAGCAGCGTTTTTTTGGTTTTGACTTCGTCTTCTGTGTCTAAGAAATAAGTACTTAAGTTAGAGACCTACTAAAGGAATGGAAAGTGGGTAGAAAGAGAGTTTTCTCTTAATTACTTGTCCCTGTCCAATAGCTGGAACCTGCAAAAATCTACACGTTACCAGCTATTGGACACCCGTCCAATAGCTGGACATCATCAACTTTCTGGATCCAGCCATCGGACAACCTCATTATAAATAGTTAAAAACGATGAAACTATGATTTATGCACACCAACTGCTTGCTAAACTACTTGGGTAATGGGGACAAGCAAAAAGAAATCATTAAATCAACGGAATAGTATGAAAATAACATAATGAATGCGCGCCGATTCCTTATCAAATCAAATTCACAAGGAACTCGTCCGGTCCAACGCTCTCGAAATGTCAGAGCGAACTGAAAATTGTATCTTCATTTTGAATGTTTTTAAAGCACATCTAGGGAAGTGCCTTTAACTAATAAAAATACTGGCAATGTGAAACTCCCGCCTAAAACCTTATGAAATCAAAAAATAAGGCGAGGTGTCCAATAGCTGGTGCCTGTCCAATAGCTGGTTCCTCCACCCTAAGTCTGATCAGGTTTCTGGCTCTGGGAATCCAATACTCCTGCTGAATGGCAGCAAGGAGAGCCGAAGGTCCCGCATGGTGATTCCGGAGATGGTAATGCTGCTAAAGGGGATGCCTCTGCTCGAATGGGATGGGGGCATGAATCAAGCGGCCTCCGGCTCGAACCAACCCTTAGGCGTCGATGAACACATTCAGGTGGCTTAACTCTAAACTAAGGTTGTTAAAATCAGTCTCGGTGAATATCTCGGAGAAATAGTGGTTTTGGAATATTTTGAAGTAGTGGTTATTGGCCTGAGGGAACTGAAGTGCAGTGATAGGACCTGCAGTGCGTTGGTAGGCCCTCAGCTTGGAGACTGTACTGTTGGCAACGAAACGTTTCATCCAGGCAATCACACGCACAAATCGAGGAAACAAAGAAAAGTGTTGAGCATAATTCACCAACTCCCGACTAGCTTGTACGGCAACAAAAACCAGCTTGCAAGGCTTCAGCTCAGGTAGATCTTCCATCGTGGGAGCTTCGGAAAAAATAGGCCATTCGTCCAAAAGTAGCTGGCACCAGGTGGGGCCACTCCACCATAAATGGTGATGGCGGAGCTCTGCAGGCGCAGTGCCACGCGACCCAACATCGGCAGGATTATCCACACCTTTACAATGATGCCACCAGTGTGCATTCGTATTATCTAGGATGCGTTGCACTCTGGCGACGAAAGTCTGCTAGAGGTGGGGAGGAGTGCGCAGCCAGGCCAAAACGGTTTTAGAGTCGGTGAAGCACAAAGTCTGCTGGACATTCAAATCTGTCTTGAGATGCTCGAAAAACGGGAGAAGTTGGGACAACAGTAGAGCTCCGCAGAGTTCAAGACGAGGAATTGTCAGAGTCTCGAGCTCACTTTGGTCTTAGTCTTCAGCAGCGTGAGGTTGGCAATGGATCCTTGGGTGGATCGCTGGTAAACAGTGGCACAATACCCGCTCCCAGATGCATCGCAAAAGCAGATGAACTGGTGCTGCTTGTCTGTAGGTGGAAGGGCTCTAGGAATTGAGATATGGGATACCGACCTCAAGTCCTCTGTGACGCTACTCCAAGATTCCTGAACATCAGGTGGTACCTCCTCGCCCCAGTTCAGATTTGGATGCCACCTATACATTTCGCATACAATATTATCGGGGATAGGTATCCAAGAGGGTCATACAATCTAGCGAAGGTGGACAAGATTATACGTTTTGCGAAGCCCTCAGGTGGCAAGACCTTCTAATGTGAACTAAATCATTCGCGTTGAAATCATGGAAACCATTTCAAATAATCAAAATGGAGTTATTGAAAGGTACCATATTATTATTCTATCCTGGAAATATCCAATACTGAGCTCTTGGGGGACAATACTGGTCACTGTTTGGCCAATAGGGATTATAATCATTCTGGAGCCAGTCAGGACAGTCTACAGATTGAAAATAAATATTGACACATAATTCAGGTAGGATGCATTAATTACTTGATAGAAATGAGATGGACGCGATAAATTGCCAAACAGTTTCAAAGAAAATCTACTATGAAAACAGCTGGGTCCTTGGGTGACGATACTGGTCGCTGGTTGGCCTCTACTGTGCCCTGTGGGCTGTGTCCTTGGGTGCTAAAATAATGTGCTATGTGGGCCAATACTTGGTCCTTGGTTGGTCAATACCTGGCCCTTACGGGGCCACTAATGTTCGCTGGGGGGGGTCAATAGTGAACCTCACAGTAAGGCCCTGAATTTTGAATAGAAAAGCTTCGTGAACATGAGTGTGAATTACACGGTAGGCATACATCTAGGGCTCGCGGAGAATGGCTGTATGTGAAAACCATTAGAAATCTGCATCTCAAATTTTCTGTCGTGACCCAAAATTATATCCATGTTAAAAACGTAGTATATTATCCATGTTAAGAGAAATCAATCCATGTTGAAAGATCTGGAATTAGGAGGGCATTCGATTGTACTATGGTTGTCATGTGTGGCCTCAATGCAGTTAGGAATCCCCAGAATCAGAGAAAAACTATTATTCCAACGGCCAGACAGACATACATAATTCGTCAAATTATTTTAACATGGATACTATGTTTTGGGATCATTCTGTAATTTGCGTGATGGCACCAAAAAATGTAACGGGCTATCAGTGTCCCATGTTACTTGCATTGTCGGTTACGTCATTAGGGAGGACATTTTTGAGGGGGTTGACTTCTTCATTTTTTATGCCCGATTCCGAAGGTTTATTATTGGAAGTAATAAGCCAAAATGAAGTGGTGGAATTGAACGGGATCCATTTGGAAATTACAGGATTTGAAATAGTAAAACTGCTTACGTAACTGGACTGTAAAATGAATGAGGCGGAGGAAGGTCAAACATGGAGAAATCAACACGACTCTGAAGCAAGAAATAAAATGATTTGATTGGCTATTGCTGACGGGAGCCTGTGGAAACTTCTCGTCAGAAAGCGGTAAGCCGAAAAATCCTCTGACAATCGTCCGTAAGTGGTCAGAAGAGCACCGCGAAGAGAACGAAATGGATGATATACAGTCAGAAAAGAGCCAGGAAATCCACTGAAAACGCTCAAATGACTGACTGAAACTGAGTGATTTCAAGTAGTTTTCTCGTTGCTTTTTCGCCTCAGCGAACAAACCTACTATATCTCCTCATTTCTCTAGACAGAGGTCTTCCAGATTTGATAGTAGGACCAAATTCTCTTCATCACACAAATAACACCTGGAAGACCGTCTACTCTACCAACCAACGCAACGATAACATTAGCGTGGGCTGCTCTGCCGGACCGAACCCAGACCAGACCCAATGAATAATACATAGCACCTCGATCAAAACTGCTGGTGGAGGACGGGCGAGAGAACCATAAGTTGCTAACAAATGAAACCTCAAGCGAACGCCCCCTACTTTCGGAAAACCCTCATCTGACATATACGGGACGAGTCGGGAAGGGTTTGGAAAACCCCAGTGACATTTTCCCTTCTCCTAATGATGCCCGCCGTAATGCCACCGAAGTACTTACACAGTCTGTTTATGACATGTACGAACCGCCGACCCTATTTCCAAGCGTTCTCCGAGGTCTGCGCCAACGGTTTTCCAACGGTTTTCATCCCCCCCACGCTCCTTCAGACCTCTCAACTCAGGAAGTTGCCTGTCTCGTTTTACACCCCCCTGAATTAGAAGGCGATTCCGCTAAAGTCCGCCCCACCACCTCAGCCCCACCTCCCTCCATCTGTCATACTCTTAATGCACCGTGAGTAATTGCTCTTGGAGTAATTAATGATTCAAAGATAATCTCGAGGCTTAGCGATATAAAAGTCACAGCTTCGGTTAGGAACAGACGGGAAAGCCGGTCTCAGACGGGCAGAGCTCGTTAATAATTCACTTTTTCTTTTCCTTCCGCTACTGTTTCAATAGGAGAACCCTCCGCACATATTTACCACAAATGAATCTTCCGAACAATAGGGCTCAACGGGATTATCCAGATCTGAGATGAACGATAGTAAAATGGAGCATGATTATGAAGAAATATTTATAGCAAGTATTAACTGGCGTAAATCTACTGTGATTCGTGACCCGTTCATCCCAGAAGTGCAGGGATCAGTCAAAACAACGTTCAGTCGCCATCACTGCAAACTTCTTCTCGACCTTCCCAGTGATGGTTGCAATCGAACTGGGGAAGTCTGGGAGTTGGAGGGCTTGGGAGAGACAGCGGATCTGGGGTCATGTTGTCCAAAGAGAGACAATCTAACTGGGTCAACGTTCACCTGTCATAACGGACCGATTAGGTTATCTGCCGTTCTGAAACATGGTTTTCACAAGGAGGGAAAATTGTTATTATGGTTGAATTACATAAATTTACAGAGTTTCGGAAAATGAATGACGGCTGTTTCAGTTTTAGATGCTATAATAGGAAGAAGTGTAATGTGAGATTGTGCACGGGTTCAAATGTGTCAAAGGTGCTGTCAGTGAAGAGCGAACATAATCAACAACCACCGCTTGAATGTGCAGTAGAAACGTAAAAAGTATGTTCATCGCTGAAACGAAAAGCGGTTGAAGAATTGCACATGATGCCAAATAAACTTATTCGGACTGAATTGCAGTCCTCTCAGACGTGTAACCTTGGATTCAGTGATTTAAAGCTAATACGTCAGTGCATGTATACGTCTAGAACAAAACTGTTGCCTCCCTTGCCAAAATCACTCCAAGAATCAGTTGAGCAGCTGAAAACCCTACAAAAAAGTCTGGTGGAAGTTACCTATGAAAACGTGCAATTCAGGTACCGATTAAAACTACCCCAGTTATGTTGCCTTTTTGACTGCGCTCCTTCCAGTTCGATTCCCAGAATTTCCCCAGTTAGATAGCGTTTCCGCCGCTTTTGCCCCAGTTGAAACGCTACATGATCCCTGTCCGACAAAAAATCGGAATCGGTCCACACGTCGTTCCGCACCGGAACTGGAAGAAGGGCTGTCGCCAATGAGCGCTAAGATGGATGTGCAGGTCGAAAAGCGCAACAGTTATTGAAAATCCACGAGCGAAAAAGCGCGAGTATATACGCTGCCTAACGATTAGGTATGTAATGGATGAGGGGTTTAACTACGCCGCCCATACAGCGTAGTTTCCCCCTCTCCATCCTCTAGAAAGGTAGGGAGGCAGTGTGACAGCTGCCCCCGGAGACAATGGTTTGATTGTAACGCAATGCCTCCAGGAGTTGATGATTCGTTTCCGCGAATCGACCGCCCCTTCAGCCGCGTGTCAAAAAGATCGGGAAGAGCCAGCGTCCAAGATGGACGGGATTCCCATATACCGTCACAGGTATACCAAACTAAATTTACACCTAAACTGTCAATAAAAATAAGTTTGGTAATTAGGAGATAGACTGAACAATTATTATAAAACAATACCTATTTCTTTATTTGAACATATTTCATTTGAATTTACATTGAATTTTATATTTTAATTTTTTCTATACAATTTCTCATATTTTAATTACTTCCTTCTTCATTCCCTTTGTTTGACCTACTGTAGTAGCTACGTAAAAGGTACCTTCCGCTACAATAGTGTCACACTCAAATACAGATTGTAGATTCCGACGCGTGGGTAGTATTATTAATTCGTGCACTATGTCTTCTTCTTGAGCGCTCCTCTTGTACTGCTGTGATATAGCTTGTGTATGTATGTTCTTCCTCCCTACTCCTTGGAAGGCTCTCCTTCGCTGCTAAAGAGGTCATCGCTCTTCAACTACCTACGTAGGGCTTCGAATCCTTTGACGGAAATGGGAGACGACAGAGCTGGGGATGCTGAGAATGGCACAGTTCAATAAACAGTGGTTCATGTTGACACAAGTGTTTTACCTTAGTTAGTTACTCTAAAAAACCTTGCGCTTATGGATATTTACAGTCAAATCGCGCTAATCGTACTAGGCTCTCCTACGAGGGTCGCGCTTATTAGACACTAACTTCTAAGGGTTACCAAAGATTAGCGCTTTTGGGTTTCACCGGGAAGAAGCCAATTCCGCAGGACTACGTAGACATTCGTCTCCGCAAAAATACGGCAGGTAGGTACGTGAGAACCTCTCACTTTTACAGCGCCTACTATGCTATCCCTCCTGATCACGAGAGTGGACCTACAGATTGGGATAAAAGGAAAAGAACATTCGATCCACTAGTTTGATGATTGGGTTTTATGCTCATTTTGAATGCAGGTGAGGTTCAATCGAAGATAGGTATATCAATTAATAATAATATAGTAAAAACCATTCATTACATATTCCAAGGAGTTGAGGTCCAAAAATGCATACAAGAACGACGTAATAATTATTTCAACAGTGGAAAATCTTTGATAGGTTACCTTTAACATATAATAGGGTTTTTGTTTGAATCGGGTATTTATTTCCGTAACGCTCTTGTAACAGTTGGAAGATAGATTTAATGATTTTATAGATCCAAATTCTATAAAAACTGTGACGTGACCAAACTGACTAGATCCAGAGGTTTAGTGTAGGTACCTACCTACCTTACTCATCCAAATTTGAATTTTTCCAGTGTTAATGTAGGAATCTGTCGGGCTAATGGAAAACCGTATTTTCAATATGAAATTTATTCTACATACCTCCGGCTTTTAGTCAAACGAGAAAGACTGATAATAGTACTGACTGACCAATTTGAATCAAGTATGAAACTGTGAAAGCGAAGAGTGGTAATGATTGTTCTTGTAGTGGTGATGGATGGGAGATTGCCTTGCCGACATTACCTATTATCTAATATAGCTAGGTGTGGATGTTTCTGCAAGTACGTAGGTAGTAGTCTACTTATCTACACTCGGCCAGTGAAAAATACACATGAACTGAGAATACAGCTTTATTGACAGAATTTGATAACAGTTTTTCCTCGCTGAGGAAAAGTTAGCGCCAAACTTACTGGACATCGCTTGGCAATGAAAACAGCGAAAAAATAGCGAGAAAAACGGAAAACTGAGCATATAGCACACCACAGCACAAGCGAAATAGACCAGGTCATCACTGATTGAAAATGCGGAGAAAAAGCAGTATAACACAGTGTTGCCAAAAATGTCAGAATAAACCTAAAACTGATTAAAATGAAAATGAAATGAAATGAAATGAAATTTATTCCTCAATGAATTACAGAGGTAAATTATAAATTCAAATTGTTTCGGAACACTCCCACCACAAGGTACACAGTACCGTGCTTGGTCCGGAGTTGGCCGATCTATTTTCTACTTAAGTAAAATACAGTATTAAATAAGAAAAGCTATTATCACCTTAAATTTCTAGTTATTTACATAATTTTTTAATTATTGTTCTTCCATCTGTTTTAAATTCAAATTACAATATATTATGTATTATATCTCACTCTATGCATTATTAACTTATGATTTAACGTCATACAGCATATGCACTTGAAAATAAGTTTTCACAGGCATTTGCTCCTTCAACAATGAGCCAAGAGAACACTTTTATTTTAAATTTAGTCCTACTTGTGAAGTTGGGGTTTACTAGTTTTTCTGGGAGGATTCTCAAAAGGAAGGGCAGACTGTAGTAGAAATGTCGCGAGGTGCATTTCAGCCTAGTTCGCGGTGCTGGGAACACGGCCTGAGTACTTGGACGAATATCTCTTATGCCACTGCGAATAGGATATTTGAACATTTCAGGGTGCTTGTGGTAGAACATGATACAGGACTTGATAAGTATCCTTAAGTATCCGTAACTAAACCTAAGATCTGGGCTCGAACAATCGATTCCTTCTACAGGGTTTCCCAACCCGATATCGACTTTGTCGAAGGCACTTTTGGGTTACCTCGAAGGCTATGATAGGGTTACCGTAACCACAGGGTTACTCATTTCTCTCAAACGGGCTCTTAGTCAAGAGGTACTCTCGTTTCATATAATGACACGCAATAAAGTTTTCGTATTATTATTAGAAACAGTAAATGGCGGGAAAGTGACCGTCGAGTTTTGGTTTATATATCTAACTTTCAGTAATGAACGTCAGGAATCGAGCATTTATTATTATTATTCCTCAAAATTTGATGGTTTTCGTTGCAAGGTCCGTAGCATTTGAAAATGGAACGAAAAAAGTATGTCATCCGCCGTAAGCCATCGCCATAGTTCCTATGGCCGAACTTCCCTTGGTAAGTGTCCGGGAGGGGGGGGGGGGGGGGACGCTCCGTTCGTTAGCGCTATCCTATGATCCTATCCTGTTATCCATATTATTATTTACGTTTGTCTTAATTGTTGTGTCTTTTCTGGTTGTCTTAATTGTCTTGCTGTGTCTTCAAGTTTGTTTTAATTGATGTCTTGTTGTCTTAATGGTCTTGTTGTCGTGTTGTGTCTTTTAAGTTGTCTTAATTGTTGGTCTCAAGTTCTAATTGTTATGGGTTCTAATTGTTATGTATTTTCTTTACTTATTCTTTATTTGTTTAATAACGGGCGAGCCAAATTTATATTCGTTTACAGTATTACATATAATAAACTATTTACATTATTCCAGCGGTTCATATATACCTGGTAGGGGGAGGAGGCAATAACTGTCTTCAAGGTGGAGGGAGAGGAGTGGGGGAAAAAATCGATGTAGGGGGTTGATGGTCAAGAAGAGGTTACCACTGCGTAGGGGCTGGTTTCTCAAATAGTTTGTGGAGGAAAATGGGATGTCAAACAGCAATGGTGAACGGGCGTTGGTGCGTGGAACCTGAAGCCTGATTTCGAGAGGGTGGACAGTCGCTAGCTTTATTCAACAGTTTGTGGGTTAAAGTGAGATCGGCCGTTCGGTGTTTCCAGGTGGCATTTTTGTCGCAAAAAATCATAATTTACGTCAGCCGTCGGAATACCCATAGCTTTTTTTGTGTCCGTTGCCGGTACTTTATTGTATTTACACTTAGGGAGGGGAGGGAATATTGTGTGGGGTTGAGCTAAGAAGCTGGGCGAACAGTCCTTCGAATCCTAGGGATCCATAGGTAACTCAATGTGTCTCTCGGTAAATACGGCTAGGCCCCACCTCAGTCCTTCATACTATGAGCGGAGTGGAAGGTGTAATGGAGATGTAGGCCCAACTTGAAGGCCACAAAACGCAGGAAATCTTTCTGGGCTCGCTCCAGCCGATACACATGCACAGCATACGACGGGGACCAGGCCGTGCACGCATACTCCTGGAGTGGGAGAACCAGGGCCTTGTAGAGGGTCACGATAGCTGTCACACTCGTGAATTCCCTCGTATGCCTCTTCAGGAAACCAAGAGTGCGCATAGCCCTGCATGCAAGGTCCTCTATGAGCCCAGAGAAGCTCAACCGCTCATCGCACCGCCCATCTCACAAGATGTACGGAGGGATGACTCACCGAAATAGTTGGACAGCAACGGCTGGGCCATGCGATGAAAGTTAACCACCGAGCACTTCGCAGGATTCATGTAGAGATGGTTCAGTCTGTGTCCACTTGATGTATAGCACCCTGCAAGCTTCACCGTCAGACGGAGAATCGAACTGACGGAAAATTTTGAGGTCATCGGCGAACAGAAGGCACCGAATACAAGGCTGGAAGATTCGGACCACCTTATTCTAGCCATAGTCAAGTTATTAATATAGTCATGTGTGATGTTTGCGATGTTGTTTTGCAACAGTCTTCAGAGACACAATCTGCATTTCCACAAGACTTCGTCCCGTCTTTCTGCAGCAGAATTTGGTACGTGGAACGATTGATTTCGCATTACCGTTCAACTAGATATACAAATACTTCAAAATATACTTCAAAAATTCGCTCATTAGGTCATTCGAATGAATTGAACTGTTGAGTAAATTTATTATGATGAAAAATCTACTACATATATCTACCTGTAATAAAAGGGTAATTAAAGTATTCCTTACGTAGGTGCCTATGTAAAATAAACTTACTAATTGGTATCTGATTTTTTGGAGATTATATTAGTGTGATAGATCCTTTTATGACCTTTTAGACCTATAGGTCTACCTATACTACTATAGATCTACCTGTAGGAACTTATGTTACTATTATTTTAGTAGGTACCTATACTTGCCTATGAAGCGTGTACCTTGGTTTGCCGAATTTAGAATTTGGATCTCATGTCACTTGCCTTTCAGTTTAATTAAACTGGGTACCAATTGTGTACCTACGTCTTAATGTGTTTTTTTTTTGTGTTTATGTAAGCACCTCTGCTGTGAAAAACAACATAACAATATGCCAACATAGTATGCCAAATTAAGTTACCAATGTAGATCCACGGTGGGTAGGTAGGTTATCATATGAGATGATAAGAGAGGTACCTATAACATCAATTTTCTTCCTGTTCATTCGTTCAGACTTTTCAGAAAAACTGCAGCTGTCCTGAAAAATCACTTTTCAACATTGGGTACCTATCTTTTTCTCAAGAATGGGTCATCTCAGCGGAATGATCGAATTTTCGCCTGACAGAGGAAGAAAAGAGCTTTATACCGGTCGAATAAATTTCGTGAAATAAGGCTTGACTTAGGTGATAAGATTTTATGAATAAAACAAAAATCGGGGCAAAAAGCCTCTTTTTGGATCGCATGTAATTTTTTTTATCACATCAAAAAATTATCCGACTTGGTTGAAGAGAAAAACCATAAATACAAATTTAAACAAGCTATTACCTATAGTTTTTTATTTTTGTTTTTAAATATACACCTACCTAGTGTTAATTTGTTCCTCTTCAGCCACGAGTACAGCATTTAAATACTGATTTTCAGCATTTTTGTGAGATTTTTCCCATTTGTATACGTATGTATAATTCTATCATCTGCAGAAATGATTGCATAAATCCGGAGATTTGTGGTTAGTAGTGAGTTTTTGTAGACACGATTCACCGACTCTCACTTGAATGCATTGTGCTGCGATAATATCTAACGCGCAACTCTGATCTGTATAGTGTTTTCCGGATTGCAAACCGTTAAGCAACACAAAAAGCAGTTTTAAGTCAAACAAAGGTGGAAATTAGCCTCCCGCCGCTTTCCAAATCGAATTACCCTTTCTCAAAGTTCCTTCTGAAGCACGTTTCGCCCAGTTGAAAATGATTTTCCATTTGCCCCACACTAGGAGGCTAATCGACTACGTAACCTCTGTTAGGACAATGGAGTGGAACTTTGAGGACGCCTAAGTAAACAGGGGTATTCTCTCCCTGCTAGTGTTTTAGTAGGAGGGTGTTAGTGTGGGTATGCTCCCTTCCACTTCCGCCGATACCGATAGCATTGCCCTTGCAAATGAGATGAAGTACGCGTGAGGGAGCTTCCAGGAATCAATTACCCAATTATAACTTGGAGGCCGCAGACCCGTTGCGGTCGTATCCTTTCAGGGTTTTAGCGAGGGTGAGGGATCTTGCCGAGCTCTGTCAACATAACTAACTTGATCCAAGTGGTTTTATCAGAAGGCTGATTTTGGGAGGAACCAGCAATGAATGACGTACGAGGGAGGTTGTTTAATGTAAGGTTTGAAGCATTGGTTTTTTTGATCCTAGATGTAGAGGTACAGAAATCACAGGTGAAATAAAGACGGAGTTATCAAAATGTTATGAATTACCTATTTGTATTTGGAACAAAATGCTGACATACCGGTTTCAGTGGTCAAACCTGACCAATAGAAATTATCTCTGGCATTACAGGGTAAAACTCTTTGGCGGAAACGTTACCAAATAAAGACTGAAAACCGTTACCCTCAATTCCCAGCTGCTTCACATACGATCAGCCAAAGAATAAATACATACCTACGTATACATGTATTATATATTTATGAATATATATTTACTCTAAGGACCGAGTATGTTAAACGAAAAAGAATCATAATATTTTCCTCAAATTCATTCAGTACCTTCGAAGTCATGTTAACATTATTTGATTCCAGTGGTATGGAATTTTTTCCTCCGGGCTCGCTAATCGAATTATAGGTATTTATTTATGATTGTATAATTATCTGAATGGAGGGAAGGTTCATAACCTAGACATTCCGGCGTATTTGCATTATCCTCGTGTACTGGAGCAGGTAGGAAGAGAATAGAAAAGGTGATAGGTGCAATGCATTTAGAGTAAACATCCCCCCCCCCCCTCCAACAACCCTATTGTAAAAATTTACCCGCCAACACAACCTACTCAACCGCAAAAAGGATTGGGTAAAGGCACTAGTTATTGGCCGGTCCCCGGTTATTGGCCACCTCGTTTTAGAAGTTAGTTTTTACCTATACAGATGTCTCTGAGATCGTTTTAAATCCTCTTGTCACTTGTCCAATCTAATCCAGAAGGCATCAGGACCCAGAAGGTTCCAGTACAACCTTATTGAAACCCCTCAACTCAGTTGAACGTGGAGCAGGCGTGCGACAAGTTTCCAACAGTGCTGTTTCTTGCGAAAACGGTAAGCAAACCATCTCTTGTTCTTAAGGATTTTACGGGTTTCCAACTAATTCAAGTAACCTTATTTTTGCGTTTCCTTCATCTGCACTTATTTACGAATCGATTAAGGCCACGAGAATCTGAAACACTCAAAAATTGAGTAATATAAGGGGGTGGCTAGTAACTAAACCCTCACCAAAGTGTTCCTTCAGTTACTGGCTGGGTGGCTCATATCTGAAACTACGCTTACTTTTTCTTCTTGAGTTATTGGCCGGATTGCTAAACCAGCACTAATAGCATTTTATTTTACGTGTAGGGATGTAGAAATGCATTATTTATTTAATGTTCTGGTCACGCAGTAGTCACTATTTACTTAATGAAAGAAGTTCTAAGGAACAAAAACTTTCAAAAATTTTTGTGTGCAAATTTGACTGTTTTTTAAATAATTTTGTACGTAGGTACCATTACAAATTAAAATTTGAATTCTTAGAAAGCGCCAACATTGCTGGCCAACTAACTCATACTTTTTTTGGTGTTTAATTAGTGAGTTTCGAAGAAATTTCAATGGGTCCAAAATGTAAAATGAGAAAATACATTTTACATTACTCATACATTTTGGTACACATTTGGGATTTTAGACAGTTTTTATGAGATACCGTCTTACCGAGATAGCTACCGTTTCTAAGAGATATCTTATTGATTGCTACCCTCTTAATAGGTACTTAGCTACATATCGTATTATACTTACTCACGCTTGAAAAAGCGTAATAATTCAGGATTCAGTTTAGAATATTCTGAAATATTTATATTTTTTTCAAAATTTCAAGTTTTTCAGTTTTTCACATTTCAATTTTCAGCATTTTCTCATTTTACATTTTGGACCCATTGAAATTTCTTCGAAACTCACTAATTAAGCACTCTACGTGTTATGTGGATTCTTATAAGCGCCCAAAATCGAACATGAATAGGTATTTGATGTTGGTTTCATTCAGATCTGCCAAACATTGTTTTTTATTGCTCCATGATGATTGTAATGTTTGGTTCCAGATGGCACCAAAGAAAATTAAGAAGAAAGCTTCTAGCGAACTGAAGAAAGGGACGAAGCGTCTACATGCCAAGAAGAGGAACTATTCCCCGACCAAGTTGCACCAAGCTCTACAGGAAGTGAAGAACGGTACCTTGTCAGCTAGGAAAGCAGCAGATAAATATGGCACCCTTGGGTTCAGGATTAGCCCTCGGACGACCCTTGGGTTCAGGATTAGCCCCAAATTTGTAAAACCCGAATCTGGTCCATCCATAATTCTTACCAAGGATGAGGAAGCAAGTCTTGTTAAGTGGGTCATTGAATGTGGAATGAAAGGGTTTCCTAGACGAAGACTCGATCTCCAACAAAGTGTTCAAGGTTTCCTTGAGGAAAACCCGTGGAAAACTTCTTTTGCGAACAACCGTCCTGGAAAGACCTGGATGCAAAGTTTTTAAAAACGGCATCCTGAACTATCACTTCGAACGAGTGAAGCTGTGACGCCAGCAAGATCCAAGGAGCGGATCAAAATATGGTTTCATTCAGTCGATGAGCTTTTGGAGAAGGAGGGTCACCTCGATATTCTTCAAGACCCTACCCGCATATTCAATGGCCATTCAATGGACATTCGAAAACATGTCCTTATATTATGACAAGATACCAACAAGTTCCTACTAAATAAATTAATGATGAAAATTGTAAAAGATCTAATGTTTGATTATTTTGTATGTTATCAATTCTTTGTTAGACAAACCTTTGTGCCCTGACTACATAAACTTATAGGTATATCATGCTTAGTACCTACCTACAAACAAACGTCAACATTCATAATTTTGGTTAAAATAAAAATGACCAATAAATGATGTCGAAAATATGTAATATTATTTTTGTGATAAGAAGGAATCAGGTCCCAGTATAACAATATAATGACCGGTAAGGACCAAAATAATGAAGCATATTTTTCATAAACTATAATAAAATTGTACTTTTTTTTCAGTGATGTGGACGGACTCCGCCATACATCCATAACTCAGCAGCCTGAATTCATAGATTCCACTTACAGAATCAAAATGAGAAACGTGAAACTAGAGGTGGCCAATAACTAGCGACGAGGTGGCCAATAATAACGAACCCCGGCCAATAACTGGCGGAATTTAGTTTTTCCATTTATTATTTTAAAAAATATTGAAATATCAATTATTTGATCAAAATTACTGTTGGATCTCTTTGTTGGAATGTCTAGCTATCTGAAAGTCAAAGAAAATAACAAATTTCATGAAAAATAAGTATTTTATGACACAAAACGTCATTAACCGGCCAATAACTAGTGCCTTTACCCTTGGTATCCATTTTGCACGCCGAAGTAGCATGTTTGGTGATTTGCACCTCGCTCTTGGATGTGCATAGAAAGCTGTTCCTTCTCCCTTCGTTAGATATGATTATAGAAACCTGTTCCTTCCCCCCAAAACTTTAAATTTCCTTCAACGTTGTTTGGCAAGGGCTTTTCGCCTTGGGGACAAAAGCAAAAATCTAACCGCCGAACAGCGTTGAAAGAAATTTCAAGGTTTGGGGGGAAGAAACAGGTTTCTATACTCACATTCAATATAGGGAGAAGGAAAAGGTTTGTATATATATGCCCATCCAAGATCGAGGTGGGAAGCACCGAGCATGCCACTACGGTGAGCGAAGTGGATATCAATCCTTTTTGCGGGTGAGGAGGTTTTGTTGGCGGGTAAATTTTACAACAGGGTTGTTGGCGTGGGGGGGGGGGGGGGGGGATCACATATTTTTTGCTTTGATGGAGTAAACGCTTTTCCCTAGCAGGTAGGTACCTAACATTTTTTTCAGTTCGTGCTTACTTACTCAGTACTACCTACTTGTTACTCTACTCAGCACTGCCTACTTAGTACCTAATCATTACTACATACTTATTACCTACTTTGTACCTATCCATTTTCCCAGTACATAAACAAATCTCAGTATCATGCTTACCTGAAAATTTTCAAAATTGGTGTAGGGGGGGGGGGGGGGGGGGGGGAGAACAAATCGAACACAAGGCACATCACTGGCGCATAACGAATGTGTGTGCAAAATTCCAGCTCCTCCTCCCTCCCCATGGTGTAAGGTTTGTGGTGGTGAGGGGGAGGGGATTGCACACAAGGTACTTCCTTGGAGAATAACGAATGTGTGTGCAACATTTTAACTCTTAATACCATCTCTAATTTACTCCTTACCGCCCAGAAGGATGAGGGGGGGGGGGGGGGGGGCAATATATATCCAATGTTTTAAAGGAGCACCCAGCCCAAGGCTTGCGGTCTCCCCCCTGCTGCAAGCAGACAGGGAAAGGCCTGGTAAGAGGCGACTGTAAACTCAGTCAGTGTCCTTGGATATGCCCAAGTTCCTGTTACCTACAGGTGGAGGCGAGTGTTCTAGCTCACTCTACCAACTTAGCAGGTTGGTGCCCGAGTTAAGGAGAGTCTGGCCAGAGCCCACTCCGGCCGTGGGGGTTCGGCCATTTCCGCCTGTTTCCGCTGCCTCCTACTGCTTTACAGCATGCGATACCTGTTCTTTCAGAAGCCAACCTCCAATGAGGTAATTCGATAGCTCAGTGGAATCGACATGTACCTACGGAATGGTAGATCGTTGGTTCGAGACCAGGAACATAGAAGGTTTTTTTGTCACCGACACTTTCGTAAGATCAGTTTTTGTTCGTTAGGACTTCAAAACCATGATTTTCTTGACAGATTATTGATTTGAACAGCTTCTATAATTTATTATTACTTAATAAGCGATTGATGGAGTAGTACCTAGGTACTTAACTTTATATTTACAAATAATAATCGCTGCCAGATATGTGACCAACATTTAGTGGCTATAACCGAAGTGGCAACTAAATTTGCAAGGAAATGGTATATTTTTAAAAAGCCATTTTGCCCGCACAAAAATTGGGGGGGCAACGAAATGAAAATAATGGTAACATAAGCAAAAAATATATATTTTGTTCATTTACGAGATTACAATTCACAGCTTATTGCCTATGGAACTTCTGACTGTTCCCATAATTATCACAAAAAATATATAGGTATTTCCCTTGGAGAAATTAACGATAATGACAAAATTATACACTAGTCTCAGTATTACCCACCCTCTTGAAAATGTTATTCTAGAGAAAGCTTATCAAATCAAAATACTTAGGTAGTACAATTTAGTCTCTTTTAGGTTATAACTAGGTACTTAGATTAGTGTCACAAATACTGAACGTGGAGAAAAAAAAAATCGAGAGGAAAATTGCCCAAGGCAACGACTTCATTTTTATATTATAATATCACATTTAATCAACCTTTTAATGAATATTTAAATGCATTTTACTAATTTGCGAGATTACAGCTTATTCTTGAGAAATTAGGTAAGTACCTACCTATGGAACTTTTGACTATTATAATAACTATCACAGAATATTATTATAAATTATAATAGCATGACAATATCACATGTAATCAACCTATCACGACTGTTTTGTCCAGCAATTCTTTATATATTGACTTCGAATCATGCTTTAATCGTATTACTATTTTATAAAATTTAGCTCATTTTGGTTCATGGTAACTAAGGAAAGTGCGAAGTACGGCGGACAGATAGAAATTGGTTTATTCATTTGCGGAGTCTACGTACCTTGGAACGAAAAATCATCAAATTTTGAGGGGGCGTTAACATTTTTTTTATCATGCTCGATTCTAAAGGAATAAGTTGAAAATAACCAAAGTTGAATGTAGTTCGATACAGTTGAAAATAGCCAAAATTAATGAAAATAACCAGAATATCACGCTAATATCAAAGAGTTATCAATAATATAATATCTAGTGACTCGGAACAATGTTATGTTAATTTTGTAGTTAATGTTGTAGGGTCTTCTTTTTCAATGCTGGTTAATGGGAGTTTGAAGGACGACTGAGATCCAGGTGTTTTTGAAACCGTTATTTACTGAGAAACACAAGCTTTCAACTGCCCTCAATTGTTCCTGATAAGAAAACTTATCTTATTCTGGTAAAGGTGAAGACGACTGTCTGAGGGCAGTTGAAAGCTTGTGTTTCTCAATGGTTTCAAAAAACACCTGGATCTCAATCGTCCTTCAAACTCCCATTGACTACTCCGGCACGCCTCGAATCCGCTGCATAATAAGCAGGCGTATAATTTCCGATCAGCCATGACTATTCTCATGTTGTTTTAACGCAAATGACTTGTCACTGTAATCAATGATAAGTAATAATGATAAGTAAACTGATAAGAAAGTGATAAGGATACGAGCCGATCGCGGAGGGCGGAACCACGGAACAGCAAATTCCACGCGGAAACAGGCGGAAATGGCCGAACACCCACGGCCGGAGTGGGCTCTGGCTAGACTCTCCTCCCGAGTTATTGGTTACCCACATAAACTCACATGCCGGAGCCTACCCAATGAACCCATACAGTTCATGGGGGGGGGGGGGGGGCGCCTCCCCACCACATCTGGATCAGTTCCAGTGCTTGGGTATCAACCACGACCACCACGAATCCAACCTCAACTGGGGGGGCAGACAGGTGGCACTTTGCCGAAGCTGTGTGCCTGTTGCCTGGGGCTCCCCCCGCCAGTGGTACCGGTTTTGGTGTGAGCAAGATCCCAGTTGCCTGGCTTTGCACCACATCCAGAGGCCAGACCGGTCGCAGGCCCGCCATCAGAGAAGGTGACTCTGAGGCTACCGCTCTATCCCCTATCTGTGCATGCCCAGCCCGAGCGAAGCGGGAACTAGGGGAAGGGAGACACTAGGACTCCTCTCAGGGCTCTTGATCCCTTTGATTCATGGTCCTATGTGTACAACGGCCCCCTCAAAGGGGGGGGGGGGGGCAAATGGCACCAAAGGCACTTCCTTGGAACATTATGAATGTGTGTGCCAATTTTCAGCTCTATCCGTTATGTCTCTGAGGCTGTATCGCTGCCAAAGAAGAAGTAGAAAAACTCGAAAAATAGCGATTTTCCAACTCATAACTCCGGCACCTGACGGTCCCGAGGGTTGAAATTTGATCAACACCGGAGGCCCCCAGGGAGGCCAAGTTACGGTAAGTAAAACCCCAACTTGTTCTGTCGTGTAAACAGTGTTCTTGGTCGCTTCGAGTTTTCCGGTTTTCTTAGGGGCTCCCTCGTCTCTAGAACTGCAACTTTTGAGGGAAAATCTCGTATCGGTATGCCTACGGGTAGAAATGGCATTCAATTACTTGTGAATGCCGAATGAAATCATCGAGACGGATGAGGCTCCGGCAAACATCCACTACAAAACTTTTCTCCCACAGGACTGCTGCCACGTACTAACTTCTCTCGCGTTCTCTCGTTCTGTGGGATTGTAGGATTCTCTTTCCATCCGTATACGCGACAAATCGTAATTTTACATTAATGGGTCGATTGAAAAGAGCCACAGATAGTCGGATGACCGACAACTATATGAGGCCTTTCAGTAATTTATTGATGGAACCGCTGGATAGAAAGGGTGGCTCGTGGCGCGTTCAGTGGCCAAAACTTGTTAGTCCAGAGCTGTTTCGCTCTTGTGCGGAACAGCTGGTTATCAAAATCGAGTTTCACGATCTTAAATCCTTTGGTATTCGTTGTTACGTAATTAGATTGCTGAGTCCGAATGTGTGGATGGGTATTCGGTGTGTGATACGTTCCAAGACAATTCGGGTATCAAGAATGAAATTTCATGAGTACATCATTGAACCAGTCATCGTGATTCCTCTGCTTCATGTTACGAATTCGTTAGCTCATGCGCTAACGAAACTCAGTAAGATTTTGAGATAAAAAAAAATCTGTCTTTCCGTCGAACTTTGCACTTTCCTTAGTTATACGATAAACGCAAATTAATGAAATTTTCCCCGTTGCAAGGAGCCAATCTTGCTCATTTTCTGTAGATATACGGAATTTTCTCAAAAATAACCTCGGGTTCCCCTGGTTTCGCGGATTTATCGGAGACACTCAAAATTCGCGCTATCTTTTTAGGGGGTTGAAATCAGCCAAAGATGAGAGTGGCTCTCATGGCTTGGGCACTTGGACAGTGCAACGACGTTGCAAGAATAGGAATATTTATTTACGGCTCAAGGCCAATTACAACAATAATAACAATGTTGTTGTTAACAGTAGAGTGGCTATATACATGTGTGAGAACAATGAGATTACTCGTTCAAAAATCGAAAAAATTGGTTCTGGATGGAAAGGAACTGAACAGTCCAATCCAAGCTTTGAGGAAACCCTAGTCTGATCTAAATTTATCATAATTCATGCCTTTGAATGCCATCGTCATGACCATGTAAAAAATGAGCTTACTTTAGATGACCATGTATCGATAAGAGGAAGCTACGTGCTCTTTGAACTTGGCAGTTTTTTTTTCAATTTACCTATATTTCTCATTTGGTTCTTTTCAACATTAATATTCTATGTTTCTTTCATGCTTCAGCGAATTTTCAGAGAAACTAAAGCCATTGCAATGGGTCCAAAATATTCAGAACATGAATGTTTAAAAACATTTTCCCGTAGCAGAGCATTCATCCCTAGATTTTAGCAAAAATGTATATGTACAGTATATGTCACATGTATATGTCACTCCAGACGATATCTGACCTTGGGTATGGTAAAAATTCCAAATTTCGCCAAACATTGGGTACCTACATTATAAAAATTTAAAATTTCATGTTGCCAAAACAAAAGGATGAGTTCGAAGATGAGAAATTTCCAAAAATTCTAAGGGGGTCATGTTTGAGTTTTAGGGGTCAAAAGTCGGGAAAAACGGCTGAAATCGCGAATAGTTGTTATAAAATCACTGAATGTGGTGTGGATGAGTAAAGACAGAAAAATAGAAAAATGCTACTTGAGTTGTTTTTTTACATATAATAGGGGTCAAATATGGATTTTCGGGGGTCAGCAATTGGTACTGAGGACTAAAATCAATAACAATTCACCTAACGTCGTGTGTGATGGTGATTCACGACGGAGGGACTATTTCGACGATAAAAATATTTTTCTTAAAAAAAAAGAGTGGGTCAGATTTGACTTTTCGGTAAATAGGTATGCCTAAAATCAAGAAACAATTATATAGTTTTACGAAAAATGGTATGGTTTCTCTCTATATCACCTTTTTACCCAATACTACGAACATATCCTTGAAAATTCGCTCTCATAGCCATGCTGCATGACTGGAACTTTTTTAGTTATTGAATGACTTGATCAGGTTATTTTGATATCTTAAAATATCCCACAAACAGTTCTGTTGATTACCTTAACATTTTTCTGTTATGAAGGGTGGCGAGGGGGGAGGAAACATCGGTATCGACGATTCCATCTAGCGACGCCGATACATCGATGTCGGTTTCCCATCCCCACATGGGATGCTACATAGAGAGGAATATACAGCAGGGCCTTCCAATGACACATAGTTATCCAAATGTACGTCACTCGGCCAACACTCACATGCTGGGCTATGAGGTAATTTTGTGTAGCGTTGTAGATATTGATTTCATGGGTAGGATATAATTATAAAACGCATAGAACATTAACGACTGAAGACTTATCAATGTACAAAATAAATAGGAAGTGGATTGAAGTAGAAAACAAATAAGTAGGAGGTGAACGTAGAAAACAAACTAATTTTTCTTTCACTTACATAATTATGATTCATTAATTTTCGAGCTACTCGGAAAATAATTTCGCTTGCACGAACTTTTCATTTGAATAATTGGTAAAGGACTTTTATAATGGCGTATGACGTCCTGAAAAGAGTTTCAAACTTCCACGCGAATTTCTCAAAACATTCTTACCTGTAAATACCTTTCCCATCCAATTTTAAATGAAAATGTAGATAGAAAACTTTCCGTTCTCATCTTTTTCCTCTGCCCCAACGAGAAAATATGACCAAACTTGGTTAGCGGCTCCGTATTTTCGGGGAATATAAACTATCGCGGTATAACTATTTATTAGTCATGTGCACACTCCGATAGTATCAGCCTTTCGTGCTCACACACGAAACATGTTACGAGACTTACCTTAATAATGTCTGACGTTTTCCATTTCGCAGCGGCACTCCCGAGAGTGTCCTGTAGGGTCTTCTTTACATTAGTCATGGGGCGAAGGAAAAGATGCATCTTAGACAGTTCCGGCACAGGGTATTCAGAAGGGTCCTGAAGAAGCCCTGCTCGCCATTAGTGGGTGGCATCTTTCACGCGTGAACATTTGATTCTGATATGATTTATTATTTTCATTAATAAATCTTCGGAGTCAGCGAAGGAAAGAAACAAGTTCAGGCCTTCTGGAGCTAGCCATTATAAATTATGAGACCCTTCTGTGAATGCAGCTTCAGCTCCTACATCAGTCGACAACCGAGGGCATGATGGTACTCACCAACGCCCGGATCTCTTTGACACGCCGTCCGTTATATTAGGTTCTTCTTGTCACTCTTATGGTAAGACAAAACTCCGTCGCTCAGCGATGAAAGACATACCACAACTGTGACAACTGCGGGCCGTATAACCCGTCTGGACATTCAAATAAGTCGAAGGCATCGTCCACTGCGACTGTATTTTCATGACCTAATTTATTCATCATTAAGGATAAATGTATGGATTTTAGTAAGAAATATTTGCAATAGATGGCTGCACTGTCGGGGGCAATCTAATATTAGATTTATCTCTTGAACGGGTCAACCAATTTTCAATCTGTAAAATGGTTTATAATGGTTATAACTTATAACCATAAGCAACCTCAAGTGGCGACATTCAGTTTTGAATTGTAATTTGTTTTTTTCGTGGAGTTCCCGAAATTATTTTACTCAGTTTCAACTTTTTTTGAAAAAGCAACTGGTAGGTACTTTCGTAGAAAAAAATTTCAGAATCCAATCCGTTTTCAGATTGAAAATCGGATCATTAGATCGAACGGCATTTGGGAAAATTACTACAACAATAGGGGCCTGTTGTTAGCCCTCTAATCCTCTGGGGGGCTCCACCCCAGGCTGGTGCGACGTTGCACTTCTAGTTCTGCCTGGTCTCAGTCCACCTGGGACCCTGTGCATCCTGGGGAAGTTTTCTAGAACCAGGGGTCTGGGGAGTTGGTGGATATTATCTAATAAAGGTTGGTTTATTATATCTGAGTTGTTATTTTTTCAAAAGTTAAACCGACGTTTCTGATCTCATGCCGTCGAATTATTCTCAACAGTGCTGGTAATACTCTTGCCGACACGCGATCAGCTTGCTCAAAGGGAAGGCGAACTTACATGAGCAAAACACACCCCTTTGGGAAATACTGCTACAAATTTTGCTAGCGGCGCATTCTAATCCAATGACCAGTTATCCACATGCCGAAAGGGAATATGGTGGGTGCTCCAAAAGTGATAAAAATCAATAACTTACTCCATGATCGTTATACCTACTATGTACTAGGTTGTCCCACACATAGGGACAGTAAGCCTCATTACGCTATCATCACTGCGTCAACCCGTCGGCGGCGTTTTTGACTAGCCATCCACAAAGGAATTTATTGATAATATGAAGGTGTGTGGATGGGAGATATTAATATCATTTATATATGTCTGGAATTTTACCAAGCAATTCCCACACAGCCGTGTCAGTTTTGTGAACGCTTGTGACTATTCTGTGCTTTCATTCCAAAGTGATTATCCTCTGTTCTTCATGAACAACTCAGAAAACTCTTTCTACTCACCTGAAATCGCTAAGATTTTCAAGGCAGAAGAGTTACCTTCGCAAAATGTAATGGTCGACCTTTTTTGTGTTGGGCCTGTTTAATTGTGTTCTGTTCTGTGTGGAACAGTGGTAATTCCAGCCGGGTCTATACTAATGGGGCAATAGGGATTTTTAATACTTTCAATAGGTACTCGTTGTAGTTATAATATGGGTTTCTATGGTGGAAACTCCCGTTCCTGTGGATGACCACCAGATCTGCTGCGGCCTTAGCCTGCAATTTTTCTCACTTCGAGGGTAAATATCGGATCTTTGATTATAATTTCGGGCTTAAAAGACTCCCCTTGCTTGCTAAGCTGATTCAACTTGGGAGCTCAACATTCTGCTTAGCCGATTTGGGAGGAAACACCATTCCTCACTCAATATTGATTCGGGAGCTCAATTAACACATTCTCCAAGGAAAAATGTTACTGCAATTGGTCCAACAATTTTATTGGAGACGTACCACCTCGTTCCTTCACACTGTTATAAACCTCCATAATAATAATCAACGATTGCAAACAAAAATGCCCAATTTATGATGTAGTTCATGGAGCAAAAAGTAGGGGAAGGAATTTTCATCTTAATTGAGAGCTTTCCGACGATTGATGAACGGATTTTCCCAAAATTTGGTCTGCCCCCTGTACAAAACGTTCTACAAGAAATATTAACAATAGGCAGGTATGCTATAATTCACGTACCATCAATTTTGTGGTTATTGAAGGAAATTCAACTTCAGTATTCGATTTTTCCTCGAATTTTATTTTAGAATTTTACAAATCTATTCGATTTTTGCTCACTCTGCAGTGGTTTATTCACAATAAGTGTCAGAAGTGGTAGGGGTTCAAAAGAAGTTCAAATTTCTGCTTTCCACACTCCTCTGTTTCGTTCATTGCTAGTCGAATCGAATGTCGATTCGAGAGAGATCAGCGTGGGACTGAGGACTCCTCCCTTCGGTACTCCTGTCTGTTGGTCTTAGCGATCAGATAGAACCCCTCAACTAAGAACAGGAAACTGTATTTCAAGTAGCTGTAGGTCGAGCGGTACCCAGCTACTGTTGTGATATGGAGCACCTGAGCTACACGGATGATTTTTTGGAATCGATTGTTGTTTTGCGATACTCTTTATGTCAAGAAAGAATGTACCTAGTTTCCTCTGTTTTCGTTGGTAGGTTGGTAGGATCTCATGAAGAGAGAGATTGATTGTGAAGGTTGGTACTTGGTGCTCAGCACAAAGAAATATTATTATTATGAATTATTTTATTCTGTGAATGGACCGCCGGAACATTGATTCATCAATTCAATTTCTATTAATCTTCTGGCTTATTATTTTCCTATAAAATCGAGGTCCTCCTCTACATGATTATTGACCTGTACCTATCAAAGCTAAGACTGTGACTGTGACCTCTGAGCTGTGACTGACGCCTGTCGGGGTGAAACATAGGCGTAGCAATTGTTAAAAGAGGGATCATGAATTATGGATCGGCAACCCTTCCGCCCTCCGTCCTTGTTACACTCGGCTCCTTGGTTATTTCATCCCACTCCCCTCCGCATCGCTGCATCACCATCTTGGCACCGACAACGTCACAAAAGAGTTTATCCTTCGAACGGCCAAGGAGCCGATGAATAATATAAAGAGTAAAACTCACCAAGACCTCAGACTACCCCTCCTTCCTCCCGCCAGTTCAAAAGTCTGATTTCCTTTTCCCCAGAAGATGGGTTGAAATCATTCTGGGAATTGAAGAAAGACCAATGGAGCGATACATGGTGGGAGGGGGGGGGGGTCGATCGAAAGAGCCAGAGAAGGAAATACAGAAGGAAGCTTGAAATGTGTCTGCCAAGTGGGTGGACAGTAGAGGTATGTAGCACACATCACTTCATAATTAAATTTTTTATTTTTAAATTATTTTAATTTATAATAACACAGGCCCCATTCATATATTACGAATAATTTATTATGGTGCATTATACAATTATACTCACATTGATGTAAATTTAGTAATTAGTATAAATAATACCTAGTCGAACAAAACAGCATTGGAAAAAATTGCCCGGCACAAATATTGAAAATAATATTATACAATGTGTTACTTACATGGATACTCAATAATATAACAAATTAAGTATGACAGAAACATTAGAAAAACTCATTGGCGAGAACAAGAAGTACTAGAAAAACGCTGCAAATTATTAAAGACGGTTTCTTATTTTCCTGTATTTTCTCCTTCTGCGGAGATCAGTGAGTGAGTAGTGGGTTCGTTTTTTGAGGTGGATACTAAGGGAAGTTGGAAATTTTCTTACTCAATTTTCGTCACTGATAATGACGTATAATAACAGCTCCCCGGGGAGCAGCTATCGATAGGTATAAGGAACTGTCACAAGGCAAGTAGTCCACGATCAGCTCGCAGTGGGTGAACTGAAGAACATCGAGTACCGCCCTAGTGAATGATTTGCAAGTTAATACAAATATATTGTGACAGTCGGGATTAACCCTCGGGCACCCGCGGGACGGCACTCCATGCCGCAACTCTGTAAACAGTACAGTAAATCACTAATGCGTAACATTTCCGGTATATCGCACCTAGGTATGTGTCCTTCAACTGTCTGGCCATCAGTACCCGTACGTGCCGATTTTTCTATTACTCCTATCACTTGTTTTCGGTCAGGCGAAGTGGAAAGGTCACCAAGCGGTACTGTATACCGTCCGCGGGTTATTGTGTTTACCGTCCGCGGGTTAGCTTTTCGTTTTCATGACAACTGTCATTTTTTTATTTTGAAGTTTTTTGCTCATACCTCTTTCGAAGAAGCTCAGAGATACCTAACTATTCATGATATTTTTATTTACTCTAGTTATTTGAAATGTTCATTCCTAAAATTCTTGTCATTAGTATCTAGTTTGAAGGATCTCGATGTCGGTAGTAAATATTAGTGCTTTCAGCACAGTTCTACAAGGGTTTATGATGAAAGAATCATTCTTAGGTACTACCTTCACGAAACGTTTATAACAAATGAGTTATTTTACTGAAGTTTTATTGAGATGTTATGAATAAAAAGTACCTATTATTCAAAAATGTTTATTTCATATCCCTGATGTTTTTGTTTTTTCAGAAAAGAACCATACCATTTTTCTGTGGTTTCAACATTCATTTCTGAGTATTAAACTATGCATTGAGACCCGCAAAAATCAATCTCACTCAGAAATTCAAATTATTTGAAATCAGATTTTTGTTTTGTGATTTTTCGCGGCACTAATTTACGAATAACAATAAAGCCAAAGGTGCCATTTCTTAGATTTTTTAATGGTGAATAGCGTGGTATAATCTATTTGGCCTCAAAACACAGAATAGACTTAGTTATTATCAATTTCGGAGTAAATTCCGTGAGGGCGGTATGGAGTACCGTCCGCGGGTTAATTGCTTCGTCCAAGAGGCGCGGGTGCCCGAGGGTTAAAAAAAAAACGAAAAATATACGAATAATCGTCTAAATGAAGGTATGAAGTATGGGACCAAGTAAAGCTCCTTCAATTAGCTAATACTCTATGTAACAACAGGTAACACCTCCATCGTAGATGCCATATGCCTTGAGTTGATTATAAATTCCCAGAGTGAGCAAGTGCTTGGTAATTCCCGAGTGGTCGATTTCACGTAGCATTCATTAGTGCAAATCAATTATTGTTGTAGAAGAAGAAGAATTTATATGGCATCCCATGGTTTAGAAATGGTTTGATATCTAGTGTACCTACCCACCGCTCTAAGATAGTGTTGTGAACGGAAGCGCAGCGTTCTTTGACCGAAAAAAGTTCGCAATGATTTTCACAGAAGTCGATACAAGGATAGTTGATACTATGCAAAGAGCTAAAAAGAGTTCCTCATTTACATAGCTGGAAACGAATCAGTTAGTAACGACGAAGTAGCAACTAACTGAAGCGAACTAAGTTCCATTAAATGTTCTATGAGTTGGGGGTTTCAAAGATAGGTGAAGTAAATGGGATATCAATAGGTATAATGATCATAACTGAAGCATTTTTTCCATTTGCAAATCATTGTTCATCATCATCATCAACAAAATTCAGAATAACTATTCTTCTTCAAATGATACCTATCACGGAACAACACGCTCGATTTCATGAAGCCCTAGCTATGATATCTGGGCTAAATGTAAACGTATGATTCACACTCATGTTGGCGAAGCTTTTAGGTTTAAACTGCAGGGCCTTACTGTGAACCAACTGGGTCGTCAAAAAAAAGTCTAAGATTCGGAACCAATTTAAAAACGTCGTGAATATCATACACTTCAATAGAAAGTTTTCGAGCTACTGCTTTCTGAAAATTTCAACCCCCTATTTTTCACCCCATTTAAAGATGCCTGACAGTAACGCCGAGCTTCAAGAACCAGCTAGACCCAAAATGGGACCTAAAACAAATTTCATTAATTTTGGTTCATGGTATCTTAACGGAAAGTGAGAAGTACGGCGTACGGTAGATGGACAGAAAACTTGTTATCCCATTTTCGGATTCTACGTAGTGCCTTGAAACATAAACCATAAAAATTTGAGGGATACAAAAAACAATTTTTTCATGCTCGATTCCAAGGTGTCATTACTGTATAATAAACCACTAGGTACTCTTCATATGGAAAAACGCTGCAAATCCTAGCAGAACGGTTTATTATTTTGTACAGAATACCCTTCTGTTACAGATCACAGCTCTTTGTATAGATAACCCGTCTATAGAATATAATATGTACTACTCTATACATATTATGTGGATCGGAGACCCTCCGTAGGTTAGTACCTAACCCCGTACTAGTTACTGGGTACCTACCTAAATCACGAGTTAAATGTTGCTAAAATAATTCTGTCGATGACAACTAAAATGGCAAAAACAAACGCAAATGATGAAGTTCTGGAGGAAAATCGTTGATGTGGAGTGAAATAGATGCCCCTTCTGCGTAGGCCACTGTTTTCTGTGGTCAATACCTACCCCCGTGGTCAAGTATAATGAACCGTTGTGTAATACCTTGCCCATCAATAATACTTCAACGGTTGTTCAAGTTGCAAAAGTACCGGTCGAAAAAATCCAGCCCCTTCTTGGTGGATTTACCGTTGTGTAATAATTTACCGTTGTGTAATAATTTGCCGTTGTTTAATAATTTACCCATCAGTAATAGTTTAACGTTTGTTCAAGTTTCACAAGTACCTACCTACAAAATCCAATAGTCCACCACTAATCAAATGAAATAGTATCACAGAACAACCAATTCGATTTCATACAGCCATCCTTGATTATAATCAGGTGCTCCCTAGTGATAATTATCTGGGCCGGATTTATACCGTTTGATTCACGATCGTGTTGACGAAGCTTTTTGGTGTACACGAACGGCTGGACGTACAATGCTCCGGGTGGTCTCAAAAAATTGTTTAGCTCAAGACAAATTTAATAACGTAAAAAAACCATACCCCCCTATAGAAAGTTTTCGAGCTACGGCGTTCTGAAAATTTCAGCCCCCTATTTTGAACTGACAGATAGAGATAGAGATGACTGACAGTAACGCCGAGCTTCGAGGACCAACTGTATCGCGAACGGAACCTATAAGCCGAATTTCATCAATTTTTTTTTCATGGTCACTAAGAAAGCGCTCAGTACGGCGTACTATTTTTTTTTTTCATGCTCGATTCCAATGGTTCGTTATTGAAAATAATAAACGAAAATCAAATCTGGGGAAAGCTGGGAGCCTGAAGTAGTAGAAAAATCAGGATATTTTTTTTTTTTTTTTTTTCCTACGCCGATTGTCTAGGCTCTTGAGCCATAAGACTTCTTGCAGCCCAATACAATTTCGCTGTTTTCGACCAGGTGGTGTCGTCAGGATGAAATTCTTGTCGGGTATCCTCGAGTCGAGGACAGTCAGATAAATGATTTGTCGTCATTGGAGTAGTGCTGCTGCAGAGGCTGCATCCAGGGCTTTCTCTCAGTCCAATCCTGTGCAAGTGAGCATTCAAATAATCGTGGCCAGTGACAGCTCTGAACGCCGCAACTGACTCATGGCGAGGGAGAGCTGGTGGGATGCGGTGTCTGGCGTCCAGCAGTGAGGCCCACTGCTTCCCCTCGGCTTTGCGTCGTTGGGCATCAAGCAACTTCTCCTGAACGGAGGATCTAATGGCACTTTTTGCGGCTCGATAGGTGGTAGGGGTGTCAGGCATAGGCATGCGGGAGCCTTCTCTTGCTAGGGCGTCAGCTTGCTCATTTCCCCATATGCCTACGTGTGATGGGATCCACTGCAAGACGATGGTTTTTCCCTCCGCGAGCAGCTGCTCCAACAGTTTTCTGCCCTTCAAGACATCATGGGACTCTGTTTCGCTGTTCGTTGACAGACTGATGATTGCGGCTACAGAGTCACACAGTATCACAACTCTGGTGAACTCCAGAGTGTTAATCATTTCAAGGGCAAGAATCACCGCGTGGACCTCACCGTCGAAGTTGCTTGCAAGACGGCCCACAGGGGCGGCAACTGTCCCGACTGCAGAGAAAACACCGGCTCCTCCATTTTGCCTTGCACCGACTGCAGACCCATCCGTGTAGATCCGGAGCCAGTCTTCTTCCGGATAGCGGGTATGAATAGTTTCGAGAGCTACTGCTCTAAGCTCCATGGGAGGCGTTGTCTGCTTGGAGACCGGTGCAATCAGGGAGGTATGTCCTGTGGCAGTGCAGCGTGGAGCTATTTCTCTTATAGTCGGGAAGGGATCTGGGTTCTGAAGTGATTGGGTGAGCCCATACTCAGTCTCCAGTTCGCCGATCTTGGAGAGAAAAGACTTCTGTGTGGTTAAGCGAGGGGCAGCGGGTGTGTATGTTTGCCAGTAGTGCACATCATTTCGCAGGAGACATTCATGCATCGACAGGGCAGCAGCCTGAGTTCGGTAACTAACCGGCTCTATTCCGGTTTGTAGCTCCATGGCAGCTATCGGGGCAGAGTTTGCTCCCCCTGTGATAACCCTCAGAGCGTTGTTTTGAGTGACCTCCAGCTTACGGATCGTCGCGCCAGTGGATGTAACCAATAATTCATTGCCGTACTCCATGGCTGGCCGGACGTATCCCTTGTACGCGAGGGTGAGGACGTCCTGGGAGGCACCCCACTTTGTCGCTGTGAGCCGTTTCAGGAGTGCAAGTCTTTTCGTACCCTTTTTGGCGTTGTTTTCGGCATGAGCGCACCAGGTTAAGCGTGGGTCGAGCTTCACGCCGAGATACGTGGAACAGTTGGACCGCCTCAATGGTTCCCCGTCCATAGAAAGAGAGACCGCGTGCGGTTTGGTGGATAGAGTGAAGAGCTGAAACTCTGTTTTCAGGGTGTTGGTTTGCATCTCATTCAGTTTAGCCCAAGAAGAGAGGTCCCTCAATGCACTGTCTAGAGCAGATTCAAGAGCTGGGATGTTGCTCGATGTAGCCCAGATAACCAAATCGTCGGCATACAACAGCGCTTTGACTCCCGGAGTAGAGGAGATGGCTGTGATAACATCATTTATCATGATGGTAAAAAGTGTAGGGCTTAAGACTGCCCCTTGTGGGACCCCGTTGCGGATCTGTTTGTAGGACGAGGTTTCGTTTTCATATCGGACTCTTATGAACCGTTGGGAGAGGAAAGACCTGAGGGAGGCAAAAAGACGGCCACTGACGCCCATATCATAGAGTTTTTGGGCAAGTAGTTTTCTGTGCACCCTGTCAAACGCTGTTTTGAAGTCCACAAAGACAGCGACAGTGCTCTGTTTATGGTGGAACCCGTCTTTGATCTCCTGGGTCAGCCGAAGAACTTGCTCGATGGTGCCCCGATGCTTCCTAAAACCCGCTTGTTCTGGGGCCAGAAGGCTGAATTGGTCTAGGAAGAGCTGAAGACGCCCAAGCACAAGCCTTTCAAAAACCTTTGAAAATACACTTGTGAGTGCTATGGGGCGATAGCTTTCTGGGCAGTTTGCTGGCTTGCCCTTTTTGAGAATCGGGATGATCTCAGCTTTCCTCCATTGATCAGGGAAGTGGCTGTGCCAGATCATGTTGAGGAAGCTCAGCAACACAAGCTTAGCTGAGGACCCAAGATTGACCAGGAACTCTGGAAGAATCTCGTCGGGACCAGCACTTTTCCCTTTTTTTGTGCTCCCTAGGGCTAAGCCCAGCTCACCCATGGAAAAGTCAGCATTCAGCAGTTCATGCTCTCCCTCTCTCAAGCAGGTTGGGATTTCACTTGATTGTGGCCCTTTTATGTCTCTCACGGGCTTAAAATTGCTCACAGCAACGAAATGTTTGCAGAAGTGGCGTGCTATGTCTCGATCTGAGGTTAGTGTCACTGTACCTTTCTTGAGGGGGTTTTTCGGTCGTTGAGGTTCATTGTTCAGCCTCGAAATGAACTTGTGTGTTCGTACTCCGTCTTTCCGAAAGTCGAGACCCTTCAGAAAGTTTTTAAACGACGACGCCTTTGCAATTTTTATTTCCCTCTTAAGGACAGCCACCTTCTGCTTGAGTACGACACGATCATATGGGCATTGCGACGCTCGGAAGGTTTCAGCTGCTCTATCTCGTTCGATTTTCAAGGCTTCAAGATTGTCATTCCAGAAAGGCTGGTAGTTCTTGACTTGCCCTCGAGGAATACATTGATGGGCGGCTGCAATGATAGCCTTTGATATCCTTTCCAGGGACTCTTCTAGTTTGCTACTGACCAGCTGTGCATTGACGATCCTGTCAGACGCAGAGGCAAAATTTGTCCAGTTGGCCTTCTTGAGATTCCATCTAGCTCTTCTTCGCTCTCTATATCTGTAGGTTCCAACTGCCTCTTTGATCACAATAATGCTGTGACCAAAGGACCCAGGTGGTTGGTGCAGAGAGAGTAAAATGTTTGACGCCATCCCAGAATGAGCTAGTACCGCGTCTGGTTTAGAAGTAGCACCAGTGTACGAGAGAAAAGTTGGTTCACCCTCGGGGGTCTCTACGTAGTCTGCCAGGTTAGCGTCTATGAAATCTTCAATAGTTCTTCCCACTGCGTCAGTGTGGCCATAATTCCATCTGGTGGATGGCGCGTTAAGGTCTCCACAGAGCATGCAGTGATGATCCCAAGTGTCCTCCAGCCAGGTCAGAGAAGGAATATTTCTCGGAGGATTGTACAGAAAGAAGATGCGTCGGTAAGAGTTATCCTTCCAAACTTCCAGCTCTGCCGCTTCAAGTTTATCTTCATTGGACATCTCTCTTCTTATTGAGAACTGCACAGTCAGGTTTGACTTCGCAGCTACTAAAATCCCAGACGAGCATTGGCGGCTCCGAGGAAGTACATACGTCTGGTAGCCATGTGTTTGGAATAGTTCAATGCTGTCTGTACTTGCTCCAGCCTCAACAATGGCATAGACATCAACATCGTTTGCTGTGATGTGGAGCTTGAGCTCAGTGAATTTCACGTCGGTCAGACCTCCAGCATTCCAAAAAAGTGTCTTCAGGTGGGATTGTCGACGGATTTGATTTGAATTTTGTTGGCCATGATACTGACCGTTGATAAGCCGACGAGTGCGGCGGACTTGGCGCGCGTGGCGCATGATTCGCAAAAAACGCTGGGCTGGCGTGCGGCGAAAAAGGTGTATACGTTCAGTATCCTCTCTACCTTTTGTATGCTGAGTCTATCCAGCGGTAGAGTGCAATGAGGACGTCCAGGGGCAGGAACGAGGACCAGTATACATCACCCCCAAAAATCAGTATACATCAGTATACATACAGACCAGTATACATCACTCCCAAAAATCAGGATAACAAAATAGTTTTTGAACAAAGGAGCGTTGAAATTTGTAGACTAAACCGTGTTCCGATAAGTGGTTTTGATTGTTGATTAGGTTTAATATAATATAGATAGGTTCATATGCGAATTCACTCATTTGGTCTTGCTGCGTGACTGGTAGCTGATGAGTTACTATTCCTTACTGAGTTCTGACAAAAGTCGCACAGTAACCAAATGATTGCTTCTGAAGCCTGATCCGTCTTCCGAATGTATAGGGTGTTCGTAGGCTTGCTTGCTTGTAGAGGTTGCTCTACCACTTTCTTTAGTCCCAAAGCGCTCAACTTGGACCATTGTGCACGAACCCCCCCCCCATTGTCATAAACGAGCCCCTGCGCCTCCGCCTCGCCGGTGGGGATTTCCGTCAGCTCAACGATGTAAATGTTTCCGTGGGCGCCTATCTTGAAGAGGAAGCTGTGTGGAAGCTGAGCCTCCAAGAGCGGAATCGTCCGATCGGGCGGGTCGGCCCGAATATACGATCCAATATATCGATGGTTTGGCAAGCGATAGCGCGGGCGACCAGGAACGGTATATAAATGCGTCGGGTCGCCGACGTAATGGGCCGACCCCCCCGAACCAGATTTATTGGAAACGTTCAAAACTGAAGCTGCCATTTATCGACGGTTCACTGAGGGGGAAGCCCCGATTCAGTCCAACGTCTTTCCTCCGGGGATTTCCTTTTCGTTTCCTTTTTTTTTCTTCTTCTTTTCTTTCTCTTTTCTCTTCCAAATGTCGTCCTCGAGTCGCTCATCCTTTGACCGTTTACGTGGGCAAAGCTGAGCGAGGCTTCCGCGGAAACGAGTTTCGTTGTTCCGGTGGGGTTGAATGGCTTCACGTGGTGCGCCCATTCCGTGGGCCTGTACATCAATTTCCAAGTTAATCAGGCGTATAGCTACACCGCAGTAGTAATAATTATCTGTGGCATAACTGGTAAATGCCTCTACAACATCAGCCCTACCCCAGTCAACGCGCTCCTCTGTATATGTTGCGTCCTTTTTCTCTCAGCTCCGTTTGATGGGTGCTGACGGATTCTGATAGCTGGCCAGCTCCTCAGCTTCCCTGCTGATCGAACATACCCTATGTGCATTTGGGACTGTAAGATGTCAGGATGAATCTATGATGACTCCAGCTGAATTCATCATTCATCATTGATTGGTCCTGACCTTCCGTAGATTCAGACCCTGCACCATTGACAAATCCTCCAATTGGGAGTGCATTGGTAGAACTGCCCATATGACTGTAGTTCTCCAGTGCTCGCAACTCCAAGAAATAAGTTCCTATACGGTCTGCCGCATGTCTTATTATGAGAATCTGCAGAAATACGAGATCCGATCATTTAGTTGGACGACTCTCATCGATCATTATATTTAAAAAACCTCTCGACCTTGTGATGTGACAATGTGACAAGTGTAATGACTGAGGGCCACTTTCACCAAACTGCCTCTAATGTCTGATTAACCTAACGAAATCGTAACGGGAACATGCAGGTTAACCGGGGCGTCAGAGATTTACATTTCACCACAGTAATCAGGGCATCAGTTTGATGTCGGCGTCAATTTGATGGCGGCGTTAAGGATTCGTTAAGTTAACGATGCAGTGTTGCCCGCCGACGGTTTTTGTGTCCGTTTTCGACGAAACGATGCCTCATCGGGACAGTAAACGGGTGAAACGACATCAAAATCAAAACACTTTGTAGGTACTCGCGAACGACTTCCGACTATGACATACGAATGCCGTCGCCTTCCAACTCAAACTCAAAATAGAACTTCACGGCACAAAACGTAAGTGAAATTTCAGAGGTTTCTTTTCAATATCCTACCAAGCACTGCTGGCAATGTGTTCATGTATGCTTACATGTAGTATCTAAGTACTAAGTACGTGTATTATCTGGAGGATCTGACAAGAATCAGAACGCAAACTAATATTTAATATCCTTTATAGTACATGTACCACCACAATTATACACAATTTTAGGGAAATATAACTTGATATTAACCTTAACGTGACTACTTTGCCAGCGCACCCCAAAATTTGTCAGCTTCTGCTGTGTAACTCTTATGCCGTTTTTGAAAATAATATGAAACAATACAATCTCAATTTTCAGATGGTATTTTATATCCAAGGTATCTATTTCTGAAGTGGTCTTGGTTGTTCCAGGAATGGAAAAAATATGCTCCTAGAAAACTGTGGGCCCCCAGTTCTGCGAACAGGAAAAACTTATTCGTTACGATGTTTTGATGTATCGGTTGTGAGGTTATTTTGGTTGCTGTACTTCCTTTTTTGAAATACAATACATTTTGTCCTGTTAATAAATAAGCATTATTATCTACGACAGAGGTGCTCCTTGTTAAGTATAGCTTCCTCTCCTTTTGATTTATTATTCTGTGAACAATACACCTATGTATTCGCTCAGCAAAAACATTTTTATAACACCCCCTCAAAAGTTTTTCGTTTATTCAAAATTTGTGGAAACCTTAAAAAATGCTATTTTAATTATTGCACATGAAATAAACAATAAATGAACAGCCAACATTTCTGCAGGTCCAATAAAATAAATAAACACGTTCATTTGACCTCATATAGGGAAGGTATGTTGGAATGCAATAACTACTCACTAGATAGTAGATACATTATTTAAAAAAATTTATTGTACATCTACTCAAAGCATAATATATACATAGAAAGAACTATAATATGTATATAATATACATTATATACATGCTGCTAATCGCCCGTTAACCTCTTAATTGGTGGAGGGTCCACCAATTAACTTTAACGAAATCTTTAACGGGCACGTTATCCCTTCTCCTTAAAGTTTTGGTTATCTTGGCGGTGGTGAAAGGAAAATTGCTCTGATGTCCGATTAACCGAGGCCGTTAAAGTTAATCAGGTCGTTAAATAGCTGGTGAAAGAGGCCCTGAGTTTTCTCTTGAGTCAGCCACTGTGCTAAAAACCCTACGAACTGTTGATAAATAATATAATAATTATAGCAAATAAACTGAATGGGCCAAGCTCAGTTGTTATGTTACTGATATAAAAAATATATCGACTAAGTACTAACATTTTTGTAAAACATTATTTTCAATAATGAACCTATGGAATCGAGCATGAACCCCCCCTCCCCTCCGTCCTGACAATTGGACGGTTTCCGTTTCAAAGTACTCGTATGTAGAATACTAAAACGGAATTAAAATAAAATTCTCTCCGTCCGCCGTACACCTTACTTCACACTTTTCTTAGTTACCATATGAACCGGTATTAATGAAAATAGGTTTGCAGGTCCTTTTTGGGGTCTAGTTGGTCCGCGAAGCTCGGCGTTACTGTCATTCATCTCTAAGGGGTGAAAAATAAGGGTTGACATTTTCACAACGCCGTAGCTCGAAACCTTTCAATAGAGGGTAGAAGGGGAAGGGCAACCTTACAATCACTGGTGGCTGCATGAAGTCGAGTTGGTTGTTTTGTGATGTTATTTCATTTGAAGAATGATGGGTCTTTTAGATTTTGTTAGTAGGTACTTTTGTAACTTGAACAAACGTTGTACTTCATGAATAACAACAAATAATTAATGATTGAATGATTAAATCGTCCGAAGTTTTATGAAACAGTAATTCCCGGGCCGGCTCCAGCTCTCGATTTAGGGCTTTCTGGTGGGGGAGGGGGGTGCTCGATGGTAAGTATCGACCACACGAAACCGTGATCTGCGCAGAGGGGGCATCTATACTGGTAAATAATAAACCGTTGCGTAATAATTTGCAGCGTGTTTTGATTGTATTTTCACGCAAACTCATTTGCTGTGATTGTATGGTCAGAATGCAATCGACTAATTCTATTCTATCTTTCAAACAAAAATTGAATGAATTGGTATCATTTGTATGCCAATTTGAAACATAAATTAGCAGGACCAAGGTTCTCGCATTCCCAAGCAGTCTTTGTCGGCGTCTAAGTCCGTTGGAGACATTAATTTAAATCGGTCGACCTCGCGTTGCATTCAACTTGCAGGATTGATGAAGCGTTGACGACTCAATTAGCGGGAGTTGAGGTTCAACGTAACCTGTTCAACTCGAATGGAATTCTCCCCATTAGCAGTTTGAAATGACGTTATTATCTCGTGAGTTGATGGTGGCATTATCCACCTAGATGGCGTCAGCTCTGTTGTTTCTCTGTACGCGAGTAAATATAAATTTGGGGTCACCCACAATGAATAGTTCACCAGTCTGTGCCCAGTACATATTTCTACATATTACAGCTTTTGTTATTCAACTAAAGCATACATAAGCATACATAATTTGAATATGTAATCATTGTCTCAACCGTTTATCTCTTTTCATTCTTTATTTAAATAAACAATTTCAACTTTACGTTATGTTTTATGGGCTCTCCATTTTGGTTTATTATTTTCAATAATGAGCCATTGGAATCGAGCATGAAAACAAAAATTCTAACCCCCTCAAAATTTGATGGTTTACGTTTCAAGGTATGTAGAATCCTAAAATGCAATAAAAAAAATTGCTGTCTGTCCGCCGCACGCCGTACGTCATACGCCGTACGGGCCACTTTTCTTAGTTCCCATGAAAAAAAAATTGATGAAATTCGGGTCTTGGGTTCCGTTCGGGGTCTAGTTGGTCCTCGAAGCTCGGCGTTACTGTCAGTCATCTCTAAGGGGGTAAAAATAGGGGTTGGAATTTTCAGAACGCCGTAGCTCAAAAACTTTCGATAGAAGGGTATGGTTGATTTCACGTTAATAAATTTGTCTTGAGCTAAATAATTTTTTGAGACCACCCGGAGCATTGTACGACCAGCCGTTCGTTTGCACCAAAAAGCTTCGTCAACATGATGGTGAATGAAACGGTATAAATCCGGCCCAGATACCATCACTAGGGAGCACCTAATTATAATCAAGGATGGCTGAGTGAAGTCGAGTTGGTTTTGAAACTTGAACAAACGTTGAAGGATTATTGATGGGTAAATTATTACACAACGGTAAATTATTACACAACCAAAAAGAGGCTGGATTTTGTTGATAGTTACTCTTGCAACTTGAACAACCGTTGAAGTATTATTGATGGGCAAGTTATTACATAACGGTTCATTATACTTGACCACGAGGCACCACAGAAAACAGTGATCTACACAGAAGGGGCATCTATTTCACTCCACATCAACAATTTTCCTCCAGAACTTCATTATTTGCGTTTCTTTTTGCCATTTTAGTTATTGTTTGTCATCGACAGAATTATTTTAGCAACATTTAACTGGTGATTTACGTAGGTAGGTACATATAGTAACGAGTATTTCAACAGCAGGGTAAATGAATTCGATACATTTAGCCCAAATGTCATCACCAGGGACGCGCTCACAATGGGGAATTGACCCGAGATATAATCATTGCTAGGGATCAACTGATTATATTCACAGAGTATGAAGTAGAGTTGGTTGTTCTGTGATAATTTCATTTGGAAAATGATGGCTCTTTTGGAGTTTGTTGGTAGGTGGTGAAACTTGAACAAACGTTGAAGTATTATTGATGGGTAAATTATTACTACGGTAAATCATTACTTTAGTAGTTAACTGAAGTAGTTAACGAAATTTCAAATGCACTAAATGATGGGGATAAGGTGTTCAGTGTTTTCATTGATCTAACGAAAGCATTCGACCCCATTGAGACAAGCAGGTTGATAAATAAACTAGATAGGCTTGGATTAGATGGAGTAGCAGTTCAGTGGTTCTTGTCATATCTTTCCAAAAGAAGTCAATGTGTTGAATTTCATGAAGTACGCATTAATTCCTTGCCTATTAGATTTGGAGTACCCCAGGGATCTGTTCTAGGTCCTATACTATTTTTACCGTACATAAATGACCTCTTCAATTTACAAACATGAAGTCGACTTGGTTGTTCTGTGATATTATTTCATTTGAAAAATGATGGCTCTTTTGGAGTTTGTTGGTAGGTAGTGAAACTTGATCAAACGTTTAAGTGTTATTGATGTGTAAATTATTACTTAATGGTAAATTATTACACAACGGTAAATCACTACACAACGTTCCATTATTTCATCTACGTAGAAGGGGTGGAGTTGGTTGGTAGGTACGTTTGCAACTTTCTTCGCGCCACATCAACAATTTCACTTCAGAACTTCATTATTTGCGTTTCTGTTTGCCATTTCAGTTACTGTTTGTCATCGTCAGAATTATTTTAGCAACATTTAACGCGTAATTTAGGTAGGTACCTACGAGTACGGGGTTAGGTACTAACCTACGGAGGTTCTGCGATCTACGTAATATGTATATAATAATACGTATCATATAATATAATGGTTTATCTATACGGAGAGCTGTGATCTGTCACAGAAGGGTATTCTGTACAAAATAATAAACCGTTGTGCAGGGATTTCCAGCGTTTTTCAATATTAAGTTCTTGAGAGGATTCTGTGGAGGGAATGAGGGGTTCGTATTTGTGCAAATTTCACGTTCGTGTAAGTAGGCACTCAGTTGCGAATACTATCGACGTGCTGAATTGCTCATTCGATGATACGGTACGGTGATTCTTATGACTACTGTAGAAAAGCCAGTGACCAACAATGGTCGTTTTTTTCCAACGCTTGCGGGAGACGGTCCTTCTATAATTAAAATTACCAGCTACTTTCAGGAATGATGGGGGACACATTTATGGTAATATCAGACGATTTCCCAGGTTTTTAACTAATAAGAAATGAATTTTGGGTGCTGAACCTCCGGTACAACCTGTTCTTCACCCTTTGGTCAAAATCAACTTCACATTCGGTCTTCCCGCCCTAAAAACATGGAAAACGATATCTCACATGCTCATGTTCACTAAAACCCCAAAATACCCTGTTTTTACACCAATTGTTCACCCATAACACCGATGGGTGTATTCCGATCGGGCTGCCGAGCTTCTTCATGCTCAATTCCAAAGGCTGATTATTGAAAAAATCAACCAGATATAATTAATACTCGGTACCTACCTCTACAAACCGTATTTTAGTAACGAGACGAATAATTCTGATTTGGTGAATGGGTTTCTAGATAAAAATTGGTTAAAACTGACAATCCGTCTTTGTAGAACATTACCCAGTATTACTGTTACATTTAGACCTAAAATTCGTTATATTATACAGAACGTATTTCTCTCCACCCGAGCTGAACAAAATATAGTCCGGTTTGAGTCTCCTGCCATTGTTCGAGGTTTTTTGTTAACTCATCACCTGAATTTGGTTAGGGATTGTGGTGCTGTCTAAATTTACTTTTCAGTCTCCCGACTCCTCGCCCTTTGACGAAATGAGGGTAAACACCGCAAGGATGAACCTGCGAATATACCAGTAGGCGAGGAAACGTTGTTGGAGGTTCAGTGGAAAATATGTGTCGTTACTTCTACAATACGTTCGCGAACTCAGCGTACTCTCCTGCCGGCTCTATTATTACCTACTCATGAGTATTCTGTTTGTAAACACATACATGGCGTCACATGGCTTTGGAAAACCCAGAGTATTTTTGGAGCCTTCCAAACAGGATGATACTTATACTGATGATTGAAACCTCCGAAGCCCTAGAACCAGATTAGGGGTACCAAACTAGGTCCAAATAATAAACAACCGAAATTGAAGGTCATAACCACAACTCGAAATCAGCGGTTTATGGCATCGTTTTGAAGCACTCTGAAGCACTGCAAATTTCTTCCACAAAGGCCTATTTGTGCTATATAGACCCAATATTGTTCTTCCTGGTACTAGACCAAGTCCCTTCCTATTGAAAATTTTGCACTTTTACTTCCGAGTGTACCGTGGTAGCGGAGGCTTTGTTATCACTTTTGAGAGGAAAGTAAATCCTATTAGTCCTCCAAAATCATAATTTCTACTCGCGTTTTGCGTTTTAGGCGTTTCAGAACAAATTTGGTAGGGTGCTGTCGGTGCGTCCTCCTTACTATCCGCAATAATGATCGCAGTGACCTGGAATTCGGAATGTAGTTGCGGGTTGGGCCCCAGGTGGTGTCATATCGATTTCATAAAAATAGGACTGTAACTTTCGTCGGCGCATGCGGACATTAACTTTCCTCGTAACGCCCTAAATGCATTACTTATTATTTAAAATGTCATAGTTTTTTAGCGTTACCTAAAACGATAATCCACGGGAAATACACGTTATACTTATTTCCGCAGCAGATTTAATAAATTGCGATAGTTATAAGGCAATTACGTGAAATTTAGTATTTGAATTTTTACTGCAGGTAGATGTAACTTCTGCAGTTACTATCACATTGTTTCTGGGGTTCTTGGGTTTGTCATTGAATTAAGAAATCCACTATGCCGATTTATACTGAGTGGTCAAGAACCTTAAACATATTACTAGTTCATCTAAAAGTAAGCCATTATAAAACACAAACCACCATTGTAATGGTTCGCTAACCGTTAACGCGAACTATTATTAATGTGTAGAATTAGAATGTTGTCGCATAATATAGTGATATCTCATGCTCACTACCTGTACCTCCCTTACTCAGACGTGTTTCCTTCAGTGAAAAATACTTAAATTGGGTGCTGGTAGATGGTCTCTGTACTACCTCACATTTGTTGAAAAATTTTAGTTAGTAACCACTTCAGGTGCAGCGTGGATTGAGGAGTCTGCTCCACTGAAAGAACGAATGGTTAAAGCAAAGAGTGTGCTCGACCGAAGGAACGAACAGATAAAGCGGGGAGTCTGCTCCACTGAAGGGACGAACAGATAAAGCGAAGAGTTTACTCAGCTGAAGGAACGTACTGATACAGCGGGCAACCTGCTCTACTGAAGGAACGAACAGATAAAGTGAATACATCGAGGAGTCTGCTCCGCTGAGGAAGGTACGGATGGTACGGAAGAATTTACTCGACTGAAGGAACGAACAGATACAGCATGGAGTCTGCTCCGGTGAGGGAACGTTCAGATAAAGCGAGGAGTCTGCTCCACCGAAGGAACGAACAGATGGAGCGAAGAGCTTACTCCACTGAAGGAACGAACAGATACAGCGAGGAGTCTGCTCCGCTGAAGGAACGAACAGATAAAGCGAAGAGTTTACTCAACTGAAAGAACGTACTGATACAGCGAGGAGTCTGCTCCGCTGAAGGAACGAACAGATACAGCGAAGAGTCCGCTCCACTGAAGGGACGAGCAGATAAAGCGAAGAGTTTACTCAACTGAAAAAACGTAGGTACTGATACAGAGAGGATTCTGCTCTGCTGAAATACTAAATATATATGCAGTCATGAAAACCTTTGGTTTGCTCTTGAAATTTTTTTTGTTAGTTTGTCCAAGCTGCTTCTTCTGATTGATGGAAATAATAAATAATTCTATTAAAAGGGAGCGGAGTGGTGGTGACGGAGGGGATTATGGGGGTGAGGGGAATCTGGTCGATGAAGAAGCCAACCCCATTAGAATTTCCGATGTGGGAGCAACTGCCGCCATCCGTGTCATTGCCCATTTAATTCCACCTCTCGGGAGATCAAGTCGAGTTAGAAATAGAAACAGACGAAAGAGGGCGGGGAGAAAATATTTTTTTTCCTCTTCCTTCAGGCCACTCCGCATTGTAAGCATTCTGTTCCCTCTCCACATCCCCTTTTTCCCTTTTTCATCGGGTCGCCCGTTGACGGTTTGTCCGAGTCTTCATTACGGTCTGACTCGTAGGGGGATCCTCCGCTGGGAGCCACCGCCCACCTACTTAACTCTTTTTCCCTCCGCCTCTCATCTCCGCTCGCATTTTCCGGCATTAGCATAGGATTTTCAAGCAAAGGCACCGGGGGCTGCCCTCAGGATTACCATGGAATTTCAAAAGGACTGAGACATCAGGGGCGGCCCCCGGTGCAAACATCAAGGGGCCTCCTTTCTATCCACCACCAGGCGAGTGTCCGAGAGGACTCCGGCGGTCAAAGTGGAAAGCGACCCATCTTCGGGGGGACAGAGTCGCATCGCATTTGCATTGACCGGAGGCCTCCCGGAGAAGATCTCATTTCCCGCTTCTCCCGACGAGGTACATAAAGTTGAAACGGAGGGAAATGCAAATGTTTTTCATTTCCCGAATCGCGCTGAGGGCCCAGTCGGGTTTTTAATCACGAGAAATATCGCTCCCCAGTCATTGCGATGAAATTTAGTGGAATTACGAGAACCCGCATCCCGCACGAGTAAAGCGAGTGAAATGAAAACTTCTCATTTCTAACAATGGACACTTTCAACAATACTTCCCACCGTAAAGAATTTAAAGATATCAATTTAAAGATTGATAAGAACTTTAAAAAATCCAGCCATGCAGCATGACCATTCTGAGCAGATTTCCGTAGTGCCACCCTATTTTTGGTGGTCTAAAAGCAATTTTTACTGAGTTTGTCTTGAACACAGTTGTGTTATCATCTAATATCGTCTTAAAGTATAATATAAGTCATTGATAAAATGCACTAGGTGAACCAGATACCTTGGCCCAAACTGTATCAAGCTTTGAAAGCTTGGACTCCTTCAGTTGTTTCACCGTAAAGAATTTAAAGAAATCAATTTAAAGATTAATAAGAACTTTAAAAAATCCAGCCATGCAGCATGACCATTCTGAGCAGATTTCCGAAGTGCCATCCTATTTTTGGTGATCTAAAAGCAATTTTTAGTGAGTTTGTCTTGAACATAGTTGTGTTATTATCTAATATCGTCTTAAATAAGTATAATAGAAGAAATTCACAAGGTGAACCACATACCTTGGCCTAAACTGTATCAAGTTTTGAAAGCTTGGACTCCTTCAACTGCCTCACTGAAATGGTATATTTTCTCCTCTCCACATGCAAGAAGAGCAATGTTCACCAAATTAAAAGATAATTTTACGGTTTACCGACACATCTTACGCCTGAAGTTAGTTGAATCAGAAAACTGATTCTTTTCTCTACTCGCTGTGATTTCTCAAAAGAGTCCTACTCCGATTTATTGTCAGGATTATATTTTGAAAAGGATTTCGAGAACAGTTCATCAATTTTTAAAAGTGTAGCAAAGTTCCAGTCATGCAGCAAGAATATGTGAGAGAACTTTTGAAGTTGGTGACTGTAACGTCGTGATTAAATCAACTTAACCCCCTTTTCGGGGCTAATCATTTACATAGGTACAGTCTTTAACGATCTCGAGTCACCATTCTATACATCTTTCGGTGAATTTAAATCAACTGTTGGTGATTCTAGTAGTTTAAACCAATTTATAGCGATTATTCACCCAAAAACTCAAAATGGACTTTTTTTTCTCAAAAAATCACTTATTTCTAGTTCATCCTTTCGTTTGATTTTACGAACGTTTGCCGAAATTTTGAATCTTTAATCAGGTGGTCAACGTCAGATATATCTGGAGTGACACACACACGACATAAATATATTGTATAGTTTTGTTGAAACCCAGAGGTGGGTTGAGAACGCTTTGAAAAAGGAATGATTCGAATAACTTTTCAAACATGAACTTACTAAAAAGTTCACCGATGTGAAATGGGCCACAGAAATTCCAGCCACAGATTCCAGGCGCTGACCCACCCCGCAACACACACCGAGGCAAGGCCTCCCCCTTCAAGGCCTATCCGGTTTCTCGAAACATCCCATTCTCTCGCCACCGTCGGACTGGTACTGTTATTACACACGTAATTAACGACCAATGTCAATGACTTTGCAATAGCGCATTCCTGCTAGATATGTACCTTCCTCTGATATACTGCCCAGTTGCATTATATCTCTAAAGTGTATATAAATCTTAATTCCCCTAGTGGAACAACATTTCTCTCTTCTTTGGCCCCAAATAACATTTTTCTATTTCCTCGCTGCGTTATTTGAACTATCTCCGTCCGACCCCCTCCCCCCACTCAGCGCTCTCTTTTTCTTTTAATTTAATGTAAGTAGTAAATTCTTCCCGAGAAATGGGTTACCTACTCTACTAAAAGAGGTTTTCCCAGTAAGGACTGACGAAACGATGCTGTCACCAATAGGTTCGTTGCACTAAGAGATTGTCCCATTACCAGATTAGATCCCCTTTGAGCAAGCCCTCCTCGCAGCCCGTCTACAACAAGGCCCCTGATCGAACCACTTTAACCGAATGGCTATACGAGTATTATACTACACGAGTACATATTATTAGTGCAACAGATAAGTTTGTGTGATGCCACACAATTCGTGTCACTACATCTGAAATGTGTCATTACATGTAAGAACATATCAACTAGGCCTTCAAAGGTATGTAAACTCTGTGAAAACCAACCAATTTAATGATGATTCCTATAACCGCAGCTATATTGTTTAGTTATTGTAAAATAGTGTAATTATCACACGTTCGTCGTTATTCATCAGGTATTCAATTTAATTTGTGACCTATCTCAGGTGTGTCCCATAAAATGCAGTCAAAATAAGAGCAAAGGGCAATTATCTTATCCACAAAGAACACATTTGGTACTGATTACATAATAATCTTCCTCTACGCATTTTAAAAACGTCTGCCAAGTCGGGAGGCAGTGTAGTTTCCTCACCAATGTAAGGTTGACGTTTATAACTAGTTGATGGGTCCATTCGATGGATAAACGGAGAACGGACACGTATGGATTCGAAATTAAGAGGTTCAAAAATGACAAAATACTCGTAGTATATAGGAGGGAATAGGAGTTGTAATGATAAGCGTAATAGGATTATTACATGCATTCATTTAAGGGTTTTGAATATTTATGGTATCACATCACTTGAAGAATAAGTATTTCAGTAATTTCGAAGCAAGTTAGAATAAGTTACAAGATGTTGTACCGAAACAAATGAGTAAAACTAATTAAAATTGAAATAGAAATTCAAGTACATGTCGTTTTAAGTTTAAATCCCAATATGTCATTTTCGAGGGTAGTTATGGGCTCTACTAGGACTTCACGTTTGCGCGTGCGCAGACGAAATTTACTGTTCTTTATCAATGAATTTAACAGGGGACTATCTGTGGCCCAGCCCCCACCTACCCTCCAAACCTAATCGCTTCACGACGATTTCTAGGGTACTATGGGCTCTAGGAGAATTTCACGTTGGCGCATTCGCAGACGAAAGTTACAGCATTACAGTACTTCTTCAATGAATTTGATGTGGTGGACTATCTGTGGCACCAACCCGCGCATACCCTCCAAATTTCAACTCACTACGACTACCCAACTAGCACAGTTGGTCGAATTTGGTCGTATTTTACTAGTTATGACCTAATCTGTAGTACATCCGACGTCATAAATTTGTATGTCTACCACGAACGGCAATCTGACGGCGGTACGACGCCAGGATCTACAACTGTTGTAGGTAAGCACGAAGTCGGATATCGTTAGTACGGAATCATGAGGTCGTAACGACGTCGGATATGCTGTAATACAGAATGCTGAGGTCACCACGACGTCGGATATTATGTAGGACGGAATGACGAGGTCGTCGCGAAGTCAGATATATGTAATACCTACAACTGTTGTAAGTCATAATATGACTTACATTATCTTTAGGTCGCAATTATCTTTAGGTCGCAATTTTAAAATAGAATCCTTCTTGGTTTTTCCTGTTCCACTTGGGTTATGTTGAGGGTACTGTGTATATATTTGAATGATTTCACAATTTATTTACGAATTAAATGCAAAATTAGTAGTAACCATAATTGTTTACAAGGAAGTACAAAATTTCACAAGTAGAACCATCCAAATAATAAGTCGTCATACTGTATTCATTTTAGTTGCCAAGTTGAAAAATAAATTTAAAACGTCTCAGAACCGGAGGGCACTTGATTTCGAGAGTTAGAATCGAAGATTTTACGTAGAAATTTTCTCCGCGTCGATTTTATGGGGGGGATTGAGCAACAGGTTATGTCAATAATACCGTTATAGGTACCAGCCATAACGACTATCCTATCTTAGCGATTTCACAAAAGGCAACGGCTTCCTACGTTTATCAATACCGCAAAGGGGTTATATCGACAGAAATGAGGTAGAAAAAGTTAACCTTACTCCATAGGTTTTACTACCAAATGTTGTAGTATAATACTGCTGCAGATTTGTACAGTACCTAGTAGCTTGCGACTTTATTCTGACCTCAGGTCGGGCGGCGACGTCGGTACAACTAAAATTCACTGCCAAGGACATACCACAGAAGCTTCCTCGTGGCCTTCACAGTATGTTACCATTAAATTTTCATACATAAAGATTCAGATTAATTAACGGATTAATTAACATATATATTCAGATTAATTAACGGAATTATTTAACTGTTATTTAATAATAAGGGTACCTAATTCGAAGTTAGTATTCATGCTTTAAGATAAAGCAATTAGTCCACGTATAGAACTGAGAACGCAAAGAGTCCCTATCAAATTTCAACTTCCTGGGGTGAACACGAGATAATTTAACACATCAGCTGAGCAGGGTGCGGAGCCCGTCATTTCATTCGTCAACGCAGAGGCCCTTCCAGGTTAATAGTTCTATGGTCTGGTATGCTCGACGTTTCGAATGTACGCGGTGCCAGAGCCACGTGCCACTGCCTCCGCTGATTCAATCATGACGAATGTCGTATGGAACCTCAAGGGACCTTACCCGCATCATCCCTGAAAATCTGACCAAAATCTGTTCAAAATTGATGGAGTTCTGACCGTAACACGAAAATCTCGTTAGCGCCTGCGCAGAGGCTACCGTTGATTCGATCATGATGAAACTGATAGTGGATCATCTAGCGCTAAACCCACACAATTCCTGAAAATTTTATTGAAATCGGATCAAAATTGTGGATGTTATGGCTGTGGAAAGGAAATGTGGACAGACTGACGGACACGAAACCAAATTTGCTCAGGAGGCCCTCAAACGCAAAACGCGATTGGAAATTTTGATTTTGGAGCACAAAAAAATTTTGCATTTCGAAAGTGAAAACAAAGCTTCCGCTGCCTTGCAGACTCGGAAGCAAAATCATTCCCCAAATTAGTCGTGATTTGGTCGTGGTGATTTGGTCAGGACGTCATCACTTCCCGACGTCGCACCGACATATTTCTGCTAGTTGGGTAGTGATGGACGTGCAACGAATTGGCAGACATTTCGTCTTTGCGCATGCAGATCCGAATTTTATGGAATCGATGTGGAACCATCAGGGTACCATTCTGCATTTCCCCTCCAACTTTCAGCTTTTTTCGACGAGTTGTAGCTACTTATGGGCTTCACAAAAATTTCACGCAGACGAAAGTTACAGTAGGTAGTTTTTTTGTTGAATTTTATATCGGACCATCTGTGGCAAAACCCGCACCTACCCTCCAAATTTCAACTCATTACGGAACAAGGAATTGACCAAAACAGAATCACAGACAGACACGGAACCAAATTTGTTCATTGATGCCTGAAACGTAAAATGCGAGTGGAAATTTTCAGGTTGGGGGACTTGCATTTTTTCGACTCTTGCACGGATACAAATCTTCGGTAGAGAGGAAGCAGAAGTTGAAAAGTTGAGGGAAAAGTTGCTTTCTGACTTAAGAAAAACACTTAAAAGAAAGAGAGATTCGAAGAAGCCGCTTCCTTACGTCACACTTCACGTTGATAAAGTAATAAGGCGTCGTCAGGCCAGTCATTTCCCATCGGCTGACTCCTACCAGCCAATCAGAACCCATAACCGTACAACGTCGCAATCAACAGCAGGGCATTTCCCCACCTGTTTTTTTTTTAAATCCCAGTGTTTGACAGTCACTCAAGATGCGAAGGAGGTATTTTTGCCCGATTCAGTCCTATTATCGTTTATCTCACATCATAAACTATTGAGAAAACGCTGCAAATTATTAAATTTGAGTTTTTTTTATCTTCCTGCACCTTCTGCGTACATCGCTGGTTTCTGCGATCAATACCTAATACCCTCGTGCTTCCCCCAGGAAAGCGCTAAATCGAGTAACTGGAGCCGGCCAGACACTAAAGACACGTTTCATAAAAATCCGGTAGATTCGATAATTCTATCATACGTTTTTTGTTGTTATTCTTTTTTTAATAAATAAGGCAAAGTTATTGTTACATGAGTGATATTACAAATCGGGTAAAATTTAATATATCACGCTACGAGCCCATTTAGCGTGGAACGTTGTTATTCATGAAGCATAACATTTGTTCAAATTACTAAAGTAACCATAAAAAAAAATCCAAAATATCCATCATTCTTCAAATGAAATAATTTGTCAGATGAACCAACTCGATTTCATAGAGCCATAGCTAATTTTGATCAGGTTTTCACTAGCAATGATATCTGGGCTGGATGATGTATGCCGTTTCATTCACGATCTTGTTGACGAAGCTTTCTGGTGCAGGTTCAGACATTCATAGGTCTTTTGGTTTTATAGAATAAATAATTAGAGTAGTCTTCCGGTTGACCTGTCAGGCATAGTAGGTAACTAGTTAAAATGTTTACTTTGAGAAAAATAATATGCTCACACTTGCATGATTACACATTACATATAACTAATTGCGAGTACATAAATATAATATTATTTATATTACATATAACTAATTTCAAACTTTAACTCATTTGCCTACTTAACTCAATTTAGAAGGTGATTACCTAAATAGAAACAAAGTAAACAGAAATCTCAATGTTGTGGAAGCTACGGTTCGTTCGTCCCTCGAATATTTTTTAGAAGTCAGCGCATAATAATTCTGACCCAACCAAGGCCGTTCAGATAACAGAGAGCCCTTCGTAGGAGTTGGCCATCTTTTAACATGCCAATAACAGGCCCGAGGTTCAGATCCCTCCAACATCCGCTTGAGATGGGCTGGGATGATGGGCCGGCCAGGAAGTTAGCTACGTTCACCCGACCTACGTCCATTACGTCCAGTTTATGAAGCGCTTTCCAACTTCACGTCGAATAATAATGCCAACTGGTAGGCATAATTTGATTGCGTGACTTCGGGACAAATTGAGGGGAGTTTCGACAAGTTTTCGCTGTCCCACAATCGTTGACGGAAAAATAAACTATGTACGTGTATATTTCGATAGCACCCTAAACCAACACCATACCACTGGATCTAGGAAATGCAAAAACAGTCACACACATCCAATCAATTGCCAAAATGCACTGGATTGAGAAAAATACTCAAATACGTGCACATTGATAATTCGGGCTCACAGGACTGCCTATATAATTTCCAGGGAGTCAGCAGGTGCCACCAGGCTCGTCCACACTAGGCGGAATGAGGGTGGGCACCCTCGTCGGATCCGAAAAGGTGAATAGGAACGGTCGGGTCAGCTTGCCGTACACATACAAGAGTAGTGTGGACGGGGCCCTCAGTCCGCCTCCAGTCTCCTTCGAGTTCTGTTTTCCTGGGCCCGTAGAATTTCACTGTAACGAATTTAATTTCTTTATTGAATTTCATTGTTGATCTGTGAATAATGAGTGACGAGGAAGAGACAATTTTAGCAGCTGCTGCTGCAATCGTACTTGGAGTTGCTGCTGGTGAAATTCGCCACGTCCGCCCTCGAAGATTTTGGGTTCGCCCCAGTAAAAGTCGCATGGTAGGAAAAAATACAGCGCCACCACATTTATGAAAGATTTGCTACTTGATGAGGTAGATGCTCTCAACTACGAGTATAGGAACGACGTAGGCTTCGCGAACTTTTTCAGGATGAAATTTTGTGACTTTGAACATTTTGTTGAGAAAATTGAACTTCCGCACGTTCCGCACGCGTCCACACTTGGTCACCTTTTCGGATCAGACGAGGGTGCCCACCCTGATTCCGCATAGTGTGGACGCGCCTTTAGGCTGAGCCCCTCAGAAGTCAGCGGATTTCCCCATTTTCTACCACGCTGAAAACGAATCCGTCGAAAAAGGGAAAATTTCAGCACCTTCAGGTAGTTGAGTGTGTGTGCGTACACATCACTGCAAACCGCCATTTAACTCACGACCCAAATGTGTAAAGTGGCTCAAATTTCGGTGGTAGGTCGGGATATCGTCCTCGTTGATTCCCTTTGAATTTCATCACATTCACGTCAGTAGTAGCACTGATCATGCGCAGACGTAAAACGATGGAACCGCAACCCACAAACCAGTGGTCCAAACAAACCATCTTTCTTTAATCTGTTCCACTAGTCTCTAGTGTTCCGTATATTTAGATCCTTGTTCAAACCTTGTTAATACGAGGAATGTCGCGTCCGAATTTCCCCAATGGCCCGGATTGGAAACACTGCAAATTGATACACAACGGTTTATTATTTACCTGTATAGATGCCCCTTCTGCGTGGAATACCTACCCTCGAGTTTACCACATGGGAGCCATAAATCGAGTACTGGAGTCGGCCGAGCAGTCAGATTTCAAAAATATGCGGTGGAATGAAGAATGCTATCATTAATTTTCTGTTGTTACTCATGAAACATAACGTTTGTTCAAAAATACAAAGAGTAGGTAACTATCAACAAAATTCAAATGAAAATAATTCTTCAAATGAAATAATATCTCGGAACAACCAACTCGATTTCATACTGCGAAGCGTGATTATAATCAGGTGTTCTTTAGCAATGATATCTGGGCGGGATGTATACAGTTTAATTCACGATCATGTTGACTAAGCTTTTCGGTGCAAACGAAGGCTGGAAGTGCAGTGCTCTGAGCGGTCTCAAAAAATGCTCAAGGTTGAGATCAATTTTAAAACGTTAAAAAAATCATATCCTTCTTCTGAAAGTTTTCGAACTACGGCGTTCTGAACGTTTCAACCCCTATTTTTCACCCAGAGATGTCTGACAGTAACGCCAAGCTTCGCGGACCTACTAGACCCCCAAATGGGACCTACAAACCATATTTCATTGATTTGGTAAGTAAGGAAAGTGCAACGTACGGCGGACGGGCACAGAAATATTTGTTTTCCATTCTCGGATTCTACGTACCAAATTTTGATGGAGGGTTAAAAAAAGTTTTGATTTCATGCTCCATTCTAAAGGTTCATTAGTGAACCTGTATGGAGCCCCTTCTGCGTAGATCACTGTTTTCTGTGGTCAATACTATTCGCGTGCCTCCCTCAGGAAATCCCTAAATCGAGTACTGGAGCCGGCCGGGGAATTATGGTTTCATAAAATATATGCTGTGGATTCAAGATTCTATCATTGATTATTGGTGGTTATTGATGAAGCATAGCGTTAGTTCAAATTGTAAAAGTAGGCACCTATCAGCAAAATCCGAAATAACCTTCATTCTTGAAATGAATTAATGGCTGGCATGCCTACCAACTCGATGGTATGCATCCATGCCTGGTTATTATCAGGTGTTCGCTTGCAGTGACACCTGGGCTGAATGTATACTGTTACATTCACGATCATGTTGACGAAGCTTTTCGGTGCAAACGAACGGCTGGATCTCAAAAAATTTACAAGTTCGAGATCAATTTAAAAACGTAAAAAAAAACGTATTCTGTAACTAACAAAAGTGCGGAATACGGCGAACGGACAGCATTTTTTTTTAAATTCCATTTTAGGATTTTACGTACCCTGAACAGAAAACCATCAATTGTTTTCCTCTTCTTTCTCTTCTTTCTCCATGCTTGTTTCCAAAGGTTCATTATTGAAAAACATAAACCAAAAATCGAATGTTGTGGGGGGGGGGGGGGGGGGGCTTGATGCGATTAGTAGCGACTTATTTACCCACAACTTCGATGGAGTCGATTGTGATATAAAATACCTAGTGAATTCAAACAAAATGACCTGTTTCAATATTGAAAAGTATTATCGCATAAAAATTGTAGAATATTAGTTTTCGGTAATTAAAAATCGCCAAAATTTAGTATGAATGGTTAACATAATCAAAAATTGATATTAATAATTTACAAAACTGGCGTAGAACGGGGTCTTCATTCCAAATATTGTTAGTTCTTCTGGTAGAAATATTTTTTGTAGAATAAGTGGGTCAACTTGTATTTAAGTAGGTCTGTATTGTTTGGAATGAGAGCCTCATTTGAGATGCCTGAACGGGACACTTACATACCCCACCTCTTCACCTGTTGTCCCTTCCCCCCTCCTGCCACCGCTGCACTTATTGTCGTGGAGGGATTCAGTCCGTCTCCTATCTACCGCTGATGATTCCATTCGGCCGACTCATTGCGTATTAAGTCCCCTTTGCTCCAAAAATTTCCTCATATGGTCACACTGCATGACAGGGACTTTTCTCTATGGAGCCTTCATAACCTAACCAAGTTTGCCTTAATTACCTTCTGGACCCGCCACTCACTTTCATTGCGTGTGTACTGTATGAAGGTTTCATGGGCTGTAGTTGGTATTATTGTTAGTTCAATGGATTCTCCGCTTCCTTTTCCGTAGCAACAGTCTACGAAGGATAACAACGAAATGAAAGCAGATGGTGCTTGAAAACCCTTTGTAAGTTCCTCGGCGAATTCTTATGAACAATACGACCGAGTTGTCCGAGGTGAAGCAAGTGACGCCGGAAGTCTTGAGGGATTGACCGAAGGGGCGGCGCTCGTGGAGGCGTCAGGTGGAGACCGCCGGGATAAAAGCAACTGGGCGAAGTTTATCGGGTTGACAACTTTTTCTTTTCCAGAGCTTGTTTTCAGCCCTGAGCCCACTCTCCCCGCTCCCTCGCCTTCTTCAACCTCTTCCTCCGCAGCTTCCTCAACTTCCACACGCACTGGAAAGGCACGATGAAGGAGGTGGGCTCTGTTCAACTTCCGGATTTACGAAAAGCAAACTAACACCAAGTTTGTTTAGTATTCTGTTAGTACGTAGGTGGTACGAGGTGGCATCAACTCTAACAGCTGTTTTCCGAGAGCTGCTAATTTTAATTTTTAAATACCTGCACTGATATATCCGATCTGTACCGACTGATACAAGATCAATTTAAAAACGTAAAAAAACCCATTCGCTTCTTTGGAAAGTTTTCGAGCTACGGCGTTGTGAAAATTTCAACCCCTATTTTTCACCCCACAGAGATTACTGACAGTGACGCCGAGCTTCGAGGACCAACTAGACCCCAAACGGGACCTACAAACCGAATTTCATCAATTTTGGTTCATGGTAACTAAGAAAAGGGCGACGTACGGCGGACGGGCAGAAATTTTTGTTTTCCATTCTCAGATTCTACGTACCTTGAAACGGAAACCACCAAATTTTGAGGGGGGGGGGGGGGGGATTTTTCTTTCATGCTCGATTCCAAAGTTTCATTATTGAAAATAATAAACCATTACCAACACAGATTAATCCAAGCTGTTAGACGCTTTGACTCGAAACACAAAAATTTCACTCATTCAGCACATTACATGTGCCGTACCTACTGCCGAAATAACGTGCCTTCCTACTTGAACATATATTATTAACGTTTTATTCACAACTCTGAACGTTCATCTGCCCCAAAACTTTTCCAATGTTATTCAATTGTCTGTAGCATGAAATCACAACTTTTTCGCCAAATTTACTCTTTAACCTTTCTAAACCAAAAAATACCTATCCATCTAAGCTAATAGAAAATGTTATTCTTGTTGAGTTATGTAGGTAGTAACATTTTCTGGCGAATTCGAAGGTAGGTAATTTTTGTGATCGGTTTCTTTAAATTAATACCGAAATTATTGAATGTTTGTAGCGGTTTTCAGCAGAACATGAACTTGACTCAATGTTTTCATTAAAAACAAGTTCATGACTGTTGAAATAGGGTCTTAGCAAGTTTAATTTAATTTTTAAATAGGGTCTTAGCAGAGAAATTACGCTGGTTCAATGGTTTTCACATTTTTAGTAGATTCTTGCATTTTTGATGATTGTCGATTCAATTACGATCACAGCATTCTGAATCCATCTCGAGACTGCAATAAATAACAATTATGTACCTCTATATACATGTAATTATTACATGTGTGTCACGCCGGACGATATCTGATCTTGGCTATAGGATGAATAATTCCGAATGATTTCAAAATGTTCGTTATGGCAAATGAAGAGAAGATTTCTTAGATGAGAAAGTTAAGAAAACCAAAAAATCGCTCAAAAATCTGCGTGAATTGTTAAAATCTAACTGGTCTTCTTGGATGGCACTTTTTCTCTCTCGTCAACTTTCCTACTTTTTGTGATTTTCAGCAATTTTCGTACATTTCGGAACCACAAAAACTCACA